>CM059439.1:13476514-14099014 GCA_030390025.1 Squalus acanthias
CCCGTCTGGCTTGTAGAGGTCCCACCTCCCCCAGAAACCGTTCCAATTCCTCAGGAATCTAAAGCCCTCCCTCCTACACCATCTCTCCAGCCACGCATTCATCTGCTCTATCTTCCTATTTCTGTACTCACTAGCACGCGGCACTGGTAATAATCCGGAGATTACTACCTTTTGAGGTCCTGCTTTTTAACCTCTTTCCTAGCTCCCTGAACTCTGCCTGCAGGACCTCATCCCTCTTCTTACCTATGTCGTTGGTACCGACATGGACCACGACCTCTGGCTGTTCACCCTCCCCCCTCAGAATGCCCTGCAGCCGTTCAGTGACATCCTTGAGCCTGGAACCAGGGAGGCAACATACCATCCTGGAGTCACGTCTGCGACTGCAGAAACGCCTGTCTGCTACCCTAACTATTGAATCCCCTATAACTATTGCTCTCCCTCTCCTCTTTCCTCCCCCACCCCCCCCCCTGTGCAGCTGAGCCTTCCATGGTGCTGTGGACTTGGCTCTGGCTGCACTCCCCAGAGGAACCATCGCCCTCACCAGTACTCAGCACCGAATACTGGTTGGTGAGCAAGATGGGCTCAGGGGACTCCTGCACTACCTGCCTGGTCCTCCTTTTCTGTCTGACGGTCACCCATTCCCTCTCTGCCTGCACACTCTTAAGCTGCGGGGTGACCACCTCCCGAAACGTGCCATCCACGTAGCTCTCAGCCTCGCGGATGCACAGCAGTGACTGTAGCCGGTGCTCGAGCTGCTGTAGCTGGCGACACTTCCCGCACATGTGGTCGTCCAGACCACGGGAGGTGTCCAGGAATTCCCACATGGCACAGGATGTGCATTCCACGGGTGTGAGCTGCCCTGCCATACCTCTAATTAACAGACTATTTACTAACCTAGCTGGAATAAACTTACAGACTTTAAGAAAGCCAAGTAAAAACACTTACCAGATACTCACCAATCAGCTCCCTCTTTTTGAACGTTTAGTTTTTAATCCCAGCTCTTAATTTAAACCAATGCCCAAGATAAAGAGAGAAATACTGACTAACCAATCATTTCTCTGCTTTCCTGTGATGTCACTCCTTGTTTTTGTTGTCGGGTCCGCTGCCTCCGCTCTCGGGCCTCGCTCTGCCGCGCTCTTTATATCCTCAGGCTCTGCTCTCGCTCCCTCTCAGGTCCGCGGCCTCCGCTCTCAGGCCGCGCTCTTTATATCCTCAGGCTCTGCTCTCGCTCCCTCTCTGGTCCGCTGCCTCTCCTTGAACATTTTTGTAGAGTAGTTTCAGATAGGTAAGCCACATACCAGACCAGTCATGGGCCATGCCATAGATAAGGCATTAGAGTTGAACACCATATTTACTGAAAAGTCATCTGAAATCCAAAATCAGGTTCCAAGTGTCCCATTAAATTGTAGCAACTCAATCATCTAAATCAAGATCAGGCACAAAAAAGTTCACCATTTCTTTCAAAAGCTTGATCATAGAAAATCTACTAGCCCCAATAGGATAGGTGCTCCAGTTCTCAAAATAAAGATCCTTGTTCAAGGAACTGACTACTTTCCTGGCACATGAATTTTTACTATCCCGTGTCAACTGGTGTTATCCCATCCACAAGGAAAGCAACAAATATTATGCTTACCCAGATTAAGGGATAAAAGTCAGATCTCCGTGTTTGTAAGTCAGTGTTCCTAATACCTATCCTCCGAATTCATTAAAGCCATAGTGATTGAGTATTTCAATCACCATAAACTCTCATTTTGTCAGTGTTTTGGCATCAGATTGAATTGGTTTACTTGTGACATCAATTTAATTGTTCAGAAATTATTCTCTACATGAAAGATAGCGTGGCCATATCTATCCCGTGTTGTAAATAGTTCAATTCTGCTGGTTTGTACGGTTTAGGACTGTACGGAGTCCAGCAACAAGAGAGAGATTCTCTCTATGGCCTGTCTACAGTATTGCTTTACTGGGTGGATGTGGCGTTGGCAGACAGCTGTGCAATCCGTCCTCTACAAGATTATGACAGAAGCAGCACCGCAAAGGCCCACGTGTGCTGCTGCATCTCTATATCCATTCATAACATTTGCGCAGGCGATCTGTATCAAAGCTTCATACACCTGCCGGTTCTGTCGACCTTTTGCAGCGTCATCTGGGACTTTATCCCTTGCATTTTCTATTATACTTAAGAAATCAAGGTGAAAGGCTGTTGTCAATGGTCTGGGACACCATTAAGATTAACAAGTGAAAAGGCAGGTCTGCTAAACCAAGAATTAGTGGCACTAAAGAAAATGCGAGTGCGAGCAAGGCAGTCCGACTAAAGTAGTACAAGAAAAATTCAAGTTTAAACAACAATCTGAGTTTTATAACCACCTACTTGATTTGTACTTTGAACTGAAATGATTGGAAATATATCTTATTTGCTTGTTTCATAAGTGATCATTTACATGTAATAAGATAACCTCTTTATCGGTAGACGTCAGCAAGTTGCCGCAAGAGCAGGTACTCCAGGATTCAGAGCACCAGAAGTCCTAATGAAGTGCCCACATCAGACGTCAGGTATGGAAGGGTTAAAACAAGTTTTTATTTGGCCTATAAAATGGAAACCAAAACTTGGGTAATGTGGTGACGGGGCGGGGGGGGAATATTTGTTTGAAATTACCCTTTCCCTTAAAGCTTTCTTCAAAAAAAAAATTTCTACATCTTCTTGAGAGGAAACATTTACTTGTGTGCACGTCATAAAGCAACTGTGGAGACCCAACGTGCCGGAGACCTAACTCGAATAGACCAATTTGGATGACGTATTGGGAGTTGTGACTTTGGCCAGGTGTTGAGCTAAACAAGGATCAGCATCCTCTGTTTCTGGGTGTAATTGCTGGCACTCAAATTCTCATCAGAACTGACTGGGAGACATTCCTAGCCTTTCCTGAAATCTGGATCTTGAATTTCATGAACTTGACCCTCTGTGTACAAAGGAGCCATCTGTGTTAAAATAAATGACTAAATTCTCTTGTTACATTTTCCTAATGAAACCCCCAGACTCGCGATAGCCTTGTTTAGTAGTCTCCTAAAATGCCACGATTAAGATAGAACATCAGAAAGGTGGATTGGTATCCCAGTGTATTGTGCTGTGGAGAACGATGATGCTTCGCATTTCTTTTCCTTGAACAGTCTTCCCCGCGGTGCCAGAGATGGGCAACTAATCAGAGTTGAGCACTTTTACACAGGAAGGGAAAATAGGCGGTGAGTCAGCTCGGGCTGCCTTCAACAGTGGACTGTCAACATTTCTGGGAACAGCTCATCTACTTGCTGACTCACACAGGGCTAATGTATACTGCTGGGGGAAGCCTAAATTTAAAAAAGCAAATTACAATAAAATCAGGGATGTGTTTTAATCCTTCAACTATTTGCATTCACAGGGTTTTATTTTTATATTAATTTAACAGGTATTAGGGCTAATTCCTAAAATTAACACTGAGATAACCAAATTAAATCACTATATCGCAAGAGACACAACAAACCTATCAAAAAGTGTATGTTTTATAATATGTTCTAATAAAACAAATACAATTTTAAACAAAGTAATTTTCCTGTCACATTGTACTGATGTGAGACAGGCCATCATAACTTTTGTAAAAGCATTTTTTATTAGATAATATGCATGTTGGCCAGATCAAATACACACCAGTAATGGTGAAGTCCCATACAGGAAATCTCACACTAAGGAATGTATGTAGATCAATTTATGCCATGTTATGCACATAACTTGTTTTTTGAAATAACCGCCAATTAATCATTATGCCGGGTATTTTCTGTTTGTAAGCATTTTTCCATGTGACACTTTGCAAATTTATCCAAAGTAGCCTAATATTTCAAACTAGGAACATTTTAAATTTAGCTTCAAGTTCATATGGGATTAATTTTTTGAGTCCTGAAATTCATTTCCTGTTTTTCAACTAATGTTCTGTTTACTGCTTTGCTGTTCACTTTTTTTAAAAAGCGATATGTTCAGTGTTATCTGTGCTATGTCAGAACTCACTCGTGAATAGAGGAGGTTGCTAATAGGTCATTTTTTCTGGCTGCATTATATTAAGTATATATATTTTTGGTGGCACAGCTGGCCAGTGCTGTGTCTACAGACCATGAGCATCCACTCTTCCATCTGAAGCAGAGTGCTTGGTCTACAGGAAAATCGCTGATGGGTAGAAATAGATATAAATGTTAACCAATCGAATCAAACACCCATTCTGTTGGTTAAAGCCTGATTCAGCTGCACAACTTCATGTTTTCCTTTCAAAGCTATGTAAAATATATTTGCAAATAAGAGTCAGTTAAACAAGTAGGTCGTTTGATCTTTAGACAGAAAATGAGAGACAGATTTTTATGTAAGATTCAACATCAGTGTTCATTATGTGGGATGCGGAGTCTGTTAAAATATGTGTGTGTTAATGCTCAGCATATTACAGAAATATGCTGTTTTATGTTGGGCTCATGGAAATGTAAAATTCAGCCACATAAAAGCTGTTCTTCAGAAAACAGAACTTTTTAAATTTTGTAGAAAATAATGAACTCTTCCATGCAATCTGTTGTAACAATTCTAAAATACATATAATGTCTATATTTGGATGGATGTGAGAAATGAGATGCTTTTAGCTTTTGTCTTTTTAAGCGAAGACCCAAAATGTGCTTTGCTTCGCAGCTATTGACATGTGGTCTGCCGGCGTTGTCTTCCTGTCCTTGTTGAGTGCCCGATATCCATTTTTCAAAGCCAGCGATGATTTAACTGCATTGGCACAGATCATGACTATTCGTGGATCGAAGGAAACCATCCAGGCTGCTAAATCATTTGGTATGGATCAATAAATATGTTTTGTCTGTTACCAATAATGTTTCAAGTTTATCAAGACCGGCAATATTTTTTTAAATGCTCAATAATTTCATGAGACTGCTTTGTCAAAGGCAGTATTCAGGCATACTTGCACCTGCCACAGATGTTTTTTAAAAGTTCTTTGAATATCTTCCAGTATGTACACTGAACAGTATTCTCTCCATATTACTTAAACTGGATCAATGCAAAACTTCTCTATCAAGGTAACTTAAAATTATTGATACAAGTTACAATACATAATTGTGCCGTCCAGTCCTCCACATGCATTTTCAAGTTATATACATTGTTTTACAAGTGGAATTGATTACATAGATTGGTCAGTATAATGTACAAGCAAAAAGCATTTTTGACAAGGCAAGTTGATTACTAGAAGTAGCCAGTGTTAATCTGATTCCCGGTATATAGACTGATATAGAGACTTGGTTTTTCTGGGGTGATACCAGAGAATAATCCTATATGCTGAATGTGGGAACTGCATACTATTACAGGGATGTTAAATGAAGAGAAAGCTGCAAAAATGCGGACTAACCAAGTAAAGGAAAAAATTAGGGGGAAAGAAAGGAGAATTGAAATCGCAATGTGGAGAAAATGGGAGAAAGCAGGGTTGGTTAATGAAACATTGGGGTGGGGAGAAAACAATTTTTTATGAACAGAAAAAGCAAGCACTCATAAAAGATACAAAGATTAGAAATGAAAAGGAGAGAATTTGGGGAACAAAGATAATAGTAGAAACTAGTATGGAGTAAAATAAAGAACTGAAAATAAAATGTTAAAATAATAAAATATCCAGAGGCCCCAATGATTCAGCAATGAGTAAATGTTCTGCGCAATATGGTACTGAGTCATATATAGTTATTTATAGCATAGATGAATTTAAGGGGAAGCTAGATAAGTACACAAGGGAAAAAGGAATAAAAGGATACGTTGATAGGGTGAGATGAAGTAAATAGAGCGGGAGGAGGCTGGTGTGGAGCATAAACACCGGCCGAATGCTGCAAATTCTATGTAATATAGGCAGGTTCCAAATTTGAATCCCTGGTCTATGCTGAGTTAGCCAATCTATGCCAGGATGGCTTTGAGGAAGTTACAGTTGATTGCAATACACTCTGACTTGAGAGGGAGAGCCAGTGAGGTTCACATAGGTGATTGCTGTCTAACCTGTGGATGTCATGCAAGGACAGGATCAAGCTTTGCCTCGATGCCGCAATGTTTGAAAAGCTTGCCGACATTGCTGTCTCGGCTTATGTACAAGAAATGGCCTCTTGGCTGAGGTTCTGAAATACTGCGGTGGCATAGTGGTTAGCACTGGTGTCTCACAGCGCCAGGGACCCGGGTTCGAATCTGACCTCGGGTGACTGTCTGTGTGGAGTTTGCACATTCTCCCCGTGTCTGCGTGGGTTTCCTCCGGGTGCTCCGGTTTCTTCCCACAGTCCAAAAATGTGCGGGTTAGGTTGATTTGGCTATGATAAATTGACCCTTAGTGTTAGGGGGGGATTAAATATGTGGGGTTATGGGGATAGGATGGGATATGTTAGGGGGAATTAAATACGTGGGGTTACGGGGGTAGGGTGGGATATGTGTACTGTGGGGATTAAAGCAGGGACAGGGTACTGGATTTGGATGATCAGCCATGATCGTATTGAATGGTGGAGCAGGCTCGACGGGCCGAATGGCTACTCCTGCTCCTAGATTCTATGTCTATGTTTCTATTATGAAACTCTACCCCTGCATGTGTCGTCATTTTCAAGAAAGATTGGGGAGAGGGAAAATAGAATTAATACTCTACCAACAAAAATTAGGAATACAGTGGCACAGCATGTTGAAGCTTCACACAGCATCACAAATAGTGATATGTGTTGTACTCCACCACTGAGGGACAGACTCCTGCTGTGTTTCTATTGGGACTGGCTGACTGGAGGAAGGAGCTTCCCTGAAACACAAAGGAAAAGAGAGACTCGCCATAGGCCATGCTCGCACATCTTCTAGCAGCTCAATCAAAGGCAGCCGAGATGGTGGAAGACCCGAAGAGTGAAGAAAATAACCTGGAAAAAAGAGCGAGTTACTTAATTGGGAAAATAAATAACAGGCAATATATAAAAAAGAAATAAGTTTAAGTAATTGAAGTCACCGTGAATGCAAAAGCCTAAGTTGGGCTCTTCTGGAATTTATTTGGCAGTTCTGAAAGGTTTAATATGGATATGCAGAATTTGATAAGCGAGTCCTAGACTGGAAAGTTTGACTACAAGAAGCTCTGCTTCACAGCATTTAACAGTGTAACTAACCAGACATGTTTCTCGTGCAGACAAAAGTCTTCATACTTAAAGATGCAGGGGGTAGTTGTCTGTGAGAGATGCTACATAATTGGCAGGAAAACTCAAAAATATGTTGTGTTTTAGAACACAAAAAAAAGTGTTGCTCCTTTTTTCAGAGTTCATTTGAAGGAAATGTCAGTATGTGACCTTTTTATATTTTAAGAGTTTTCAGTAATGACCATATTTGTTCCAAACTTGAATCACTTTGAGTGTATCAGACAAATGACCCAAGTTAATGTTGTTTCCTTTCGTGCAATATGCTAAATATACCTTTATTTTGAAAATGTTTGTACAGAAATTTTTTACTGCAGTTTCAGCTGTGTTGTTACTGCGTGTAATATGGGTTGCATTTAGGTTTTGTTGCAGACAGACATGTTTTGTTTATTAAAAAGTTCCAAGGAGTGGTTGGTCATTGAGTTAGCACTAGCACACTCCCTTTTCAAGTCCATACCAATGGGCTTTCTCATTGCCAGATGTAATACTCCTACCTGAAATGACTTGCGCAGTTTGATGCAGTTCCTAGTGGGTACGTAGACATGTTTTGTTAATTATACAATTCTAAGGCACTGCCAGTGCACAAAGCACATTGCCTATGGGCTTTTTCATTGCCAGATGTAATGGGCCTGAGCGAAAGGACTTTCAGATAATTTGATGCAGTCCCTATTGGGCTGAAGCTTGAAGAAGAGGAATAGAATTGAAAAGCAGAGTGGTTATGTTAAACTTGTATAGAACTTTGGTTAGTCCACACTTTACTGTGCACAGTTATTGTCTCTATATTACAAAAATGATAGTTCTGGTATCATCCTTGTAAATCTTTTTACACCTTCTCCAATCCCTCTGAGAGGTTCTAACTATCAGTAAAGATTGAACAGGCTGGAGCTCTTTTCTCTAGATAAGAGAAAGCCTAAGGGGTGACCTGACGGAGATCTTTAAAATGATGAAGGGGTTTGATCGGGTAGATGTAGAGAAGATGTTTCCACTTGTGAGAAAGTCCAAAACTAAAGGACATAAATATAAGATAGTCACTAATAAATCCAATAAGGAATTCAAGAGAAACTTCTTCACCTATAGAGGGGTTAGAATGTGGAACGTGCGATCATATGGAGTATTTGAGGCGAACAGCATGGATGCATTTAAGGGGCAGCTAGATAAGTACATGAGGGAGAAAGGAATAGAAGATTATACTGATAGAATTAGATGAAGTAGGGTGGGAGGCGGCTCATGTGGAACCAGTTGGTCTGTTTCTGTTCTGTGCTGTAAATTCTATGTAAAAAGTACAAATCTATCCATAATTCAGGAATAAACTGCCAACCTTGTTCAGAGAGACTTCATGGATCACTGGTGTGAAAATGGAAAAAAATTACTCCACTTGAGAGAAGGTGCCTTTCTGTGGCTAGGATTAAGATGTATTGTTGGGGCAGAGTAGAGAGAGCTTTATTCTGCATATTACTGTGCTATACCTGATCCAGGAGTACTCTATGTTGGTGAGAAATGGACAAATAATAAAATATGTAGCAGTAGCCTTGGCACCAGAGCTATGTACTTGAACTTAAGCCTTGCTGTGAACACATGTACTGATAACTCACCTGTGGTCTGCTGTGTCACCAAGCAGAATAGGAGTCACTTTCTGGCCCCAGTGCAAGCTGCTCATCAGCTAACCCTAGTAATGGCACAAAATGAGGCAATGTCAGGAGAAACATCAGAATCCTTTATAGGGAGGGGCCTCGTGACCCAGATGAATTCTCATCTGGCATTATTGATCTCCAGAGATTCTTGAGTAATGTCATGGCTCTTGAAAGGGCCGGCATAGAGGGACCAGATGTTCAACAGGCATTTGTGCTGGATTCCAAGAATTCCTTTACCCTGAAAGACTACATGTTCACCATTTTAATTCAACAGTTTATGTTGCTAGACTAGGACTCCAAATTAGTCGACTCCCACAATGCTATTTTTGGCTGTCACGTACCTTTGGCAAGATGAACTGTAGGGGAGCACCCATGGTTTATGAAAGCTGTTTGGAAAGGGTAGTCTTTTGTTCAATAGGATTCTGAGCAAACAAATTTAGGATCAACTTAGCATGGAGTCTGCTTATAAAGTGGCCTGTTGGACCAACATGCAGAAGAATCTCTGAGGCCATCTGCAGACAGTGACCTGGAATAGTATGCATCTTTTGATTCACCATTTTACCCTCGCTGTGCTCTAGGCTGGTCTGAAGACGTAAGTCTTCAGAATCCTACCATTAATTTTAGTAATATGGTATACGCCCCTACTATTGGTATGCTTGTATTTATGTGTGAGTGTTGAACATTCTTCATTTCTGACCCGCCGTGGCTTAGAGCTCTTTTGCTGTTTTAATGTTGGAAATTTTAATGCTTTTGATGTTTCCCAGTACTGAGACTGCCAGAAAAAGGCTTTAAATATAGAAGGGTTGGGGAAGATCACTTGACTGCTCGGCATGATTTTCTTAGCAACCACCCTAGATTTCTGTTATGGGTGCAGTTGCAGTTCATGCTCCGATGGTTAGAAACCTTCTTTTGCTGACACAAGTGGACGTGTGCTACTTGCACCCAATTATGCTTTGCTTCAGGTACAGATTTGGAGGTGTGCCGTCAGCACAGTAGTCGTGGTGGGAGAGAAAACTTGGATGCATGTGAAATTTAAAGGGATGGGGACAATTAAAGGGAAATGTAACAGTAATGTGGCAAAAAAAAATCTGAAAGCCTTTGGAAAGGCTCAAAAAGCATCTCGACCTATTGGCATCCTTGGCCAAACCTGAAAGGGTAAGGAATTAAGAAGTGGCAGGAGAAATGAAGGTGAGGGAAACCCAAGGTGTGTGCATACATCTGCAGAAAAGTGACAGAGCAGCCCCCCCCCCGGTCTTCTGGTTGTGCTACATGAGGTGGTTACTAGGGAGGTTGTTCTCTGTGCCACTCAACATCACCATTCCAGTAAGTCAGCATTGTAGCATGCCTGCAAGAAAGTGGAGCCAAATTTCAGGCTGCAGCTTCACATACTGTCACTGGATGTGCCAGCCCTGTGCTGTATGGTAGCTGCAGGTGTCCTTGCAGACGATGGCATGGTTCCGTTTCCCTGTCTGTTGACAGATGCTAAGGACAGTTCCTCGCGGTCTTTGCCAATTATGTGTGCCAAGTGTTTACAGATATTTTGTGGCATCTTTACTGTTGTGACCAATCAGAGCATACAAGCTGTTGATCACCCTGGCATGTCACCTTGCATGTAGGGCCACTGAAGGTATCGGAGTGCTTCTGACGATGCACCCAATATTATGCTTAGTCAGGCATTCACATATCTGATTTATACCAATGGGCCTACTTCCTTTGGCACTGGGAGTCTCTGCATGCACTAATCTTCTGCCCAAGGGTACAGAACACTTTTTTTTACATCCTTGCCTTCCTGTTCTTCCCAAAAGCAAGGATAATGGGGAATTCTCAACGGGAAACCCATTGTGTCCTGTGTGAAGGGGGAAATTGACAGCCCTAGCAATCCTGGACACCTGTTTCATCCAGGCATGAACAGGAAATAAAGCGAATTAGGTAAAAATAACAAGTAGGGTGCATACAAAAGCAAAATACTGCGGATGCTGGAAATCTGAAATAAAAACAGAAAATGCTGGATCAGGTCAGGCAGCATCTGGAGAGAAACAGAGTTAACATTTCAGGTCGATGACCTTTCGTTTGAACTGGAAAAGGTTAGAGATGTAACAGATTTTAAGCAAGTGCAGGGGCAGGGAAAGGGTGGGAGGGGAGGAAAGAACAAAAGGGAAAGTCTGTGATAGGGTGGGAGGCAGGAGTGATTAAGAGACAAAAGCTATTTAATAGGACAAAGTCAGCATGGTTTTACGAAGGGGAAGTCATGTTTGACAAATTTGCTGGAGTTCTTTGAGGAAGTAACATATAGAGTGGAACCAGTGGACGTAGTGTATTTAGACTTCCAAAAGGCATTTGACAAGGTGCCACACAAAAGATTACTGCTTAAGGTAAAAAATCACGGGATTGGGGGTAATATTCTGGCATGGATAGAGGATTGGCTATCTAACAGAAAGCAAAGAGTTGGGATAAATGGTTCATTCTCAGACTGGCAATCAGTAACTAGTGGTGTTCCACAGGGGTCAGTGCTGGGTCCCCAACTCTTTACAATCTATATTAACGATTTGGAGGAAGGGACCAAGTGTAACATATCAAAATTTGCAGATGATACAAAGATGGGAGGGAAAGTAGTGAGTGAGGAGGACATAAAAAACCTGCAAGGGGACATACAGGCTAAGTAAGTGGGCAGAGATTTGGCAGATGGAATACAACACTGGAAAGTGTGAGGTGATGCACTTTGGCAGGAAAAATCCTAGAGCAATTTATTATCTTAATGGCAAGAAACTGGAGAGTACTGAAGTGCAAAGGGATCTGGGGGGTCCTGGTGCACGAAACTCAAAAGGTTAGTATGCAGGTGCAGCAAGTGATTAAGAAGGCAAATGGAATGTTGGCTTTCATTGCTAGGGGGATAGAATATAAAAATAGGGAGGTATTGCTTCAGTTGTACAAGGTATTGGTGAGACCGCACCTGGAATACTGCGTACAGTTTTGGTGTCCTTACTTAAGGAAAGACATCCTTGCTCTCGAGGCAGTGCAAAAAAGGTTCACTCGGTTAATCCCGGGGATGAGGGGGTGGTCATATGAGGAGAGGTTGGGTAGATTGGGACTCTACTCATTGGAGTTCAGAAGAATGAGAGGCGATCTTATTGAAACATATAAGATTGTGAAGGGGTTGGATCGGGTGGATGCGGGGAGGATGTTCCCGATGACGGGTGAGACTAGAACTAGGGGACATAGTCTTAGAATAAGGGGCTGCTCTTTCAAAACTGAGATGAGGAGGAACTACTTCACTCAGAGGGTGGTAGGTCCATGGAATATGCTGCCACAAAAAGCTGTAGAAGCTACATCATTAAATAAATTTAAAATAGAAATAGACAGTTTCCTAGAAGTAAAGGGCATTAAGGGTTACGGGGAGCGGGCAGGAATTTGGACATGAGTCTAGGTTCGGATCGGTCATGGCCCTGTGGGTAGTGGAGCGGGCCCAGGGACCGTGTAGCCTGATTCTGCTCCTATTTCGTGTGTGCAATTCTGTTAGATGCAGGAGATGGTTCTGTGATAGATAGTAGATTGGCGGTTAGGATCAGATCAGCCATGATCTTATTGAATGGCGGAGCAGGCTCGAGGGGCCGATTGGCCTACTCCTGCTCCTATTTCTTATGTTCTTATGTTCTACGATTGTACATGATGGGGTACATGACAGCCTTCTTGCCTCACTCGCATGGAATTGCTTAAAAATAAGTCGGAGCTTGCTGTGGCCACCAGATATGATGGTGAAAAATAGGATGGGTGCAATAGTGGGTGGAAATCTAGTGTGAGGGATCTCCACTCCATTTACTGATTGGGTTTACCCAAGTGTAAAATTTAGGCTACCATATCTGTAAGTAATGTTCCCTTCCCCAACCTGCCATAGATTGGCAGCAGTAGTCTATTTATATCTGATGGTTGAACTTCTTACAGAGAATGAAAACCACACATCAGGATAGTAATTAATATTTCCAGCGCTGCCAGGCCTCACCTTAAAGCACAAATTACATTTTAACCCAAATGTTTTTATTAGTGTTGCAAAATCCATTTGTTTTTACATTTTCATTGTGTATAATATATGCTGTCTATATGTAAAAGATGAGAGTAAATTCAGGTCATTTCATTTCTGTATTCTAGGTAAAGCTGTTTCATGCAGCAAGGAATGTCCAAAATTGGATTTGAGGACTCTGTGCGAAAGACTGCGAGGAACAGACTGCTTAAATAAAATAAAATCAAACCAAAAGAGTGAGCCAGTGGAATGTTCACGTATCACTGGCAGTATGCCAGGTCCAGATATAAAGGGTGATGAAAAGAAGGAAAAGATTGATTCCTTGACACACAAACAAGAGCTTCACAGCCAGCCAAGGAAGGTCAAGCACGATATTCAATGGGACTCTGATTTCAAAAGCACAGCTCGATCGTCCGATATGAAGGGTTGGAATAGAGTCCCAGATCTAACATATGACCTTCTAGACAAGCTTTTAGATTTGAACCCAGCAACTAGGATATCTGCGGAAAGGGCTTTGAAGCACCCATTCTTTGAAGGCATGTAACTCAGATTGGGATATTGAATGATGTGTGTTGCATGTGTGGGATAAGCACAAAAGTACATGATTTAATAGTGACAAGTGCTCATTGCAGCCAAATTTTGGTGAAATGAAGGGCTTGACATTCATTCAGAATTTTCTACTAAAGCAAGTTAATCAGCTAACCTCCTCTTTCAATCCAGCCATTGAATTTCTTATTTTTTTTACATATTCATGACCACTGCCATTCCCTAGCCCCCTTCTCCAATCCCTCGCTCTCTTTTGAGAGTTTAATTGGCAAACTGCTTTTAATTAAAATGTATGCACCATGGGATTTTATTTAAAATAATTTTCTTTTCTTCCCCAACACTTCTGTGTCACGCAACATTCCTCACCCAAGTGAGGAGGCAAGAGGCCTTGCTTATCTCGGCCAATGGCCTGGATTGACGGATCCTCCACAAGTCTGTGCCAATGTTGTTGAAGCTAACTAACATCAAGACCGCATTGTGGGAGTGAAATTCACCTTGCTAATTACCTTATGAGAAAGTCGATGTGAATTTTTTTTTTTTAAAGCAGGAGGAATTGCATCCCTTTGCTCCGAAAGTACAGAACTACCAATGTCCTGTGCCATTGCACATTCAGCATTTGACTTTTTCGTTTATTATTTATGCCCTTTCAAAGCAATCTCCTCAAATAGAATGATGTGGCAGTCTTGCCTGCCTCAATCTCCGTGGTATTTGTCAAGCTCATTCCTCAGTCACATCAGTTATTGGTTACAATAAAATTTATTGAAGGCAGCACCACCGCCTTAGTCTGACACACACCAAATGCAGAATGAAGAGGACAGTTTGGTAACTAATGGTAGCGGAGGGGAGCAACATCCAAATAAATGCTCATTTATTTCTCAACCTTTGGCGCTCGTCTTTGTCTCAGATTTTAGTGTCGCCCTAAAAATGTTTGTGCAATTACCTTGTGCTTCTCCAGTTGTTACTTTTGTGTCATAAATTTTTTTAGACTTTTTTTTGGTCTGTAGTTTTGAGAAACGTTAGCTGCCAAAACTGTGTTTATAATTTTATTCCAGACATGTATCTGGCAAAACATTAAAATATATGAAAATGTTTCATGCTTTTAACTTTTTATTGCATATGTTTTCAAAACATCCAGAGGTGCTGTATGCAGTTTCTGGCACCAGTTTGATTTACTTTTATCTGCAGCTGTGTAATCGGAACAGAAACTGGCATTTCTGCCAACAATAAAAAGAGCTGCCCTGTGACTGTGACTTTAGGGGGGCACACACGCCAAAGAACTCTAGAATTTACATTTGATAACATTTGAAGTTTTTGTTGGCTATCTATTGTTAACTGCATTTTTAATGTACGCCAATATTTGCAATTTTTTTTGTAATTTGTAAATGATCCACTGGCCCAGGCTTTATGGTTTCTGCCCCTCTCCCTCCACTCTACAATTGGTGGAAGAGCTTTCAGTCGTCTCTGGACCTCCTTCCCTAAACCCCCCATCCTTCTCTTCCCTCCATCCCTGCCTTTGAAAGCCCTCTGAATCATTCTTCAATCAAGCTTTAGGTCACCTTTCCATATTCTCCTACAAAAGCCCAACATCTGTTCCTTTACCTCCTCAACAAAGTACCGTGGGTTGTTTTTTCTGCATTAAGGGCATTCTATAAATGCAAGTGGTTTCACTTTTTATGTATAAGTGCCAGCCAGTGGCTCAGTGGGTAGCACTCTCTCCTCTTGAGTCAGAAGGTTGTGGGTTCAAGTCCCACTCCAGAGACCTGAGCACATAAAGCTAGGCTGACACTCCAGTGCAGTGCTGAGGGAGTGCTGCACTGTTGGAGGTGCCGTTTTTCAGATGAGACGTTAAACCGAGGCCCTGTCTGCTCTCTCAGGTGGACGTAAAAGATCCCATGGCACTATTTCGAAGAAGAGCAGGGGAGTTATCCCTGGTGTCCTGGCCAATATTTATCCCTCAATCCACATAACAAAAACAGTAATTATCTGGTCATTATCACGTTGCTGTTTGTGGGAGCTTGCTGTGTGCAAATTGGCTGCCGCGTTTCCCACATTACAACAGTAACTGCACTCCAAAAGTACTTCATTGGCTGTAAAGCGCTTTGAAACGTCCGGTGGTTGTGAAAGGCGCTATATAAATGCAAGTCTTTCTTTACAAGCAGCAGTAAATGATGTGCACCATGAGCTGCATCAATCTCAATCATGCTTAATGTGTGAGCACAGTGTAGCAACTGTACATGATGTTGATTATATTTGTCACTCGTTACTAGAGTAGTTCCAGTGTTGTGGCCCAGCTATACACTTTAAAAACAATCTGTCAATGGGGTTGTGACAGTATGAGGGGCATTGGGGGGAAAAAAAACAAAGCCTTACATTTGGCAACAGTAGGTTACTGGGTTTTGCGTTGGAAGTTTGAGTATCATGAGATCAAAATTAACCACTTTAATGGGAAACTGATGTTAAGTTGATGGTATCTTGTGCTGAAATAGTGAATTTGTAATAGACATGTGGCACTCCAGGCTGCTTGGAGCCTGTAACATACCCAAAAATAATCAGCAGCTGGAGTTTAAAATTATCCTTTCAATAACATTTTCTTAAATGGAGTTCAAATCTACAAAAGGACTGCATCAGATATCTGTACCATCCATCATGTGTGCACTTACTGCATTTGCAAAATCAATTTTAAAGTGACCACTTTCTAAGTGCTTATTATTTTGCCTGGAAAACATTACACCCTAACGCATGATGTTGCATTTATTAAAAGCAGGCTCTTAACTGACTGGTTGACCTTTCAGGAAAGCAAACTAGCACTTTATACCTTCTGGAGCTGGTCATTGGTGAGCATTGCCCTGTGAATGTCTTTTACTCACAAATCAAATTTCCATAAGCAACAGGTGCAGTCAAAGTGCATCCATTAGTTTTGCGTCATAAACTTTGGACATGAGGGTGGTGAGCGTACTTCTCATCTATCCAGAATTCTGCAGGATGTTTTCATACTTCTGTGAAAATCAACAGTATTTCTGGATTTTTTTTTAATTCATTCGTTCTCAGGATGTGGGCATCGCTCACATTTATTGCCCCTCCTTAATTGCCCTTAACTGAGTGGCTTGCTTGGCCAATTCAGAGGGCAATTAAAGGTCAACCACATTGCTGTGGGGCTGGAGTCACATGTAGGCCAGACCAGGTAAGGACAGCAGATTTCCTTCCCTAAAGGACGTTAGTGAACCAGATGGGTTATTATGACAATCCGGTAGTTTCAATGATCACCATTTAGTTAGTTTTGTTACTGACACTAGCTCCTTATTCCTGATATATTAAATTAACTGAATTTAAATTCCCCAGCTACTGTGGTGGGATTTGAACTCATGTCTCCTGGATCATTAGTCCAGGCCTCTGGATTACTAGTCCAGTGACATAACCTGTGTTTTGCTCCAAGAATGCCCCTGTTTCGCTCCAAGGGTGTCCCAGTTGTTGGTGAAGCCACTGCTGTCGCTGGTTTTTTGCATTACATTTGTGGTTATATGACAATGAAGTGGAAGTGAAGCTGAATCAGGAAATCAATAGAAAACAGCAGAGGAAAAAATAATGTGTTTCCAGAGGTGGTACAGGATTGCTTCTGTGCCCTATTTGCTGAACAGCCAATGTGGTCAGAGACGATTCTGAATTTAATCTCTAGTAATAAACCAGATATGGTGCATAAGGCAGAAATAATGGGAATAGCTAGGGTCCAGTGAGCTTAACGTCAAGAGTATAAATGCTGTGCAAAATGACTTCAAAAGGACAGACTTTAAAGGAATTGAAAATAAGTTCAGGTTATTTGCAGCACAGTAATGGTTGGGATATCTACAGAAGAAAAGTGGGATTTATTTAATGAACTATTACTGAAGTTACAATCAAAATGAATTCTAGTCAAATCAAAATAGTAACAGACCTGTGTGCCTAAATAGGGATGCAAGGATTAATATTGGGGTTAAGCATATTTCCAAGTCAGGATGGTATGTGACTTGCAGGTGGTGGTGGTCCCATGCGCCTGCTGCCCTTGTCCTTCTAGGTGGTGGACGCCGCAGGTTTGGGAAGTGCTGCTGAAGAAGCCTTGGCGAGTTGCTGCAGTGCATCTTGTAGATGGTACACACTGCAGCCACGGTGCGGGGAGTGAATGTTTAAGATGGTGGATGGGGTGCCAATCAAGCGGGCTGCTTTGTTTGTCTTGAGCTTCTTGGAGCTGCACTCATCCAGGCAAATGGAGAGTATTCCATCACACTTGTGCCTTGTAGATGGTGGAAAGGGGCTTTGGGGAGTCGGGAGGTGAGTCCACTCGCCGCAGAATACCCAGCCTCTGACCTGCTTTTGTAGACACAGTATTTATGTGGCTGGTCCAGTTACGTTTCTGGTCAATGGTGACCCCCCAGGATGTTGATGGTGAGTGTTTTGACAATGGTAATGCCGTTGAATATGAAGTGATAAGGACAGTAGATTTCCTTCCCTAAAGGACATTAGTGAACCAGATGGGTTTTTATGCAATCTGGTAGATTTAAGGTCATCAATTTTATTCCAGATTTATTTAATTAACTGAATATTAAGTTCCCCAGCTGCCGTCGTGGGATTTGAACTCGTATACCTTGGATTATTAGTCTAGGCCTCTGGATTATTAGCCCAGTAACATAACCACTATGCTATCGTACCCAACAATCATCAGCAGACATCCACACTTCTGACCTTATGATGGAGGGAATGTCATTGATGAAGCAGCTGAAGAT
The DNA here is from genome assembly GCA_030390025.1 of Squalus acanthias. Taxonomy (NCBI): domain Eukaryota; kingdom Metazoa; phylum Chordata; class Chondrichthyes; order Squaliformes; family Squalidae; genus Squalus; species Squalus acanthias. Next base: position 13,494,646 of record CM059439.1, read on the forward strand.
GGTTGGGCCTAGGACTCCTACAGCGGTGTCCTGGGGCTGTGATGATTGACCTCCAACAACCACAACCATCTTCCTTTGTGCCAGTGGAGAGTTTTCTCTCTGATTCCCATTGACTTCAATTTTACTAGGGCTCTTTGATGCCACACTTGGTCAAATGCTGCCTTGATGTCAAGGGCAGTCACTCTCACCTCACCTCTGGAATTCAGCTCTTTTGTCCATGTTTGGACCAAGGCTGTAATGAGGTCTGGAGCCGAGTGGTCCTGGCAGAACCCAAACTGAGCATCAGTGAGCAAGTTATTAGTGAGTAAGTGCCGCTTGATAGCACAGTCGACGACACCTTTGATCACTTTGCTGATGATTGAGAGTAGGCTGATGGGGCGGTAATTGGCCGGGTTGGATTTGTCCTTTTTGTGGACAGGACATACCTGGGCAATTTTCCACATTGTCAGGTAGATGCCAGTGTTGTAGCTGTACTGGAACAGTTTGGCTTGAGGCGCGGCTAATTCTGGAGCACAAGTCTTCAGCACGACAGTTGTCAGGGCCCATAGCCTTTGCTGTATCCAATATACTCAGCAGTTTCTGGATATCAAGTGGAGTGAATCAAATTGGCTGAAGGCTGGCTTCTGTGATGGTGAGGACCTCAGGAGGAGGCCGAGGTTGTGGGAAATAATGATGTCACATAGCTGCGGCGTTTTGAGTTTGGTGTTACGGTTTCTGGAAAAAAAAACTTAAGAGTGCCTTGTCCTTTATCTGACCTGTGTTGTAGCTAATCTGAACGTGTGATGTTGACAGTGAGTGGGAATGTTGCATTCCCCCGCACTGGCACCCCTCACCTTTAATAAGCTTAAATGTCATTCCAAAAAACAAAATTCCTTTTAAGAAAAGAGGAAGCAGCACAATTTTGGCAATAGCATTTAAAGTATTGATTTACGATTCCTTCACCCATTGTGTAAGTTAATTTCTCTCTCAAATTCTCTATTCACAATGTTCCCAACTGAGTGGGCAGCTCAGGTGGGCAGGTGGTGACTCATGCTGGTGTGTGTTTCCAAACTTTGGCTGCCCTTTGATATAATGCCCAAGTAACCATTCTTTGTGTGTAACTGATGGATAGTGTCAGCTGACAATTGAACTGACCGCCGGGGCGGGGAGGGGAGGGGGTTCACATCTGAAGCCCATCCTGCCTACACACACACAGACCTTTCAGCAGGTGTCATTGCATAGTGATGAGGAGCAGGATTGATTTTGTTTCTGTTTTCTCCACTTCTCAAGCCCAGGGATGTCCCAAGGCAATGGTACCCAAAACACCACCACCACCCTCTCCCCAGTGCTGCCCAGGTTAATAATTTAGCACTCATTTGCAGCTTTTTTTGTTCTGTATGGCTCAACAGCACATCATAGAATCATAGAATAGTACAGCACAGAAGGCGGCCATTCGGCCCATCGAGTCTGCGCCGGCTCTTTCGAAGAGCAATCCAGTTAGTCCCACTCCCCCCGCTCTTTCCCCATATCCCAGCAATTTTTTCTCCTTCAAGTATTTATCCAATTCCCTTTTGAAGGCTACTATTGAATCTGTTTCCACCACCTTATCAGGCAGTGCATTCCAAATCCTAACCACTCGTTGCGTAAGAAAAAAGTTCCTCATGTCACCTCTGCTTCTTTTGCCAATCACCTAGAATCATAGAAATTTACAGCACAGAAGGAGGCCATTCGGCCCATCGTGTCTGTGCCCGCTCGTCATCGACCCTTCAGTCATTGGAAACCATTTCGCTTTATTTACTAAACCTTTCATGATTTTAAACACCTCTGTCAAATCTCCTCTTTGCCTTCTCTGCTCCAAGGTGAACAACCCCAGCTTCTCCAGTCTATCCACAGAACTGTAATCCCTCATCCCTGGAATCATTCTAGTAAATCTCTTCTGTACCCTCGCCAAAGCCACAGTCAACTTGGGGCCCATTGTATGAATTTGAAGCTGTCTTACTTTTACATTGATGTGCAGGAAAGCCAACATAAATCCAGAGATTTACAATAAGATAGACATGTTAAAATGTGCTCTTTTAAACTTCTATCATCGAAACAATGTACCTAGTAGAATCATAGAAGGTGGCTATTTGATCCATTTTGTCTGTGCCAGCTCTTTGCTAGAGTAATCCAAATCTCATCCCACTGCCTTGCTCTCACCTATTAATGTACTACGAGAAGATCTTCCGTGGTATAACTAGCACAGCAGACTAACTGCATGCTGCACAGAAATGGGAAAGGCAGTTTCCTGAGGCCCTTCAGGCCTGCTCCAGCAGTCCTGTTGGAGTTACTTTTAAGATAATGGGCCAAAAGTTGCGGTCGGAAGCGTACCTCCGGAGTACGCCTCCGACCCGCGAAAGGAATACACACCTACCTGCTGGAGGCGAGGCTGTGAAAACTTGCGGTCTGACGCTGCAAGGCGGAGGGCAGCGTAATGGCCCACGGATCCCAGGGACGCAGGCGGTGCGGGAACGCACCTGGGATCATGTGGGCCTGGTCCTCCAATCAATAAGCTGAAGTCATTTTAATCATTTACGAAGGGAATCCCCTAATGAGATGAAATGGAATCCCGAAATCAGGTTTAATTACAATTTGCAGAATTGGAATTTAATTCCTAATTAGCTCCATACCACCAACCTCACTAAAATTTAATTTTCTGATCATTTTCAACATCATTAAAACTCTAACCTGGGCCAATATTTGCAGAAACTCATTTGATACAGTGTATGTGTATAATTTCCGAGATGAAAACGTTTAAATCGTGCCTGAGGTATCCCCTTACGCTGATGGGCTCCATGTCCTCGTCCCTCCCTATCTCTGTAATCTCCTCCAGCCCCACAACCCCCCGAGATATATGTGCTCCTCTAATTCTGCCCTCCTGAGCATCCCTGATTTTAATCGCTCCACCATTGGTGGCCGTGCCTTCTGTTGCCTCGGCCCTAAGCTCTGGAATTCCCTGCCTAAACCTCTCCGCCTCGCTACCTCTCTCTCTCCTTTAGGACGCTCCTTAAAACCTACCTCTTTGACCAAGCTTTTGGTTACCTGCTCTAATTTCTCCTTATGTGGCTCGGTGTCAAATTTTTTGTCTTAAAATACTCCCGTGAAGCGCCTTGGGTCGTTTCACTACGTTAAAAGCGCTCTATAAATACAAGCTGTTGTTGTTGTTGTTGTTGTTGATGCAAATAGGCCCTGTGCCTGTTTCCGTACGCAATTGCTGGCCAGTCGGTGGGCAAAGAGCCCAACTCTGCGCCAGCAATTGCTTTCTCGTGGGTCGTGCGGCTGGCCTGTCAACGCATACGTTGTCAGACCGGAAGTTCCGGATTTAGCGCATGTGCAAGCGCATGTAGAAACCCCAAACTTGCAGTGGATTTCAAAGGAGGTATGTTGGCGTACTCTGACAGTTCGTCGCCGTACCCATCGCAAAATCCGGGCCAATATATGTAAGCAGATGCGTAAGTTTGGTGATTTATTTCTCTTCCACAGAATTGGTTATTTTTTGCGTTAATTATGTTAGATTTTTTATTTTTAGTACTATATGTCTCCAGGCCACTAGCAAAGTAAGATGGCCACTGAATCAATTTCAAAAAAGGATTCTTTGCGCAATCTCATTGGTTCCCTTTGCCTTTTTGCGAGTTTTTATTTGGTTGCTGTTCGCTGACTGCTGATTCTTGATTGGTAGTTTTCATATCTATATGCTACTTTTTCATTGATATGTTCCCTACCTGTTCAGCTGATGGTTGATGCTGTTTCATGAATGACATTTGAGTCAATCAGGTGCAAGTGTGACATGTACTTCTCATGTCTGCCATTTTCAAGTGTGAGGTCGCACAACACCAGGTTATAGTCCAACAGTTTTATTTGAAATCACAAGCTTTCGGAGCTATCGCTCCTTCCTCAGGTGAAGTAAATTGGATACAGAATCGCCAGAGCATATATAGATGGAAAAAAAAGCATGTGTACTTTACAATTGCAGACCAATAAATTAAATCATCCTGACTATCTGCCGAGGTGTGATAAAGTTAATTAAGTCAGCCAGGAAGGTACCACATCAAAAGACATAGCAATTTTCAAGTGTGACAGGTGCATGTTTGATGCAAGACCTTTTATGTGAGCTAACAGATCTCTCATGATATTGCACACAATAAGTCTGAGGATATGCTGTTTTACAATAGTAGTATAATGCCATGTAACAGACAATGTATTACAAGGCCACAGATTTACTGCGACTAAATAAGTCAAATCCCATTTTTTTTGCATGATATTCTGGAATTTTTACCAGAGTTTCAGGGATTCAATTTTGCCCATTTCCCTCTGAATGAGCGGCTTGATGAGTATTATTATGTAGATTTGCCTATGTGTTTTTTTTTATCAGTTAACTTCATTAAAGCCGAGGAGACGCTGTAAGATGGCAGGCAATATAGCTTACACTGGTTTACCCGGTGATTGCTGGTGTTTGGCAGCAGTGATGGGGCAATTGCAGGGCTTGGCAGCAATGTGGCCTGTAAGCATTGGGGAAGGTATAAAGATCTGCCAGCAATGGTGGCAATATGTCAGAGCTGGAGACAGTGCTGGAGCCTGAGACAGTGCTGGAGCCTGGGCCACTGAGGAGATCTCCAGGTTGTGTCAGGAATAGGGGCACTCCTGGGGTCTGGTAGCACGAGTTCTACCACACTGGTTTGGGGAGGTGTCAGGGCATACGTGCACTAGGGGGAGGTTAGCACCGGGAGAGTTGTGTTGGGTGCTTGGGCGGACTGGCTGGGGGGATTCTTGGAATCCGGGAGCTCTAGGGAGAAGGGTGTCCAGTCTAGCAACAGTAGCGGGTGGGGTGGCAGGGGGGGTGAAAATGCTTGGGGTAATGGCAAAAGGGTTTCTGGGTCTGGGAGCACTGGAATCTAAGCTTTGTAGATGTATCTGGCAGCATAGAATGGGTCACGGCAGCAGCAACCAGTCAGGAAGCTACCAATCACAGCATCAGGAGGTGGGCAGGCAGTTGATGGTGGGAAAGACTGAGGGCTATGGCTTGGAGGGAAGAAATTCAGAGCCATGGCAAAATGAGAAAGCCAGTGGTTTCAAGGTGTGGCACGAAAAGGACAAGTAGGAAGTTAGGTAAACTGCACCACCAGAGATGGATGATGTACTTCCACCAACAGCTGACAAATGTCATAACCCCCCAACGTGAACACTTATGGGTTTGCCGTTTCATCCAAGACCCCATCATTCTCGGTAACATCTAATGCAAACCAACCCTGTTGGATCTGGCTCTCTTCAATACAGGCTCCCCACAGGCACGCCTTAGCCCTCTGCACAATACTGTACAACTATTCATCGGATGGCATTGAGTATCTAGGTGATTCTGAGAACACAACTTGGATCGCCCACTCACATTGCAGGACTGGAACGAGGTGCTGAGATTGGACCCTGTGACCTCCCTGTGTAGCAGATTGAGAGGGGGTCAATTCAGAACCCACCACTGGACATACCTGATCCTGCACAACCTTAAGACCACGCCCCCCCTGACCTAGGCAGATGAGTGCTGGTAAAACAGGGGTCTCGAGTGTACATTCCTGCACATATTCTGGGCTTGCCACAACCTCCAGCCCTTTTGGACAGACATTCGAGAAATCACTAAAGTAATTATTGGTCTAACCATTCCCATAGACCCAAGCCAATCCATACTTGACCTACTATCAGCAGGGCAAGGACCCACAGCAATCACAAGCTCAAAAGGATCTTAACTCCCGGCACCAAGACGATGCATGTCCCCCATTTGTAGCACAATCCGACACCCCCTACAACAAACAAGTGGTCTCAGCATATTATGGGACAGCTGGCTGTCAGAGAAAGTAATGTATAGGCTTTGCATGGAGTTGGAGAAACACCAGGAGATATGAGGCCCCTTCCTGTAGGACAGTCTCCAACCCATTCCAAGCTTACGAAACCAGACTAGCTTCAGGAACACCTGTTAGAAAACGTTCCCCCAATGCACACTACTGAGATGGACCTGCTGCAGCTGTGAACTGTTGCAGCACTTCAACCCTCCCTGTAACACCCCAGGGCCAGCATCCCCAGAGTAAGGATGACCTGCTCTCCCTAATGTGTACAACTCTATCACTTATGTATGACCCTCATGTATTTAGCTGCAAGTCTTGTGAAATGTGTACGATGGCATGTACTCTGTTGAAAACCATGATATGCGAGCATATAAACTTCTTGTATAAAATCATATTATTTTATTATATGAAATCAAAAAGTGTGATGTTAATGCAAATTAATAAAAGAGTGGGAAGTGGGGCACAGGAAGTGTAGCATGAAAACAGGAGTGCTGCTAACGTATCATTTTTTGAATATATATATGCTTCACTATTCATACAGTACGTGCAGCAAAACGTCTTGCAGTGGTTTCCAGAAAGCGTCTTCATGGCAGTCTACCAAACTTCCACATATGGTGGATACACAAACCAAATGTAATAACAGGCATTGGTTTCCATGGGAGCTCTGAGTCACAGATGTGTCCTCCATGATAGCTGTGCACAGCTGGCGTGCAAATATTACAATCTATCGACTGACACATACATTGTCTACCAGAAAGTCACAAACTGTCGAAGGCAATACACATAATCCATGTTGCAGAATCTCCTGCATATCTCCTTGACTCCTACTGCCAGTGTATTCATCCCACAGTGACTGGCTGCACAAATAATCCATGTAAGTGAACTAAAAACCAAAATGACTCCCTCCCGAAAGCAGAGTGAATTTAAAAGTGTTCTGCTTTAAAGCACAGGTAATACTTTTAGGATGAATTTGAAAAGCAGAAGGATCTCAGGAAGAGACTAGCTGTGCTACAAAATGAGATCGACCTGCACGGTGTTTGCAGGAGAAAGCTACAATTCCACGAGAGTTTAGGAACATCTTTTCTCCATGAGAAGATGATGCGTTCTGGCAGCCGTCAAGCTTCAAGGATATGGTGCTCAATATCTCTGCCTTTATGTCCTTCCAAACGTATCATCATCAAGCTACTGGCTGAAATTTAAAAAACAAATGTGCTGCATTTTATTTTTTGAACAGTACGTTCTGTGAGACATAATGATAAGTCATTTAGAAGCAATAAAATATCTAACAGGAACGCAGATGGATGAAGGCAGCCACTTACTACTAAGATTGCTCTACTACGCTAATGAGGCTCGATCATTTTAATCACTTTGTTTCTAACTTGCGCAGAAATGATGGATTGTGATTGTATCACACTTGTGGCTAAAGTGATTGCCAGATTTCAGGAAATGTTGATATCCAGGATAATTTTCTAGTAATTCTAGTTGACGTAGTTTGAAATATATATCACTACTTTTGCATCTGTATTTTTAGGGAGCCTGTTAAAAACATTAGGTTCTTTTAAAACTTGTTATTTTAACAGTATACGTAGCATCATATCTAGCACCATATTAATTGAATTTGTTGCAGAAAAAAATGTGTGTTTAAGGAAAAATTCGAATGTGATAAGGCAGGAGAGGGACTCGCTTCCACAGGCCCAAAGGCCTCCTCTTCTTCACTACTCTTAGGGGGGCCAATTAAGTGCTACACGAGGCTACGTAAAAAGGAGCTAATCTCACAAGATAATGTGAGGTCAACGCATTTAAATACTTTTCTAGTGTGTTGCTCATGACGTGCTGGGAACGCTGGGGTGAGGGGGTACAGCGGCTGGAATTTTGGTTGCAGGGAACCAGTGAAGGGCTGCTCGCTGCCCATGGAGCACTGGGGGTTGGAGGTCATGTGAGGAACAACAACAACAACTTGCATTTATATAGCGTCTTTAATGCAGTCAAACGTCCCAAGGCGCTTCACAGGAGTGTATTAAGACAAAAATTTGACACTGAGCCACATAAGAAGAAATTAGGGCAGATGACCAAAAGCTTGGTCAAAGAGGTACATAAGAACATAAGAAATAATAGCAGGAGTAGGCCATTCGGCCCCTCGAGCCTGCTCCATCATTCTATAAGATCATGGCTGATCTTCTACCTCATCTCCACTTTCCTGCACTATCCCCATATCCCTTGATTCCCTTAATATCCAAAAATCTATCGATCTTGTCTTGAATATACTCAACGACTGAGCCTCCACAGCCCTCTGGGGTAGAGAATTCCAAAGATTCACCACCCTCTGAGTGAAGAAATTTCTCCTCATCTCAGTCCTAAATGGCCGACCCCTTATTCTGAGGCTGTGACCCCTGGTTCTAGACTCCCCAGCAAGGGGAAACATCCTCCCTGCATCTACCATGTCAAGTCCTGTAAGAATTTTGTATGTTTCAATGAGATCATCTCTCATTCTTCTAAACTCCAGAGAATATAGGCCTAGTGTACTCAATCTCTCCTCATAGGACAAACCCCCTATCCCAGGAATCAGTCTGGTGAACCACTCCCTCTATGGCAAGTATCTCCTTCCTTAGGTAAGGAGACCAAAACTGTACACAATACTCCAGGTGTGGTCTCACCAGGGCCCTATATAATTGCAGTAAGACGTCTTTACTCTTATACTCAAATCCTCTTGTAATAAAGGCCAACATACCATTTGCTTTCTTAAAGGTTTTAAGGAGCGTCTTAAAGGAAGAAAGAGAGGTAGAGAGGCGGAGAGGTTTAGGGAGGGGATTCCAGAGCTTAGGGTCTAGGCAGCTGAAGGCACAGCCACTGGTGGTTGAGCGATTATAATCAGGGATGCGCAGGAGGGCAGAATTTGAGGAGTGCAGATATCTCGAGGGGGGGCGGTGTTGTGGGGCTGAAGGAGATTACAGAGATAGGGAGGGGTGAGGCCATGGAGGGATTTGAAAACAAAGATGAGTATTTTGAAATCGAGGCGTTGCTTAACCAGGAGTCAATGGAGGTCAGCGAGCACAGAGGTGATGGGTGAACGGAACTTGGTGCGAGTTAGGACACGGGCAGCCGAGTTTTGGATGACCTCAAGTTTACGTAGGGTAGAATGTGGAAGGCCAGCCAGAAACCTTCAGGAATATATGTCCAAGCAGAGTTGGCAACCCAACTACCTGCACTCCAGTTACTGGCCAGCCACCTTGGGCCAGCTTAGGCACATTGGGTAGAGGGTAAGCCTCTGGGCATCATGTCCATAAACATGTGTTTAAATTTGGCTTGTATTCCTTTGAGTATAGGAGATTGAGTGGTGATCTGATTGAGGTGTTTAAAATGTTAAAACGATCTGATAGGGTAGATACAGAGAAACTATTTTCTCTGATGGAGCAATCAAGAACAAGGAGGCATGATCTTAAAATTAGAGCCAGGCCATTCAGGAGCGAAATCAGGAAGCACTTTTTCACACAAAGGGTAGTGGAAATCTGGAAGACTCTCCCCAAAAGGTCGTAGATGCTGGGGGTCAATTGGAGCTTTCCAGACTGAGATCGATAGATTTTTGTTAGGTAAGGGTATCGAGGGATGTGGAGCAAAGGCGGGGAAATTGAGTTGAGGTGCAGATCAGCCATGGCTGAATGGCCTCTTCCTGTTCCTATATTCCAATGGTACCTGCCATCAAATTATCAGGCTCATGTTCTTACGCTATCTCATTGCATGAATCAATGAACAATACATATACGTAGGATAAGCATTTTATAAACAGTGTGTCTCCTGTAATGTTGTAAAGCAACAGTCTATAATTTACTTTTCTGAAATTAAACTCAAGTTTTCCATTGTTTTCAGCAGCCTTTAAATTTCTATTAAAGCAAGTGGAATGCCAAGAAAGAAAGCTTTTTGACTTTCTATACTGTTTTCCTTAAACGCTAGTATGAGTTGGGCTTGGAGCTAATAGTGCTGCTGAAGGACTGGGTGGCACCTTCAATTGGATAAGCTGTGCAACTATAAGGGCAGTGGGCGAGCCACCTCTTTGTTTTAACAACAACACCACCAAAACAACTTGCATTTATATAGTGCCTTTAATGTAGTAAAACATCCCAAGGTGCTTCACAGGAGCGTAATCAAACAAAATTTGACACCGAGCCACACAACAACAACAACTTACATTTATATCGCGCATTTAACGTCGTATCAATTAGAAAAAAACATTTTTGACACCAAGCCACAGAAAGGGATATTGGCCGGAATTTTGCCTACCTCGGCAGGTCCACTGTGGGTGGGTGTCCGTGGCGGGTCACGACCCCACTGCTGGCTCCATCCCACTGCTGAAAACGAACTTACGTTAATAGGGCCTATTAAGCCTGCCCAGCGCGTTACCCGGCCCAATGAGATGGAGCGGGTCTGGTGACATCACTCATGACGCGTTTTCAGCCGGGATCTTTAAAGGGACCATGATCACATTACATTTGACGTTTAATCTAACTCTGTGAGTGTACTACAGCATTGGAGTGTTGCAAACACTGACAATGACTGCACAGAGGCAGAGGGCTGCACCCAGGTTCTCCGATGACTCCCTCCATATGCTTATGGAGGGAGTCAGAGCACGCACGGAGGTCCTCTTCCCTTCTGATGGGCGTAAGAGACCTCCCCAGGAGACCAAGACAGCCTGGTTCCACATTACAGAGGGGGTCACAAGCAGGGATGTGGTCAGGGGGACCTGGCTGCAGTGCCGCAAACGTTTCAACGATCTCATTAGATCAGGAAACGTTAGTACAAAGCCACACTCAACCTCATCCTGCTGTGCCTCTCATCACATCCCCATCACTCTGCCTTCCCTACCCTACTCCTGCACACCCTTACTCACACCAACATGCCTTGCACCCCGACCCATCCCTCTCTCTCTATCTACATTATCACATCCCCATCTCACTAGCCACCCCTCACACTCACCCTCGTCCTAGTGCAATCATACCAACTAACAACACACAAGAGCTCGAGGAACAGCACCTCATCTTTCGATTAGGCATTCTACAGCCCTCTGGACTCAACATAGAGTTCAACAATTTCAGATCATAACCTCGGCCCCTATTACATATATATTTTTTTTATCCACACTTTTGTTTGGCCTTTTTTTCTTCCCTCCCACATGGCAGCTGTCCTTCATTCTGCCAGCGCAATTCACACTTCATCTAGAGCCATCTTTTGTTCCTTAACCTGTCACATTACCACCTCCTCTTGTCTTGAATATCTCTTAATGTCTCTCAATGTCTCTCAATCTCTCCTGCTTTCTATCCTATCACTGACCTTCCCTTTTGTTCTTTCATCCCCTCCCCCATTTCCCCGCCCCTAAACCTGCTTTAAAATCTATTCCATTTCCTGCTTTTTTCCAGTTCTGACGAAAGGTCTTCGACCTGAAACGTTAACTCTGTTTCTCTCTCCACGGATGCTGCCTGGCCTGCTGAGTTTTTCCAGCGTTTTCTGTTGTTATTAGAGCAGCCACTTGGGTGTTTTATCCAATGTTTATGTAAAGTTTCCGTTAATGTGGCATCAAACATAAAAATCTTTATTTTCAAAACTTTCCAGTCTTGGACAGATTTGTGTGCACCTTTGGAAGTAGCTTAGTGTGCTGCAGTGAATGGTGAGACATAATGGTACCCCCGCAATGGTCATGAGTGTGAAAGGAATGGCTTGGTCATTGTAGGGATGCTTTATGGTGTTGGCGTGGGGTGGTGCCAACCTGGCGCATCATGTGGCAGTAATATGGGTGTACAGCATAAAGTTAGCTAAATCTGGCCATGATGAGGCCATCCCTGGCCTCCTGGGCAGCAAGGTGCTCAGGTGCTGATGCCCTCTGTCCTGTGCAGCATCAGGTGATTGCGGAGAAGGTTGGTGGTACTGCTGGTGTTGGGGCTAATTGTGGTCCGATTCTGAGGACCAAGGTGAGACAGTATAAACGGCACCCATGTTGATGGAATAGATGGCAGGTGAAGTACAGATGACAGAAGCATTCTGTCAATGGTGAGAGAGTTCTTCCAATGAGGTGAGACTGGATGGCGACTTTGCTGGAAAGACTTGTAGCCTGCAGAATCTGTGCTGGAAATGGACTGAGCAACAGCTTCTGCCTGAGGAAAGTGTCCATCAGGTGGGAGCTTTTACTGTACATTTGATGCTGTCAAGTAATCAGCTGGAGCAATGACCACGGAACACCCGCTTCAGGTTGACAGACTTGGTTCCTGAGCAGCGTGGTTGCCGTGGCCATGCAGTTAAATTTAAAAAGAAAGTTAAAAAAGCCTGTTAAGCGTCTGACAACCAGCTGTTAATCATCTCAAATAGGTCGCCCACTGCTGCCGGTCGAGTCGGCTCCGCGATGACAGACGCACCAGGGGGATGGTGCGTGGGAGCGAGATGACAGCGGGTTCCCGACCCGCTCCCAAAAATAACAATTTTCCCACCCGACCCGCCTCCAATACCACCCCAGAAAATTCCGGCCATTAGGACAGATGACTAAAAAGCTTGATCCAAGAGGTAGGTTTTAAGGAGCAATTTAAAAGAGGAGGGAGAGAGGCAGAGAGGTTTAGGGAGGGAATTCCAGAGCTGAGGACTTTGGCAGCTGAAAGCACGGCCGCCAATGGTGGAGCGATTAAAATCGGGGATGCTCAAGAGGGCAGAATTGGAAGAGCGCAGAGACCTCGAAGGCTTGTAGAGCTGGAGGAGGTTACAGAGATAGGGAGGAGTGAGGCTCTAGAGGGATTTGAAAGCAAATATGAGGATTTTAAAATTGAGGCATTGTTGGACCGGGAACCAGTGAAGGTCAGCGAGCACAGGGATGATGGGTGAATGGGACTTGGTGCGAGTTAGGATACAGGCAACAGAGTTTTGGATGAGCAAAAGTTTATGTAGGGTGGAAGATGGGAGGCCGACCAGGAAAGCTTTGGAATAGTCATGTCTAGAGGTAAAAAAAGGCATGGGTAAGGGTTTCAGCAGCAGATAAACTGAAGCATGGTCGGAGTCAGGTGGTGTGACGGAGGTGGAAGTAGGCAGTCTTGGTGATGGAGCGGATATGTGGTCGGAAGCTCATCTCGGGGTCAAACATAACACCAAGTTGCGAACAGTCTTGCTATGCTTAGGACAGTTGCCAGGGATGGAAATGGTCATCAGGGAACGGAGGTTGTGGTGGGGACCAAAGACAATGGCTTCAGTCTTCCCAATATTTAGTTGGAGGAAATTTCTGCTCATCCAGTACTGGATGTCGGACAAGCAGTGTGAAAAATCAGAGACAGAGGAGGGGTCCAAAGAGGTGGTGGTGGGGTAGAGCTGAGTCATCAGCATAGATGTGGAACCTGGTGTTGTGTTTTCTGATGATATCGCTGAGGGGCAGCATTTAGATGAGAAATAGAAGCGGGCCAAGGATAGATCCTTGGGGGACTCCAGCGGTAACGGTGCGGGAGTTTAGCCAGTTTTTCCAGACTTGGTACGATTTACGATTTATTACGTTAAAGGTGCTTTATAAATATAAGTTGTTGTTGTTGTCGTTGGTGGTGGTACCATTGGTACCATTACTTGCTGCCAGCACTTCAATCCAGGGGTAGTCCTCTTATACTGAACTGAATTAAGTTTTTTTAACGATAACGATATCTTCGACCTGAAACGTTAACTCTGTTTCTCTCTCCACGGATGCTGCCTGGCCTGCTGAGTTTTTCCAGCGTTTTCTGTTATTATTTTAAGTTTTTTTAACATCTGGCAGTTTTGTGCCTTATCCAGTAACACTGAAGTGGGGGGCTACCATTTGGCATTCCTTCTCCTGTAGAATTGTTCTTTGTGTTTCGTACACTGCTCCAGTTTTTTGCTCTGCACTGTTGTTTTTTTGATTTTTTTTTACAAATGTTACGTTGGCCATATTTTAAGGTAACCCTGCCAATCCGTGTCATTTTGAATTTGTACGTTTTCCTTGAGCCAGTTCAGAGCATGGTCACCAGGGGTATTTAATTTTAATAATTTACACATTTGACTTTTCATATGTTTCGTTGGTTCAAAAGGTTTAAAACTTATTTATATAACCCCGGTTATATTTAGACGTTAATGGATCTAGCGGAACGTATATTCAAACATCTGCAAATTCTGCTTATTGGTCTTACTGCAAGTGCGGGCAATTCTCAGTAAGGTTATGAATTGTATAATTTTAGATGTTAAAGAAAGTGCTGTCCATATGTGCTCTTTAATTGCATGTAAATCTGGAATAACCTTGAGTCTGCCAAGTACTTTCACTGTTGACTGGCATTTATGTGCTGCTGCAGGCAACTCTGGCCTAATATCTGATTGCTATCACCTAGTGACTTAATCACGTTGCCTTGAATTCCAGGGAGACTGGGAAAATGGTAATTGGTCATCTTGGGAATTGTAATTGTTTATGTGGACTGTAGTTCACACAAGAGTTAGAGGAGCGAAGAATTTAAGCCCCCACAGTACTTAGTAGTTGTGTGATAAAAATTAATTAATTCAGGTAAGTGTGTTGTGGTGCTGAGGGATTCAAACCGAGAAGGTTCCAGGTTCAATGTCTGGTCTGTGTTGAATTAGTTGACTTTGCTGGGACAACAATGGTGTCAGCAAACCCGTGCCAGGGAGTGGAAAAGTCAGCCAAGTTTTCTATTCCAATCACTTTTCAGTGGGCCCTGCTGTGCAAACGCAGTAGGCTATCTTCAAATAAATACATTTGTCCATGACGGCTCAATGTGTTTAGGAAGTGAATAAAAAATGCACAACTTGCAATGGGGGTGGCAGTGGGAGGGGAGGAAAGAACATTCCTGTCCTGTTGTTTCAGACAGCAGGTGCTGGTAGTGATCTCTTTTGTCATTTAATCTCTCCTCCCCTCCACCCAATCACAGACCTTCCCTTTTGTCATTTAATCTCTCCTCCCCTCCACCCAATCACACACCTTCCCTTTTGTCATTTAATCTCTCCTCCCCTCCACCCTATCACAGACCTTCCCTTTTGTCATTTAATCTCTCCTCCCCTCCACCCAATCACACACCTTCCTTTTGTCATTTAATCTCTCCTCCCCTCCACCCTATCACAGACCTTCCCTTTTGTTCTTTCCTCCCCTCCACCTTTTCCTTGGCTCTGTATTTGCTTAAAACCTGTTACATCTCTAACATTTTCCATTTCTGAAGGAAGGTCATCGACCTGAAACATTGGAGGCGATTTTGCCAGCCCTGGGGAGGCGGGTAAGGAGGCGGGACTGCCGGGAAAATGGCAGAATCTGGGGGCGGGTGCCCATCCCGCCCCCAACCCGCCTCCGTGTTATCTTCCCAGGAGGCAGGTACCCGACCCGTGCTGGGAGCCGTCTCCCCGAGGTGGGAAGGAGATTAGTGCCAATTAACTGCGTGTTAACAGGTAGTTAACAGGCAGTTTTTTGGAGAATCCCTATTTTCAGCCCTGAAGTGTGGGCTTCCCGATGGCTCCGAACCTCACCAGGGTCAGCAAGGCGGGCCGTCAGTCTGCGGGGGTCGGAGGGGTCAAGATGTCTGGTGTGCAGGTGAGTGATGGGTGCTAGTGTGGAGAGGTGAGTGTGTGAGGTGAGTGTAAAGTGTTTTAATAAGTTTTACTTACCTTTACTTCTTCCTCCAGGCTTCATCCCTTCAGGTCTCGGGAGTCCCTCAGCTCACCGGCACAGAAAGCAGAATGGCCGCTGAACTGTCAAAAGCTGCAGCCTCTGCTTTCTGCTCAGGAGAGCTCTCTAACTGAGCCTGAGTGGAAGGGCTCAACTTAGAGGACAGATTGTCAGTGTTTGACAGCTTCACAGAGCCGTCAAATGCTGACATTTCATCTGTCAAAAGCTCTTGACAGATGAAACGTCACTCGCTGACGTCACCAGTAACCGGCTTTCCCTTAATTCATTCAAAGGATTGCGCCTGTGATAACGCAGCACTCCCTCAATACTGTACCATCATCCTGCAGGACATATTGAGAGAGTGGTTAGCAAAGCATATGGGATCTTGGGTTTCATAAATAGAGGTATTGAGTACAAAAGTAGAGAAGTTATGCTGAACCTTTATAAAGTGCTGGTTAGGCCACAACTGGAGTATTGCATCCAGTTCTGGTCACCACACTTTAGGAAGGATATGAAGGCCCTTGAGAGGGTGCAGAGGAGATTTACCAGAATGGTTCTGGGGATGGGAGATCTTAGCTACAAGGACAGGTTGGAGAAGCTGGATTTGTTTTCATTAGAGCAAAGGAGGCTGAGGGTGATTTGATAGAGGTGTACAAGATTATGACGGGTTTGGATAGGCTAGTCGGGGAAAGGCTGTTCCCACTAGTTGATGGTACAAGGACTAGGGGACACAGATTTAAGGTTTTGGGCAAGAGATATAGGGGGGACATGAGGAAAACTTTTTTACGCAGCAAGTGGTGAGGACCTGGAACTCGCTGCCGACGGAAGTGTTGGAAGCGGAAACACTCAATGTTTTCAAGGGGAGACTGGATAGGCACTTGAGGGAAATAAACTTGCAGGGCTACGGGGATAGAGCGGGGGAATGGGACTGACTGGATTGCTCTACTGATAGCCGGCACGGACTCGATGGGCCGAATGGCCTCCTTCTGTGCCATTATGACTCTATGATGCTATGGGCTAAAAATTGAGTAGTGCCCCATTTGGGGTGCTAACTTCGCCGGGGCGCTACTTTTAGCACCCCGGAAAAATTAGCGCCCCTGCGCCAAAATTGAGTGGTTGCGCCCCAAGAGGGAAGCGGGGCGCTACTGGAAGTGCCCCGCATTCCTCTTGGGGCGCTGCGAGTCAATATCGCGGCGTACGGCGCTGCGGCACGTTACATCACAGTATTGCAGGCCTTCCTCCCCTTCTTAAAGGGGAGGGGTATTGCGCAGCGTGACCTGGGGCCCAGCTGGGCCCCCGGGGATCGGTAGTGCCGGCAAAACAGCCTGGCACTCAAGAGAAGTGCCGGCTCTTGGAGCACAGCCAGCACTCCGCGGGGGTGGTCGTTCAGGAGGCCGGGGACGGGAGCACAGGCAGGTGCTGACAGGCGGCCAGCAACAAAAATGGCCGCCCCGCACCTCGCCTTTAAATAGCGCCTCCCCGGCCACAGGTAGGCCCCCCTGACCCCGCCGGACATAGCGTCCAGCAGTAAGTCAGGGGGCGCTCCCGAAGATCGCGGCCGGGGCGTGAGCGGGACACTGCGTACGGCGATGATGTCATTGCTGGTGGCACAGCATGAATTGTCATCGTTTGACATTCTCTGTTGTTTGATGAGTCTTGTATTTAAGACTCATCAAACCTCTTTTGTGAGCAGAAATCAGATGGTTGTTGCATCGGAGAATGCAGTAGCCATCTGTCATCTCTGCCGGTGAGATGCGAGAGTCTCCGCATCCCCAACTGTTGAAGCCTGCAGGAAGAAACAAAGGTAAGTAAACATTTTCTATCACTTTTCACTCACCTCACATACTCACCTCTCCACACTTGCACCCATCACTTACCTCCACAGCGCACTTTTGCACCCCTCCGACCCCCGCAGACCCACTGCTCGCCTCGGTGACCCTGGCGGGGTTTCCCGACGTCGGGAAGCCCGCGCCTCTGGTGGAAAAATGGGGATAATCCTCTTAACTGCCTGTTAACTACAGGAGACGGGACCTGGCGTGGGTCGGCTACCCGCCTCCTGGGAAAATGGCACGGAGGCGGGTTGGGGACGGGATGCGTACCCGCCCCCAGATTCTTCCATTTTCCCGGCAGTCCCGCCTCCAAACCCACCTCCCCAGGGCTGGCAAAATCCAGCCCTATACTTTTTGTTCCAAAAACAACATTTTCCATGCGTGTTTGCAATGTATATTTTTAAGAATTTGTTGTACAATTTCTGTTGTTATTAGATGGAAATATTGTACGTCAGACTTGTGCATGCACGTCTGTGTGTGGGGGTGAGGAGATTGGTTTCATTAATTTGAAATCTTGGACCAAAATGCCTTTATTGACATTCAATACTTTGCTAGAATTGAATGCTTTGTAAAGGTTTATAAGCTGCAAGTGGCAAGGGTTTGGTAAAAGGAAGTTCTATTATAGACATATTTGTGCCTCATGACTGATTTGATCTACTTTGACATTAAAACTATTCTTTCATTTGTGCTGCATTGAAATTAAGTAAACAAACACTTGATCGAGGAAATGCAATATCAACTGGGTGACACGGGAATGTTTGACTTACAAGCTTGAAGGTCAACTGAGTTAATGAGGTTTGACATCATAAGTAGGTAACTTTGCATATCACACTATTACAAGGTCACTTATTATACTTCTACCGCTTTTGTGATGTGGAGAGAAAGAGTTCTACTTTAAATATTCATATCTAAAATGATAAAGAATAGAGAAATCACAATTCAGGACATGTTTCCACTTGTTAGTTGTACCTTCCGGGAAATATGTGATGAGGTCTGGCACTGCCACCATTGCACTTTGGTTGTTTTGTTAGGGCCCAGGCAATATTTCGACTGAAATGATTGATTGACAGAACTTTTTCAAAGGAGTCATGTTTTCCCTTTGTTCTCCTTCCATTTTCACACAGCATGCACCAAGAGAGTAAACAAGTGACCCATTCCCACACTTCTACCACCGGCAATCTCCAACCAAGTGTGAAGAGATGTGAGAGGGTGCTCCTGTACTGCTGCAGTCAGCACGTTGGAAACCGATCTCAGTCAGGGTGACGGCAGGGGCCCGACAATTGGTCTCAGCACCCCGGGTTATGGAAGAGTAAATAAGCCGGGGTTCTGGTTCCTGATCAGGAGACAGTGACCCCCCTGTGAATGTCAGATCGGGACGGGATTGGATTCAGCTGTGAAGCCTCTCACTGTTGAATAGCCCAGTAACACTGATTTTTAAGCCACACGTTAATAATGGATTCAAAGATGTTTTTGAGAAAGACATTGACTGATTGCAAACCAATTAACATAGGAAGGATGCAAATGAGAGAAAATACAGAAAGGTGTTAAAGAAGGCATAAGTAAAACAAGGTGGGAGTATGAGGAGAGAATTTCAATAAAATTTAAACAATAAAGTATTCTACAACTATATCAGTAAAAAGAGAATAATTAAATGTGAAGTGGGATATCTGACAGAAGAGGATAATAGCAGGGATACTGAACAATTACATAGGATTACATAGGATATACATAGGGCAACACGGTGGCATAGTGGTTAGCACTGGTGCCTCACAGCGCCAGAGACCCGGGTTCGAATCTGACCTCGGGTGACTGTCTGTGTGGAGTTTGCACATTCTCCCCGTGTCTGCGTGGGTTTCCTCCGGGTGCTCCGGTTTCCTCCCACAGTCCAAAAATGTGTGGGTTAGGTTGATTTGGCTATGATAAATTGACCCTTAGTGTTAGGGGGGGGGATTAAATATGTGGGGTTATGGGGATAGGATGAGATATGTTAGGGGGAATTAAATACGTGGGGTTACGGGGGTAGGGTGGGATATGTGTACTGTGGGGATTAAAGCAGGGACAGGGTACTGGATTTGAATGATCAGCCATGATCGTATTGAATGGTGGAGCAGGCTCGACGGGCCGAATGGCCTACTCCTGCTCCTAGATTCTATGTTTCTATGTTTACAGCACAGAAACAGGCCATTGTGCCCAGCCAGTCCATGCCGGCGTTTATGCGTCACTCGAACCTCCTCCCGTCTTTCCTCATCTAACTCTATCAGCATAACCCTCTATTCCCTTCTCCCTCATGTGCTTATCTAGTCTCCCCTTAAATGCATCTATACTAGTCGCCTCAAACACTTCCTGTGCTAGCTCGTTCCACATTCTCACCACTCTTTGGGTAAAAAAGTTTCTTCTGAATTCCCTATTGGATTTCTTGGTGACTATCTTATATTGATGGCCTCTCATTTTGCTCTTCCCCACAAGTGGTAACAAACTTGTTTTATTTAAAAAAAATTACTTTGCTTTAGTGTTTACAAGAGAAATACTGAGGAAGAAGTAAATCCTGAAGTGGTTAAATACCAAGATGAGAGATATTATAATAGGTCAAAAGAAACTATGGGAAGTTGGTGAAGCTAAAGAAGGTCAAAGTACTGGAACCTAATAGGATACATCCAAGAATCCTGAGAGAAATGGAGGAAGAAATAGTGGAGGCCCTAGAAATTATATTTCAGGATCCTATTGAGAGTGGATGTGTGCCAGAGGACTGGAGCGTGAGCAATGTAATACCCATTTTCAAAAAAGGGAGACAGAGCCAACCCTGGTAATTATAGGCCACTTAGTTTAACATCTGTTGTCAGAAACAATTTTGGATTCTTTAATTAAAGAGACATAACTAAACAACTAGATGAAGACAAATAACTAGAAGCAGTCGACACAGATTTCAGAAAGGAGTGCTGTGCTTGAGTAGGTGGCAGATATGGTGGATGGGGTGGATGTGGTGTACATGGACTTTCGGTAAACCTTCGACACAGAAGACTATTGGAGAAGGTTATGGAATTAGGGGGAGGATTGAGAATTAGATTAAAAACTGTTTAAAAGGGAGGAAACAAAAAGTTGGAATTAAGGGCAGTTTCTCAGAGTGATTGGTAGCGGGAGTAGTGTCCCAAAGGCTTCTGTTCTGGGACCGTTTCTGTTCGCTGTGCACTTCAATGATCTGGATGTAGGGCTAGAGGGAGTGGTGTCCAAATCCGCAAAGTTACTAAAATAGGAGGACTATTAAATGATTCTGTGGACCGAATGAAGCTGCAGGGGGATATTGATAAGATGGTGGAATGGGCAAAGAAGTGGCAGATGGAATTCAATGTTAGTAAATGTGACAGGGTACATTAAGGTTAAAGAAATAAAAGCACTAGTTATACTTTGAATGGAAGAAAGTTGGGGTGTGTGGAAGAACAGGGAGATTGGGGGGGGGGGGGGGGGGTTGTAGTTTCATAAAACATTAAAAACAGCAGCTGAAGTAGATAAGGCCAGAAAAAAACAAATGGACTGTTGGATTTTATGGTGAGAGGGATAGAATATAAAAGTAGAGATGTAATTTTGATTCTACATAAAACTTTAGTAAGACCACCACGTGCAGTTTTGGGCTCCACACTACAGGAAGGATGTTAAGGCAACAGAGAGAGTACATCGCAGATTCACTGGGATGCTGTCTGGCACAAGGGAATACAAATACGGAGGAAAAACTGGGCAGATTTCCTTAGAACAGTGGAGATTAAGGGGTGATTTGACATTAGTGCTTAAAATTATGAAGGCATGGAACAGGGTAGACGAAAACAGACGGCTTCCAGTTGTTGAGGGAGCTAGAACGAGGGGACGTAGATAAAAGCGCAAATGGAAGAGATTTAGGACAGAGAACATAAGAAATGCTTCTTACACAGAGGGATGTGAGGCTGTGTCATGCACTACCAGAGTTAGTGACTGAAGCAGAGACCATGTAAACATTGAAGAATAGGTCAGATAGAAGGACAAGGGAAATTGGGGAATATGGGAACTAAGCAGATACATGGCCTGCTGCCCAGGTGGAGGAGAAACACCAACAGGGACTGGATGGGCTGAGCAGCCTGTTTCTATCTTGTAATTCTCTGTAAGATAGATCCGAGGAAATCCTTCTATTGCCTGACTGTGCTGCAGTACCAAGCTCATGGCGATTTTCTTCCCCTGTGGTCAGATGGCTTCAGACCAGTCTGTGGTGCCACATTGCATTTAAGTTAATGGAGCCACTGCAGCTGCAATAAATATCGCATGAGTGGGTGAGCAGGAAAGTGCAGATGTGAAAAGTCAATCTTCAAAACGATTAAAAATAACTTTAAGAGATGCGTATTGTGCATAATTCCTTTTGGAAAGATTTGTGTAGCACGTATTCCTCCCACCAGACTTCCCTTCCTCTTTAAATAATTAAGCCTCATTAGTATCAATTGTCAGATATTACCCATCTGCTCCATCATATTCAGTGTTAGTGTGAGTGAGGCTAAGAGATAATCTTAAGAATATGTTGGGCGTTAATGAATAATCCTGTTGGATTTTTTTCAAATGCATTACATTTGAACAGTCTGATTTTAATCATAATGAAACAATGTTTTAACATTAATCTCCATTCTTGATGACTTTTCTCCCTTTGCCAATTACCTTACGACTGCATATCCGCTTTATGTCAGGAAGCTGGAACACTCGGTGCTGAGTTCCATGTATTGCCTCTTGACTGAGTAGGGGGAGGTCTAATTCAAAATAAAAACTATCAGTAATTCATCCCACTCTGTGAAATTGATAGAAGTTTATTGTTGGAAATCCCTGCTGCTCTAACCCATGAATTTCTCTCCCCCTCACCCCTGCCCCACACCGCCCCAACTTTTCAGATTTTGTCGTTAATTTAATTTTTATGTACAGCATCAGTTTTTGGAAATGGAACGCATTTCATTTCGGGCGCCCGCTGTCAGCATCAAGCACTCCCAGCTCAGCGATAACAAAGCTGCTTCGACTCTG
The DNA here is from genome assembly GCA_030390025.1 of Squalus acanthias. Classification (NCBI taxonomy): domain Eukaryota; kingdom Metazoa; phylum Chordata; class Chondrichthyes; order Squaliformes; family Squalidae; genus Squalus; species Squalus acanthias. Next base: position 13,516,971 of record CM059439.1, read on the forward strand.
CCTCAACAGTCAACGTTAACCCCAGGCTCTGAAGAGCATCCCCTCGCGCACCAGTGTTGCACTTCAACATCCTGATATTGTGGCCTCTCTGAGTGAAATCTCCATATAATATCAAATCGTGGCAGTCACGCAGGAGCAGGGCTGAGTCTGCCCAACCTGTCTTCAGAGGGGAGTGAAAGGTAAGCTAACAGGTTACCACTCTTGAAAGTCACAACACTTAAATGCCTGAACAGACCACTTCAAACAGATTGATTACGTCACTGATAAGGTTTGTTGATAAATTGCACTAAAATATGCAGACAGCTAGAAACATCAAAGGACAAAGCAAGAGATTTTAAAGTGATACTTATATCCAAAGAGGTTGTTTTTATATTATCATAAGGAAACAGTCCACTAAAGATCTACGCCTAGAAATTCAGTGACATTTTTGCTGGGGAATGAGAGCAATCTGGACTGGGGGGAAGCAATTTAGGGTAGAACCCACTTCCTTTGGCTTCCCGCCCCCTGCTGACCCCATTGATGGATTCTGATGGGGGGATGTGCGCTTCTTCCGTCTGCCCTCCCTCCATCGTGATGTCATTGTGCGGGACTAGTGGGATGCCAAGCCCACTGGCAAAATCTGCCAGTTCCTCCCGGCATACAAGAGCAAATTACTGTGGATGCTGGAAATCTGAAATACAAAACAGAAAATGCTGGAAATACTCAGCAGGTCAGGCAGCATCTGCGGAGAGAGAAACAGAGTTAACGTTTCAGGTCGATGACCTTTCGTCAGAACTGGAAAAAGTTATACATGTTACAGGTTTTAAGCAAGTACTGAGGCAGAGAAAGGGGGGTAGGGGAGGAAAGAACAAAAGGGAAGGTGTGTGATAGGGTGGAAGACAGGAGAGATTAAATAACAAAAGGGATGATGGTGCAAGGCGAACGGAGATGGTAATGGGACAAGTAAAGAAACAAAAGATGGGTCTAGAGGAGGTGTAAATGGGAATATCAGAATTATCAGCAACAGCTGCCGTCCGAAAAAAATGGGGGCAGAGGTTATGATCTGAAATTGTTGCACTCAACGTTGAGTCCAGAAGGCAGTAAAGTGCCCAATAGAAAGATGAGGTGCTGTTCCTCGAGCTTACATTGAGCTTCATTGGAACAGTTTAGGAGGCCGAGGGCAGAGAGGTCAGGTCGCCTGTCATTTTAATTTTCTGCCAACTCTTACTCTGACCTTTCTGTCCTCAGCATGAAATAGGAGTACTTACTGTACAAGAGCCAAACGTGGGTCCGCAGAAATGCTGTATCTAAACAGCAATCGATCTGAGAGAGAGATTGGCAAAGGTGCTCCGATATCCCTCTGGCTCCACGGGGTGTGTGCTCTCAGTAGTACGATTATTGGTATAGGCGCCTTCCATTATTTATTCAAAGGATACTGTTCCTAGGACTTGGGATGAGGTCAAGGTGAGATCCAAAGAGCCGGTGGTGGAGTGTGTGGGGCTCCCAGAATTCCCAGGTCCTAATGTTATGCTGAAAACGAATCGGAATACATTTTTTCTCACAATTGTTATCAAATTAGGAAAACCATTCCCTATGATGAAAATAAAATAAGTATTTGGTTGTTTGCATAAATTAAACAGATTTTTTTTCTGCCTGGAGGTATGAACTTAATTTTCCTGAGGCTGGATCCAGTTTTATTTTTGTGTGTAAATTAGGGAACAGATGACTGCTATATGCGGACTCTCTGTTTGTTGTGCTGCCAAATATCTTTTGCCAGTCGAATTTGGTTGATAAATGATTCTTGTTTACACCTTGGCACACAATCTTTCTTCATTACAAAACAGATGCGCAGATAATTGAACTCTCATTAGTGTTCCCAGTTATCTTGTACATGAGCCAACATTTGTCCTATAGTACACCTTGAAATGTGTCCAACATGTATCAGTTTCAAGTACAATACAGTATCTTTCATATTATCTCCTGCCCTTGGCATTTGATACAGGCCAAACCACATGGGTGGCGAGTTATGCTAAATATTTTCTTTGAAAAAAACGGAATATCCCATCTCAAGGGAAAAATGCTACTGCACAGTAGTGACTTCTCCTTCCAATATTGAAGGAGTTCAGAGCCAGAGCACTGCCCTTCTAGCTAAAGGAATACTTGTAGTGATGAGTCATACTAATTGAAGTCAATGTAGGAGGAATTATTGGAGTGGGGGAGAGAACTAAATCTAACAGTAGAGTTAATCAGAATTTTCTTTCATTAAGATTGTATGTATCACTTCCCACTGTTTTTTTTCCAGAAAGCTTGCGGAACTACACTGAATGTTTTCACTTCACATGCTGCTGGAAGCAATTTTTTTTAATTCGTTTATGGGATCAGGGCGTCGCTGGCAATGCCAGCATTTATTGCCCATCCCTAATTGCCCTCGAGAAGGTGGTGGTGAGCCGCCTTCTTGAACCGCTGCGGTCCGTGTGGTGGTGGTACTCCCACAGTGCTGTTAGGGAGGGAGTTCCAGGATTTTGACCCAGCGACGATGAAGGATCGGCGATATACTTCTAAGTCAGGATGGTGTGTGACTTGGAGGGGAACTTGGAGGTGGTGGTGTTCCCATGCGCCTGCTGCCCTTGTCCTTCTCGGTAGAAGAGGTCACGGGTTTCGGAGGTGCTGTCGAAGAAGCCTTGGCGAGTTGCTGCAGTGCATCTTGTAGATGGTATACACTGCAGCCACGTTACGCCGGTGGTGGAGGGAGTGAATGTTTAAGGTGGTGGATGTGGTGCCAATCAAGCGGGCTGCTTTGTCCTGGATGGTGTTGAGCTTCTTGAGTGTTGTTGGAGCTGCACTCATCCAGGCAAGTGGAGAGTATTCCATCACACTCCTGACTTGTGCCTTGTAGATGGTGGAAAGGCTTTGGGGAGTCAGGAGGTGAGACACTCGCCGCAGAATACCTAGCCTCTGACCTGCTCTTGTTGCCACAGTATTTATGTGGCTGGTCCAGTTAAGTTTCTGGTTTATGGTGACCCCCCAGGATGTTGATAGTGGGGGATTCGGCGATGGTAATGCCATTGAATGTCAAGGGGAGGTGGTTAGACTCTCGCTTGTTGGAGATAGTCATTGCCTGGCACTTCTGTGGCGCGAATGTTACCTGCCACTTATCAGCCCAAGCCTGAACCTCGTCCAGGTCTTGTTGCATGCGGGCATGGACTGCTTCATTATCTGTGGAGTTGTGAATGGCGCAGAACACTGTGCATTCATATGCGAACATCGCCATTTCTGACCTTATGTTGGAGGGAAGGTCATTCATGAAGCAGCTGAAGATGGTTGGGCCTTGGACACTGCCGTGAGGAACTCCTGCAGTGATGTCCTGGGGCTGTGATGATTGACCTTCAACCACCACAACCATCTTCCTTTGTGTTAGGTATGACTCCAGCCAGTGGAGCATTTTCCCCCTGATTCCCATTGACTTCAGTTTTACTAGGGCTCCTTGACGCCAGACTCGGTCAAATGCTGCCTTGATGTCAAGGGCAGTCACTCTCAGCCCACAGTGCTGATGGATCAGCGCTGCACGAACTGTAGTGAGAGTTATGCCAACAGAAGGAAAAAATATATACTTGTTCTGTTGGATTTGTCACTGGACTGGTTGGATCTGTACATACTCTTCAAATCTGGTAGCGCATCAGGGAAAGAATGCACCCATTCCATTCTACTGTCTGGTTAGGTCTCTAAAACAATCAAACAAAAATATGACCCATTTCATCACCATATGGAGATTAAAATGGACTTTAGCAACAACAATGATAATTTGCACATGATAAGAAAGAAAGAACTTGCATTTATATAGTGCCTTTTATGACCACCGGACGTCCTAAAGCACTTTACAGCCAATGAAGTACTTTTTGAAGTGTAGTCACTGTTGCAATGTAGGAAACGCAGCAGCCAATTTGCGCACAGCAAGCTCCCACAAACAGCAATGTGATAATGACCAGATAATCTGTTTTTAGTTATGTTGATTGAGGGATAAATATTGGCTAAGACACCAGGGAAAAATTCCCGGCTCTTCTTCGAAATAGTGCCATGGGATCTTTTACGTCCACCTGAGAAAGCAGACGGGGCCTCGGTTTAACATCTCATCCGAAAGACGGCACCTCCAACATTGCCGCACTCCCTCAGTACTGCACTGGAGTGTCAGCCTAGATTTAGGTGCTCAAGTCTCTGGAGTGGGATTTGAACTCACTGCCTTCTGACTCAGAGGTGAGAGTGCTACCCACTGAGCCACAGCTGACGAAAGGGATACGCCACTAGACCGCTGGCATTTGGCAGCCCAGCTGATGTTGGAGCCATTGGTTGTCAGTGAATCAAATTCCCTATCTAAAGCAGATAGAAAAATAGCCTTACCTATCTGCAATCTTTTAGTGAAGCTACATTGTGAGATAGTATCACAAAATTATAGAACAGTAATTTTTTTAACAGACCTTATCCAGTAAATGTGTATTTAACCTGCAGAAATACAGAAGGTGTTCAATGATTTTATGCATTAGTGAATCTTTGGTAGAGAGAGCATTCTACATTTTCTACTGTAGTTGCATTTCTAGCAGAAATGGTTTTTTTTTCCCATTGGAAATACTCCTTACGTGTAAGCTGTGTTGTAAAAACCTGCCCATATACGCTGATCCATTTGACGCTTGATCCATTAAACTGCTAATTGTTACTAAATCACTCCCCATTCACAGAGCAATGAATTTTTCTTGCTGACTGGCCTATCGATATTTCCATAAGTTTTGGCCAATACCTAGTTTGGATCTGTTTAAAAGCATAGAATTTGATGGTGCTCATGGACTGTGCTACAGTGTGATACTTTTATCATTTTTTACAAAAAGAAATCTTCGCACAATGATATGATTAAAACTCTAAAGAGAATACTTTAAAATGTCTCTATCTTGTAAATGCAGCAGCCCTAACAGTGAGCACTTCAAAGGCTACATTTGGATAATGTTTAACAGAAATATTGCAGTCTCAACAATTGCTAAGTGTAGTAAAGAATTCCAATAGCTAAGCATTTTAAGAATAATGCATTACACGGTGTTTCTTTCATGCTGTGAGAATGACTGAACAGCAATATTGAGGAATGGTTTCTGAATGGCAGGTCAGAGGAGTCACGATTGGTGTGCAGCAACATTATTACATTTTTTTATGCACGTCAAGGGGAGGCATGTTAGCGCTGGGGCATAGAACGCTTTCCGGTTCAGGCGCCCAGTATCAGCATCACTTCCAGGTCAGTTATAGCTCAATTAGATACAGAATAACGGTCCCGCTGCTCTACCCCAACAATGCATCAGCGTTGCACTTTTTCCATTTCCCACAATGAGCAGCCTGTCTGAATGATATCGCCATAACAGTGCCACATTAAGGGCAGTTTTATGTTGTAGATCCATACCTGGATGAAATTAGAGTGAGAATGTCCAGACTCATTTCACATGGATCCTTGCAGCCAGCAGACAGAGGAGACATTCTGATTAAGCTGGATTTGAGCCCTAGTCAGAGAGGTGGAAGATCAGTGTCTAAGGCGCTCTGACACCTAGATTCCCAGTAACCTCTTACTATAGAGGTAGTAAAGATTTTTTTTTATTCGTTCATGGGATGTGGGCGTCGCTGGCAAGGCCAGCATTTATTGCTCATCCCTAATTGCCCTTGAGAAGATGGTGGTGAGCCGCCTTCTTGAACCGCTGCAGTCCGTATGGTGAAGGTACTCCCACAGTGCTGTTAGGGAGGGAGTTCCAGGATTTTGACCCAGCGACGATGAATGATCGGCGATATGCTTCTAAGTCAGGATGGTGTGTGACTTGGAGGGGAACTTGGAGGTGGTGGTGTTCTCATGCGCCTGCTGCCCTTGTCCTTCTAGGTGGAAGAGGTCGCGGGTTTGGGAGGTGCTGCCGAAGAAGCCTTGGCGAGTTGCTGCAATGCATCTTGTAGATGGTACACACTGCAGCCACTGGTACGCCGGTGGTGGAGGGAGTGAATGTTTACGGTGGTGGATGGGGTGCCAATCAAGCGGGCTGCTTTGTTCTGGATGGTGTTGAGCTTCTTGAGTGTTGTTGGAGCTGCACTCATCCAGGCAAGTGGAGAGTATTCAACTTAAGGATAGGTGAGGTGAGTCGAGGATAACATGTAAGGAACATCATTTGTTACTGACTTTTCTCAAGAATGTGCACCAGATCTCCTCAAATATTGCCTCTGAAAACTACAAATTAGCTTAAAAGTAAAAAAAGATTTAAGAAGCAAAACCAAATGACCTTTCCCTCTCAGTTACCCCGTCCAGTTCACTCATTTTATCCAAGTTGGTATAATAGGGGATGTACTGCTGTGGATAACTGTAAGTTGCCTCTCTTACGTAGTTTTAGCTCCCTTCACTGCACTTAATAGAAGATCCCAGTCTGGCTAAGAAGTAACAAGATTCTGCACAGTGGCTCTGAAGTGTCAGCCTCTATTAAGTCTCAGACTCATAACAGGAATGTGAAACCGTTATGCTCAAATATGATTATCTGTCCATTATTTCATAAATAAATCATTGTTACTGGACTCAGTTTTAGATGACACTTGAAATACGAACAAACGAAACTGACAGGCAGGGAAAGACCAGCTGGTCCATCAAGCCTGCCCCACACCATGACGGCCGGACCATCAGGACTAGGATGTCGAACGTGTGTCAGAATAACAAGTAAATCACTATTTAAAACTCAATAAATTATATACTTCAGCTACAATGCAATAACAAAGGTAAAAAAACAAAAGTTAGTTGGTGTATTTATGTAAAAATATAATTATGAAATTAAACAAAGTTTTTGCAGATGGTTGTAAATTATAATGTTCATTGAGCGAGCTCCTTTGGTTTTATAAATTGCTTTTCCATGAAAATGTATACATATAAAAGCATTAGACATAGGATGGCAGGCGAGCAGAATATGCTGGTGATACAAAGTAGTTCAAAGTCTGGTTATGTGGCTTAAGTAATCAGTAAATTGTAGATGAACCTGATAGCACAGGGTATATTTTCTTTCCCATGTAAAATCTCACAGCAAGGACAACATGCCGTCCAGTGACAGAACTACTTTGCTTAAATACTTAGCCCATCAATGTAATTATTGAAGGATATAAGATTACTGTGTATATAAATCAGATGGAGAGGTGGTGGTGAGGTAAAAAAAAGAAAGACTTGCATTTATATAGCGCCTTTCACAACCACTGGACATCGCAAAGCGCTTTACAGCCAATGAAACACATTTTGTCGCCCCATAACCTTCTCTACCCTAAAGGAGAAAAATCCCAGCTTCTCTAATCTCTCCACTCTTTATAAGTCATTTTGCATATTTGCTCCTGTCCACCTCTCCCGCAAGCCAACTGACCCTTGCTGGGGAATGATTCCACAGGCCTTCGCAGACCCTAACACAGCTGACTGCTGCTCATACATGGGGCTCACGACCTCAGGACGTCCCAAATGATTTACAGCCAATGAAACACTTTTTGAAGTGCAGTCACTGTTGTAATGTAGGAAACACAGCAGCCAATCTGCGCACAGCAAGCTCCCACAAACAGCAATGTGATAATGATCAGATAATCTGTTTTAGTGATGTTGATTGAGGGATAAATATTAGCCAGGACACTGGGGAGAACTCCCCTGCTCTTGTTCGAAATAGTGCCACGGGATCTTTTACATCCACCTGAGAGAGCAGACGGGGCCTCGGTTTAACATCTCATCTGACAGACGGCACCTCCGACAGTGCAGCACTCCCTCAGCACTGCACTGGAGTGTCAGCCTAGATTTTTTGTGTTCAAGACTCTGGAGTGGAACTTGAACCCATTCAGGCTTGGGCTGATAAGTGGCAAGTAACACAAGTGCCAGACATTACAACAGAGACTACACTTCAAAAAGTACTTAATTAGCTGTAAAGCGCTTTGGGACGTCCGTTGTTGGTTTCCATGTGGAACCTGACCTTGTGTTTTCAGATGATGTCGCCGAGGGGCAGCATGTAGATGAGAAATAGGAGGGGATTAGGGATAGATTCTTGAGGAACCCCAGAGGTAACAATGCAGAGATGGGAAGAGAAGCCACTGCAGGAGATTCTCTGGCTACGACTGGATAGGTAGGAGTGGAACAAGACGAGGGCAGTCCCACCCAGCTGGACAACGGAGGAGAGGTGTTGGAGGAGGCTGGTGTAGTCAACTGTGTCAAGGGCTTCAGACAAATCGAGAAGAATGAGAAGGGATAAGTTATCGTGGTCACAGTCACATAGGATGTAATTTGAGTTTGATTCGGGCCGTTTCCGTGCTGTGGCGGGGCAGAAACCTGATTGGAGAGGTTCAAACATGGAGTCGCAGGAAAGATGGGCACGGATTTGGGAGGCGACAACATATTCAAGGACTTTGGAGAGGAAAGGGAGGTTGGAGATGGGACGGTAGGTTTGCAAGGACATAGGGGTCAAGGATGGGTTTTTGAAAAGGGGGGTGATGACGACAGATTTGAGGAGAGGGAACCTTTGACAATATTAGCTAGCATGGGGACCAGGAAGGGAATTTGGGTGGACAGCAGTTTAGCGGGAATAGGGTGGAGAGTGCAGGTGGTGGGTCTCATGGCCAAGATCCTGATGATTCGATGCTGTATGCTTTCAATGGCTTTAATGTCCTTTCTACAGTTAGGCACCAAAACTGCACATAGTACTCTAAGTATGGCCTATCCATTGCCTTGTACAATGGTCAGGCCACAATTTCAAAGAGGAAGATAATTACACTGGGCAGAGCAGAGCGGCTGAGCGAGTCAGGAAATCCAAAATAAGGAAGCATGGTAAAAATATTTTTTTTTAAATGGAAGCTAAAAATTAAAAAATGGCAGACATACATGTTCAGAGATCTGATTAGTCTGTGGTGTCATATGGATATCATGGATGAACCAATGGAATTATAGGATCACTGCAGTATTACAGACGCACTAACTCATGATTTTAAATAATACAGATAGATACTCCTCTGTGTACTATTAGTACCAAATTGGTCAATATTCCCCTCTCCCCCCACCCTAGAGTCATAGGGGGAAAAATTAGGTCGCGCCCCATTTGGGGCGCAAATATCGTCTGGACGCAAATATTAGCGCCTGGCGCTAATTATCGCCACTGACTGGAAACTTCACTTTTACCGCCCCGGGAGGTGAGTGGAGCGCTAAATCAGGCGCTGCACACCTGTCTTAAGGCGCAAAGGCCGAGGAGCGAGGCGCTAATTCAGAGCGCTGGCGAAGCTCATGTAATGTCAGTCAGCAATGGAACACACACACACACACAATGGCACGGGCCAGTTCTTAAAGGGGATGGTTAATCTTGCTTTCCATCCACATCCTGTTCATTGCAGCCTTGAATCTCGGCCTGGAGAGACTTGCACATCAAATGTGCTGGAAAGAACAATGGAGAGTACCAGGCAAAGAGCTCAGAGTGCAGCTCCCACAGTCTCTGCTAAATCGATACAAGGAATGGCAAATCAAAATGAACCTGCAAAGTGCTGCTCAGTACCCAAAACTCCTTCACACAACGTTGAATCTCTCCAGAAGTCTCTCCCTCTCTCTCTCAGAATGCATAGTTCAAAAATGGCACCAACATTAAAAGGCAGGAAGCGGTCACCTTTAAATAGCGCTCCCCCTTTCCCTTCATGACTGCAGAACGCTCCCCTCAACCTGTCATTGCTAGCGTCAGGCGGTAAGGCAGGGGGCGCCACTCAATTTCCGCTCCGGGGCGCCACAAGGGCGTTGCACCATGGAATGATGTCACAATCTGCGCGCGCAGGTGGTCGCAGCGGTAAAGTTTAGCGCCGCCGCACAATGTCTAGTTAAGTTCCCGAGCGGCGCAAACATCGCTAACGGGAGGCGCAACCAACTGAATTTTTACCCCATAGAGTTATACAGCACAGAAAGAGGCCCTTCGGCCCATCGTGTCCGCGCCGGCCATCAAGCCCTTTCTATTCTAATCCCATTTTCCAGCACTTGGTCCGTAGCCTTGTATGCTATGGCGATTCAAGTGCTCATCTAAATGCTTCTTGAATGTTGTGAGGGTTCCTGCCTCTACCACCCTTTCAGGCAGTGAGTTCCAGATTCCAACCACCCTCTGGGTGAAAAGGCTTTTCCTCAAATCCCCTCTAAACCTCCTGCCCCTTACCTTGAAACTATGCCCCCTGGTTATTGACCCCTCTACTAAGGGGAAAAGTTCCTTTCTATCTACCCTATCTATGCCCCTCATAATTTTGTACACCTCAATCAGGTCCCCCCTCAGCCTTCTCTGCTCTAAGGAAAACAACCCCAGCCTGTCCAGTCTCTCTTCATAGCTGAAGCGCTGCAGCCCAGGTAACATCCTGGTGAATCTCCTCTGCACCCTCTCCAATGCAATCACATCCTTCCTATAGTGTGGCGACCAGAACTGCACACAGTATTCCAGCTGTGGCCTAACTAACGTTTTGTACAGCTCCATCATAACCTCCCTGCTCTTATATTCTAAGCCTCGGCTAATGAAGGCAAGTATCCCATATGCCTTTTTAACCACCTTATCTACCGGTCCTGCTGCCTTCAGGGATCTATGTACATGCACACCAAGGTCCCTCTGATCCTCTGACCTTCCTAGGGTCCTACCATTCATTGTGTATTCCCTTGCCTTGTTAGTCCTCCCAAAATGCATCACCTCACACTTTTCAGGGTTAAATTCCATTTGCCACTGTTCTGCCCATCTGACCAACCCGTCTATATCATCCTGTAGCCTAAGGCTTCCCTCCTCGCTATTTACCACCCCACCAATTTTCGTGTCATCTGCGAACTTACTGATCATACCTCCTACATTCATATCTAAATCATTAATGTACACTACAAACAGCAAGGGACCCAGCACCGATACACCACTGGACACAGGCTTCCAGTCACAAAAACAACCTTCGACCATCCTGCCACTAAACCAATTTTGGATCCAATGTGCCAAGTTGCCCTGGATCCCATGGGCTCTTACCTTCTTGACCAGTCTCCCATGCGGGACTTTGTCAAAAGCCTTACTGATGTTAGGCTCACTGGCCTGTAATTCCCTGGTTTATCCCTACTACCCTTCTTGAATAATGGTACTACGTTAGCTGTTCTCCAGTCCCCTGGCACCTCCCTTGTGGCCAGAGAGGTTCTGAAAATTTGTGTCAGAGCCCCTGCAATCTCCTCCCTTGCCTCACACAGCAGCCTGGGATACATCTCGTCTGGGCCTGGGGATTTATCCACTTTTAAGCCCGCTAAAACCGCTAGTACCTCCTCCCCTCTCAATACTAATTTGTTCAAGTATATCACAATCCCCCTGCCTGATTTCTATGCCTACATCGTCCTTCTCCATAGTGAACACAGATGCAAAATATTCATTTAACACCCCACCTACATCTTCTGGCTCCACACACAGCTTGCCACTTTGGTCCCTAATGGGCCCTACTCTTTCCCTGGTTGTCCTCTTGCCCTTAATATACTTATAAAACACCTTGGGATTTTCCTTTACTTTGCCTGCCAGTGTTATTTCATGCCCCCTCTTCGCTCTCCTAATTTCTTTTTTAAGTACACCCCTGCACTTTCTATACTCCTCTAGGACTTCCACTGTTTTTAGTCCTTTGTATCTGCCAAAAGCCTCCCTTTTTTTCCTAATCCATTCTCGTATATCCCTTGACGTCCAGGGTTCCCTGGGCTTGTTGATCCCACCCTTGAGCTTTACGGGAACATGTTGGCGTTGTACTCTATTTCCTTTCTGAAAGACTCCACTGCTCTGATGTGGATTTTCCTACAAGTAGCTGATCCCAGTCCACTTTGGCCAAATCCTGCCGTATCATATTAAAATCGGCCTTCCCCCAATTTAGAACCTTTATTTCCAGTCCATCTTTGTCCTTTTCTATGACTACTTTAAATCTCACCGAATTATGGTCACTGTCACCAAAATGCTCTCCTACTGACACTTCTACCACTTGCCTGGCTACATTCCCTAGAATTAGGTCCAGTACCACCCCCTCTCTTGTAGGACTTTCTACATGCTGGCTCAAAAAGCTCTCCTGGATGCACTTTAAGAATTCTGCACCCTTTAAGCCTTTCACACTCTGACTATCCCAGTTAATATTGGGGAAGTTGAAATCCCCTACTATTATTACCCTATTATTTCTACACTTCTCTGAGATTTACCGACATATCTGTTCCTCTATCTCCTCCTGACTGTTTGGGGGCCTATAGTACACTCCCAGCAAAGTGCTTGCCCCCTTTTTGTTTTTAAGTTCTACCCATATGGCCTCATTAGAGGAACCTGCTAAGATATCATCCCTCCTTACAGCAGTAATTGACTCCTTGATTAATATTGCGACACCTCCTCCTCTTTTACACCCCCCTCTGTCTCGCCTGAAGATTCTATACCCCAGAATATTGAGCTGCCAGCCCTGCCCCTCCCTCAACCATGTCTCTGTGATAGCAACAATATCATACTTCCATGTGTTCATCAACACCTTCAATTCATCTGCCTTACTCGCAAGACACCCTGCATTAAAATAAATGCCATCCAGCCTTGCCATACTCCCTTGTGCCGTTACATATTTGCTCTGCCTTCCAGGCTGACTTGTTTTTTCCTCTATATTTGGCTGTGCATCACCCCCTACTATAGCTCCACTCCGTATCCCATCCCCCTGCCAAGTTAATTTAAACCCCCCCCAACAGTACCAGCAAACCTCCCCGCAAGGATGTTGGTCCCGTTCCGGTTCAGGTGCAACCCGTCCGACTTGCACAGTCCCACCTTCCCCAGAAGCAGACCCAGTGATCCAGGAAACTAAAGCCCTCCCTCCTGCACCAACTCTTTAGCCACGCATTCATCTGCTCTATCCTCCTATTCCTATACTCACTAGCACGTGGCACCGGGAGTAATCCAGAGATTACAACCTTTGAGGTCCTACTTTTTAATCTGCTACCTAGCTCCCTAAATTCTTGTTACAGGACCTCATCCCTCTTTCTACCCATGTCGTTGGTACCAATGTGAACCACAACCTCTGACTGTTCGCCCCTCCCCCTTCAGAATGTCCTGTAACCTCACTCCACCTTCCCTCTGCAGCCTTCTCTTCTCCAGATCTGGCCTACCATGGGATTGCCCCTCCTTAGCGTGATCAGAAGAATATCTGCACCATGATGGAAGAACCTTCAGCCACCATACCACTGCACTCCAAGATTCACTTCCCAAACCTCTTTGGCTTGCTAAGTATCTTCCCATCTTCAAAAGACTCCTCAAAACCTATCTCTTTGATCATGACATCAGGTCACCTCCCCTACTTCCTGCTCATGTCCACCACTCCCTCTGTAAAGCGCCGTGAGACAGTTTGTTGGATGAAAGGCACTTGTAAAGTTTAGTTGCCTGTTTTCTTGCAATGAATTTCGTAATGCATTGAGGTGAAATTCCTCTGCTATTTTAACAGTCACTAATTTGTTTAAAATAAATGATTTAATGACTTTGCTGAAATAGATTTCAGAATTCCACCGAAACGTGTTAAACAATTCATTACAAACAGTGGACAGGGAAAGTTTTATCTCCTTATGTAAAAAAAGGAGAGTTTACTTCTCAAAGGGTGCAACATTTCAGGTTCCTAACCCGAGTATGTGTTTGAAAAACAATTGTATTGAAATTAACTGCTGCCAAAAGATATAAACTGCTAAGTGGAATAAGGGTAATGGCAACAATGCAAGTGACTTTTAAATCCAGTTCGTAAGGTTTAATTTCAGTGCAGTTTATTTTTTTTAAACAGTCTGGCATTACTTTGGTGTTGTAAATGTTTTAAACGTTTGGAGGTTCCAATTTTTTTTGCATAAATATTTGAAAACGACCAAAGAAAGAAGAGTTAATGTAAACAGCACTGTGCTGCAATAAATTTTGGAGGCCAAAACTCTTACCTCTTCATTAAACCTTCCCATATAAGGTGGTGATTTGTACTAGCGAACACAGTCTTTGTGCAACTTGTGAAAAATAGGGCTATCGTTTACAGAGCATTCTTTCTCAATAATCAGGGCTATTATTTAACAGAGGTTTGCTGCAACACTTTACGTGACGTTGATCTCTTTTGCTCTCTGGCATCATCTGTGAAAACAAAATAGTTGCAGATGTCTTTTTGTATTGATTGCAGAGAATTTCAAAACCCAGAAAGCCCTGAGGCCCCAAGTCCTTGTAATTTCTGCTGTTTATGTAATTTCAGCACAGCACGTCACCGAAAAGTTATTTATCTGGTAGAACTGTGGCCAAAGTTGGCAGGCAGCACTGTCTGCCAGTGTCTGGTGATCCATCATTTCCTCCTTCACTCAGTCGTGCTGTCTGTGGTTTTTTAATAAGATACTGGATGACACCCAGCCTTATTCGTGTCCAAGGCGTGTTTAAATAACTTCTTCATAAGCACCATATCTGGAAGTTTCATTACCACAAAACACCTTGCGTTATGTGCTACGGTTTGTCTTATGCAATACTCCAGCTCCCAAACATCTTATAATCTGTGCCTTACTCTTGGGTTTTGTAAATATATTGAGTGTACCAAAAATGATTCAAATATATTATGTAACCAAGGCAAAATAATTAATGTCAAGCAAAACTGGAAAGTGGATTGCTATCATTTGGAAATCACCCAAAGAGTTGGATTTTATGAACTTCAAGAGCATGACCATGAAAAAGAAAAGGCAAGTTATAAAAATTGTCGGGTTAGCTTTATGTAGGTTTGTTTAAAGAAGTTGGCCTGAAAGAATCCCACACACCGTTACTTTAACTTTTTACTTTTAATCGATGTGCCAACGTAGACAGTCACTGCTGGGCTTTTGGGGCAAGGCGTTAACTGAAGGCAGGTCTCCAGTGCAGAGAGGGAGGGAATATTGTCCAGCAGGTCAGCTCGGCGCACTTCTCTGGTGGCTAAAAAAGTAAATGCTGGAAGCTGGAAATAAAAACAGAGAATGCGGGAAAGACACAACAGGTCACTCAGCATCTGAAGAGAAGAGCAGTCTTGGCGACGACCCCTTTTTTTCAGAACTGGTCAGACCAGAATCAGCTCTGGTGAAGGACCTACACCCGAATCTTGCACCTGACTGGTCTCTTTACAGATTCTGCTGGAGCTGCCGTGCTTTTTCCAGCGTTTTCTGTTTTGGTTTCATGTTTCTGCTAATGGGTGGGTTCCACAAGGGTTATTGGAAGCAGATGACCCTGCAGCCCTCTCTATGGGAAATGCTGCGTGGTGACTTGGGGGCCCAGAGAGGGGGGGCACAATGCAAGTAAACAATGGGGGAGGGAAAGTCAAATTAAAATGAAAAATGATCTGTTCTGTAAACTATAACTGCTCACACAGATTTATTCACTCCCCAGAGTCATTAAGGTCTTTCCAATGCATTTAGACAATTTTCTAGATTACCCTCAGTGCTAATGATATAAAGAGTGCTCTGGGTTTTCATTATAGATTTTAAATCACCATATTCTTTATTCTGCATTTGTAAAAGTTAAATTGCATATCAGGTATCCCGCAGCGAGTACTAATTCTAAATACAAATGCAGCTTGTGTGTTGGAAGAACACTAATCCTGCAATCCTGACAAGCCTTCACCCCCTGCAGTGTGTGGCTTAAATTTGTGTAATTAAAATGGAATCAGACTCTAAAACTGTTTGCTGCATTTATACTCGTTAACCAGTGGTTTGCCGGTGGCTTTTTTTCCACATCAATTACTCCTTAATCAGGTAAGACCAGACAAAAAAACAAGTCAAGCTCTCTCTATTCTCTGCTCCAACGGCAGTCTTTAACCCAAATCTTAATGCATCTTTAGTGCAACAGTGTGAACTTTTTTTAAGTTGCTCTCCTACACTGGCCATCCTTATGCCTCTCTGAATGAGATTCTCAAGTTAGTGTCAGTTTGCGGACAATGCGTGCCAACGAGGAACTGTCACGAGACTGCCCAGGCTCTTTCCCTTCGGACCTTTACTGCCTTCAGAAAGAAGGAAAATCATAGAATCGTAGAATGGAAGGAGGCCATTCGGCCCGTCGAGCCGATGCTGGCTCTCTGCAAGAGCACTTCAGCTAGTCCCACTCCCCCGCCCTTTCCCCGTAGCCCTGGAACTTTATTTCCTTCAGGTACTTATCCAACTCCCTTTTGAAAGCAGTGACTGAATCTGCCTCCACCACCCTTCCAGGCAGTGCATTCCAGATCATAACCACTCGCTGCATAAAACAGTTTTTCCTCATGTCACCTTTGGTTCTTTTGCCAATCACCTTAAATCTGTGTCCTCTGCTTCTCGACCCTTCTGCCAATGGGAACAGTTTCTCTCTATCCTCTCTGTCTGGACCCCTCATGATTTTGAACACCTCTATCAAATCTCCTCTCAACCTTCTCTGCTCTAAGGAGAACAACCCCAGCTTCTCCAGTCTATCCACATAACTGAAGTCCCTCATCCCTGGAATCATTCTCGTAAATCTTTTCTGCACAGGTAGTTAACAGGCAGATAAGAGGATTATCCCCATTTTACCCACACAAGTGCGGGCTTCCCGAAGGCTCCGAACCCCGCCAGGGTCATCGAGGCGAGCAGTGGGTCTGCGGGGGTCAGAGGGGTGCAAAAGTGCGCTGTGAAGGTAAGTGATGGGTGCAAGTGTGGAGAGGTGAGTATGTGAGGTAAGTGTAAAGTGTTAGGAAAAATGTACTTACCTTTGTTTCTTCCTGCAGGCTTCGAGAGTTGGGTATGTGGAGATTCTCATACCTCTGCGGCAGAGATGACAGATGGCCGTTGCATTCTCCAATGCAGCAACCATCCAATTTCTGCTAAATAAAGACGTTTGATGAGTCTTGAATTCAAGAACTCATCAAACTACAGAGAATGTCAGTGTTTGACAGCTTCACAGAGCTGTCAAACGATGACAATTCATCTGTCAAAAATTTTTGACAGATGAAACGTCATACGTTGACGTTCTCTGTAACCGGCTTTCCCTTAATTGGCCTGCAAAGCCTGCTGGGCGGGCTTAACAAGGTCAATCAAGGGAAAATAGTGTGGGTTGGCCAGAAGTTGTTGGAGGCGGGACTGAAACCCGACAAGTGGGAGTCCCGCCTCCAAAAGCTCCCCATTGGCAAAATCCAGCCCAATACTCCACTTGAGGCCGAACCAGTGTTTTATACGGGTTCATCATAATTTCCACGCTTTTGTACTCTGTACCTCTATTCATGAAGCCCAGGATCCCGTAAGCTTTTTTAACTGCTTTCTCAACCTGCCCTGCCACCTTCAACGATTTGTGCACATATACCCCGAGGTCTCTCTGTTCATGCATCTCCTTTAGAATTGTACCCTTTAGATTATATTTCCTCTCTTCATTCTTTCTAACAAAATGTATCACTTCGCACTTTTCTGCGTTAAATTTCATCTGCCACATGTCCGCCCATTCCACCAGCCTGCCTATGTCCTCTTGAATAGTTCCCATGGATTGGAGGGTAGCTAATGTAACCCCACTATTTAAAAAAGGTGGAAGAGAGAAAACAGGGAATTATAGACCGGTAAGCCTGACATCGGTAGTGGGGAAAATGCTAAAGTCCATTATAAAAGATGTAATAGCAGAGCACTTGGAAAACAGTGACAGGATCGGACAAAGTCAACATGGATTTACAAAAGGTAAATCATGCTTGACTAATCTACTGGAATTTTTTGAGGATGTAACTGGTAGAATAGATAAGGGAGAACCAGTGGATGTGGTGTATTTGGACTTTCAGAAGGCTTTCGATAAGGTCCTGCATAAGAGATTAGCGTGCAAAGTTAAAGCACATGGGATTGGGGGTAAGGTACTGACTTGGATAGAGAACTGGTTGGCAGACAGGAAGCAAAGAGTTGGAATAAACGGGTCTTTTTCCGAGTGGCAGGCAGTGACTAGTGGGGTACCGCAGGGATCGGTGCTAGGACCCCAGTTATTCACAATATATATTAATGATCTAGATGAGGGAACTAGATGTAATATCTCCAAGTTTGCAGACGACACAAAGCTGGGTGTGTGTTGTGAGGAGGATGCAGAGAAAACTCCAGTATGATTTGGACAAGTTGGGTGATTGGGCAGATGCATGGCAGATGCAGTATAATGTGGATAAATGCGAGGTTATCCACTTTGGTGTCAAAAACAGGAAGGCAGATTATTATCTGAATGGCAATAGATTGGGAAGAGGGGAAGTGCAACGAGACCTGGGAGTCCTTGTGCACCAGTCGTTGAAGGTAAGCATGCAGGTGCAGCAGGTGGTTAAGAAGGCAAATGGTATGTTGGCCTTCATAGCGAGAGGATTCGAGTACAGGAGCAAGGATGTCTTGCTGCAGGAGTCCAGAACCAGGGGTCACAGTCTAAGGATAAGGGGTAAGCCATTTAGGACTGAGATGAGGAGGAATTTCTTCACCCAGAGAGTGGTGAACCTGTGGAATTCACTACCACAGAAGGCAGTTGAGGCCAATTCATTAAATATATTCAAGAAGGAGTTAGATATATTTCTTAAGGTTAAAGGAATCAAGGGATATGGGGAGAAAGCAGGGACAGGGTACTGAATTTGGATGATCAGCCATGATCTCATTGAATGGCGGAGCAGGCTCGAGGGGCCGAATGGCCTACTCCTGCTCCTATCTTCTATGTTTCTATGAAGTCTTATCATTATCCTCCTCACTGTTCACCATTCTTCCAAGTTTTGTGTCATCTGAAAATTTTGAAATTGTGCCCTATACACCCACATCCAAGTCATTAATATATAGCAAGAAAAGCAGTGGTCCTACAACCGACCCCTCGGGAACACCACTGTATACCTTCCTCTAGTCCGAAAAACAACCGTTCACCACTACTCTCTGTTTCCTGTCACTTAGCCAATTTCGTATCCATGCTGCCACTGTCCCTTTAATTCCATGGGCTTCATCTTTGCTGGCAAGCCTATTATGTGGCACTTTGTCGAATACCTTTTGGGAATCCATGTACACCACGTCAACTGCATTGCCCTCATCAACCCTCTCTGTTACCTCATCAAAAAATTCGATCAAGTTGGTTAAACCCGATTTGCCATTAACAAATCCGTGCTGGCCTTCCTTAATTAATCCACACTTGTCCAAGTAACTGTTAATTTTGTCCCTGATTATTGTTTCTAAAAGCTTCCCCACTACCGAGGTTAAACTGACTGGCCTGTAGTTGCTGGGTTTATCTTTACACCCTTTTTTGAACAAGGGTATAACATTTGCAACTCTCCAGTCCTCTGACACCACCTCCGTATCTAAGGAGGATTGGAAGATTATGGCCAGTACCTCCGCAATTTCTTCCTTCACTTTCCTCAGCGTCCTAGGATGCATCCCATCTGGTCCTGGTGACTTATCTACTTTAAGTACAGCCAGCCTTTCTTGTACCTCCTCTTTATCAATTTTTATCCCATCCAGTATCTCCTCTACTTCCTCCTTCACTATGTCTATGGCAGCATCTTCTTCCTTGGTGAAGACAGATGCAAAGTACTCATTTAGTACCTCAGCCATACCCTCTGCCTCCATGCGTAGGTCTCCTTTTTGGTCCCTAATCAGCCCCACCTCTCCTTTTACTACCCGTTTACTATTTATATGCCTATAGAAGACTTTTGGATTCCCTTTTATGTTGGCTGCCATTCTATTCTCATACCCTCTCTTTGCCCCTCTTATTTTCTTTTTCACTTCTCCTCTGAACTTTCTATATTTAGCCTGATTCTCAGATGTATTCTCAACCTGACATCTGTCAGACACGCTCTTTTTCTGCTTCATCTTACTCTCTATCTCTTTCGTCATCCAGGGAGCTCTGACTTTAGTTGCCCTACCTTTCCATCTAGTGGGAATGTACCTCGACTGTACCCGAATTATTTCCTCTTTAAAGGCAGCCCATTGTTCAAACCTTATGATACTATGATCACTGTTCCTTAAATGTTCACCTACTGACACTTGCTCCACTTGACCTACCTCATTCCCCAGAACCAGATCCAGCAATGCCTCCTTCCTCATTGGGCCGGAAACGTACTGATCAAGAAAGTTCTCCTGAACACACTTCAGAAATTCTTCCCGCTCTCTGCCCTTTACACTATTATTATCCCTGTCTATATTAGGAAACTTATACGATCTCAGGATGTCCCAAAGCACTTTACAGCCAATGAAGTACTTTTGAAGTGTTGTCACTGTTGTAATGTAGGAAACGCGGCAGCCAATTTTCACACAGTAAGGTCCCACAAACAGCAATGTGATAATGACCAGAAAATGTGTTTTTTTAGTGATATTGGTTGAGGGATAAATATTGGCCAGGACACCGGGGATAACTCCCCTGCTCTTCTTCAAATAGTGCCATGAGATCTTTTATGTCCACCTGAGAGAGCAGGCGGGGCCTCGGTTTAACGTCTCATCCAAAAGACAGAGCCTCCGACAATGCAGCACTCCCTCAGCACTGCACGGGAGAGTCGGCCTGGAGTTTGTGCTCGAGTCTTTGGCGTGGGACTTTGAACCCACAAGGGGTGAAAGTGCTGCCACTGAGCCACAGCCGACACCTGATGTTCATTCCCATTAATATGGGCTTGGGCGAAACCCAAGCAGCAGAGACAAAAGGACATTTCTCATTTATTGTGATCCTTTGCTTTTTAAATAACCCTTAATCAATGATAAATATCAGTTTTCTTAAAAAATTCTCACCTAAATCTTTCCTGAAATTCTATTACTGTATTATCTTGATCAATCTTGGAATTCAGCGAGAACAGGCAACTTTTCCTGCAAAAAATGTTCATGGTTAGAATGTTTATGTAGAAATGCACAACGATAATGTGCCACTCATCGTTCAGCGTCAACAATCTGCAACTTCTCAAAACGTGAAGTAGAGTTTTGAAATTCTTTCCATACTGATCATATTTTCATGGGCGGCAGAAGCGGTTTCCACGAGAATACTTGGTGCCGTAGAGACAAGGCTTTGCGGGAATGTATCGGAGGATACTGCAGTCTGGTCGGATTAAGACCGGCTATATTTCCGGTATTGTGTTGGGTTGAGCACATTGAAGGATCAACGCACAATTCAGGGTTCACATTTCATTCTTGTTTGCAAGTCGCCCGTCCCCTTAGTGACCAACTTGAGCCATGTTGCTCTCAGGGCAGATACTGTGTAGAGGCCAAAGAACCACTCCAAAGGAAGGACAGGAAACCAGGTGGAAGGGAGCGAGTCACAGACTGCTGTCTCAGCTAAGCAGCTGTGCATCGCAGAGGAGAAGGGTCAGTGCAATGTTTAAGGGTAATGTACCCTTAAAAACAAGTCCAGCTGATATTCTAGCTTTCACACCAGGTTTTGCCCGAAGTAAGGAGGAGAAATTAAACGTGGTTTCTATTATGTTTGCAGAAGTACTTAAAGATGTGGCTGTCAAGGTCACTGTGGCCCTCAACTTTTTATGTCACAGGCTCCTTTCATGCTGCAACAGGTGGCACCAGCGACATATCCCAGTTCGCAGTACATCGATGTATCAGGGAGGTCACTGAGGCAATCGACACCAGGAGAAATACTTACATCTCCTTCCCTATGGACAGAGTGAAGCACCAGGCTTCGTCCACATGGCAGGCTTCTCCACGGTGCAAGGTGCCATAGACTGCACCCACATTGCCTTCCGTTCTCCCTATAACAAGCCTGGCATCTTTATCAATCCTAAGGGATGCCACTCCCTCAATGTACAGCTGGTTTGTGACCACAGGCAGCGTATCATGCAGGTCTGTGCTCGCTATCCTGGCAGCAGTCATGACTTTTTCCTCCTATGCCAGTCCTCCGTGCCCTCTTTAATTCCAATCAGGCCGCCAAGTTTCAGGCTGGCTCCTGGGCATGAAGACCTCGACCTTCAGACTCGTGGCTCATGACTCTTGTCAGGAACCCATGTACAGCTGCAGAGCAGGCCTACAATGAGAACCATGCTGCCACATGGACCATCATTGAGCAAACAACCAGCGTGCTCAAGCAACACTTCTACTGCTTGGCCTGTTCCGGATGGGTTTTACACCCTGAGCGGGTATCCAGATTTGTGGTCATCTGCTGAACGCTGCACAGCTTCGCCATCACAAGAGAGACAAGCTGTGGTAACACAATACAGCTTCCTGTGACTTGAACTTTATTACATCACTTCCTGTGATTAGTCCAGGATAAATACTGGGCTGAGCAGTTGGATCCTGGAGAGGCATAGAGTAAGACCTCTTTTGTATGTAGCACCTTTTTAGTTGATTAAAGCTTACTTTAAGTTCACCACGCGTAAGGCTCATTCTTACGACAATTTAATCAACTTTGAAAAACTTCGCACTCAAACTTTTTGGACGAACTCGGAACTAAGGATCCAGGGAATCACCCATCATGGAAAACATCCTTAAACCATCGCGTCTTGACTTGGACCCAAACACCCCAGCAGCCGGTAAGGTGTGGAAACACTGGTATCGCACGTTTGACAATTTTCTCGAATATTGCAAGGCTGATGATAACTCAAAATTGCGGATACTCATCAACTGTGTCACCCCGAATGTATTTCAGTATGTTGAGGAATGGGGCAGTTACGAGGAGGCAATTCGGACGCTTAAAAGACTATATACTAAGACACCGAATGAGGTCTATGCCAGACATCTACTAGCTACAGCCCAACAAGGGCCGGAGGAATCCATTGATAAATTCCTCCAAGAGCTTCGCAGACTTAGTATGGACTGTAACTTTCAGGCGGCCTCAGCTGAGCTGTACCGTGAAGAAATGATCCGTGATGCTTTCATCTGCGGGCTTGCCTCCCCATTTATACGCCAGCGTCTACTGGAAAGTAAGACACTTGAGCTTCAGAGAGCTTATGACATGGTTTGCTCTCTAGATCTGGCAAAAAGAAATGCAGACCTTTATACAGTGCCCAGACCTCGGTCTGCTGCCTTAACTACAGTCAGGCAATTTAAGAGGCCACAGGTGAACTCTATTAGGGAGGACTTTATCCCTGACGATCAATCTGATGACTTCACTGATGAAGAGGATGATGACCCCACTGTGGCAGCCTCTTGGCAATCTAAGAAATGCTTCTTTTGTGGTGATGAGTCTCACCCTCGGAAATTCTGCCCTGCTCGCAATGCGTTTTGCAGTCATTACAACAAAAAGGGTCATTTTGCAAAGGTTTGCCTATCAAGAGCCTCTACGAGGGCTTATCAAGTTAAGTCCTACCGAACTGCCCCGGTAAGGGCCTATCAAGATGTTCCGGCTAAAATCTATCGTGCTTCCTCTCGGGTTTTCTCTCGAAGAAACACACCTAGAGTTTCAGCCACTTTTTGTGCAACGACACCAATTACAGCTGCTTGTCCTCAGAACCTATTCCATGCAGCTACAAAAGCATCAATTAATGGACATACTTTAGATGCCTTAATTGACTCAGGTAGCACTGATAGTTTCATTAGGGAACAGATTGTTGCAGAGTTAAAGCTACATGTTTTCCCATCGGACCAGGCAATTGCGATGGCTCAGTCATCACTTAATACCAGAATTTCTGGCTTTTGTATGGTTGAAATAACACTTAATGGTCACAGGTATCCCTCCACCCGGCTTTCGGTGCTCAAGGACTTATGTAGTGATCTTATCTTAGGGCTAGATTTTCAAAAGCAGCATAAGAAGCTCACCATTGAGTTCGGCGGATCCAAACCTGAACTCACTATTTCTAATATACGACCTCGATTACCGTTCTGTGCATTGTCAGCAGCTTCACTGGATGAACCCTCACTGTTTACCAGTATCCCTCCTCGATGCAAACCGATTATAACAAAGTCACGACGTTTCAGTCAGGAAGACCAGTCTTTTATTGCGGCTGAGATTTCTCGGCTTTTAGCAGAGGATATCATCGAGCCTTGTTCGTCGCCATGGCGCGCCCAGGTCGTTATTGTTAAGAACCCTCTACAACCTCACAAGAAACGGCTGTGCATTGACTATTCACAGACCATCAATCAATATACGGACTTGGACGCATACCCATTGCCTCGCATCGATGATATGGTTAATAAACTGGCTGAGTACACGGTGTTCTCAACATATGATCTGAAAAGTGCCTATCATCAGGTACCCTTGAAGGTCTCAGACAAGCAGTATACGGCCTTTGAAGCCAATGGACGGCTGTATCAATTTCGTCGCCTCCCCTTTGGGGTCACTAATGGAGTGGCTGTCTTCCAGCGAGCAATGGATGACCTGGTCAAACAGGAAGACTTAAAGGATACGTTTCCTTATCTGGACAATATTACTGTCGCAGGTCGCAATCAGCGGGAACATGACGCCAATCTCCAACGATTTTGGGATGCACTCCAGCACCGTAATTTGACATTAAATGCGGCTAAATCCATTGAGTCACAACCAACCATCAACATCCTTGGCTATTGTGTGGGCAATGGCATCATTAAACCTGACCCTGAAAGGCTTCGCCCACTCCAAGAACTCCCGCCACCTAAGAATCCGGCCTCCTTGCGCCGGGCCCTCGGCCTGTTTGCATACTATGCTAAATGGATTCCTAACTTCTCGGACCGAATCCAACCTCTACTGAAGGCCAGCACATTCCCACTAGACACAGCGGCTGTTGCAGCCTTTAACCTCCTGAAAAAACAGTTGGAGAAAGCGGCTCTTCACTCCATCGATGAGAGTCTTCCTTTTGTTGTTGAGTGTGATGCCTCAGAGGTGGCGATCTCGGCCACTCTGAATCAGGAAGGTCGTCCGGTGGCATTTTTGTCCAGGACTTTTCAAGGGGCTGAGCTACATTATCCTCCAGTCGAGAAAGAAGCTACAGCCATCATAGAGGCAGTACGGAAGTGGACTCATCTCCTAGCTCGCCAGCACTTTACCTTAATCACGGACCAGCGATCGGTCGCCTTCATGCTCGATAATCGAAAACGGACCAAAATTAAAAATAATAAAATCCAGCTTTGGCGGCTGGAATTGGCCTCTTTTGGTTACACCATCCACTATCGACCTGGCAAGGAGAATGTGGCTCCGGATACCCTCACACGAGCATTCTGCTCCGCCATGGCACCCTCTACGCTCGTAGACATCCATGATGGGTTGTGTCATCCGGGCGTTACTCGCATGCTACACTTCGTGCGGTCCCGAAATCTCCCATTCTCTACCGGGGATGTAAAGAAGATGTGCTCGGACTGCAGAGTCTGTGCGGAATTGAAACCTCAGTTTTTCCGCCCCTCGGGTGGTATACTCATACATGCGACCCAGCCAATGCAACGGCTTAGCATCGATTTTAAGGGGCCGTTGCCCTCTTCAACTCGCAACACTTATCTATTGATCATGGTCGATGAGTATTCCCGTTTTCCGTTTGCCTTTCCCTGCCCCAATATGCTGACGACCACGGTTATCAGCTGCCTTGAGCAGGTATTTGCTTTCTGTGGCATGGCATCCTATGTTCATTCGGATCGGGGCCCTTCTTTTATGTCAGGAGAACTCAAGGCCTATCTCTCGGAACGGGGTATTGCTGCCAGCAGAACGACGCCTTATCATCCGGTCGGGAATGGGCAAGTCGAGCGTTTTAACGCTATCATCTGGAATGCGGTACGTCTGGCTTTGAGATCTCGGGGCCTACCCAACCAGCAATGGGAAGCAGTACTTCCAGACGCATTACACTCCACACGGTCCCTCCTTTCGACCGCCACAAATACGACGCCTCATGAACGTTTCTTCCGATTTCAGCGTCGCTCATCCTATGGGATATCTCTCCCGTCGTGGCTGACTGCACCGGGACCAGTGCTACTCCGAAGATATGTTCGGGCGTCTAAGAATGACCCCCTGGTAGATGAGGTTGAGCTCACTGACGTCAACCCTACCTACGCCTATATTCGGTATCCTGACGGTCGGGAATCTACCGTGTCATTACGGGATCTGGCTCCCTGCCCGCCGAAACATAGAGGGACACCAGGGGATGATATTGTACCAGGCACATCTCTGGGCTCGCCAGGTGCCTCTCATCACGATCTGGATCTGACGCCGGCTGGTACCTCACTCCAGCGTGCCGATCTGGGGCAGACTGACTATGAGCCCGTCGGGGCTCGCACGCGCAGCCACGATCCACCCCGTACCATACGCTCGGAAACGGATCTGCCACAGCCCTGCCCGACACCCGTTCGGGCACCAGTACACAGTCAGGATCGTCCTGACCCCTCACAGAGCGGGCTGGATCACTCGGACTCTGGTCCACGGCCCGCGGCGGGTAAACGGGCTAGGGGCCCTCTACCGCTACGAGAACCCAAACGGGTGCGGCTCTCCCTCGTCCAGCGGCTACGAAATGGAGGGAGAATGTGGTAACACAATACAGCTTCCTGTGACTCGAACTTCATCCCGGCCTCCTAATCTTTTGGGGGGGGAGAATGTGGTAACACAATACAGCTTCCTGTGACTTGAACTTTATTACATCACTTCCTGTGATTAGTCCAGGATAAATACTGGGCTGAGCAGTTGGATCCTGGAGAGGCATAGAGTAAGACCTCTTTTGTATGTAGCACCTTTTTAGTTGATTAAAGCTTACTTTAAGTTCACCACGCGTAAGGCTCATTCTTACGACACAAGCCTTTACCACCACCTGGGCAGCAACAAGTGCAGCCGTGGCTAAAGGGTTGAGGCCGACGGTGACCTCGACAGCCACAAGCAGTGTTGTCCATGTCCTGATTCGAGGCTCCAGAGTTATGTCTGCAGCAGGTGACATAGCTCGGCGACAGCCTCCTCGATAAAGCGAAGGCTCCTCATGCATTGCTGCTCAGTGAAGTTGAGGTAGGAAAAGAAAAAAATAAAGCCTTGCATTTATATAGCGCCTTTCACAACCTCAGGACATCCCAAAGCGCTTTACAACCAATGAAGTACTTTTGAAATGTAGTCACTGTTGTAAAGTGGGAAACGCAGCAGCCAATTTGTACACAGCAAGCTCCCACAAACAGCAATGTGATGATGACCAGATAATCTGTTTTAGTGATGTTGATTGAGGGATAAATATTGGCCCCAGGACACCGGGGAGAACTCCCCTGCTCTTCTTCAAAATAGTGTCGTGGGATCTTTTACGCCCACCTGAGAGAGCAGACGGGGCCTTGGTTTAACGTCTCAACCAAAAGACGGCACATCTGACAGTGCAGCACTCCCTCAGCACTGCACTGAGCCTAGATTTTTGTGCTCAAGTCTCTTGAACCCACAACCTTCTGACTCAGAAGCGAGAGTGCAACCACTGAGCCATGGCTGGCAACCAAGAAGACCTGCTGTGGATATGGCCTCCTGTTCAGTGCCCTCCTCCTCCTCCTACTCTCTCTTCTAGCAGCTTCTCCTGCCCTGCGGTGTCTTCCTTGCTGCTTCCCCTCATCCTCTATTCCCAAAGGCAGACCACCCATGTTGGCAGCCAAACTATTTGTGAGGCAAAGAGCAACAGCAGTGCAAAAAGCAGCAAAATCTCTCTGTGGAGACAAAGTGAACTCTCCAGAGTGACAGAACATACCAAAAAATGTCTTGAAGTCAAGCAGCAGGCAGAAATACTAAACCAGCAACTAACCTGCAAGGGCCGCACGCTGCCTTTACGTAGTGCTGGCGAGGGGGCCTTCATGCCTGTTAGAGTCACGTTGTGCTGAGCGAGGTCAGCACGTGGCTAGTGAGAACATAAGAACATAAGAAATAGGAGCACAAATAGGCCACTTGGCCCCTCGAGCCTGCTCCGCCATTCAATAAGATCATGGCTGATCTAGGACTCAAAGCCACTTCCCAGCCCGCTCCCCATAACCCTTCACTCCCTTATCTTGCAAAAATCTGTCTATCTCCACCTTAAATGTATTTAATCACCCAGCCTCCACAGCTCTCTGGGGCAGAGAATTCCATAGATTTACGACCCTCTGAGAGAAGAAATTCCTCCTCATCTCAGTTCTTTATTCTGAAACTATGCCCCCGAGTTCTAGATTTCCCCACGAGGGGAAACATCCTCTCTGCATCTACCTTGTCGAGCCCCCTCAGTATCTTATATGTTTCAATAAGATCACCTCTCATTCTTCTAAATTCCAATGAGTATAGGCCCAGCCTGCTCAACCTTTCCTCATAAGTCAACCCCCTCATCTCTGGAATTAACCTAGTGAATCGTCTCTGAACTGCCTCCAATGCAAGTATATCCTTCCTTAAATAAGGAGACCAAAACTGTACGCAGTACTCAAGGTGTGGTCTCACCAATACCCTGTACAGTTGTAGCAGGACTTCCCTGCTTTTATACTCCAACTGGGGCGGTCCAAAATGGAAAACGCAGGACCCTAATTTATATATATATTAATTTCCACTTAGAATGTTGTCGATGCGTGCTCCTGCTGCCAGCGCAACCTCTTCTACCAATATAGCGGAGGACGCACTTCCTGCTCACCATATGGGGGACTTAGTAGGCCGCTTAGCACCTGAAACATGGTGCCACGCGGCCCAATTTCTAGGCCTTAGTCTGGACTCTAAATCACCGCTGTTTAAATTCCTGAGAGCAACATTTAATTCAATGGCAACATTTTAACATAAATCATACCAAGATTGTCAGAAATACTGAAATGTGACACCTATAAATTACCGGAGTATGTGAATTTCATTTTCACAATTTATCATGATGGGATTCAAACTCACAGGCGTAAAAATTGGATATGGCCCATAACCGATGGCAGGTATGAAGCATGCGCAGCAACCAGCTGGCCCGAGGAGCACCCGATATTGGGCCTCGAGCCTCATTTCAATGAATTGGGCAAACTGCCGGTACCCCCAGATAGCAGCTCACTCATTACCTGCACATTGTGGGTGGTCTGCCTCACCCTCAGGTAAGTCCTGGGAGGGGGAGAAGGACAACAGAAGGGGTAGCCGATCGTAAGTGGTGCTATGGAGCCGTGAGGAGTTTCTGCTCCTTCTGGCTCCACAGCAACAATTTTTTTTTAAACTTACCTTTTGGTGGGGGTTCGCTGCTTAGGCCGCAGTGACCAGTGAAAAATCCTGCGTTTGCTCCCCTCCGCTCCACTCACCAATGTAACGTCCTGAAACATCAACTTGTATTTATACAGCGCCTTTAACATAATAAAACGTCCCACGGCACTTCACAGGAGTGAAATCAGACAAAATTTGACACCGAGCCACATTAGGAGCTATCAGGACAGATGACCAAAAGCTTGGTCAAAGAGGTAGGTTTTAAGGAACGTCTTAAAGGAGGGGAGAGAGGTAGAGAGGCGGAGAGGTTTAGGGAGGGAATTCCAGCGCTTAGGGTGTAGGTAGCTGAAGGCATGGCCACCAATGGTGGAGCGATTAAAATCGGGGATGCGTAGGAGGCGTGAATTATAGGAGTGCAGAGGTCTCGTAGGGCTGTAGGGCTGGAGGAAGTTACAAAGATAGGGAGGGGCGAGGCCATGGAGGGATTTGAAAACAGGCATTAGGCCCCTGATTTCCATACACTTACGGGTGCGTTGAGGCCGAATTTCGACCCGACAATCTCTGGGATACAAATCCAGTCCCATCAACATTACACTACTATATGCATTGCAGTGTCCCTACTGCAGCCCTGGCTAGGCTCAGCTAATGTAGTATAGACCTGTGAACCTTCTAGTCTCTATGGTTCAGCTACTGACTGGATAAACTCACTTTGTCTTTGGGGGCCTATACTCTTGAACCATCATGAGGAGAAGCATGAGAGCCTCACTCCCTGGTTTCTTTCTCTCTCTCACTATTTTCCAGATCTTTCCCAGATGGCACTGCTGAGAGCAGGAACTCACTGTGTGCTGAATCAGGGAGAGAAAACCCACATCCTGTGATTCTCTGGCACAGCTGTGATTCACCACGGACATATCTAATTGAAGACTTTTGCACTTGGAACACTTTCTGAATTTACAAGTGAAGGAAGATGTAGGAATGCTTGCAGAACTATTGATTTTTTTAAAAAAACCTTTCCTGTTCCTTACACAGTAGTTTGTGTTCTAGTAATAAGCACACTCAATGATTGATTAATTAATTAATTACCCTCAGCGGCGTTTTACTTTGGTTCCCAAAATTTATTTTTATTCCCTTCTTTTCTAAAGGTGTTGACCTACCTGAAAATATGGTTCCACAGGCACCAGACATCCCTCAGTAACTCAACTGAGTGGCCATTCCTCATCTGAGGTGAGACTCTCACCTATCCCTATCTCTGTTACCTCCTCCAGTGCTGCAAACTCTCCATTCCTCTAACTCTGGTGTCTTGTGCACCCTTCCCTTTGCCCCATCTTTGGCGGCTCTATCTTCAGCCACCTCGGCCCCACCCTCTCTAAACCCCTCCATCCCCTCTTCTCCAGAGCACTCTTAAAACCCGCCTCTTTGAGCAAACGGTTGGTCTCTCCTCCTAATACCTCTTCCTTTGGCTTGGCGTGCATGTTATTTCTTTCCTCATGCCTCTGTTAAATGACTTGGGGTGTTTTTCTACTTCAAGGCACTGTACAAAATGAAATTGTTGTTCAATTGGTAGACAGTGAAAGTCAATAGGCTATTTGATCATGGGCAACATTACAGCTGCTCCACCCTCACTCAATATCCACACATGTGACCTTCCCAGCATGGGGGTCACTGGATAGTATTAGTAGTGGAAGCCCGTGCTCACCGTCTCCCTCCCTCCCTCCCAAGCTCAAGGGATCTGAGGTCGATTATGATATCTCTTTCAATACTCCGCCTGAGGTCCGCTAACTGAGCAAAGACAAGGGCTTCATCTTCGTGAATTGCCTGGTCTGTATGACTCACTTCATGCCTCACTGGGAAGTGCATTTTCCAACTGAGCCCTGGGGAGCAGTCTCAACACATTTCTAAATTAAAATCGCACATAAAACAACTCAATACGTGGCCCCTTTTTTTCTCTCTGACTGTGGGACCCACTGTGTGTTTCCAGCATTTCTGTTTTCACTTTAGACTCCCATCTGCAGCTTTTCTGAGTTTTTTTTCCTCATAATTTCCTCCCTTTCCCTGTCCCTTTTCTTGGGTGGGCCTCTCATCCTCTTAGCTATTTGCACATTATTTTCTTTGTTTTTTTTTAAATGTCTTTTCACTGCCTCGCTGAGATGACCTTGTACATCATCTCACAATCTGCTTTTCTTTTAAGCAGGTTGCAAATCTTTCACAATGTTGTTGCTTTTTCTCTGACCCGGTTTCCGCCCCCCATATCTACCAATACTTGTTTTCAGTTTTCTGAAGCAGGGCGGTGTCAGCTTGGCTCAGTCGATAGCACTCTCGCTTCTGAGTCAGAAGATCATGGGTTCCAGCCCCACTCCCGAGACTTGAGCACATAATCTAGGCTGACACTTCAGTGCAGTACTGAGGGCAAGCTGCATTGTCAGAGGTGCCGTCTTTTCAGTGAAACTTTAAACCTCTTGGGTGGATATAAAAAATCCTATGGCACAATTTGAAGAAGAGCAGGGGAGTTCTTCTAGTGACCTGCCCAATATTTATCCCTCAACCAACATCGCTAAAAAAAATCTGATTATCTAATCATTTAGATCATTGCCGTTTGTAGAACCATGCTGTGTGCATATTTGGCTGCTGTGTTTCCCTACATTATAACAGTGACTACACTTCATTGGCTATTGTCCTTAGGTTGTGAAAGGCGCTATATAAATGCAAGCTCTTTCTTACTTGAAATGTTCATTTGTCCTTTCTCTCTAGAGATGCTGTGTATATGCAGTATTTTATGCACTTTTTCCTAATACTTATATCATTATTTATATCTGTACTTTTATTTATTGTTCTCTGGATATGGGTAACGCTGACAAGGTTGTATTTATTGCGCATCTCTAGTTGCCCTGAGAATATGGCGCGCCTTTTTCTAGTGTGATTTGTTTTTAGAACCACGCGGCTTGCTAGGCCACACCAAACGGTAATAAAAGTCACCAACGTAGGGCGGGACTGGAGTCACGTGTAGGCCAGACCAGGTAGAGGTGGCAGGTTCTCATTCCTCAAGGACATAGTTGGGTTCCTATGACAATTCAGCAACTTTCATGGTCAAGTTTTTCCTGGTGCCAGCCCACAAATGGCCAGATCTATTGAATTCAACTTCACAGACTTGCCGTGTTGGAATTTGCCGGTCCAGTACCATAACCGCGGCACTACCAGACACGCCACACAAGTAATTCCCATTTTCATTTTCACTCGTTCTCACAGCTTTCTCTGATCTGTATTATAGAAACATAGAAACATAGAATCTAGGAGCAGGAGTAGGCCATTCGAGCCTGCTCCGCCATTCAATATGATCATGGCTGATCATCGAAATCCAGTACCCTGTCCCTGCTTTAATTCCCACAGTACACATATCCCACCCTACCCCCGTAACCCCACGTATTTAATTCCCCCTAACATATCCCATCCTATCCCCATAACCCCACATATTTAATCCCCCCTAACACTAAGGGTCAATTTATCATAGCCAAATCAACCTAACCCACACATTTTTGGACTGTGGGAGGAAACCGGAGCACCCGGAGGAAACCCACGCAGACACGGGGAGAATGTGCAAACTCCACACAGACAGTCACCCGAGGTCAGATTCGAACCCGGGTCTCTGGCGCTGTGAGGCACCAGTGCTAACCACTATGCCACCATGTTGCCCTTTTATTATGTCTTCCATCTGACCATAGTTTGCAGCAGCCATTTTGGGAGCAACCCATTGCCACATTATAGACCTCCCCGGACAAGCTGTCTCTGTAAAATTGTTACGTAAGGTTGTAAATGTGCGACGCTAACCTCTCGCAGTTCATTGCTGTTCACAAGCTTTGTTACAATGATGATTGTTGTGAGTTATAGGCATCCACAGCTGCTACAGACGAACGGGTCCTACAATGCAGGTGGTCACAACTGCAGAATTGACTGTAGTATATTAACTTTAATGGAACTATAAGCAACAAAGCAGGAGGTTTAAAATAAATCTTGAAGCTGCAGTGAGATGAAAGTTCCTTTTTTTTGCAGCAAATGGTTTGACATTGATTAACAGTAAAAAAAATCCTAACAATGTGATACTTATTCAGATATTTCCAGATCGCGTTTTCACAAAGCATTATAAATACGAGGGATTTGTTTTTTATTACTGAGCTGGAGAATTAAGCCAAGCGGAAGTTGGCCAACACTGACACACAACCAAGCAGATGATTCACAAAGCTTTGTGCCAGGCCAAAATCAATGCAAACACCAGGGAGATTTAGGAACAGCCTCGCTTACCACAATAAGGGAGCGTCCCAAGCAGTGACAGCCCTGTGTGCTTTGGGTTGTGCCCGTGACATTTTCTCCTCATACTGTTACGAATAATGATGTCACATCCCCATCTGTTTGCTGGCACAGTTCTACACTAGCTTCAGCTGACTCACCATTCTTTGAAACTGGATTTAACTTTTCCAACACATCCCTCAAATTATGATTGAAATCCAGGGATTTAAACGCTGGAGAAAATAGTTTTAAAGCTCCTTTTTCTGAACAACGTAGATTAGTTCAGCAGATCACAAGATACATATGGATGAGGAAAATAATTCAGCCCGTCTAACAATCATCAATTAAAAAAAACCCCTGCAGTTCCCGATCATAACCGTCCATAGAACCACAGAGGTTTAGGACACAGAAGGCCATTCAACCCATCATGTCCATGTCGGCTCTTTGACCCGATTGAGAAGCCCCAGAACAGCTGAGGGTCACCTCGACCTGGATGCCATAGCAACTGTTTGCTGATCATTTCCATTCCCACCTTCAAGAATAGTGAGCCATGCAGCTTTGGCACAATGAAAGAGTGTGTACAAAAGGGCAGTGGTTGTGATCAACACTTCAAATGGTACCTCCTGAGCGTGTGGCAGTTCCAAACTTAAGTTTGTGCCTCGCCTCAAGAAATGTGAATAGAACTGCAGAGCAAAGGTATCTTTACCTTGCTCCTGACACTAGCAAATGTGTTCCATTCCTGCAGCCAGATATGAAGAATCTCGGTGGCTGCAATGACTCTGTCAGCGACCTTTCTCTAGGCAGTTTGCACCTGTGCATTTACTGGAGGGTGGCCTTCAGCCCCAAGTACGGCCCTCTACCTGTGGTGGATCTCCTAGATATGGACCTCTAACTTTTCAGCATCAAAAACAGCAGTGCAGCCTACATGTCTCCAGTGTATCTCTGTGAGCAATTATTCAACTTTTCTGTCATCACCGCAGCTTCCTCTTTAAGATGGGAGATGCGGCCCTTTAAGAGCTGCTGCTTTGCTAGATTTCCTATTTTCCAGCTAAGTGTGTTATAGGCGAGAAATAAAAACAGAAAATGCTGGAAATACTCAGCAGGTCAGGCAGCATATGTAGAGAGAGAAACAGAGTTAACGTTTCAGGTCGATGACCCTTCGTCAGAATTGGAAAAAGTTGGAGATGTAACTGGTTTTTAAGCAAGTGTAGGGGCAGGGAGAGGGGGGAGGGGAGGAAAGAACAAAAGGGAAGGCAGGAGAGATTAAGAGACAAAAGGGATGATGGTGCAAGGCAAAAGGAGATGGTAATGGGACAAGTTAAGAAACAAAAGATGACCCCAGATGAAGTGCAAATGGCAATGGCAACATGATCAACATCCTGTGTTATAGGCTAAGCTCTCTGGTCAAGCTTTGCATGTACTTATTCAAATTGGGGGAGGGACACATGTCAGAAAATTCAGCACAAACCACCCTCTGACATGTCAACACAGACAAGCCTTGCTATAGGTCAGCTCAAGTCCATTGTTGCCAATTTATGAGCATGGGGGCTTCTAAGTGTCCAGATTGATGTACAAATTGTGCTGGGACTACAACTTACATTGCTGTTTCTTTACCTCCATT
Organism: Squalus acanthias; assembly: GCA_030390025.1. NCBI lineage: Eukaryota > Metazoa > Chordata > Chondrichthyes > Squaliformes > Squalidae > Squalus > Squalus acanthias. The sequence goes on from CM059439.1 coordinate 13,551,792, forward strand.
ATAATAGTCCAATAAAGTGTCTTACCGTGTGCAGGAATTATATGGTAGAGGAAACCAGCAATTTTAATACTAACCTTAATCAGCTTTACTGGCATTTATTCCTGGTGTTGCAGGTCCCCTCCCTCAAGTATTGTGCCTTTGTGATGTGGTGAATCGAATAGAGAAAATAAAACAATGTCTTGTGCTAAAATTGATGAACATTTCTAGAAAAATATTACATGAATCCTGATGGTTTGCACGTTTTGACACAGAGTTGGCTTTGGCTTTTTTGGCTTGCCTGGGCTGTATTTCAGAAATATAAAAATGAAATGTGATTAAGAATATTATTTAACACCTGTCAGCTTTTGCCAAATGCCATTTGTAGTTCTTAAATATAAGTAATTGCATGTACTACACAGTCATTTGTGTAAACTTGGAAAATGAATTGTGTCCTTTTTCAGTATTCAACCCATGCCCATTGTAGCGAAGAACCTCGGTGACTGCAATGACTCTGTCAGCAACCTCTCGCTAGGCAGTTTACATTGTGCTCTTTCTGTTACTGCATTGGAAACATCTTCTGAAGTTAAAAACAAAAAGTGCAGACGGTTTCCTGGACGATTACGCCTGCACTCAATCAGATCCACAGCTGGACACATTGTCAAGTAAAAACAGAAAATACTGAAAATACACAGCAAGGCCATCAGTAAAGAGCAAAGATATGGTAACGTTTCGGGAGTAGACCCTTCATCATAAATAGGCCAGCTAGTAGATTCCACATCTGCCAGATTATCTTCCATCATTTCTGCCACTTACAACATGATACCCCCCCACCGAGCACATCTTCCCTTCCTTCCCCTCCCCTCCCTTCTGTCCTCCGCAATACCCTTGCTCAGTGGGTAGCACTCTCGCCTCTGAGTCAGAAGATTGTGGGTTCAAGTCCACTCCAGGGACTTGAGCACAAAAATCTAGGCTGACACTCCAGTGCAGTACTGAGGGCGTGCTGCACTGTCGGAGGTGCCGTCTTTCTGGTGGGATGTTAAACCGGGGCCTCGTCTTCTCTCTCAGGTGGACGTCAAATATCCCATGGCACTATTTCAAAGAAGAGCAAGGGTATTTTCCCCAGTGTTCTGGCCAATATTTATCCCTCAATCAACATCACTAAAACAGATTATCTGGTCATTATCACATTGCTGTTTGTGGGAGCTTGCTGTGGAACAAATTGGCGCCGCGTTTCCTACATTACAACAGTGACTTCGCTTCAAAAAGTACTCCATTGGCTGTAAAGCGCTTTGGGACATCCTGAGGTTGTGAACGGCGCTATATAAATGCATGTCTTTCTTCTTTCTTTCACTCATCACCTGACTTCCCTTCTTGGCACTTTCCCATTGCATCACAGTAAATTCAGCACTCGTCCAGTTGTCTCTTACCATACCATTGTGTGCAGCTTCAGACACATGTGCTTTCTCCAGACTAGTCTACTGGATTTGCTGCTCACAGTTTAGATTGAGTTATTGCTTTACAGGACACAAGTGTGATCCTGATCTCCTTGTGGCTTGCCCACTTCAACTCAACCTCCTATTCCCCCCCCCCCCCATCGACCTATCCGTCTCCAATCTCCTTTAATATTTATTACAACCAATCTCCATGCAGATTTCAGCAGTGACATTCTATCTTTCTCCTTAACACTGTCACTTTCTGGTCTCAACAGTGATTTTAACAAATCCAGACCTTAACTGTCTCCCCCATTTTTTTGCCTGCTTCTCTCATCCGCCTACCACTTGTTCAATCACCTTCATTTTGCAACTTTATTTGCACTTCTTCTACCTTTTAACTGCCTTCTTGCCCCGTTTGTTCTTTTAACACCCTTCCACTGCCAAACTGACGTGATCTTTTGTCATTCAGGTTTTCAACACTCTCTAACTTTTAAACAAATCTCTTTATACACTATTAAAAAATTACATAATATAAAAGCAAAATACTGCGGATGCTGGAAATCTGAAATAAAAACAGAAAATGCTGGAAATACTCAGCCGGTCAGGCAGCATCTGTGGAGAGAGAAACAGAGTTAACGTTTCAGGTCGATGGCCCTTCATCAGAACTGGAAAAAGCTGGAGATGGAACAGGTTTTTAAGCAAGTGTGGGGCAGGGAGAGGGTGGAGCGGAGGAAAGAACAAAAGGGAAGATCTGTGATAGGATGGAGGCAGGAGAGATTAAAAGACAAAAGGGATGGTGGTGCAAGGCAAAGGGAGATGGTAATGGGACAAGTTAAGAAACAAAAGATGGTTCTAGATGAAGTGTAAATGGCAATGGCTGAAAGATCGACAGCTGCCATGTGAGAGGGAGAGAAAAAAATGGAAAAAAATTACATACATTTATTTCACACCTGATCACTGCTCTCTGACCTTCCCAAAACACCACTTACAATGAATTACTTTGAAGTTCAGGTGCTGTTGCTCCGTAGGCAAATACAGCAGGCATTTCACACACAGCAAGCTGCCACACACAGCAATGAGATGAATGATCAGATTACCTATTTTTGATTGAGGGTAGAATGTTGACTAACAAAGCACTGGAAGAAGTCCCTGCTCTTTAACAAGTCTCAGAGGATTTTTTTTTACACCCACCTGAATAGCCACACAATTCCTCAGTTTGATGTCTCATCCAAAGGGCGGCCTTTCTGACAACGCAGCATTCCTTCACCACGACACTAAAGCGCCAAGCTGGGTCATGTGTTCAAATCCTAGAGTGAGGCTCGTGCCACAACCTGCTGACTTGGTGGTGAGAGCGCGACCAAATGAGCCAAGCTGACAGGAACCCGTTCACCGCCTCTTTGTGACAGGAATCAGCATTCGACCCTTGACTTTTGCCTGTTGTTCTTTTCCCCAATCCCCTTTGCTTTGTTCAGTCCTATAAAAGAGTGCGCCGGGATCTTCCACTTTCCCGTGCTGATGATGGGTCGATAGACTAAATGTGAACGGCCCTATTCTTTTTATAGATGATGACAAAGCTGCTGTACATTTACAGCATTTTCAGTTTTTATTTCAGATTACCAGCATTTTCAGTGTTCTTTTTATATATAATATATAATCCTATTATCATTGATGAAATCTCTGGAATGGAAGCTGGTTTTTGAAAACAGCAGCTCAGTGGACTGCCTGGATATGTTCTTACTTACAGGTCCCGACGTGATCTGCAACAAGTGGGTAATGGCGAGTGGAGGTTCTGGTATCTTCATGCAGTGAAGTAGAAATTAGCCTGAGGGGGTTCCTGTTGGCAGGGGACGGGGTCATTGGAGACACCCTGAGAGAAGGCCATGCTCTGGCCCTCTTGGCTACACAGATGTGGACTAAAGAAAGGATAACATTACAATTAAAAAACAGAAACTTAACCATAAAAAGAAAGTTTGAAAAGGGCAACAGTTATTACCTACTCCAGGGACAAAGTGTACACAGCACTGATTCAAAACTCAAATCGAATTACGGAGCCGATAAGTTATTTAAAAAGTCCTGTGGATGTTGCTGGATCAGGTAAATTGAATTGCACAAATGCACAAGGACAATGCCAGTAACTTTGCTCCACCATAATTTGATTTATGTTTCAATTTAAATATACAGTCTGAACATTACTTATAAACAAAGATAACCACTGAGCTCCAGGTACTGTTATAATAAAGGCTTGCTTTACTTTGAGGTGTATATAAATGAAACATATACTGACATGCCAATATTACCGGCACTTCAAAGTTACAGACACCATTGCCAAGGTGTCCAGATAATTGAGGTTCCAATACTTCTTTATTTTCACTGTGTATATCCTTTTTATTTAACTGGTGAGAGTCTGAATGCCCCGATCCAATCGCTATTAAAAATTAAAATAGCGTTCACAGTCGAACTAGAGACCAGAGTCTAGGGAGCTCATCTGTGACTGACGTGCAGCGCTTGGAATGCTTTGTGTAGCTGCCCTGCCCATGCACTCAGCCCCATTGTGAGAGGGGCAGGACAGCAAAGGACGCCATCAGTCACACAACAACTGTGTGGTCAGGGCAGGTCAACAAAAGCATTCAAAGGGTGCAGAAGTGGGAAATGATAGCCCATTCACACAGCAGCCTTGAGCTCAGTTTGTGCTGAATTTGAAAGTAATCCAAATTGAGTTATGTGATTAAATGTTGAAAATTGTTCCATTCTGTTGATACAAAACTACAGTTGGTGATCTTATAAATGTTTTTAAACCTGCTGCGAACCATAGAAATTTAATCTGGTTTTTATAACTGTTGAGACTAATTTTGCATTGTTCTGTGGAAGTAGTTAATGCAGCCAAGTTGGAATTTAACCCCCCATTTCAATGTAATGAAGAATGGAGGGTAAGCCTTACTGTAATGAGACTATTAAAATGGCTGCTTGGCAGTTTCACCGATTTTCCCAACACCACCTGAAGTATGGTTTTCATTTATATCTCTACCCCACGTGAGGTAAAAGTGCTAAAGCCCGAGAAAAAAACAAACCACCAAAACGTCAAAGGAGCAGGAGCTCAGACTTAGTGAAGGATATTTCTGCATCACTGACGAGCAAGCAGATTTTCAAATTGAGGGAAAATGAGAGAAGTGGGGAAAGATGGGGTGAGGAAGACACAATGGGAATGTGAGCAAAAAACAGGGAATGAGAAGAACAAGGAGAGAGGAAATGAATAAGAAGGAGCGAGAGCGTGTGTGGGAGACAGTGGGAGCATTAGTGAGTTAGAGAGAAAGGGGAGAGAAAGAATGAGGGGGAGAGAATTTGATAGTGACAGGCAATAACGGAAATAATGGGAGAGGGGGATTGCACAAGGGAGAGAGGGAATATATGAGGGTTAAAGCTCGAATGAAAATGTACAATCCAGATTTCAAGCAAATAGTTGGAAACAACACATGCCAAAAGGATAGGTTTTAATATTTCCTGATATGGTCTACTTGGAAGTAAAGTGAGAATGTCAGTGAGCATACTATATCTAAAACTTGTGGCAATTTGTCAGTATACATTTTCTTTGGCAATCTTGATCTACAGCAAAATAAATTCCATGTAGTCCCCTCTTTGCTATTGCCAAGAGCAAGGGTTTGTAGTACTCCGTTACATTCCATTGACAGCTCCAGAGCTCTGCCAGGCAGATACTATTTCCTCTGGTGGGGCAATCCAGAAAAAGGAGGCACAATCTTAAAATTAGAGCTAGACCACTTAGGAGTGAAATCAAGAAGCAATTTTTCACGCAAAGGGTGGTGGAAACCTGGAACTCTCTCAACCAGACAGAGACTTCAGCTGATAAGATTTTAGTTACAAGCTTTCTTTGTCCGAACCGCATAGATGTCTCCACTGTTCTCCTGTTAGTGTTTGTGAATGGATGTTCTTACTTCTAAGTTTATGTTATTCCACAAGATAATAGGGTTTAAAGGCATTTATTGGCTTTCATAGGAATTAAGCATACAATGATATCTATTATTACCAACAATTACACTGATAGCCGTTACTAATAATAATTACACATATACTTGGGAGAGCTGTCGCACAGACTAGACAAGCAACAGCCTGACATAGTCATACTCACAGAATCATACCTTTCAGCCAATGTCCCAAACTCCTCCATCACCTTCCCTGGGTATGTCCTGTCCCACCGGCAGGACAGACTCACCAGGGGTGGCGGCACAGTGGTATACAGTCGGGAAGGAGTGGCCCTGGGAGTCGTCAACATTGACTCTGGACCCCATGAAGTCTCATGGCTTCAGGTTAAGCATGGGCAAGGATACCTCCTGCTGATTAACACCTACCGCCCTCCCTCAGCTGATGAATCAGTGCTCCTCCATGTTGAACACCACTTGGAAGAAGCACTGAGAGTAGCAAGGGCACAGAATGTACTCTGGGTGGGGGCTTCAATGTCCATCACCAAGAGTGGCTCCTGACCAAGCTGGCCGAGCTATGAAGGACACAGCTGCCAGTCTGGGCCTGCGACAGGTGGTGAGAGAACCAACACAAGGGAAAAACCTACTTGACCTCGTCCTTACCAATCTACATGTCACAGATGAATCTGTCCATGACAGTATTGGTAGCAGTGACCACCGCACAGTCATTCTGGTGACGAAGTCCCATCTTCACACTGAGGACACCCTCCATCGTGTTGTGTGGCACTACCACCGTGCTAAATGGGATAGATTCAGAACAGATCAAAACTGGGCATCCATGAAGCGCTGTGGGCCATCAACAGCAGCAGAATTGTATTCCACCACAATCTGTAACCTCATGGCCCGGCATATCCCTCACTCTACCATTACTATCAAGCCAGGGAACCAACCCTGGTTCAATAAGGAGTGTAGAAGAGCATGTCAGGAGCAGCACCAGGCGTACCTAAAAATGAGGTGCCAACCTGGGGAAGCTGCAACACAGGACTATATGCATGCTAAAAAGCGGAAGCAGTATGCTATAGATAGGGCTAAGCGATCCCACAATCAACGGATCCGATCAAAGCTCTGCAGTCCTGCCACATCCAGTCGTAAATGGTGGACCATTAAACAACTAACGGGAGGAGGAGGCTCCATGAATATCCTCATCCTCAATGATGGTGGAGCCCAGCACGTGAGTACAAAAGACAAGGCTGAAGCGTTTGCAACCATCTTCAGCTAGAAGTGCCGAGTGGATGATTCATATCGGTCTCCTCCTGAGGTCCCCACCATCACAGAAGCCAGTCTTCAGCCAATTTGATTCACTCCACATGATATCAAGAAACGGCTGAGCGCACTGGATACAGCAAAGGCTATGGACCCCGACAACATCCCGGCTATCGTGCTGAAGACTTGTGCTCCAGAACTAACCGCGCCTCTAGCCAAGCTGTTCCAGTACAGCTACAACACTGGCATCTATCCGACAATGTGGAAAACTGCCCAGGTACGTCCTGTCCACAAAAAGCAGGACACATCCAATCCGGCCAACTACCGCCCCATCAGTCTACTCTCAATCATCAGCAAAGGAGTCATCGACAGTGCTATCAAGTGGCACTTACTCGCCAAAAACCTGCTCACTGATGCCCAGTTTGGGTTCCACCAAGACCACTCGGCTCCCGACCTCATTACAGCCTTGGTCCAAACATGGACAAAGGAGCTGAATTCCAGAGGTGAGGTGAGAGTGACTGCCCTTGACATCAAGGCAGCATTTGACAGAGTGTGGCATCAAGGAACCCTAGTAAAACTGAAGTCAATGGGAATCGGGGGGGGAAAACTCTCCACTGGCTGGAGTCATACCTAGCACAAAGGAAGATGGTTGTGGTGGTTGAAGGTCAATCATCACAGCCCCAGGACATCGCTGCAGGAGTTCCTCAGGGCAGTGTCCCAGGCCCAACCATCTTCAGCTGCTTCATCAATGACCTTCCCTCCAACATAAGGTCAGAAATGGGGATATTTGCTGATGACTGCACAGTGTTCAGCGCCATTCACAACTCCTCAGTTAATGAAGCAGTCCATGCCCACATACAACAAGACCTGAACGATGTTCAGGCTTGGGCTGATAAGTGGCAGGTAACATTCGCGCCACAGAAGTGGCAGGTAATGACTATCTCCAACAAGCGAGAGTCTAACCACCGCCCCTTGACATTCAACAGCATCACCATCACCAAATCCCCTACCATCAACGTCCTGGGGATCACCATTGACCAGAAAGTTAACTGGACCAGCCACATAAATACTGTGGCAACAAGAGCAGGTCAGAGGCTAGGTATTCTGCAGCGAGTGTCTCACCTCCTGACTACCTAAAGCCTTTCCACCATCTACAAGGCACAAGTAAGGAGTGTGATGGAATACTCTCCACTTGACTGGATGAGTGCAGCTCCAACAACACTCAAGAAGTTCAACACCATCCAGGACAAAGCAGCCCGCTTGATTGGCACCCCATCCACCACCTTAAACATTCACTCCCTCCACCACCGGCGTACCGTGGCTGCATTATGTACAATCTACAAGATGCACTGCAGCAACTCACCAAGGCTTCTTCGGCAGCACCTCCCAAACCCGTGACCTCTTCCACCTAGAAGAGCAAGGGCAGCAGGCGCAAGGGAACACCACCACCTGCAAGTTCCCCTCCAAGTCACACACCATCCTAACTTAGAAATATATCACCGATCCTTCATTGTCACTGGGTCAAAATCCTGGAACTCCCTCCCTCACAGCACTGTGGGAGTACCTTCACCACAAGGGCTGCAGCGGTTGAAGAAGGTGGGTCACCACCACCTTCTCAAGGGCAACTAGGGATGGGCAATAAATGCTGGCCTTGCCAGCGACGCCCACATCCCATGAACGAATAAAAAAAACTTACGGCACCAGGAATTCACCGCGTCACAGGTTTCGAGCTCGAGGGGAAATGCTGTCTAAGCCTTGTCGAATTCTGAAGTATCTATTCTAATCATCCCTCTTTTTACACCTTTCTTTCACTCTGACTACGTGAGAATCTGCATGTTTCAACGTATTACCTCATCCAATTAGCTGGACTTCAGTTTTAACAAGAGTAACTGCCCAAGTCTTCACCTTGACTGAAATGTCAATCAAGTCATTCAACTGGAGACAATTACAGGAGCCCAAGCCTCTCCGATAGAGGAGTTATCACATGCCTTGCACAGAAGTGGCCTTGGAGGAGTTAACGCTAAGGAGGACAGTGGAGTTATCAATAAGGCTCAGACAAAGAAAGCTTGTAGCTGAATGCTTATCAGCTGAAGTCTCTGTCCGGTAACTTTTGATTTCATAGACATTTCCAGCCTTCTAACAGAATCTCACTTGAAAGCTAAAATTAATATAATTACCTCAAGATCAATTGGAGCTTTCAAGACTGAGATTGATGGATATTTTTTACATAAGGATATTTAGGTATATGGAGAAAACATGGGTAAATGGAGTTATGATCTAATAGAATGGCAGAACAAGCTTGAGGGGCTGGATGCCCTCATCCTGTTCCTAAAGAAGTGGTGACTTAATTGCCCAATTCCCAGTCTTTGAGCGCAGCTTGCAATTTATGTGTGAGACACTGATTGTGCCCATTATAATGTCCACTCCATATATTAGACCAATATTTATATGTTTCCCTTTAGCACCGTGAAAAAAATGGAACAAATAAATTTTAAAATCTAAGTACAGAAAGGGTTAAAGTTGAGTTCACGAGCGGGAAAGACAGAGCAGGGACCTGGTACTTCTCCATAGGGAGAGAAGGAAGCAAAACCATTGCAGGACCACTCTTCGCAGACAATTTCAGAGCAGCATTGAGGAAGGCCGGGGAGCCGGTCACCCACCCACTCTAATGAGTTTGGATGATACATGACACAAAAAGAACCATGTGGGCAAAAGAGCAGAAAACGAGAGTATTACCCTCACACACATAGCAAAAAACAAGTCCTTTAAAAGTTTCATCATGTCTTGGGCTGTTAATTGTTTTATTCATCTTTGTTTAGAGCTCTGCTGGTATGATGGAAAAGTATGATGGATCAACAATACACATCTGGTCATGGGAGGCAGACAATAAAATGGCGATGACTCTCTAAATCTGTTACTCACTGATGACTTTTAAGATGGCTGTAGAACTCTGCAACCAGTAGTTTCCATTCTGCATCTGCCAGGGAGGAGCGATATTTAGTTGACTTCAAGTTGCTTAGAATGATGTGACTACAAGAACAGATCAGAGGCTGGGTATTCTCCAATAAGTGACTCACCTCCTGACTTCCCAAAGCCTTTCCACCACCTATAAAGCACTAGTCAGGAGTGTGATGGAATAGTCTCCACTTGCCTGGATGAGTGCAGCTCTAACAGCACTCAAGAAGCCATTCACGACAAAACAGCCCGCTGGATCGGCACCCCATCCACCACCTTAAACATTCACTCGCTCCACCTCCGGCGCACTGTGACTGCAGTGTGTACCATCTACAAGATGCACTGCAGCAACTCGCCAAGGCTGCTTCGACAGCACCTCCCAAACCAGCGACCTCTTCCACCTAGAAGGACAAGGGCAACAGGCGCATGGGAACACCACCACCTCCAAGTTCCCCTCCAAGTCACTCACTATCCTGACTTGGAAATATATCGCCGTTCCTTCATCGTCGTTGGGTCAAAATCCTGGAACTCCCTCCCTAACAGCAGTGTGGGAGTACCTTCACCACACGGACTGCAGCGGTTCAAGTAGCCTGCTCACCACCACCTTCTCAAGGGCAATTAGGGATGGGCAATAAATGCTGGCCTTGCCAGCGACGCCCACATGCTGCGAATGAATAATTTTTTTAAAATGGTTCTTTTTAGTGAAAGAAAGCAACGCAGTAAATAATCTGCTCTCACAGTCAGAAATTCTGAGTTAACTACAATCACCTAGCAAGGGGTCAAAGTCACAACAGGATCCAAGACCTTAGAGATGATTATCTGAATATTCTGCCAGAACTATTGCATACTACTATAACATAACATAAGATATAGGAGCAGGAGTAGGCCATTCTGCCCCTCGCGCCAGCTCCGCCATTCAATAAGATCATGGCTGATCTGATCTTAGCCTCAACTCCACTTTTCTGCCTGTTCCCCATAACCCTTGACTCCCCTGTAGTTCAAAAATCTGTCTATCTCCGCCTTGAATATATTCACTGACTCAGCCTCCACAGCTCTCTGGGGTAGAGAATTCCAAAGTTTCACGACCCTCTGAGAGAAGAAATTCCTCCTCATCTCCTTCTTAAATGGGCGACCCCTTATCCTGAAACTGTGCCCCCTAGTTCTAGATTCCCCCACAACGGGAAACATCCTCTCAGCATCTATCCTGTCAAGCCCCCTCAGAATCTTATATGTTTCAATAAGATCACCTCTCATTCTTCTAAACTCCAATGAGTATAGGCCCAACCTGCTCAACCTTTCTTCATAAGACAACCCCTTCAGCCCAGGAATCAACCTCGTGAACCTTCTCTGAACTGCCTCCAATGCAAGTATATCCCTCCTTAAATAAGGAGACCAAAACTGTATGCAGTACTCCAGGTGTGGCCTCACCAATGCCCTGTACAGTTGTAACAAGACTTCCCTACTTTTATACTCCATCCCCCTTGCAATAAAGGCCAACATTCCATTTGCCTTCCTAATTACTTGCTGTACCTGCATGCTAACTTTTTGTGTTTCATGTACGAGGTCACCCAGATCCCTCTGTACTGCAGCATTCTGTAGTCTTTCTCCATTTAAAAAATATTTGCTTTTCTATTCTTCCTACCAAAGTCATGATGCGGAGATGCCGGTGTTGGACTGGGGTGGTGGATAACCTTACATTTTCCCACATTATACTCATCTGACAAATTTTTGCCCACTCACTTAACCTATCTATATCCCTTGTAGACTCTTTGGGGAAAAATTGAACCGCGTCCCCTTTGGGGCGCTAACTTCGCTGGGTCGCTACTTTTAGCGCCCCGAATAAATTAGTGCCCCCACGGCCGAAATTGAATGGTAGCGACCCAAGAGGGAAGCGGGGTGCTACTGGAAGCGCCCCGCCGCCCTCTTGGGGCACTGCAAGGGAATATCGCGGCGCTACGTGCCGCAGCACCATGCGCTGCTGCACGTTGCGCTGCGGTACTGCAGACCTTCCTCTCCTTCTTAAAGGGGAGGGGCCTTGCGCAGCGCGATCTGGGGCCCAGCTGGGCCACCAGGGATCGGAGTGTTGGTGAAAGAGCTTGGCACTCAAGAGAAGTGCCGGGCTCATGGAGTGCAGCCGGCACTCCGCGGAGGAGGGGGGGGGGGTGCTCAGGAGGCCAGGGACGGCAACGGAGGCAGGTGCTGGCAGGCGGCCAGCGACAAAAATGGCTGCCCGGCACCTCGCCTTTAATTAGCGCCGCCCTGGCCGCAGGTAGGACCCCCTGACCCCGTCGGACAAAGCGTCCGGCGGTAAGTCATGGGGCGCTACTGAAGATCGCAGCCGGGGCGCGAGCGGGGTGCTGCGCACGGTGATGACGTCATCGCCAGCGGTGCAGCGCCGCGGGGCACTAACGGTTACCGCCGCCGCTAACCTCCCGCTGAATTTCGCGGGAGGCGTTGGCGGCGCCGCGCCCGGGCGCTAGTTGCTTTGCGCCCTGTTAGCATCCTCTTAGGGCGCTAACGGGAGGTGCAAAGCAACCGACTTTTTCCCTCTTTGTGCCCTCCTCACAACTTGCTTTCCTACCTATCTTTGTATTGTCAGCAAATTTGGCTACAGTACACTCAGTCCCTTCAACCAAGTCATTAATATAGATTGTAAATAGTTGAGGCTCCAGCACTGATCCCTGTGGCACCCCACTAGTTCCAGTTTGCCAACCTGAAAATGACCCATTTATCCCGACTCTCATTGTCATTTAATCACTCCTGCCTTCTATCCTATCACAGACCTTCCCTTTTGTTCTTTCCTCCCCTCCCCCCTTTCCCTGCCCCTGCACTTGCTTAAAATCCATTACATCTCTAACTTTTTCTAGTTCTGCCGAAAGGTCACCGAACTGAAATGTCTGTGTATTTATCAAATCTCCAGCATTTCTACTCATCACTTAATTTGATTTATAGAAGTGGGAGATATATGATGCAGCATCGCATAAGCCTAGCTCTAGCTTCAAATTCTGCCAGATTAACTTTTTGCCAAATTATTTTCCATTGCAATAAATCAACATTGGTGACACGTCTCTTTTCCCCTAGCTGATTTGAGTTCTGAAAGCGTATCTTATTTAGATTTGTGAACATCTTTCTACAACTTAGATGCCAACTGACTGTTAGCCGTTACTTCACTCAAGTGAACTTCCATATGGACATCAATTGGAATTTCCTCTCCCAGTCACACACCATCCTGACTTGTAAATATATCGCCGTTCCTTCATCGTCGCTGGGTCAAAATCCTAGAACTCCCTCCCTAACAGCACTGTGGGAGTACCTTCACCACACGGACCGCAGCGGTTCAAGAAGGCAGCTCACCACCACCTTCTCGAGGGCAATTAGGGATGGGCAATAAATGCTGGCCTTGCCAGCGACGCCCATAAACAAAAAAATAATAATTCAGAGCACAGTCCCAAGCTGTTTAAAAATGAGATGACACTGTTTCAGTTTTAGATGGATTTTGATTTGGTATTTGGATTTTTTCTTTAATTTGGTAAAAGAAACATAAACTATTATTAATAAAAAGTTTCCATAATATGCTATTCCTCAGTATAATTGTGGAGTTAGACTATCTTGTGACCCACGTGCATCCAAAAAGGGATTTGTATTTATAGTTTACCATTTTACAGGAAAGGTTCCAAGCAGGTGGCTGGTACAAAGCAGAACAATACAGAATAACGACACATTGGCAGTAGCATCCTGTGTTGAGATTCACATTATACAGATGCTGAAGAACTGGACTTGAGCCATAATGTTTTTGGTATATCACCACACTGTCTTGCACCATCATTTTTCTTTGTTTGTTAGGGTGCTTTCACATTTAGCATTGGTATGAACTGGTTTCAGCTGTGTACCAACTTCTGTAGTGTAAATCGGGTTTAAAGACCAGAACTGACTCTGAAGTGATTCCCTCCTCCAGGCAGTTTCATTCTACTGCACTCTGGTGTCAGGTTGGGCCCTGAATCTGGATACAGACCGCAGTTACACTATGGGCTCGATTTTGCCAGGCCCGAGGAGACAGGTTTGGAGGTGTGCGAGGTGTTAAAATCGCAAAAAATGGCGGGCGAATCCGATCCTGCCTCCAGCCCGCCTCCGAGCAATTTTACCAAAATCGGGGTTTCAGACCCTGTTTCCATCCCGCCTCTTGGAGGCGGGATAGGCCCTTAACAACCAGTTAAGTGCCTGTATAATCCCATTTTGAGAGGCCTTTCTGAATTTAACACATTTCCCCCGTGCTGCACGCCTCCTCTGGAACACGCCAGTGAATCCTGGCGGCCTCACAAGTGGATGGCTTACTAACAGCTGCAGCTCCACCATTAAAAAGGAGTTTTCAGCAATGATCATTTGCAGGTGGCAGAACTTTGTTGTCTCAGGTCTGGGAGAACTTTTATTAGGCCTACTCATTGTTGTGGAAGTTTGGAGCCTGAGGCCCATCTCCAGTGTGACCTCCTGGGAAACCCCTCTCCCCACCTTGACTGAGCGCTTCCTCAACTGAGGTATATACGAGAAGCATGGGAACCATTTATTTCCTTTCCTCCTGGACATCAGATTCGGACGAAGACCAGCCGAGGCAGCAGCAGCAGCAGCACCCACAGCAGGAGCAACAACAGCAGCAACAGCAGGAGCGCCAAGCTGCTGCTCACCCACCTGAAGCTGCACAGGCCAGAAGGCGCCAGCGCATGGAAGCACGTCGCCGCAGGAGATACCCCCAAAACAGGGTCTAGACAGAGGATGAGCTACCTCAACATGACTGAGCAGCAGTGCTAAAGGAGGCTGAGACTTTCGCGAGAGGTAGTGGGTGGCATCTGCGCAATGCTGCAGCAAGACCTGGAGCCCAGAGGAGCGGGTGGACACCCCTTACCAGTGGCCGTCAAAGTCACCACCGCACTCAACATTTTTTGCTTCAGGCTCATTCCAGGGATCAACAGCAGACATTAGTGGCGTCTCCCAGGCGGCCGCACACACCTGCATCACGCAGGTAACCGATGCCCTCTTTGCCATCGCGCACAATTACATCAACTTCTCCAAGGATCGAGCAAGTGTCACGGCGCGTGCGGTTGGATTTGCTAATCTGGCAGGCTTTCCAAGGGTGCAGGGCGTCATTGACTGCACACATGTGGCCCTTAAGGCACCCCATCACAATCCAGGTATTTTTGTCAACCGCAAGGGCTTCCACTCCCTCAACGTGCAGCTGGTGTGTGACCACAAGAAGGAAATTTTGCATGTTTGCACCAAGTACCCTGGCAGTTGCCATGACTCCTTCATCCTGCGGCAGTCTAGTGTGCCTCCGCTCTTCAGTCCGCCAGGCCAACTTTTCGGATGGCTACTTGGAGACAAGGGCTATCCCCTGAAGACGTAGCTAATGACGCCATTGAGGAGCCCATCCAATGAAGCTGAAGAGCGCTACAACTCCAGCCACATTTCCACCAGATCCATAATCGAGCAAACCATCGGCTTGCTGAAGATGCGATTCAGATGCCTTGATAGATCAGGTGGAGCCCTGCAGTACTCAGCAGCCAGGGTCTCCAGAATCGTCATGGTCTGCTGTGCACTTCACAACATGGCACAGCATCGTGGCTTGCAGCTGCCTGAGGTACAAGTGGGTCAAAGCATAACCTCCTCAGATGAGGAGGAGGAGGAGGAGGAGGAGGAGAGCGACAACGAACAGCTTGTGGAGGCGCATCTACCAGCGGCAGCAGCACGCGAGCACATTGCTGCCCTGGATGCAAGGGACGCACTCATCTTGGCCAAATTTGCTTAGCCTGCCCAATCAAACACTTTTGCCTCGCACCTTCTTACCAGAGCATCGACAATGTCCAAGAACCTGCGGAATCCTATCACTCTGACCACCATACTGACAATTGCAAGTCGCCCTAAGCCCTCAATGTGGAAGTCCCATTTGCGAAATTACACAGCCCACAACTTCAACAGTTTGCCATCAAGTTTTTTTATCACATAAAGTCACGGATGGCTTTTCAAAAATAAACACAACAGAACACCCAAGTGACTACCCTTGTGACTACTTGTGCTTTATCTTCCACTTACGCGTGCTCCTACATGGTGCTTCCCCTGTGGCTTCAGCAGGTGAGGAGGCCCCTTGTTCACTTTCTTGCTGCTCCTGCCTCGACACCTTTGGTGGGAGTCCACTGGGATTGCGAGCCTGTGAGGGCTCGGCAACAGTCTGCTGCTCCTGCGGCTGTGCAGGGGCTGAGACGCCGATCTCAGTTGGGTGAGGGCTCTGGTGGGGCTCTGACCGAGGGCTCCACAGTGCCATGGTCGTGTGAGCGCTTGGAGAGGAGCCCCCACTTCCTTGTTCTCCGCCACCAACATCCCTCTCATAGGTCAGCCCCACTTCAGAGCTAGCAAGTGGCTTGACAGCACCTTGCTGCACTTCAGACCTCATTACAGCCTTGGTCCAAACATGGACAAAAGAGCTGAATTCCAGAGGTGAGGTGAGAATGACTGCCCTTGACATCAAGGCAGCATTTAGACCGAGTGTGGCATCAAGGAGCCCTAGTAAAATTGAAGTCAATGGGAATCAGGGGGGAAACTCTCCACTGGCTGGAGTCATACCTAGCACAAAGGAAGATGGTTGTAGTTGTTGGAGGTCAATCATCTCAGCCCCAGGACATCACTGCAGGAGTTCCTCAGGGCAGTGTCCTAGGCCCAATCATCTTCAGCTGCTTCATCAATGACCTTCCCTCCATCATAAGGTCAGAAGTGGAGATGTTCACTGATGACTGCACAGTGTTCAATTCCATTTGCAACTCCTCAGATAATGAAGCAGTCCATGCCTATATGCAGCAAGACCTGGACGACATTCAGGCTTGGGCTGATAAGTGGCAAGTAACATTCGCGCCACACAAGTGCCAGGCAATGGCTATCTCCAACAAGTGAGCATCTAACCATCTCCCCTTGACATTCAACAGTATTATCATCGCCGAATCCCCCACCATCAACATCCTGGGGGGTCACCATTGACCAGAAACTTAACTGGACCAGCCACATAAATAATGTGGCAACAAGAGCAGGTCAGAGGCTGGGTATTCTGCGGCGAGTGTCTCACCTCCTGACTCCCCAAAACCTTTCCACCATCTACAAGGCACAAGTCAGGTGTGTAAGGGAATATGCTCCACTTGCCTGGATGAGTGCAGCTGCAACAACACTCAAGAAGCTCCATCCAGGACAAAGCAGCCCGCTTGATTGGCACCCCATCTACCACCTTAAACATTCACTCCCTCCACCACTGGCGCACCATGGCTGCAGTGTGTACCATCTACAAGATTCACTGCGGCAACTCGCCAAGGCTTCTTCGACAGCACCTCCCAAACCCGCGACCTCTACCACCTAGAAGGACAAGGGCAGCAAGCGCATGGGAACACCATCACTGCAAGTTCCCCTCCAAGTCACACACCATCCTGACTTGGAATTATATTGCCGTTCCTTCATTGTCGCTGGGTCAAAATCCTGGAACTCCCTACCTAACAGCACTGTAGGAGTACCTGCAGCAGTTCAAGAAAGCGGCTTACTACCACCTTCTCAAGGGCAATTAGGGATGGGCAATAAATGTTGGCCTTGCCAGCGACGCCCACATCCCGTGAATGAATAAAAAAATTGCCAGTGAAAAAAAGCAGATAGCAAAGGTAGACCCTGTTTGTTCCTTTTGTATATGTAAATTGAGTAATAAGAATATCACTGTTGATGAAGGCTACAAAAAACTCATTATTTGAGGTAGCTATTGCTGCTCGAGGGTCAAATCCAAAGTTCCAGTCTGCGTGGAGCAACACAGTCAACTCTACTTTCCCTATAGACGTTCCCGATGTCCATCTCCATAGTGTTAGCAGGTAAGCTCTGTTTTTATGCAGATAGTTGCAGGGTCATCTGGCTAAATAATGCCATTCGCCACAATTCATTGAGTTTGAAGACATCCTGAGCATGTGATAAACCGCTATGTAAATTACAAGTATATTCTTCTTTCTTTCATTGGTCAAGTTGTTTCACGGTAACCATTTGCTTTTCTATTTCAATACTTTAGACAGAATTTGATAATTAGCACCGAGGAGACAGAGCAGTCTACCAGACTCCTCCTAATTCAGGGACCTTGGCGACAGCTCCCTTAGGTTTGTTTTATAAAGACCCTCGTGAAAAATCAGGTATAATAGCTTTATGCTATTTCTTTGTTTCTTAATATAAAATCTAATCACTAGGCCATTTAGCTCAGAGGGATTGCCTGATATTGCTGCAGTTGCAATTTCTCTTTTCCCTGGTATTGGACATTGTACCTCTATAGGAATTATTTCGGATAGACAACCTGTTCTGAAATGAACTCCCCTTCCCAAAACTGTCATATGTGGTTTAACATTTGTGGACAAAGTTCAGGGCCCCAAAAATCAGTGGGGCAGCAACCTTGACTTAAGAGTCGAGATGTGCTGGCCCCAAACTTCTGCCGCTGACCCTGCCAAAATTTGTATGGTCAGAGGGAGGTTTCTACATTCACCTGGCATTTGCAGTCGGCCATGTCACTTAGCAGCACATCTAGTGCACCTGTCACCCGTCATTGTATCTGTGCGATCCACTGGCTGGTGTGCTGTTGGGGCCCTCACTGGAAAGAGGATTTTGTTGCCCCCTCCAACTCCCCCATGGACCCGTTGGCATGGGAGCTACATTAAAAATATTTTTGAAAAAAACTAATTGATATCTCTTCGAGCATCAAGGCTTTGAGCCTGGCCTGGACCCCCGCACACGGGCCTTTTCTTAGTCAACATTACAGCTCCTTAGAGAAATATGGTACATAAACACCACTGGCTTGGCTCAGTGGGTAGCACTCTGACCTCTGAGTCAGAAGGCTGTGCATTCAAATACTACTCCAGAGACCCTGTGAGTATAAAGATTCGCTGAGTAAACAGGGCGGGAGATTCTGTGAGTAAACAGAGTGGGAGATTCGGTGAGTAAACAGAGCGGGAGATTCTGAGAGTAAACAGGGCGGGAGATTCTGAGAGTAAACAGAGCGGGAGATTCTGTGAGTAAACAGGGCGGGAGATGCTGAGAGTAAACAGAGCGGGAGATTCTGTGAGTAAACAGAGCGGGAGATTCTGTGAGTAAACAAGGCGGGAGATTCTGTGAGTAAACAGGGCGGGAGATTCTATGAGTAAACAGAGCGGGAGATTCGGTGAGTAAACAGGGCGGGAGATTCTGTGAGTAAACAGGGCGGGAGATTCTGTGAGTAAACAGGGTGGGAGATTCTGTGAGTAAACAGGGCGGGAGATTCTGTGAGTAAACAGGGTGGGAAATTCTGTGAGTAAACAGGGCGGGAGATTCTGTGAGTAAACAGGGCGGGAGATTCTGTGAGTAAACAGGGCGGGAGATTCTGTGAGTAAACAGAGCGGGAGATTCGGTGAGTAAACAGAGCGGGAGATTCGGTGAGTAAACAGAGCGGGAGATTCTGTGAGTAAACAGAGCGGGAGATTCTGACAGTAAACAGAGCGGGAGATTCTGTGAGTAAACAGAGCGGGAGATTCGGTGAGTAAACAGGGCGGGAGATTCTGTGAGTAAACAGGGCGGGAGATTCTGTGAGTAAACAGAGCGGGAGATTCGGTGAGTAAACAGGGCGGGAGATTCTGTGAGTAAACAGGGCGGGAGATTCTGTGAGTAAACAGGGCGGGAGATTCTGTGAGTAAACAGGGCGGGAGATTCTGTGAGTAAACAGGGCGGGAGATTCTGTGAGTAAACAGAGCGGGAGATTCGGTGAGTAAACAGAGCGGGAGATTCTGTGAGTAAACAGGGCGGGAGATTCTGTGAGTAAACAGAGCGGGAGATTCGGTGAGTAAACAGGGCGGGAGATTCTGTGTGTACACAGAGCGGGAGATTCTGTGTAAACAGAGCGGGAGATTCTGTGAGTAAACAGAGCGGGAGATTCTGTGAGTAAACAGAGCGGGAGATTCTGTGTAAACAGAGCGGGAGATTCTGTGAGTAAACAGGGCGGGAGATTCTGTGAGTAAACAGGGCGGGAGATTCTGTGAGTAAACAGGGCGGGAGATTCTGTGAGTAAACAGGGCGGGAGATTCTGTGAGTAAACAGAGCGGGAGATTCGGTGAGTAAGCAGAGCGGGAGATTCTGTGAGTAAACAGGGCGGGAGATTCTGTGAGTAAACAGAGCGGGAGATTCGGTGAGTAAACAGGGCGGGAGATTCTGTGTGTACACAGAGCGGGAGATTCTGTGTAAACAGAGCGGGAGATTCTGTGAGTAAACAGGGCGTGAGATTCTGTGAGTAAACAGGGCGGGAGATTCTGTGAGTAAACAGGGCGGGAGATTCTGTGAGTAAACAGGGCGGGAGATTCTGTGAGTAAACAGAGCGGGAGATTCGGTGAGTAAACAGGGCGGGAGATTCTGTGTGTAAACAGAGCGGGAGATTCGGTGAGTAAACAGGGCGGGAGATTCTGTGTGTAAACAGGGCGGGAGATTCTGTGAGTAAACAGGGCGGGAGATTCTGACAGTAAACAGGGCGGGAGATTCTGACAGTAAACAGAGCGGGAGATTCGGTGAGTAAACAGGGCGGGAGATTCTGTGAGTAAACAGGGCGGGAGATTCTGTGAGTAAACAGGGCGGGAGATTCTGTGAGTAAACAGGGCGTGAGATTCGGTGAGTAAACAGAGCGGGAGATTCGGTGAGTAAACAGAGCGGGAGATTCGGTGAGTAAACAGAGCGGGAGATTCTGTGAGTAAACAGAGCGGGAGATTCAGTGAGTAAACAGAGCAGGAGATTCTGTGTGTAAACAGAGCGGGAGATTCTGTGTAAACAGAGCGGGAGATTCGGTGAGTAAACAGAGCGGGAGATTCTGTGAGTAAACAGGGCGGGAGATTCTGACAGTAAACAGAGCGGGAGATTCTGTGAGTAAACAGAGCGGGAGATTCGGTGAGTAAACAGAGCGGGAGATTCGCTGAGTAAACAGAGCGGGAGATTCTGTGTAAACAGAGCGGGAGATTCGCTGAGTAAACAAGAGTGCACGAGAGCGGGAGATCGGGTCGGAGATAAAAGGGCGCAACTGAGCCGACCAGCGGGGCTACAGAGCGAGCCCGGAGCAGCGCCAACCGAGCTGGGAGGGTAAGAAGTAGAAAGATTCCAATTGTGACGTCACAGGAAAGCAATGAAGTGATTGGTTGGTCAGTATTTCTCTTTTTATTGGGCATTGGATAAATTAAAGCTGGGATTAAAAACGAAACATTCAAAACTTAAACACTTTATTAATTAAATACATTAGAGATGGCAGGGCAGGCGATGTGTTACTGCTGCAACATGTGGGAGCTGGTGGACACCATTGAGGTCCACAGCGATCACATTTGCAGTAAGTGTTGGTTGCTCGAGGAACTTCGGCTCCATGTTGATGAGCTGGAGTCCGAGCTTCAAACACTGCGACACATCAGGGAGGGGGAGAGTTACCTGGACGCTGTGTTCCAGGAGGCAGTCACACCCCTTAGATTAATTAATTCAAATTTGGTCCGTGGTCAGGGACAGGTGGGTGTGACTACAAGCAAGGCAGGTATGGGGACCCAGGAGGTAGTGGTGGAGGAGCCTCAGCCCTTGTTCTTGTCCAACAGTTACGAGGTTCTTACTCTCTGTGTGGGCGAGAGCAGGGACTGCAGGGAGGATAAGCAAACTGACCACAGCACTGTGGTACAGGGAGCCATTCAAGTGGGGGGGCAAAAAGAAATGTGGTAGTGGTAGGGGACAGTATAGTTAGGGGGATAGATACTGTTCTCTGCAGCCAAGAGCGTGAGTCCCAGGGTAAAGGACATCTCCTCTGGGCTGGAGAGGAACTTAGAGTGGGAAGGGAAAGATCCAATTGTCGTGGTCCATGTAGGTACCAATGACTTAGGTAGGACAAAGAAAGAGGTCTGCTGAGGGAGTATGAGCAGCTAGGGGCTAAATTAAAAAGCAGAACCACAAAGGTAATAATCTCTGGATTACTACCTGAGCCACGTGCAAATTGGCATAGGGTAAATAAGATCAGAGAGATGAACGAGTGGCTCAAAGATTGGTGTGGGAGAAATAGGTTTCGATTCTTGGGGCACTGGCACCAGTACTGGGATAAGAGGGAGCTGTTCCGTCAGGACGGGCTTCATTTGAACCAGGCTGGGACCAGTGTCCTGGCGAATCAAATAACTAGGGCTGTAGATAGGGCTTTAAACTAAATAGTTGGGGGGAGGGATACGCTGAGCGGAAATTTAAAAAGTCAAAGAAAAATGAGAAGGGAAAAGTGCAGGGTAGCGATAGGGGTAATGATAACCAGAGTGTGACAGGAAGGGGCAAAGTGTATACACATAAGAGTGCTTCAGAAAGAGGGGTCAGAGTAGGGAAAAATGGTAAAAAGACAAAATTAAAAGCTCTTTATCTGAATGCATGCAGCATTCATAACAAGATAGATGAGTTGACAGCACAAATAGAAATAAATGGGTATGATCTGATAGCCATTACAGAGACGTGGTTGCAAGGTGACCAAAGCTGGGAACTGAATATTCAGGGGTATTTGCCATTTCATAAGAATAGGCAGAAAGGAAAAGGAGGTGGTGTAGCTCTGTTATTAAGGAATGAGATCAGTGCAGTAGTGAGAAATGATATTGGCCTAGAAGATCAAGACATAGAATCAGTTTGGGTAGAGATAAGAAATAATAAGGGTAAGAAATCGCTGGTGGGAGTGGTCTACAGGCCCCCAAACAGTAGCCACACTGTAGGACAGAGTATAAATCAAGAAATAATAGAGGCTTGTAAGAAAGGTACGGCTATAATCATGGGAGATTTTAATCTTCATATTGATTGGACAAAGCAAATTGGCAAAGGTAGACTTGAGGAAGAGTTCTTAGAGTGTATTCGGGATGGTTTCTTGGAACAATACATTGTGGAACCAACCAGGGAGCAGACTATTTTAGATCTGCTAATGTGTAACGAGGCTGGATTAATTAATGATCTCGAAGTGAAGGATCCTCTTGGGAAGAGTGATCATAGCAAGGTAGAATTTCAAATTCAATTTGAGGGTGAGAAAGCTAGGTCTCAAACTAGTGTCCTGAACTTAAATAAAGGTAATTACAATGGTATGAAGGCAGATTTGGTTAAAGTGGACTGGGAAAATATATTACTGTAGAAAAGCAGTGGCAAACATTTAAGGAGATATTCATAACTCTCAGCAAAGATATATTCCAGTGAGAAAGAAAGACTCTAAGAGAAGGATGAACCATCCCTGGCTAACTAAGGAAGTTAAGGATGGTATCAAATTGAAAACAAAGGCATACAATGTCGCAAAGAATAGTGGAAGGCCAGAGGATTGGGAAATTTTTAAAAACCAGCAAAGGACGACTAAAAAAATGATAAAGAGAGAGAAGATAGCTTATGAGAGTAAGCTAGCAAGAAATATAAAAACAGATAGTAAAAGCTTCTACAGGTATATAAAAAGGAAGAGAGTAGCTAAAGTAAACATTGGTCCCCTAGAGGATGAGTCTGGGGAATTAATAATGGGAAACAGGGAAATGGCGGAGACTTTGAACAAATATTTTGTATCGGTCTTCACGGTAGAAGACACTAAAAGCATCCCAATAATGGATAATCAAGGAGCTATTGGGGTGGGGGGGTGGGGGGTGGGGGGGGGGACTTAAAACAATCACTATCATGAGAGAAAAAGTATTAGGCAAACTAGTGGGACTAAAGGTGGACAAGTCCCCTGGACCCGATGGCCTGCATCCCAGGGTCTTAAAAGAGGTGGCTGCAGAGATAGTGGATGCATTGGTTGTAATCTACCAAAATTCCCTGGATTCTGGAGAGGTCCCAGCGGACTGGAAAACTGCAAATGTAACGCCCCTATTTAAGAAAGGAGGGAGACAGAAAGCAGGCAACTATAGACCAGTTAGCCTAATATCTGTCATTGGGAAAATGCTGGAGTCCATCATTAAGGAAGTGATAGCAGGACATTTAGAAAGTCATAATATAGTCAAGCAGAGTCAGCATGGTTTTATGAAAGGGAAATCATGTTTGACAAATTTGATGGAGTTCTTTGAGGACGTAACGAGCAGGGTTGATAAAGGGGAACCAATAGATGTGGTGTATTTGGATTTCCAGAAGGCATTCGTTAAGATGCCACATAAAAGGTTACTGCACAAGATAAGATATAGATAGGCTAAGTGAGTGAGCAAAAATCTGGCAGATGGAGTATAATGTGGGAAGATGCGAGGTTATCCACTTTGGTAGGAAAAATTAAAAAACAAACTATTATTTAAATGGGGAGAGATTACAAAATGCTGAGGTACAGAGGAATCTGGGAGTCCTTGTACATGAATCACAAAAAGTTAGCATGCAGGTACAGCAAGTAATTAGGAAGGCAAATGGAATATTGGCCTTTATTGCAAAGGGAATGGAGTATAAAAGTAGGGAAATCCTGTTACAACTTGATGAGACCACACCTGGAGTACTGCGTACAGTTTTGGTCTCCTTATTTAAGGAAGGATATACTTGCATTGGAGGCAGTTCAGAGAAGGTTCACGAGGTTGATTCCGGAGATGAAGGGGTTGTCTTATGAAGAAAGGTTGAGCAGGTTGAGCTTATACTCATTGGAGTTTAGAAGAATGAGAGGGGATCTTATTGAAACATATAAGATTCTGAGGGGGCTTGACAGGGTAGATGCCGAGAGGATGTTTCCCCTTGTGGGGGAATCTAGAACTAGGGGGCATAGTTTCAGAATAAGGGGGCACCCATTTAAAACAGAAATGAGGAGGAATTTCTTCTCTCAGAGGGTCGTCAATCTTTGGAATTCTCTTCCCCAGAGAGCTGTGGAGGCTGGGTCATTGAATATATTTAAGGTGGAGATAGACAGATTTTTGAATGGTAAGGGAGTGAAGGGTTATGGGGAGCGGGCAGGGAAGTGGAGTTGAGGCCAAGATCAGATCAGCCATGATCTTATTGAATGGCGGAGCAGGCTCGAGGGGCCAAATGACCTACTCCTGCTCATGCGCCTTATGTTCTTATGTTCTATGTTCTTGAGTACATAATCTCGGCTGACACTCCAGTTCAGTATTGAGGGAGTGCTACTGTCAGAGGTGCCACCGTTCGGATGAGACGTCACACCAGGTAAATGATCCACTTGATCTTGCAGGCTATCAGGGTCTTCTAAGCACTGGTGAAACCAGTCGACCACACACATTACAAAGCCACAATGTAAATCACGTGCTTTCATGTGGATTCCTTCAATGTGCAGTCAATTTAAACTATAAAGATCCCAGAGGTTCTACCTTGTCATTTTATGTGGAAGAAAATTACTTTTCAAAACTACTGTTTTGAGAGATATATTACTGAATGGCTCCGAGAAACTATAGGCAGGATTCTCCTCTGGTTTAGTGCTGCTTTCTGCTATACCACTGGATCTCTGCACATTTCTACAACAGGTAATCGGTGGTATGGATTCTGCCCTCCCAATGCTGGACGTATTTAAATCAGGTAATAATGTGTTTTCTGTCATTACTGCCTTGGAAACACAGAAGCTACTTACACCCGTGCGCAACAGGCAACCATCATTGCTAGAAATGCTATGCATTTAAATATAGCACACAGC
This sequence comes from Squalus acanthias, assembly GCA_030390025.1. Taxonomy (NCBI): domain Eukaryota; kingdom Metazoa; phylum Chordata; class Chondrichthyes; order Squaliformes; family Squalidae; genus Squalus; species Squalus acanthias. The sequence continues at coordinate 13,576,979 of CM059439.1, forward strand.
AATAAGTGAAGTTGATGGAGGGGTATTCGATGGGTATATCCACACATATTCTCTTTGTTGTCTGAGGAACTACAGTTTTTTTTTATATACTCTTCATGGCTGCCTGGCCCTTTAAGCTGCTGCAGGCATAACAGTCCTGCAGCAGCAGCCATTCCTGCCCTCTCCCCCACACTCCCCAGTGGTGAGCTCACAAGCCCAGGCAGGAATATTACCAGGAGCTCTCCAAAAATATTTAAATGACCTCACCCCAGGAAATTCACTGGGGTCAGCTACGTCGAGTAGGCTGAAAAGCCACCCCTGCCACACTTACACCGCAGATTGTGCCGGGGAGGAAAATCCCCACTTATACGTCGTGAGATGTTATCATAATGAGTGCCGGACACATTTGTATCATTCCTTTGTACACTAATTATTGCTATTTTAAAAGCAACAGCTTAGCGCCTCTGTTAAAATAGTGGACAGAACAATTTGGTCCGAACCCCTTAAATGTTGGTACGAAATATTGTGTAGCTAATTTCAAAATCTAACATTTATTTCAGAAAATCTGCACTGGAAAAACATATAGGGAGCCCACAGCAAACAAAGACACCACCCTGCAGTGAACGGAAAATGAATTGCTTTTGGCCAAATCTGTGACCTGAGCATTGTCGGTTAGTTGCTTATCATTTGGATGGAGTAATGATAGGCTACAAATCTCTGCTTTCCATGACAGATCCTTTATCTGCAACTGCACTCTTTCCTTTCTCTAAGCCAACAATGAAGATTAAAATCACTGCATGTTATCACCTACATTCATTCTTTTCTGATTGCAATTGAAATCGCTTAACTTTTATTTTAGTATTCTATAAACAGAAAGTTTGCTCGCTGATTAATTTCATGAATGGCGGAATAAGACCAATGAGAGAGGAAAATCTTTTTTTTTTGTCATTTTGATTATTCTGCAAATATTTGAAGTTTGCGAGCCTGAACGTTCTAACAATCTCTGGCTGGGGTTTTCACTTTGATGGGTACAGCTGTACAAACAGATGCTGTGTCGGCCACGGATAAAGCCTACTTGCATCCAAGCATGAATTTGATACTTTCCCATCGACCGGATCTTGAAAACATTAGCTTCCAACTATATTTGTTTCTTAAAGGGAATTTTAGTTTCTCTCCTTGCCCCTTTTCCAGCGATCCTACACACTTTCAACGGCCAAGGTGGGGGCGGGCAGTTTGTTCCCCAGGTCTGCCAGTGCAGTTCTGAAACCGGCTACTGGGAAGTGACTCTCTCAATTTCCCTTCCTGTGGAGTGGGGATGGAGGCAGCCTCTATCCACTTGGCAGCCCAATAGTTGAGATCAGGAATTTAGGCCCCGATTTTAACCACCTCCGTGAGTGAGGGGTAGGCCCGGCAGCAGATCTGAGGTGGGAGGAGCCAACTGGCCAAGGTAAGTGCTGAAGATCAGCTCCTTTTAGCACTCCCTGGGGGCCAGGAGGAGCAATAGTGCTCCCCCAGAAATAAGCTTTTGGCCTCTCCCAGCCTAGATCATTGCCTCAATGATCTCTTCCTCCCCCCACCCCCCTCCCCAACCACCCACCCTCAGCCCCAATTGCAGCCCCGTTGTCATAAGAACATAAGAACATAAGTAAATAGGAGCAGGAATAGGCCATATGGCCTCTCGAGCCTGCTCCGCCATTCAATACGATCATGGCTGATCTTCTACCTCAACTCCACTTTCCCACACTATCCCCATATCCCTTGGTTCCCTTAGTATCCAAAAATCTATTGATCTCTGTCTTGAATATACTCAACGACTGAGCATCCACAACCCTCTGGGGTAGAGAATTCCAAAGATTCACAGCCCTTTGAGTGAAGAAATTCCTCCTCATCTCAGTCCTAAATGGCTGATCCCTTATCCTGACACTATGCCCCCTAATTCTAGACTCCCCAGCCTCCTTGTATCTACGCTGTCAAGCCCCTTAAGAATTTTATACGTTTCAATGAGATCACCTCTCATTCTTCTAAACTCTAGTGAATATAGGCCTAGTCTACTCAATCTCTCCTCATAGGACAATCCCCCCCATCCCAGGAATCAGTCTGGTGAACCTTCGTTGCACTCCCTCTAATGGAAGTATATCCTTCCTTAGGTAAGGAGACCAAAACTGTACACGATACTCCAGGTGTGGTCTCACCAGGGCCCTATATAACTGCAGTAAGACTTCTTTACTCTTATACTTCAATCTTTTGTAATAAAGGCCAACATACCATTTGCTTTCCTAATTGATTCCTTTACCTACATGTTAACTTGTGTGCAAGGACACCCAGGTCCCTCTGAATACCAACATTTCCCAGTCTCTCACCATTTAAAAAATACTCTGCTTTTCTGTTTTTCCTACCAAAGTGGATAACTTCACATTTCTCCACATTATATTCTATCTGCCATGTTCTTGCCCACTCACTTAACCTGTCTATATCCCTTTGCAACCTGTTTGCATCCTCCTCACAACTTACTTCCCCACCTAACTTTGTATTGTCAGCAAGCTTGGATACATTACACTCATCTAAGTCATTAATATAAATTGTAAATAGCTTAGGCCCAAGCACTGATCCTTGCGGTACCCACTAGTTACAGCCTGCCAAAACAAAAATGACCTGTTTATTCCTACTCTCTGTTTTCTGTCCGTTAACCAATCCTCAATCCACGCTAATATATTACGTCCAATCCTATGAGCCCTAATTTTGTGTAATAACTTCTTGTGTGGCACCTTATCGAATGCGTTTTGAAAATCTAAATATACTACATCCACTGGTTCTCCCTTAGCTACCCTGCTAGTTACAACCTCAAAAAACTCTATTAGATTTGTCAAACACGATTTCTCTTTCATAAATCCATGTTGACGCTGCCTAATCATATTATGATTTTTAAGTGCCCTGTTACCACGTCCTAATAATAGATTCTAGCATTTTCCCTACTATTGATGTCAGGCTAACTGGCCTGTAGTTCCTTGTTTTCTCTCTCCCTCCTTTCTTGAATAGTGGGGTTACGTTTGCTACCTTCCAATCCGTGGGGACCGTTCTAGAATCTAGGGAATTCTGGAAGATCATTTCTGAAGTTTAGTTTTAGTCAATCAGATTTAAACATGCATGGATTGCAGCAGTTCTCAAACAAGGAAATTGAGGAGGAACAGAAAATGGGTAGTAAAGTTTTTTTAGAAAACTGAAAACAAATAATTAAAACATGTTAATAGTATATTTAAATAATACATAAAATAAATGGGAAGTAGAAAGAATGATGGAAGATAGTCAGATCTGAAGGACAGTTTTTAAAACATTTAAGGTTTATTTTAAATTGTTAAATAGTGTATTTTAATGGTGATCTTTGACTCACTTTATCACTGTAATGTTGGGGTTTGTTTCTGCCTTTCAATGTGTTAACTTAAAACCTTTTTAAAGGGGCCAACCTGGGCCTCCTTGTGGTCCAATGTTTTATTTGTTAATTTTAAATATAAAAACATTTGTTCTTGTTCCTTCGGTCCTGTGCTGTCGGGGATAGCAGTCTTCTTAACCCAATTATAACACTGTATGATTTTATAAATAAAAGTAATGTTCTACACACACCGAATAGACTTGCTCATCAGGGCTGACTTGGGTGGGAGGGGAAACTGCTGTCCCTGGTGGTAATTTTAAGGGGGCGATGCTCTCCCACTTTGAGACGTGTCCTGGTGTTGCAGAGCCGTCCCCGGGAACCTGGGGCTTTTTGTTGGCCACCTGTTGTGGCTTGTAGTCCAAACACCTGCCACGCAGAGCTTTGCTCATGGAGTAGAACTCCAGCAGAAGGGAGCTGATGTAAGGTAAGGTCTGCTGTTTTAGTCGATTTCCTCACGGTGCCTGGCTTTTCACTTCATATCTGATTTTGTGTAGAGTCACTCAGCTGATTTGACGTCATTGCAAGTCATTTCATGGAGTCTAATCTTGACGGAAGCCTACCGTTTTCTTTGAGAAAGCCATTGTATGGCATGTAGATTTAACACGCATTCAAACTCAGTCATACAAAACATACATGCAACCAATGTGCTAAGTCTTCATATCGTCTGCTCCATTAGCCTATATTTCTTTTATTCTAGTTTGTAACTATTTTTAAAAATTAAAAGCAAGACCATAGTTGCTGACTAGAGTAGAATGGGGGTGGGCAGAGGTGGTGGTGGTGGCGGGGAGGGGGTGATGTGGTGGAGAGAGCAGGACTCAGACAATGTTAGGCCCCATCACTGCTGTGGGGCAGGGTAATTAATGTGTCAAATTTAATGAGTAACAGGTGCTGTAAGGTACATGCCACGTGACTAACAGATTTTTGTTAGGCAAGGGTATTAAGGGTGACGGAACCAAGGCAGGTAAATGGAGTTAAGATACAGTTCAGCCATGATCTAATTGAATGGTGGAACCGGCTTGAGGGGCTGAAAGGCCGCCTCCTGTTCCTATGACTGCTGCAACTGACATGCTGTGCTGGACTAGTTGGCCAGTTATGCTGTGGGGAGGAATCAGAATAGGGGCTGGGGTTCTTCTGTTATCTCCAGCGATGACAACGAATTTTGCTATCTGTGATTTTGTATTTGCCATGGTATACGGTGCAATGACTAAACTCTGCCATGCTTATGTAGTAACAGAAATTTTATTTATGGCGATAAAGGTCCAAGAAACTTAGTCGAGCCACTGTGTTTAATGCTCAAAAGAAAATGTGCCCTCTTGACAGGAGTCAACTTGTGTGGGGTCCACGTGAGGTAGGAGAGCAGAATGAGGCTGAGGCTGAGGGAGACTCCATGAGGAAATCAACATGAAACAACAGCTCTTGCCTCAAGTGAGAATAGACACTATATTTTAATTGGTAATGTGAAGAGAAGGAGCATTAGCTCGCTATTAACTCAGGCTTGTTACTGATTAAATTCGACATTTATTACCCTGCCCACAGTGATGGGCTTAACACTGTGTGAGTTCTGTTCTCTCTCCCTCCCCATTGTGCTCATGTCAGCAGCTGTGGTCTTGCTTTTAATTTGCCACATAGGTGTATATATTTAAATGACAACAAACTAGAATAAAAGAAATATAGGCTAATGGAGCACATGATATGAAAACTTAGCACGTAGGTTGCATGTATGTTTTGTAGGACTGAGTTTGAATGCCTGTTAAATCTACATGCTGTACAACGGCTTTCTCAAAGAAAATGGTATGCTTCCATCAAGATTAGACTCGGTGAAATTACTTGCAATGACGTCAAATCAGAGAATATGTTAAAACTCTATTAAAAAGGAAATTAGAAGTCATTAAATGTCTCAAAACACTCAAGTGCCCTTTATGTTTTCCCAGGCCTGGTTTTGCTGATGTACAGATTTCTTGAGTTGCAATACAGGACACGTGTGAAAGTTTCATGTTGTTAAACAGCTACATTTTGTGATAGCAATAAAAGGGCTTTGGTATTTCAATGTCACAATCTCAAAAGACCTTTCTGGGGAGTATGAGGCACCATTGAGGGTTCTAGTGACTTCAAAATTAACAAGCGTTGCTCTAAGCGGCTGTTGGGGATTGTCTGGTTCGAGTGACCCATTCAGACTGAGCCATTTAAAAAAAAAAACTATGATCCTTGCAGGCTTTCAATTTCATTCTGTGCAATATGTATAAAGTTTGTGAAAGATACGTTGAGACTTGCTAGGATTAGTTCTTGCCGCTTTGCTGAGTGCTGAGTAGTTCATTCATTGAACAGCTTAAGATGAAATGCTGGCACATTTCAACACGTAACGTGTGGGAGTGGTAAATCCATTTAAGCAACTATTTTGTCATTTAAGCTGGAAATCATCACAATAAAGTTGACATGAGCTGGAAAGAAAGCTTTGGGGGCTTTATTCTCCTCTCGCCATGTCAAAATCTGTGGGTAAAGTCCTTTGCTTTTGTCATTTATGTGTGTGTACAAATCATCTGCTGTGCGCCCAGTTGTGGAAAGTGGAAAATGGAGAGCAAATCTGGGAAAGGCGAGAAAAGTTAAATGATGGAGGTGAAATTTTTGATGGTTGTGGCAAAGTCAAAAAAAGAAGCTTGCTCACCCAAGATAACAGGCTAAAGAGGCATGCCTTATGTGGAAATAGATACTCGCTAGTTTAAATGCTGTCCTTGCAGATAAGGGAGCTTTGCAGGAGAATGTATATTGACAGTGTGCCAAGGACTAATAAACCAATGCCAATGTTTCCTTAATGCCAAAGGTCCAAGTTCCTTGGAATGACCTGCAGTGATGCAGGCGGCAGCTGACCAGCTCTGACATTGTAGTTTGCAACTGGGATAGAATAGACAGAGTTTAGTGTTAAGGACATAATACACAATCGTCCATACCAAACAATCCTTTGTTTGTAACACTACACTGTATGCAATTGTAAACTTAAGAGTGGACCCTTTAATGTCATAGAGAAGTGTGCATTACTGCTTGAGTCTCTAACCCATATTCTTTTGTTAACAATGCAAAGTGGTGTGACGAGTTTTAATCCATGCAAAATTCTCTTTTCACCGAGACAAAAATCCTATCAACAAGCTTGGTCTAAATGGTAATTTATCTCCTTTGCTGTTGGTGGGACATGGCTGCCGCGTTTCCTACATTACAACAGTGACTACACTTCAAAAGTACTTCATGGCTGTGAAGCCCTTTGTGACATCCTGTGGTCATGAAAGGCGCTATAGAAATGCAAGTTCTTTCTTTAAATGATCCAAATGGTAAATTGGTATTTACTGTTTGCGCTTGGCTTTCGCTTGCTCCCGGTGAAGAGACTCGAGGTGTTCGGCGCCTTCCCCGATGCTTCTCCTCCACTTTGTGCGGTCTTGGGCCAGGGATTTCCAGGTGTCGGTGGGGATGTTGCACGTTTACAAGGAGGCTTTGAGGGTGTCCTTGAAGCGTTTCCTCTGCCCATCTGGGGCTCTCTTGCCTATACTCTCAAGTTTAGAAGAATGAGAGGTGATCTCATTGAAACATACAAGAATCTGCGGGGGATTGACAGGGTAGATGCTGAGAGGTTGTTTTCCCTGGCTGGAGAGTCTAGAACTAGGGGGCATAGTCTCAGGATAAGGGACTGGCCTTTTAAGACTGAGATAGGAGGAATTTCTTCACTCAGAGGGTTGTGTATCTTTGGAATTCTCTGCCCCAGAGGGCTGTGCATGCTGAGTCTTTGAGTATATTCAAGGCTGAGATGGATAGATTTTTGGACTCTAGGGGAATCAACGGATATGGAGATCGGGCGGCAAAGTGGAGTTGAGGTCGATGATCAGCCATGATCTTATTGAATGGCGGAGCAGGCTCGAGGGGCCGTATGGCCTCCTCCTGCTCTTACTACTTATGTTCTTACTACTTATGTTCTTATGTCACTAAATGTAACAAACATTTAACATATATTTCATTGGCAATTCATTAAGGACATTACACAGTTTGGGTAATTGGGCCTGGTCCACGGTTAACTGTGCAATGGCATAAATTGCCCTTGTATGGGAATGCAATAAAATTGGGTCATTTGTAAATGATAAATTGATATTTTTTTTTGGCAGTGATCACTTTACAAAACTGCTGTAATTACGTGGCATTGTAAATAGCAGATGTTTTTTTGCATCTCCACAGATGTGATATATCTGGCACAAGAATCCAGAAGCTCCTCCACACACTTCTGGTATTTCAAGTAACTCATCGTCTCCTCCAGATGCCACAGTTTAAGAGCCAGGTTCACCAAGTTCATAGCAATGGCCAATAGCTTGCATAATAGATGCTCTGGAAAGGATGGGCTAGACTACACTGAAGTATTAGGTGATGTTGAGAATACTGATGTGGAAGATGATAACAGTTTCTTAATTCTAACAAAATCAAATATACCTGCCAGGAAAAGACTGTGGTGCAAACAAGGCGCCTGCCATCCACAACCTTACTGTGGATGGTTGCATTGACAGCATGGGATCTTGGCTCATGGATGATGCCCTTTACTGAAGCCTCCCCGCCTGGCTACTCTTTCCAGCACCTGCCCCTCCCAAACCGCCATGGTGGTTGTAATGTATTATCACATGGTTTGTTACATGGTTTAGTATGAGCATGCTCAGTTTGCTGTGGCCTAGTAACGCAAGCACATGGACTAACAACTCATGGTGTCTTTGTCCTTGATTTGTTCTACCCACATATATTACATTTTGGCGATGAGGATGGGATCCCAAAGCCATTTTTAGGGATCATGGAAGGACACATGTTCAACCTTCGAGTGGACAAGTTTAAGGTGAATTTGTGACATCTAAACTGAATTTTTGCGATGTTTTACTGTTAATGCTGATGCAGAATCATCTGTGCTTGGCCTTTGTGTGTATGTGTACACAGCAACAGTGGCGTTAATTCTCACAGGTACACAGGCAGCGTGCTGAGTCACTGTTCAACGGGATCGGGACAATCATGGCCACGCCTACGGGATTCATTGGAAGCCTCGGCATGTATGACCGAGCTCGTGAACCATTCAGTTCTTACATTGAGCGGATGGAGATTTTTTTTTTTAAGGCCAATAACATTATTGAGACCGAAGGTGCAGATGAGAATGTTCAAGCTCAAAATAATGTAATTCGTGAACGGAAGAAAGCAATTTTTCTAACGGAGATCGGGCCAGATGTCTACGGAATGTTGACAAACCTACTCGTGCCAGGAAAAGCGAAGGATGTGTCATTTGAAGACATTGTCGAGAAACTCGAGGACCATTTCGACCCAAAGCCGTTAGAAATAGCAGAGAGCTATAAGTTTGGTACCAGAAACCAAAAACAAAGTGAAACCATGAGTGAGTACATTGTATCTCTTAAAAACTTGTCTTTGCATTGTAACTTCGGCACATTTTTGGATTGTGCGTTGCGAGATAAGTTTGTGTGTGGACTGGTGGATGAGCGCACACGGTCCAAGTTACTGAACACTCCAAACCTAATGTTTGACATAGCATGCAAAATTGCCCTATCTATGGAGATGGCGTCTAAGAATGCTAGGGAGCTCCGTCCAACTCAAGTGACTAGTGCGGCTGAGGTCTACAGTCACAAAGCCACCGCCAAACCTAAAGTTGTGAGACCAAGTCAAAAGCATGCCGATGAGAGCAATTCAGTGAATTGTTATCGCTGCAATGGAAATCACTCATCACAGTCCTGCCAATACAGAAATGTGAAGTGTTTTCACTGCCAGAAACAAGGCCATATTTCAACAGCTTGCAGAGCTAGATCTAAAGCAGGAAGTAAGAACCATTCTAGTGGCAATGCAAAGCAGCGACAACAAAAGGGGAGGAGTTCACAATATTGAAGTGAACACACCTAATGTTGAAGAACTAGGCATCTACAGTATCTATGCCACTAGCGGCAACACTAGCAGTTGTGAGAAAGACTTCCGTACAAAACTTTTGATCAACGAGCAATATATTGATATATGTATCGACATGGCGGCGGACTGCTCTATCATGAGTAAGGACACATATGAGAGTAAGTTTAATCAAATACCACTTACAAAGAGAACTGTAGAGTTAAAAACCTACTCTGGAGAAATCCTAGAGACATGTGGAAAAATGGAATGTACAGTTCAACACAATGGCCAGTCAGTAAAGCTGCCTATTATTGTAGCGAGCTACAACAACAGGCCAACCCTCATGGGCAAAGACTGGTTGAGAAAGTCAAAATTAGACTGGAAAAACATCTTCAGTGTAGATGCTTCAAAGAAGCAACTCGACACAATGCTGAACAAGTACGAAAGCATGTTCACAGACAGTTATGAGGACATCACTGGGTATGACGCGCATATTCGCATCAAGTCCAATGCGAAGCCTGTCTATTGTAAGGCAAGGCCGGTCCCCTATGCGTTGAAAAGTCAGGTGGAGGAAGAGCGAGCAAAGCTCAGAGAGAACGGAGTGCTAGTAAAAACTGACAGAAGTGACTGGGCTACCCCGATTGTGGTAGTGCCCAAAGCAGACAAAACTGTACGCTTGTGCGGTGACTACAAAGTTACTATCAGCCAAGCAGTTGACAATGAGCAGTACCCATTACCTACATCACAAGATTTGTATGCAGCACTCTCTGGGTCAAAGGTTTTCTCCAAGCTTGACCTGTCACACGCTTACGCTCAGCTAAATGTTGACAAAGAGAGTCAACAGTATCTCACTATCAATACACACAAGGGACTGTACTCATACACCAAGCTGCCGTATGGTGTAAAGTCCTCCCCCAAAATCTTCCAGGCTACGATGGATAAGATTTTATAAGAAGTTCCAAATTGCTTATGCAATCAAGACGGTGTGCTGATCGCAACAAGCAGTGAGGAAGAAAATCTAGAAGTGTTAGATTTAGTGCTTCAAAGGTTGAATGCCCACACTGTCAAATTGAAAAGGAGCAAATGTGCTTTTGTGCAGCCCGAGGTTGTGTACCTTGATCTGAAAGTTGATGCAAATGGCTTGCAACCAGCTAAGGAAAAGGTTGATGCTGTCATCAATGCTCCAAAGCCACAGAACGTGGCTGAGTTAAGATCTTTCCTTAGAATGGTCCAGTACTATGCACGTTTCTTACCTGAGTTAGTGGCCATGTTAGATACTTCTTGAGGAGCTCGTGCAATGTATGTCTAGTGGAAGTGGATGAATGCGCAACAGGAAGCTTACGATGCTTGTAAGAGAAGTCTCTCTAGCGATGCTCTACTTGTGCACTACGACACAGAGCATGAGCTTAAGTTAGCGTGTGATGCTTCCAGCTATGGTGTGGTAGCTGTCATAAGCCACGTAATGGATGATGGCCAAGAGAAACCAATCACGATTTGTATCGCGAACCCTCACAAAGAGCGAAAGAAACTATGTGCAAATTGAAAAGGAAGCGCTCGCCATAGTGCTTGGAATCAAGAAATTCCAACAGTTCCTGATCAAAAGAATGTTTACCCTGATAACCGATCACAAACCGCTCTTAGCAATATTGGGGCCCAAACCTGCCATCCCTGCAATGGCCGCATCAAGAATGCAACATTGGGCAGTGTTATATGACTATATGATTGAATATCGCACTTCAAGGCAAAACGCAATTGCAGATGCCTTGTCCAGGTTGCCACATGAGGACTCGTATTGGGAGTGAAGGTGAGATTTTCATGCTAGGTGACAAAGACTTTCCTGTGAATGCAACTGAGATTGCAGATGAGACTCAAAAGGACTCAGTACTGAAAAGAGTGTATGAAAACACCTTGAATGGATGGACTGATCAGTGTCTGGACACAGAGTTGAAACCATTCCATAACCGTTGTACTGAATTGTCTTGTGAGCAAGGTTGTATCAAGTAGGGAAACAGAATGGTGGTACTGGGAAAGGTGGGACCATAGTTTTGTTGTATTTGAGAGGGGAATACATACTTTTTTTTAAGGGGAAAGCAGTGTAATGTATTATCACATGGTTTGTCACATGGTTTAGTATGAGCATGCTCAGTTCACTCTGGCCAAGTAAAACAAGCACATTGACTAGCAATTCATCGTGTCTCTGTCCTTCATTTGTTCTACCCACATATATTACAGTGGAGGAGTGACCCTTATAACCAAATCTCACCTTGGTCTCTCCCCTAACTGCTCTGGTACCTTCTCCTCCTTTCAGCATCTCACCTTAGTCTGCCCCCTCACTTCTCCTTTTATAATCCTCATTCTCTACCACCCACCCAAGCCCCATCCCATGTTTCTCACCAAGATATCCTCACTCCTTTCCTCCCTCAGTCTCTGTACTGAGCGACTCCTCATCTTCGGTAATTTCAACCTCCAACTCAACTCACCTTACCTTCTCTCCTCTAAGTTTACTTCCCTCTTGTCCTCCATATAAACTCTACTACCCATATATCCCTTTGTTTGCCAAGTTACTTCTGCAGCTGTCGATCTGCTCAATCACTCCCTCACCTCCACCATTAATGATCTTGTCTCCACTAAAACCTTTACTCTCTCTCACCTTGGTCATTCCCATCTGGTACAACCCCCATCTTTGCTCCCTCAAGTCCAAAGGCTGCAGACTTGAACATATCTGGGGCACAACGAGTTTAGTCATTCAAAGCTAGATCTGGCGGGACCACGTCAAGCACTGCCTTCCTTTGCCAAAACTGCTCATTGCTCCAGGATTATCCTGAAATGCAAAGATAACCCCAGGTTTCTTTTCTCCACTACCAACCATCTCCTTAAACCCCTTTCCCCTGACTCCTCCACCCTCACCTCCAACAACAAGTGTGAGGAGCTCATGGACCTTTTTATCACTAAGATTGAGACCATCTGATCAGCTGCCTCTTTCCCTTGACTACCAAGCCATGCTTCCCCCAAGGTTCCACCGGCTCTAGCCCTGAATCTGCATATTTCTCTACTTTCTCTTCTATCTCCTCTCATGCTCATCATGTCCATAAGACCCACCTCCTGCGCTCTTGACCTTATTCCCACTAAACTACTGACCACCCGAATTCCCTTCCTGGACCCATGCTAGCTAACATTGTAAATGGTTCCCAATCCTTGGGTACTGTCCCCCTCCCTTTCAAAACTGCTGTCATCACCCCCAACTCAAAAAAACTACCTTTAATCCCCTGTCCTTGCAAACTAGCTCCAACTTCCCTTTATTTTCCAAATTCCTTGAATATGTTGTTGCCTCCCAAATCCGTATCCATCTTTCCCACAACTCCGTGTTTGAATCTCTCCAATCGGGTTTCTGCCCGCCACAGCACTGAAACGGCTCTTATCAAAGTCACAAATGGCATCCTCTGTGACTGTGACCATGGTGCACTATCCCTCCTCATCCTTCTCGACTTCTCTGCAGCCTTTGACACAGTCGGCCATGCCATCGTCCTCTAACACGTCTCCTCTGTTGTCCCTTCATGAACTTGAGCTCATTCAAAACTCTGCTCACCCATCACCCCTGTGGTCGCTGACCTACATTGTCTTCTGGTTCACCAATGTTTCAAATTTAACATACTCATCTTCGTGTACAAATCCCTTCATTGTCTTGTCCCTCCCTGACTGAGTAACCTCTTCCAGGCGTCCAAGAACTCTGTGTTCCTCCAACTCTGGTCTCTTACGCATCACCCAATCCCTTCGTCCTGCCATTGGCAGCCATGCCTTCAAGCTGTCTTGGTCCTAAATGCTGGAATTTCCTCCCTAAACTTCTCGAGCTCTCCAACTCTCTCTCCTCCATCAAGACTCTCTTTTAAATCTACTTCTTTGACCAAGCTTTTAATCATCGCATCTAATATCTCCTTCTTTAGCTCGTTGTCAATTTTTTGTCTGGTAACGCTTCTGTGAAGTATCTTGGGATGTTTTGCTATGCTAAAGGCGCTATATAAATGCAAGTTGTTGTTGGCGTTGTCTACACAAGGACTGTGCAGTGGTTACTCCTACCAATGCTATTGTGAACAGGCGTGTCTGTGACAGGTAGGTTGGCAAGGACAGGTTAAGTCCCTTAGAGGATGAGACTGAGGAATTAATAATGGGGAACGGGGAAATGGCAGTGACTCTGAACAAATATTTTGTATCTGTCTTCACGGTAGAAGACACTAACAACATCCCAATAATGGATAATCAAGGGACCACAGGGAGGGGGGAACTAAAGACAATCACCATCTCTAAGGAAATAGTACTCGGTAAAATAATGGGACTAAAAGATGACAAGTCCCCTGGACCAGATGGCCTGCAACCCAGGGTCTTAAAAGAAGTGGCTGCAGAGATAGTGGATGCATTGGTTGCAATATACCAAAATTCCCTGGACTCGTCCCAGCGGATTGGAAAACCGCTAATGTAACACCCCTATTTAAGAAAGGAGGGAGACAGAAAGCAGGAAACTATAGACCAGTTAGCCTAACATCTGTCGTTGGGAAAATGCTGGAGTCCTTCATTAAGGAAGCAGTAGCAGGGCATTTGGAAAATCATTATGCAGTCAAGCAGAGTCGGCATGGTTTTATGAAACGGAAATCATGTTTAACAAATTTGCTGGAGTTCTTTGAGGAGGTAACGAGCAGGGTGGACAAAGATGAGCCAGTGGATGTGGTGTATTTGGATTTCCAGAAGGCATTCGATAAGGTGCCACATAAAAGGTTACTGCATAAGATAAGAGCTCACGGAATTGGGGGTAATATATTAGCATGGATAGAGAATTGGTTAACTAACAGAAAGCAGAGTCGGGATAAATGGGTCATTTTCCGGTTGGCAAAAGGTAACTAGTGGGGTGCCACAGGGATCGGTGCTGGGGCCTCAACTATTTACAATCTACATTAATGACTTGGATGAAAGGACCGAGTGTGATGTAGCCAAGTTTGCAGATGATACAAAGATGGGTGGGAAAGCAAGTTGTGCAGAGGACTCGAAGAACCTGCAAAGGGATATAGACAGGCTAAGTGAGTGGGCAAACATTTGGCAGATGGAGTATAATGTGGGAAAGTGCGAGGTTACACACTTTGGCAGGAAAAATAAAAAAGCAAATTATTATTTAAATGGAGAGAGATTACAAAATGCTACAGTTCAGAGGGACCTGGGGGTCCTTGTGCATGAAACACAAAAAGTTAGCATGCAGGTACAGCAAGTAATCAAAAAGGCAAATGGAATGTTGGCCTTTATTTCAAAGGGGTTGGAGTATAAAAGCAGGGAAGTCCTGCTACAACTGTACAGGGTATTGGTGAGACCACACCTCGAGTACTGCGTACAGTTTTGGTCTCCTTATTTAAGGAAGGATATACCTGCATTGGAGGCAGTTCAGAGACGATTCACTAGGTTAATTCCAGAGATGAGGGGGTTTGACTTATGAGGAAAGGTTGAGCAGGCTGGGCCTATACTCATTGGAATTTAGAAGAATGAGAGGTGATCTTATCGAAACATATAAGATACTGAGGGGGCTCGACAAGGTAGATGCAAAGAGGATGTTTCCCCTTGTGGGGAAATCTAGAACGCGGGGGCAGTTTTAGAATAAAGGGTCGCCCTTTTAGAACTGAGATGAGGAGGAATTTCTTCTCTGAGGGTCGTAAATCTGTGGAATTCTCTGCCCCAGAGAGCTGTGGAGGCTGGGTCATTAAATACATTTAAGGTGGAGATAGACAGATTTTTGCAAGGTAAGGGAGTGAAGGGTTATGGGGAGCGGGCTGGGAAGTGGCTTTGAGCCCAAGATCAGCCATGATCTTATTGAATGGCGGAGCAGGCTCGAGGGGCCAAGTGGTCTATTCCTGCTCCTATTTCTTATGTTCTTAGTAGGTTACTTCCTCGTGCCAGTTCAGATATGCAACAGACGTGCCCAGACCAACACAACTGAACTTTTTGATTGTGACACAATTCCAGTTATATTGCAGTGTTCGGCATCCTTTCCTGCCACTTGAGCTGTCTGCAACGTATCACTGGCATCAAGTGGAAATGGTCACGTCTTTTGACACCTGCTCCCAAGACTAAAGGTCATGAAATATCTCGTTACCATAAGATGTCTTCAGTATATGTTGTGGTATTATGCAGTATTTGTAAAAGAACAAATCACATTTAGCGGTCGTAAAATCGATATTATATCGACTCTCATTTAAGACAATTTTTTTCTTTGCAAACTAAAACTGATCTTGAGAAGAGTCCATTGTAGTACTATAAAAGTCAATGGATCAAGTAGTGTATTTCAGTCACCTGTTTTCCCCTCACTAAAGTGAAGACCCTCATCTGGGGCGAGTCAGAGGCCACGGACTAAAAAAATGTTGGCTGGTTAATAAATGCGAAGAACAAAAACATAGTTTACTATCAAGAAGAATTCTTCTATCCTTATCAAACAGAACTCTATAGTTTTGTATCTGTAAGAATAAATCTTGGTTTAAAAAAAATTGCTTCTAAATATTATCAGACCCTTTAGACAAGCAGCTTTCAATGCTCAGTCATGACAGTACGTTAGCTTGATAATGTAATAACTTGGAAAAATATTAGGTCCAATCTGAGCAGCTGGTAGGTCTTCTCTATTTCCTTTTTCTCATGGAATGAAACACTCCCTAAATAAATGTGCCAAAGGAAGTGGGTAGCATTGTCATTTTACCCCCAGCCCAGACTGATCATGGCAGAGTAAAAGACATAAATACAAAATTCAGAAGCATCAAGTGACACTAGAGCTAGGTATGTGGAACAGGCACACGGAAACAACATTTAATACTATGCCAGTTCACTCCTTTATTAAAAGGTTGGATAAGTTTAGAATGAGAAAAAGCAGTTTGGCCCTTTACACTACCTAAATTTTACTCTGGGGATCACTCTGCCCCACCCACTCCATCTTACTGGTGATACAACCAACCACAGGTAACCCCCAATATATAAAGTTCTGTGAAATTTCTCCCAAATTCCAAAAGTAATCAAGTGAAAGAGTACGAGGGTTGTGGCTCAGTGGCAGCACTCTTGCTTCTGAGTCAGATGGTTGTGGGTTCAAGTCCCACTCCAGAGACTTGAGCACAAATAATCCAATATTACAACCCACCCTATTCAACTTTGGCAACCTGCATTGCACAGATGGTTCATCTGTGGTTTCAGCAGGAGAGGAACAATAGTGGCTTGTGGGAGGCAAAAAGAGCACTCAGCCCACTTGTGGCCTGTGTTGTTACTGTTAGTGTTTACGTTGCTGCTATGGTGCTGTCTGTGAGGGCACCAGCAAAAAACAGCCCTTCCGAGGGATCTTAGTGCCTCTGGGGGGCAGCAGTACTGCCATATTCACCTTACATCACTGCTACCAACAGCAGCCCCAACTTTGGGTTGCCATCATAGAAGCCATAAAGATGGTTAGCAAGGGAAGCAGAAAAATATTCTGTGGTGCATAGATCTTCTAAAAGTTGTGTTGAGGTGCATTGTTGGGCAGAGTAGTGATAGCATTAATCCGCATCTGATTGTGCTATACCTGACCTGGGCGTGCTTGGTATATACATTGGCTGATTTGACCTGGGAGTGCTTGATACTGTTGGTGGCAGGAGCACTGTACTCCGACCGTTGCTGGCACCTAAGGAGAAGAACATCGTACCTTTGGCAATGTTCCATTCCTATGTGCCAAGAAACCCCACAATCAGAAGTGGTGCTGGTAAATTAAAAAACAAAGATAGAACGGTGCCTGGGGGGTCACTAGTTTCCTTGAGCACTGTTCTTCCTCATCCTGTTCTCGCTGCACCCTAGCATCAATATGTCAATTAAACTAAACAGGTGCGTGGGAGAGTTGATTTAACCTTAGTAAGATAATGCCATTAACCCAGGAGAGCTCAGTGGCTTGGAGAGTTCAGCTGCATGTGATAATTCAACTCCATTACACTGGAGGGACCAATAACCCCTTCAAGACATTTCTGCTAATTATATTAGAACAAACTACTTAAACAAAAATATTCAGAGCAACAGCAGAAGATAATGAAGATATCATAATCATTTGTAAAAAAATGTGTATTTTAACAGGAGTACTGGTGATATCATTCTGTCTTTAATATAATAATGACTGGTTTTAATTGGAAAGGACACAAGGCTTCTGTGTCATGGGATGAATGGAAATCAGTTGAATAGAAATCAGTTGAATAGACACTAAGCAGCTGGTTGTGAAGTGCCTCCTTTTCTAAAAGTAAAACCAATCATATTTAATTATTTTCCATCTAGCAGGATATACTTGCAATCCTCCGGAGGACACAGGCAAGGGCATTGAAGCTGGAATTTTTCATTTTGACATGGAGTGTTAAAATTCCATAGTCCAGTTTGGAGCAAACTAAATATCACATGCAACTTTAGTTCAACTCTGCTGTTCATTTGAAAACTTAACCACATAGAAGTAAAAAATATCTTTATTATTAAGCCCCTTTGTGTAAATGTGATGAAAGCTAATGTAGTAATTCCCACAATCTGTACACGCTAATATTGCTGGTATTGTAATGCAGTTGGTTCCAGGTGAGAAGAAAAAGGACTTTGATCAGAGTAACTGAATATTATTTTACTTCACAATTCCAGTACAGAATTTCTGTTGTAGTTTTGAAGTCATTTGGTTGTTTTGTCAATCCACAAAAAAATACACATTAGCCAGTAATAATTTTTTTTTTTTTTTTTTTAAGAGCGCAAAGTTCAGTTGAGAAAAATGTAGGCATGATGCTCACTCAGCTCAGTTCCATATCTAAGCCCCATCAAACTGGAAGGCACGGGCAGAGGCTGTGGCGTCCTCCCGCAGTGGGGGGGTGGAGGTGGCGGTGCGGGGGTAAGGGGGGGATCGGAAGGGACAGTCTGATAATGTCTCTTGTAGCTACCTGCGGAGAGGCATTTGCAGTGGTCTAGGAACAAGTTGCAGCTGAGACAAAAAGGCCAGAGCTGAAAAATGAGGATAACTTACGAGAAAAAAATTAAGGTAAAAACCAATGATGAGAGTGAATCCATATACTGGTAAATTTTTGGTGACTGGGATGCTGTGCATTTGTATAATGACAGGAGTGTTATATCGTATAATACATATTATAATGGAGTTGATCTCCTGTGACTTGCTCATGGATTCAAAAAGATCTCTCTATTTCAGTAGCCATCACTCTGCTTCTTTCCCAGACTCCAATTGTTTTTGTCTTGCTCTGCCCTTGTATCCCTTCCTTTTTTCCCCCTCTTGATTTCTGCATGGTTGTCATATACTTTTCTCGTTGCAGAGTCCATCACTTTTTACTCATCGGTTCTCCTTTAATCTTTATGTAACTCCCTCCCTCCCGACTCTGCTTTCTGTGAAGCTTGAATTACTCCATGTGGCTCTTGTACTTATCACATATTCATGTACTTGATGGGGGCCAACAATAAAACTTTGCACAGTGTCGACACTTCAGCAGGAACATTAGGGCCGAAAGTTTTGATAGCAGCATTCATCTGCTGGGTGGGGGTGGGGGGGGGGGGGGGGGGGGAGGGTTGCAGGGGTGGCAGTATTGGAGTCTTCCCTTCAGTGCTCATTTCAGACAGCAGCTGTACTGCTGGAGCGCTGCTCAGGTGCTCTAGCCTCATTATGGAGAGGCCCCCTAGTTTTAATATTCTGAGGAACCTAATTAGCCTTGTGCACAGGGTCCTAATGCCCTTTGCACTGGCTACCCACTTTGGGGCTCAATGGGCACCTTGGGTGAGTTGCTGGCTAATGCAGGGAGTCCAGCATAAAACCTAGGGTATGGAGCAAGATGGGAAGCAACACACATCAGGCTCAAGGTGGTGGGGAGGTGGGGAAGCAGCAGCCTAATAGGTGACACAGTATGGTCGAGTAAGAAAAAGAAGCCGGGTTGAGAGTTAGGCCAAGAGGTAGTAGTGTTGCAGTGGGAGGAATTCGAGTGTGGGAAGAAGCGGGCAGAGCAGGCTGCAGGAGGGAGTCCTGGACTTGGGAATAATTGTGGGAGCACTGGGATCTAGGATCACTACATATGATTGTGGACTGGGCCTGGGAGGACTTTGAGGCATGGTAGATCTCTGACAGCAATCATGGAGAGGGGTGGTGCTAGTACACAGGAATACTCACTGGGTTGGGTGTGAGGCTTGGAAATACTGGGGTGGAGAGAACTGATGCTGTTTTATTATTCAGCATCCAGATAAATAGTACAATTTAATGAGCCCCTTTTGGGCAGATAATGAATATCAAACTGCGTGCCTGGGTGAATCCTTTCATTTGCCATGAGTTTCTAGTTGTATTTTAAGAATAACCACGGAAATTATTATTGATGCCATGGTAAATATCGTAATTTATGGAAAAGATGAGTAATAGGATTACTCACAGTGCAATGAATTATTCATGATCTCATTCAACCTTGGTTAATAACACATTAGTCTTTACTAGCCTTGGTTTGATTAATCTGGATACATAATGTTTCACATTAAACTGACCTCTAATTTGTGAAGGTTTTATTTCAAGCAATGACATGTCAAAAACAGTTAAGAGAAATTCTGATGGCAGCAGGAGATTAAAGAATTTGGAAACTGTCAGCTCCTGTGGTCTAGTTAATGCAACTAATAGATATTACTATAAGCACTGTACTCTGAAAGACAATTATTAGTCTTTTGCAAGGAACGTTAAATTATTTTTATATATCGATTGGATAGTGACTGTTTATTTTCATTAAATGGAACATTAACCTGTTACCAATAATAATGCAGTCAAATTCATAAATGGACTTCCTGTCTGATTTTTTAATGAGAAGTCGCACAACACTCTCATTTTTGTCCACCCCAGTCCAACGCCGGCATCTCTGCATCATGATTTTTTAATGACAGAATATTAGAATTTTACCCTACATTATGCAGCATTGTTAAACCTTTCAATGACCTTTACCCAATACTAAATGCTCAAGGTAATATACAACCTTTAATCATTAACATTAGAGCACTTTTGTTTGTCACCCATAGGATGTAAATTAGAGATTCTGAGCAGAGTGCTGCAAAGCTAATGAAAAACTGTCTTCCATTTCAGCACTAGTTAATCCTAAACCTCAACACATTCCTACCCATGACTCATAGCCAGGCTCCAATCATCACATCTACATCAGATACCGAATATCCATTAAACCAAGCAAGTTGTTTCTCATTTTGTCAGTCATCTTTAGGATCAGTGGGGCATGGCAAGCCAAAGTGCATTAGTAATAGGATTTGCAGAGAAGTGTTCTGGGTCCAAATGAAAGCAATTAGGGCAAGAAAAACCACAAAGAATTATAAAGAACAATCATATAGTGAGCACTTGAACAATAAAAAGACAAAATAGGAAAATATTTTTGGAAAACAGAAATGCCTTTCTCTGCCAAATTCTTCTTAAGAAATGTACAAGATCATCTTCTGGTAAAGGGACATATTAACTGACCTCATGGGCAATATTTCTGAATAGTTGCACTATTGAGGACTGCCTGCTAAGACACAATTTGTTACACTGGAAGTGGTTTAGTTCTGTGTAAACAATGGGTAACAGTATTTCAATTTCAATTCTATACAAAGTATGTTAGCATTAGTAGCATTTCAAGATTAGTTAATAGTGTAAAAATAAAAATAGAGCTTTTGTTCTGGAATACTTGTAAGCTGCAATCCAAAACCTGGTCCAACAGTTAACCCTACCACTTCAAATATTTTAGAAATGTATCACATAAAACAGAAGGAAGATAGATACAGTTGCATAGTGTCTTATCACAGATGTCTCAGTGCTTCAAATTTATTAAAAATATTTAGGTGCCAAATATTTAGATCTGCACTGGATTAACTTTGTTTTTTTGACAAAGGTTAATGGCTGACATTTTATGAGTTGGCTTTAACTTTTTTTTTATTATACACTACTGCACGTTATATGTTAGCCCTTCACTTCTAGACTTTTTATGGCTCCCCCATTAACAAAGAAGCCATACATAACATTTCTAAAATGTTGTGTTATTTTATTCCCCATTCTCTTTCTGTGGACTCTTTACAATGTGTTGCATTCCACACTGAGGGGGCAGGAAGGAAACTTGCTTCCAGCTCTCTGCCAATACTCTGACCATCTGGTGGAAGGTGCTCGAGAGCAACTCACAGGGACTCTCTCTTTTCCAGTTTTTCTTCCTCCCTGTGGAGAAGCTCCTGGGCTCTACTCAACACTTTTTACAACGGTACTGCCAAGTTTAGGAATTTACCATACAAGGAATCATGGGTATAAACATGCATCTTGCCATTCTGAAACTTCCTGCTATAACATGGTTCTGTATGGCCCCTAAATACAGAATAATTAAGATCAATTACAGCTGTTCTTATTTCTCTCCTTATTCAGTTTTGCATGATACTATATTGTCATAATCTTCAGTTTGAATAGCAGATTACAAGAGTTTCTCCACAGAAAGTGTAATCAATACTTGGAATGGATTCACAGGTGGGATAGTGGAGGCAACAATCATGGAATCATTTAAGGAACAGTTGGATACTGTTAAGGGGAACGGTAGAGTCTTTCTGGATGGAGGAACGAAGATGGGTCAAATAGCCTCTCTCATCTGTATTTTATCTTGTGAGCTTGGATGACCAATTCTGGAGGACAGCTTGGGATGTGCATTGAGTGAAATTGCAACCAGGAGTAAACAGCAATACATAAATTCATTGTGTAGGTCTTTTCATTTTTTTACCTTTCTTGAATCTAGTATTTTGTTTAATAAATACAACTTGCATATGCTATTAATTGATATACACCTTTATTTTACACAATTATATAGTATGACAAAAGATCATACATTTTTAAACATTTACAACAAATCCCTTTACAACAGCATATGAAAAATAGACATGAACAGACCACAGTCCTATTAAGTAGGCACAGACACCACCTGCTATTACTTACAAAAGTCAAATAGTACAACCAGCAGTACAGGCTTTGTTCCTTTAGTAAAACAGTGAGGTAGATATATTTTAAAGATAAAGCCGAACAAAGTATTAAGAACAGAAAATTTACAATCTTAATTGAATTGTTTCTCCAACAGTAATATATTATACAAACATCCAAAGTTGCAGAAGGTATATACCCTCTGAAATTTTAAAGTACAGAGCTGCCAACGTTCACGCTAAATCATTAAGAGTTTAAAGTAATCCAACTGCTACCGATTGTTTCAGAAATCCTTCCTACACAATGGTTAGAATCACTAGAATCCTTGAGTCAGTGTTAAAGTGAGAAATTAAAGACAAAAAGGTGTTGTAGGGCATTACATTCAATGATTTTCTTTATGCATCATTATGTTAGGGCAAAATGTATTTTTATGTGTGTATATAATTCTATGACACAAAAGATTTTACATGCAACTTAAAGTAGATTAACATGCACTTTGAAAGCATAAAGTGGAAGGTATAAAGTCATCCCTTTTGAGGCAGTCAGCCTAACTCCTAAACATTTTCAACCTATATTATGAAGAGAAAAATAGCCCTGTAGGGTATTTTTCCAATCACTTTGGAAAAAGATGAGAAGGCAAAATATTACAGCGATAGTTGCCTGAAAAATGCCAACTGTAATCACCACCTAACAGTAAGCCATCAAAAGATGTGTAATTTTAAAAAGTAGTCAGTAGGACATGCCAGAGGCTACTTTATTTTGTGTATTACAGAAAAGAGTAATATGAATGATGTTACTGTATACTTTAGGGCCTTTATTCAACTGGCTAGTATGGGTTTAATATAGATTTTCAGAAAATTAGTAAATTGTGAAATTGTCCTGGTGTGTGGAAAGAAGAGAATTAAAATGCTAAATTGCTCATTAGAGCCATTCATAGACACTTCTCTCAGAAATATACTGAATAAGGGAATAAAAATTAGTTGTTTAATAGGAACCTGTGCCTCTGCTTTAGTGAAGTGTGTTGGTCACCTTGTCACTTGATTTTTTCAGTGTCATTAATAAATGGTACAATTTTAAAGAGGGTGCAAGAACAGAGAGACTTTGGGGTGCTTGTGCACAAATCTTTGAAGGTGGCGGGACAGGTTAACAAAGCAGTTAATAATGCATATGGGATCCTGGGCTTTATAAATAGAGGCATATGGGATCCTGGGCTTTATAAATAGAGGCATAGAGTACAAAAGCCAGGAAGTTATGCTAAACCCATATAAAACACTAGTTCGGCCCCAGCTGGAGTATTGTGTCCAATTCTGGGCACCATGCTTTAGGAAGGACGTGAAGGCTTTGGAGAGGGTACGGAAGAGATTTACTAGAATGGTTCCAGGGATGAGGGATTACAGTTACGTGGATAGACTAGATAAGCTGGGGTTGTTCTCCTTAGAGCAGAGAAGGCCAAGTGGAGATTTGATAGAGGTGTTTAAAATCATGAAGTGTTTAGATAGAGTAAATAAAGAGAAACTGTTTCCAATGGCTTAACAGTCAATAACGAGAGGACACAGATTTAAGGTGATTGGCAAAAGAACCAGAGGCAACATGAGGAAAAACTTCTTTAAACAAGTGATTAGGATTCGGTATGCACTGGCTGATAGGGTGGTGGATACAGATTCAGTAGTAGCCTTCAAAAGGGAACTAGATAAATACTTGGAGAAAAAATTGCAGGGATATGGGGAAAGAGCAGGGGAGTGGGACTAACTGGATTGCTCTTTGAAAGAGTCGGCGCAGACTCGATGGGCCGAATGGCCTCCTGTGCTGTACTACTCTTATGATTCTATGATTACATCCACAAATTGTGTGCACAATAGATTTTACTAAGTTTAATCAAACAATTCTGCTGGTATTCTTTATCATCTTTGGAACCACATCTAGCTCTAAAGTACTTCAGACACAGTTACTAGTCTTGGAAAAGTGCACATATTTGGTACAATATCTTCAGTTGTCAAAAGTTAAAATATGCCCTTAGTATCTTATCAAAATATAAAAGTGAGTCTTCCCAATTACTTTCAAAAGGACTGACTCTGATTAAACAAATCAACTTCTATTACCCAAACAGAATTTCTCAGGGGAATGAGTAAAAAGCTGGTAGCAAAGTAGCAAAAGTACATCATAAAATTCAATGAAAAATTCACAGTTAGCAAAATTAATACACACTTGTATAAATGAATTTCATTTATGTAACATTAACATTAAAGGGTAAATTCAGCAATCCTGCAGTCTTAGTGGGAAAACCACCTTCAAAAGGGAGTGCGGGTCAGAGATCGGGCTACAACATTGTAGCTTGCGCAGATTATCCCACCTGAGCTCACTTTGAGCTTTAGCTCCCTGCTGGCAGCATTGGATCACCGAATATGCCCTTGGAACACTTGCACAGAAATTCAGAATACAATAAAAAATATAGCTTATATGTTACTAAAATACTCTGTACTCTGCTCTGGAGAGTTCTATAAATGTTTATATACAAGGAATACATTATTAATTCATGATGTAAAATACATTCAACTGTACAGTATGCAATAATCAGTACCGTGAAGAACACAGTTTGCTGAGCTGCACAAAATTGGACATTCATGATAGGGGACGACTCAGTCACACTGATGAACACCCGCTTTTAAAAATACATACAAATAAAGCCAGAAAAGGAATCCAGAGTGTGCTTTAAAGTCCCATTTGTGTCTTAAACAAAATATTAACTGCTGCCAGATACTTAAAAAATAATCAATTTATATCTTCGAAAAACACCTGCCCAAGTCATTTGAGAAAAACAGCAGAAAGCTCTGCTTTAGTCTACATTGTTAAATTTTAGATCAATTTCCTTAAAAACATGATTTCCTTAACAAAACTGTTAATATTTTTAGAAATCTGATGTCCTGGTTAGCCGAATATTATAAAAGGTGGCCCACAGTGTTTTTTTTGTACGGGTATATTTACAATGTTTCTATGGAATCTGTTTAACTGATACAGATTTACTCTGTGTGGTTTGTTTCTCCACATCATGGTTTGTTTCTGACATCGAACATTAAGTTGTTGTCTTCTGTTAATCAGGACATGGTGTTGTCATTTTTACACTCAGCAAGTTGCTGGTGTCTACAAAAAGTCCAGAAAAAAATTAAATAGCTGCATTCTAGAAATAAAGCAGCACTGAAAAATATCTGGTACAAATTTCACATAAGGAACCCATAAATGGTTAGCAAGTTCCCAACTCAGGGTAATTAGTAGTTTTGTCACATATAGTGTTATGCGCTCGAGAAAAGTCAGTTTGCCTAAAGTATAAAGCAACTTAGAGGATTTCTTGCCTTGAAAGTACATCTCAGCTTTCAAAGGCAACTGAAGATCTTCCTTTTATCCTCAGGATACTAACATCAACAATTAGCCACTTTGAACTTTGCCTCTATACTCCATTTCCTCACAGCTATTTCCCTCAGGGTTAGGCCGTACTGCTGCTCGAACAGGGAGTGCTTTGTGTGCTGCCAATGCTGTGAGCAGTGCTGCTGTTTTCTGATGCTGGAGGAGATGTTGGAGGGACTTGCTGCCTCCCAGCTGCTTCACCTGCAAAAGGTAAACAATTGTCAATTTGTTGAGCAATTAAACAAACAGATGCAAAGACCCTACACAAATTTAGTCTTGCATTTGTGGAACGATTAACAAGTGAACAGAAGTAAAATATCTTCTCTTGAAAAGCATTATTTTGTTATGCACAGCAAGAATTATTCATCAATGGTTAGTATATGAGATATAAAGTTTATGGCTTTATGTTCATAATCATTCTGAACCCTACAATCTCCTGTATATCATCCCTTCATCTGCAGCCCATACTTCATTGTATTAAAAATTTATAAATGGACATAATTTTCAAAAGCCATAAAGCTCTTTTTTTTCCATCCCACTAGTGGAGGTGCTTTTTTAAAATCAGAATCCCTTTACAGGGCCTCTCTGCTCTGAGAATCACTGCCAAGTAAAAAAAATAATTCGTCACAGATTCATGCGAAAATCGGAACAGGCCACGATCCCCCACTGTTATCCCAGATTGGTAACTTAATTCCACATTCAACCATTTCCCGAGCCGCATTATGGTAAATACTTTATTTGGGGGGGTGGGGGGAATATCTTTTAGGACTTAACTGCACTCTATAACTGTAAGAATTACTTCACCATTCAATAAGGGATAAATTCATAGTCTGCATCCAAATATATGAAAACAGCTGAGTACTACTGGAACTGTCTCCAAAAACAGCAATAAATTGCAGGGATATATATTTAAGAACCATTTTGTTAAAAGTCAAGTTCTGCTTTGGAAAAAGCATGGTTAGCAGACTGAACATGGTGGGGTGTACAGACGGGTGAGGGTCCTTAATAATAATCTGCACACTTTTAAATTGAAACAAATCCATCTCCCAGCAGTAAACTGTTTTTTTTGTCAGTATCTGACTGAGGCACATGCTTATATATTACAACTCCCTGTCCAGGAAATCTGACTGATATTTTTCCATCTGTTTTCTTTGTCAGGTATCTTTAATCAGGGCACGAAAATTTGATAGTCTACAATTTTTCAAGGATTTAATCATTATTTTCCCCTAGCGAATGACGAATAATCAATACTAACGATTATTACAGAAAAACCCCACTTTTGTAGGGATAAATTAATACCAAAAACCTGAAGCTAGATGCAGATAAGATATATAACAGATATTTACTACCTTATGTTATGACTAATACATGGAATCAGAAGCATTTCACAAATGAGGTTCCACATAATGCAGGAAGCTCCACTCTAATCCTAAAGATTTAGGGGGAAGATGCTCACTTTTTTGAGATGAATACATTTTGATCTTTGGTCATAATTCATAATGTGCACAGAGAGATGGAGGAAAACATGCATTAAATGGAACAATGTGCACTCAATGAGTTATGCTAGATGACACTGAACTGAGTTTCCACCTCCAGGGCTGAATAATAGTAATTCAGACAGCTGTTGTATCTTTTGCTGAATTTCAATGGATGTTTTAAAGGCAATGGGCTATGTTCAGTACAACTGCATTACAGTGGAATATTTTGCTATTTACAGCCTCCAGTACTTTGAGCTTTATAAGTAAGAGAAAGTGATAACTAGCTATCGTCATTCTCTCTTTCAGGGAAACAAACATTTTTCCTCTGGTGCAGGTTTATACAAGCCTGACTGTTCCCTATAACTTAAGAAATATTTCTGACTTACAGCCGCACAGCTGTTTTGTAAAATTAGCGTCAAGAGAGATGCTACAGGTCGTAACTTTTGAACAAGTAACTTAATTTTGTTGTACACTTTAAGCAGAATATAGGCTTGCTCCCTTAGGCCTGCAACAGCGAGGTCAACAATGTGACCTGCCAGCTGCTCAATCATTTCCTTATATACAAATTAATGAACAGTTCAGTGTTTCCAGTCATCCTTGATAAATATGGACTTATGCATGTATCTTGTACAAAGAAACTGTTAATTGATTGCTCCTATTATTATGCGGCTACCTAGCTCCTTCACTCATTCATTGTTAGATAGCGATCCAGTTTTCCCAGCTGCACCTTGAACTAGTACATGAGACAAATGGGCAGTATTTCAGTACATAGAAACATAGAAACATAGAATCTAGGAGCAGGAGTAGGCCATTCGGCCCGTCGAGCCTGCTCCACCATTCAATACGATCATGGCTGATCATCCAAATCCAGTACCCTGTCCCTGCTTTAATCCCCACAGTACACATATCCCACCCTACCCCTGTAACCCCAAGTATTTAATTCCCCCTAACATATCCCATCCTATCCCCATATATTTAATCCCCCCCCCCTAACACTAAGGGTCAATTTATCATAGCCAAATCAACCTAACCCGCACATTTTTGGACTGTGGGAGGAAACCGGAGCACCCGGAGGAAACCCACGCAGACACGGGGAGAATGTGCAAACTCCACACAGACAGTCACCCGAGGTCAGATTCGAACCCGGGTCTCTGGCGCTGTGAGGCACCAGTGCTAACCACTATGCCACCGTGTTGCCCCTAATTGTACTATTGAAATAGAGCAAAACAAGTTCCTTCCATGTAGATAAATACTCAGCCTTTCCTCAGAAAACTAATATAAATTCATTAATACCAAAACAACCAGCCTAAGTAAACTCCAGGCATTGGGAAGCAAGAGCAAACAAATCTACAGTAATTCTAAATGGGGTGCATGAACAGAGACCTGGGGTCAATGTTCCCTCTTTTTTTTAAAAACTGAGTGGGCCATGAACTCCTTTGAGTGCGACCTTTTTGTCAATGGACAAAATTTACAACAACAGCAACCACTTAAAAGCATATATACAGTAATGCCATATTGCCACCCCATCTCAAATCATGAGACAATCAGACAAGGTTCGATACAGGTTTAACATAACTTCTCTGCTTTTGAATTCTATTCCTCTAGAAATGAGCCCCAGTGCTTTATTTGCACTTTTATGGCTTCTTTAACCTGTGTTGCTACTTTTAATGATTTGTGAAGCTATACACCTAGATCCCTTTGCACCTCTACCCCATTTAGATGCTTATTTTCCAAGGATTAGGCAGCCTCCTTATTCCTCCGACCAAAATGCACCTCACACTCTACATGCCCATTCTGCAAGTTTGTTATGGTAGAATTAATTAAAAACTTTTAGTTCATCATGTACAAACTCTATTTAAAAAAAAAAATTACTTGTCAGTAATGACTGGGATATAAAAGAACTGCATAATAATGCATTAACACTTCAGAAACGTCACTCAGTTACACGGTTATGCATCAACAATCCAAAAGCTCAAGGTGAGCTGAAAGAGGCATATAAGAACATAAGAACATAAGAAATAGGAGCAGGAGTAGGCCAATCGGCCCCTCGAGCCTGCTCCGCCATTCAATAAGATCATGGCTGATCTGATCCTAACCGCCAATCTACTATCTATCACAGAACCATCTCCTGCATCTAACAGAATTGCACACACGAAATAGGAGCAGAATCAGGCTACACAGTCCCTGGGCCCGCTCCACTACCCACAGGGCCATGAACGATCCGAACCTAGACTCATGTCCAAATTCCTGCCCGCTCCCCGTAACCCTTAATGCCCTTTACTTCTAGGAAACTGTCTATTTCTGTTTTAAATTTAATTAATGTTGTAGCTTCTACAGCTTTTTGTGGCAGCATATTCCATGGACCTACCACCCTCTGAGTGAAGTAGTTCCTCCTCATCTCAGTTTTGAAAGAGCAGCCCCTTATTCTAAGACTATGTCCCCTAGTTCTCGTCTCACCCGTCATCGGGAACATCCTCCCCGCATCCACCCGATCCAACCCCTTCACAATCTTATATGTTTCAATAAGATCGCCTCTCATTCTTCTGAACTCCAATGAGTAGAGTCCCAATCTACCCAACCTCTCCTCATATGACCACCCCCTCATCCCCGGGATTAACCGAGTGAACCTTTTTTGCACTGCCTCGAGAGCAAGGATGTCTTTCCTTAAGTAAGGACACCAAAACTGTATGCAGTATTCCAGGTGCGGTCTCACCAATACCTTGTACAACTGAAGCAATACCTCCCTATTTTTATATTCTATCCCCCTAGCAATGAAAGCCAACATTCCATTTGCCTTCTTAATCACTTGCTGCACCTGCATACTAACCTTTTGAGTTTCGTGCACCAGGACCCCCAGATCCCTTTGCACTTCAGTACTCTCCAGTTTCTTGCCATTAAGATAATAAATTGCTCTAGGATTTTTCCTGCCAAAGTGCATCACCTCACACTTTCCAGTGTTGTATTCCATCTGCCAAATCTCTGCCCACTTACTTAGCCTGTCTATGTCCCCTTGCAGGTTTTTTATGTCCTCCTCACTCACTACTTTCCCTCCCATCTTTGTATCATCTGCAAATTTTGATATGTTACACTTGGTCCCTTCCTCCAAATCGTTAATATAGATTGTGAAGAGTTGGGGACCCAGCACTGACCCCTGTGGAACACCACTAGTTACTGATTGCCAGTCTGAGAATGAACCATTTATCCCAACTCTTTGCTTTCTGTTAGATAGCCAATCCTCTATCCATGCCAGAATATTACCCCCAATCCCGTGATTTTTTACCTTAAGCAATAATCTTTTGTGTGGCACCTTGTCAAATGCCTTTTGGAAGTCTAAATACACTACGTCCACTGGTTCCCCTTTATCCACTCTATATGTTACTTCCTCAAAGAACTCCAGCAAATTTGTCAAACATGACTTCCCCTTCGTAAAACCATGCTGACTTTGTCCTATTAAATTATGATTATCCAAATGTCCTGTTACTGTTTCCTTAATAATGGACTCCAAAATTTTACCTACCACAGATGTTAGGCTAACCGGTCTATAGTTACCAGCCTTCTGTCTACTGCCCTTTTTAAATAAGGGTGTTACATTAGCAGTTTTCCAGTCTGCCGGGACCTTAGCGGAATCCAGGGAGTTTTGAAAAATTATTACCAATGCATCTACAATCTCTACCGCCACTTCCTTCAAGACTCTAGGATGTAAGCCATCAGGTCCAGGTGATTTATCCGCCTTGAGTCCCATTATTTTACCGAGTACCACTTCCTTAGTGATTTTGATCGTGTTTAGCTCCTCTCCCCCTATAGCCCCCTGTTTGTCCAGTGTTGGGATATTCTTAGTGTCCTCTACTGTAAAGACTGATACAAAATATTCATTCAGTGTTTTTGCCATCTCCATATTTCCCACCATTAATTTCCCGGTCTCATCCTCTAAGGGACCAACATTTACTTTAGCCACCCTTTTTCTTTTTATATAACTATAAAAACTCTTACTATCTGTTTTTATATTTTTTGCTAATTTACTTTCATAATCTATCTTCCCTTTCTTAATCAATCTTTTTGTTATTTTTTGCTGCCTTTTAAAGTTTTCCCAATCCTCTGTCCTCCCATTAGATTTCGCTACCTTATATGCCCTTGTTTTTAGTCGAATACTATCCTTAATTTCTTTACTTAGCCACGGATGACTGTCCTTTCTTTTACACCCTTTTCTTTTCAGTGGAATATATTTTTTTTGGAAGTTGTAAAATAACTCCTTGAATGTACACCACTGATCATGTGTCGTCTTACCCTTTAATCTATTTTCCCAATCCACTCTACTCAATTCCGCTCGCATACCTTCATAGTCTCCTTTATTCAAGCTTAGCACGCTTGTTTGAGATCCAACCTTCTCACCCTCTAATTGAATATGGAATTCAACCATGTTATGGTCACTCATTCCAAGGGGATCCTTTACTAGGACATTTTTAATTAATCCTGTCTCGTTACACAGGACCAGATCTAAGGTTGCTTGCCCCCTGGTCGGTTCAGTTACATACTGCTCAAGAAACCCATCCCTAATACACTCAATGAACTCATCCTCAAGGCAGCCCTGCCCCATTTGATTTGTCCAATTAATGTGCAATTAGTATTAATTTTAAAGTTTTCAACGTGTTAGCCCATCCCTCATGTCACTATAGCAATGGCTGCACAAGCAGCAGGAGCAGCGGCTTTCCTATGATACTGATGTGCTGTACATCCACATAAGTAATTAGAATATTAATCACAATGCAACCAGACAACCAACGAATATAAAGTGCTGTAGTTCTTTAGTTCACTGTATTAAAAAAAATTGAACAAAAACGGGTATCCGTATTTCCAACTTCAATCACTTCCATTAATAAACGTTGTCTGCGGGTTAGCGTTCTCCAAGGCGGCCTTCGTGATACACGACAACGCAAAATCATCGAGCAGAAACTGATAGCCAAGTTCCGCACTCATGAGGACGGCCTCAATCGGGATATCGGGTTCATGTCACGCTATAGAATGTGACTTGACATCGTTGCCGGTCTTTCCAGTTTTTAAAAAAAAAAACAAAAAAAAACACAAGAAACAAACACAAAAAATGGAGAGGATATGCAGCCAGCAGGTGTTCTGACGCGTTGGACCCCCTGGGACACATCTCATTGTCTTGGCTGTGCTCTTAGTGTGTCTTTGATGTAGGGAAAGATTTAATCTATGCATTTTCTCTGTGTTTTTATATTCTGTGAATTCTGATAGATTCTCTCACAGTAACTTTGCCTGACGAAGGGGCGACAGCTCCGAAAGCTTGTAATTTTAAATAAATCTGTTGGACTATAACCTGGTGTTGTGCGACTTCTCATTCTTGAACCAGCACACCCCACATGTAACATGTCAGAAATGGAGCACTTATTCACAGGTGCAGAAAAACACATACACAATTTGCGTCACTGAATTAAAAACAAAAAGTAGGAAAAGCTATGATTTAACAGAAATAAATATTAATCTTTCTTCCTGGACAGGAGAACCAATCAGACTGACTTGGAAATGTTTGCTAATATGTTGACAAAGATGTTAATTTACAAATTTCACTTCTAATGTTTTTCTCTCGAACATTCTCCACAATATTAATCCCTGCGCTGATCACAGTGTTGAATTATTTTAGGTACTTCGCAATTAAATAGCGGAAAACAAACTTCATTATACACTCAATTTTTAATCTCCTATTTCAAACATTTCTACCAAATCAAAATTGTACATTATCTGTCTTTCTCAATAAACAAATAGTGGTTTCTTCTAAAGTAGCTTCCTGCAATTTTTATACATCATTACATAACTCGTGTTCCTATTAACACTCCAATAAACGTTTAAGAGGAAATCTCTATTTACATTATTCCTGGGACTTGTTCAGACTATAGAACGACAGACTAAATAAAATGGTTTGCGTTTTTCCCCTTTTTTGGTTCTTTTCCTAAACATCTTAATACTTTTTATTGACTTTTTAAAAAAATATGTAACTCCTACAAATCCTCCCCTGCCCTCAAGAGCATGGTTACGTGTTTGTGTAAAGCTACTTACTTCCGTCGATCGTTCAAAATCAAATACTGAGAAATTTCAATTTTAAAACCTTTTAAACAATTCAGAGCCTCTTTAAAAGCGTTTGGACTTCAAGACCTGGTTGAAACTTGTTTAGATGAGGGGAAAATTGATTTTTGCTTGTTTCTTCCAAAATCTAAACTTAGGGGGGGAAAAAAATCATAGAATCATAGGAGCAGGAGTAGGCCATTCGGCCCCTCTAGCCTGCTCCGCCATTCAATGCGATCATGGCTGATCATCCAAATTCAGTACCCTGTCCCTGCTTTCTCCCCATATCCCTTGATCCCTTTAGCATTAAGAAATATATCCAACTCCTTCTTGAATCTATTTAATGAATTGGCCTCTACTGCCTTCTGTGGCAGAGAATTCCACAGGTTCACCACTCTCTGGGTGAAGAAATTCCTCCTCATTTCTGTCCTAAATGGCTTACCCCTTATCCTTCGACTGTGACCCCTGGTTCTGGACTCCCCGACCATCGGGAACATCCTTCCTGCATCTAGTTTGTCCTGTCCTGTCCTGTCAGAATTTTATAAGTTTCAATGAGATCCCCTCTCATTCTTCTAAACTCCAGCGAGTATAAGCCCAATCAACCCAATCTCTCTTCATACGTCATTCCTGCCATCCCAGGTATCAGCCTTGTGAATCTTCGCTGAACTCGTTCCATGGCAAGAACACCCTTCCTCAGACAAGGCGACCAAAACTGCACACAGTACTCAAGGTGTGGTCTCACCAAGGCCCTGTACAACTGCAGCAAGACATCCTTGCTCCTGTACTCGAATCCTCTCGCTATGAAGGCCAACATACCATTTGCCTTGTTAACCGCCTGCTGCACCTGCATGCTTACCTTCAGTGACTGGTGCACAAGGACACCCAGGTCTCGTTGCACTTCCCTTTCTCCCAATCTATTGCCATTCAGATAATAATCTGCCTTTCTGTTTTTGACACCAAAGTGGATAACCTCGCATTTATCCACGTTGTATTGCATCTGCCACGCTTCTGCCCAATCACCCAACCTGTCCAAATCATCCTGGAGTTTCTCGGCATCCTTCTCGCAGCATACACGCCCACCCAGTTTTGTGTCGTCTGCAAACTTGGAGATATTACATCTAGTTCCCTTGTCTAGATCATTAATATATATTGTGAATAGCTGGGGTCCAAGGACTGATCCCTGCGGTACCCCACTAGTCACTGCCTGCTACTCGGAAAAAGACCCGTTTATTCCAACTCTTTGCTTTCTGTCTGCCAACCAGTTCTCTATCCAAGTCAATACCTTGCTCCCAATCCCATGTGCCTTAACTTTACACGCTAATCTCTTATGCGGGACCATATCAAAAGCCTTTTGGAAGTTCAAATACACCACATCCACTGGTTCTCCCTTATCTATTTTACCAGTTACATCCTCAAAAAATTCCAGTAGATTAGTCAAGCATGATTTACCTTTTGTAAATCCATGCTGACTTTGTCCGATCCTGTCACTGTTTTCCAAGTGCTCAGCTATTACATCTTTTATAATGGACTCTAGCATTTTCCCCACTACCGATGTCAGGCTGTAATTCCCTGTTTTCTCTCTACCACCCTTTTTGAATAGTGGGGTAACATTAGCTACCCTCCAATCCATGGGTACTGTTCCAGATTCCATCGAATGTTGGAAGATGATCAGCAATGCATCTACTATTTCTAGGGCCACTTCCTTAAGTACCCTAGGATGTAGATTATCAGGCCCTGGGGATTTATCGGCCTTCAACCCATTCAATTTCCCTAACACCATTTCCCTACAAATACTGATTTCTTTCAGTTCCTCCCTTTCATCAGACCCTATGTTCCCCAACATCTCTGGGAGGTTATTTGTGTCCTCCTTCGTGAAGACAGAACCAAAATATGTATTTAATTGGTCTGACATTTCTTTGTTCCCCATTATAAGTGTTTTTAACACTAATTTTCTGTGAAAAGTTCATTAAAAATCTATAAATTCTTTCAAGTCTCATTGCAGCTTTGACAGAAGAAGTGGCTCCAAGTTTTTCTTTCCCTCTTCAACGCTGTTGTTAAACATACAACAAAAAATAATAAAATAAACTCTATTCACTTTCTCATTTGAGAAGGCGGTGCGGTTATCTATCCCCAGACTTGGCGATGAGTTGGGATCAGTTTTGGAGAAGTTGTTTCCTCTTTTTCTGCTCCTGTTCCCTCCGCCTCTCACAGACTCTGAGGTACAAACATGGGCACAAACTTTTTCCCTCTTTCATAACATGATTTAAACAACCCTGATCAACTCTTTCAAAAAGGGGACAATGCCTGGCAAAATTTAACTGGAACTTACTGCGGGATATTCAACATCACTTTCCCGTATTTTTTTCCGGCTTTAAACAATTTTCTGAATTAAAAAAGTGTCACTGCAGGCCTAAAAATTGTGTTAGCCTTCTTCCAGCGGCCATTGTACACGTGCTGCGCCTCCCTCTGTGTTGTTCCAAAGTGCGGCCACTGCTTAGTCCCTGGGAACAGACGACACGCGCCCGCCTGGACCCTCGCGCGCGCTCTCTCTCTCTCCCCCCAGTCCCTTTCTCTCCCCTAGTCTCTCTCTCTCTCTCTCCCCCAGAGTCTCTCGCCCTCTCCCCCCCCAGTCTCTTTCTCTCTCTCTCTCTCTCCCCCCCCCCCCAGTTTCTCTCTCTCTCTCTCTCTCCCCCCCCCTTTCGATCCTCTCCTCTTCCTCAGTTCGCCCTGGAGAAAATATAGCCATGTTGCAAAGCCACAACTGTTGGGTAATGCGTATGCGCGGCTCTGGGATACCGCACGCATGTGCAGAAGGCCGCAGGAATGGTCGTGTGGATAATCACAGCATTCACAGGCAGTACCTCAGGGCTCAACATCAGGCCTGGAGCGGGCTCCAGCGCGCAGGCGCCCGAATGGGTCCAGCACGCAGGCGCCGAAGCTCGCTCTTGCGGGTCTAAAGAACGAGCCTGTGGGACGTGATTAAAAAGAGGGCCTGCGCACTCCAGCGGGACTGCGCGGTATGCAACACCTGGTGCGCGGCACCCTCAAGGGAACTGCGCGGGTGCGCAGCTTACTGGCAACAATGCCTGGGGTTATATGTGTACAAATCGTTGAAGGTGGCAGGGAAAGCGGTTAAAAAAGCATACAGAATCTTGGGCTTCATAAATAGAGACATAGGGCTGGATTTTGTCAATGGGGACGTGATGGAGGCGGGTCGCCTACTTTTTGGGTTGTAGTCCCGCCTCCATCGACTTGTGGCCAACCCACTCGATTTTCCCTTGATTGACCTTGTTGAGCCCGCCCAGCGGGTTCAGCAGGCCAATTAAGGGCCACCTGGCAACAGGTGATGTCACAGATTGACATTTCATCTGTCAAGAGCTTTTGTCAGATGAAATATCAGCGTTTGACAGCTCCTTGAAGCGGTCAAACACTGACAATCTGTCCTCTAAGTTAATTCCTTCCTCTCAGGCTGATTTAGTGATCTCTGCAGAACAAAAAGCAGAGGCTGCAGCTTTTGACAGCTCAACGGCCATTCTGCTTTCTGTGCTGGTGAGATTTCTGACTCCCGAGACCTGAAGGGCTGACAACTGCAGGAGGAAGTTAAGGTAAGTAAAACTTCTTTCCACACTTTACACTTACCTTACACACTTACCTCTGCACACATGCACCCATCACTCACCTGCCCACCGGACATATCGACCCCTCCAACCCCTGCAGACCCACGGTCCGCCTCGCTAAAACGGCGTGGTTCAGACCCGTCGGGAAGCCCACACTTCAGGGCTAAAAATAGGGATTAGGCAAAAAACTGCCTGTTAACTACCTGTTAACGGGCAGTTTATTGGCACTAATCCCCTTCCTGCCTCGGGGAGGCGGGTCCCAGCACAGGTCGGGTACCCGCCTCCTGTGAAACTGGCATGGGGGCGGGATGGGTTCGGGACCCTCAAATCTGCAATTTTAACCCCCCACACGCCTCCAAACCCGCCTCCACGGGTCAATGAAAATTCTGCCCAGAGAGTACAAAAGCAAGGAAGGTATGATGAACCTTTATAAAACACTGGTTCAGCCTCAACTGGAGTATTGTGTCCAATTCTGGGCACCGCACTTTTGGAAGGATGTGAAGGCCTTAGAGAGGGTGCAGAAAAAGATTTACGAGAAAGGTTCCAGGGATGAGGGACTTCAGTTACGTGGATAAACTAGAGAAGCTGGGGTTGTTCTCCTTAGAGCAGAGAAGGTTGAGAGGAGATTTGATAGAGGTGTTCAAAATCATGAGGGGTCTAGATAGAGTCGATAGAGAGAAACTGTTCCCATTGGCAGATGGGTCGAGAACCAGAGGAGACAGATTTAAGATGATTGGCAAAAGAACTAAAGATGACATGAGGAAAAACTTTTTTACGCAGCGAGTGGTTAGGATCGGGAGAGCACTGCCTGAAAAGGGTGGTGGAGGCAGACTCAATCGTGGCTTTCAAAAGGGAACTGGATAAGTACCTGAAGAGAAAAAAATTGCAGGGCTACGGGGAAAGGGACTAGCTGAAGTGCTCTTGCAGAGAGCCGACACAGGCTCGATGGGCTGAATGGCCTCCTTCTGTGCTGTAACCATTCTATGATTCTAGTACAGAGACGCAACCATTCTTGCTCAACCCATTCATGTTAACAAAGCGGTGAAAAATGATATGTGCGGGATGAATTAATACTTAATTGTCTCTTCACCAACTACCTAAAGCAATGGTTTACTTATATGCAACACATCAAGCAACTGAATGAAGTATTACTTTCCCTGAATAATAGAATTTTACAGCATGGGAGGCAGCCATTCAGTTGATCATGATCTACTTAGTTCCATTCCCCTGCTCTTTCCCCATACCCATTTACATTATCTTTTCCCTTTTAACAGCTATTATGGATTTTGCTTCTGCCACTAGCATTCCTAACAAAGCTCGGTGTAATAAAAAAAAACTCTCCTAACCTCTCCCTTTGTTCTTTTGGTGGTAATCTTAAATTTATGCTCACTACTTGCTGTCGCAGCATCCAGTGGAAATAGGTTTTTTTGATATACTGCATCAAAACCCTTCACAATTCTGAACACCATATCATCTCTTAATCTTCTTTGAATAAAACTGATTGAAAATAAAGAAAATTATACTGTAGATAAAAACACACCAACAATTTTGATGAATTTAATGAAGTGATGAACAATCTGTGCCTCGAGAACTGTTCAAATCCAATATGGGGTTTCCAAGTCTTTGAATGTTTACCAATGGGGTACTTATAAATACAAAATGGAACTAAATTATGCAGTGATAGAGTGAGTAAGCTATACTAAGTGAGTAAGTCAATGTTGTATTCAGATACTATGAAAGATATCTCTTACAACTGGAAACATTTTTATAATACAGATCTTGCCATTTCCTGGAGAGCTAACACTGCCCAGAAGGGAATACACTACACCAGGGGACTCTGCCAACAGAACTTGTAGTAATACAAAAAAAAATCTTGGATTTATATTTGGTTTACGAGTGGCAAAACAGTGTTAATATTTCCACCATTTAGATCTCTGCTGCTGTGATCTATCACTACAGTTCAACCAGGTGGGAATGTCAACACCATGGGGCTTCTCCACAACCACCATCAATTCTAGTCCATCATCAGACAGCAGGAGTTGAATTTCTGTTGGTGTGTCTATTTACATCAGTTTTTCCTTCTACTCCACCATCGACTTTTTTGATAGCTCTTTGTTTTCTGTGCGCATCAAGGTGGGGCACATCAGTGCTGAACAATAGAAAATTTTGGCCACCAACAGCATATCAATAGCTCCCAGGTCAAGTATAGCATAGTGAGGTGCAGGCATGCCTCAACCCCAGAAAAGTATCTCCTATTACACAAGTGAGAATTTTTCTATTATTAACACCATACTAAGACTATTGGTGAAATGAGATCGCTAACTCCGCTTAATTATGTGCAGTGGGCCTGCAACCACTAGAAACTAGGTGGGGAGGCCCAAAGTATGTCATATTAGAGAGCTTACATTTGCCAAAGAGTTGAAGATTTAACCCAATCAGTCTCGGCTGGGCTCAAACCCAGATCCCAAGGGCAAAAGGAAACTGTCCTAACTCAATGTGCTACCCAGTCCCCTATGAACTATTCGACCTTGTAAGTCAGACAGGTATAGATACATTTCTATTTGTATACTTTATTTATGAAGTGCCACAAGTACAATGAGTACTAATATTAATATATTTTGCACTGTAATAAAGTATTCTGATATTTAGAAAAAGAAAACAGTTAAAAAAAAATTACTACTCCACTTTTTAAAGTTTGGCTTCACTAAAGAAAAACTTAAAATGGAAGTCATTTTGTCTGTGGAGTCAGATTTGTGTTGTCATGAATGAGTAAAAAACGAGCATCAATTTCTCTACCACTGAAGTGGCTTGGGCAAATTACTTGATTTGTTAAACAGATTGTATGAATATATGCATAATGTGATTAAATGCTGCACTGAACTAATGCATTTCCAATGTAAACTCTTGAAATTCAATAAAAAAGTTTTTAAAAAATTCCCATTCCTGATGTCTCAGATGTTACTTTACACCAGAAATATTTAGTAATACATCTGTTTTATGCCTGCCAACCTTGTGAAAATCAACAGCTCAGTTTACTTTGTATTTTAATATACTATTCCCAATTTGTTTATGTGGATATTAATCTATTTCTTAACACCAAGTTGACAAATTTCAGTAAGTGCTGATAGAATTGGTGCAGTTATGCTAATGTTCCAAGCTAAATTAGAGTTGGATTAATAGGGATATGGTTCACCATTTTGCCAATATGTTTAATTTTTTTTGCAGACTTTATGCAGTAGCATTTGATTTATTCATATATTTCAACCTTGGGCCAGTGTCTCACTTCATAAATCATTTAAAAAAAATTCCCCTCACTATGTACATAATTTTATCATCTGGCAATGTTTCTTCTATAATAGAGTCCATCCTACCTATTCTTTATTAGCCACTCGATTTCTACAGTCCCACTGCATTAAGATACTTGTATTTTCAGGAAACCTTCAACAATTTTAAAACTTAAATGGCTTTATTAATGCTCTATGGCTTCTTCCTGATATTAAATTATTCTTTTAGTTATTTATTTCTACATACTCTTGAAGTTCTAACAATGTACTTTATACTCTAGGATTTGGATTCATTCAAGTTATGAATGTATATTTTTACAAATTCAGAAAAAGGGATCAAAACTGAGATTTGTATGCTTATTAATACTTTAACCTCAACAGGCTCCTATTAATCCTTCCCATCCCCACCCAAAAAATTGAAATTTTTTACATGGGTACAACTAGGATGAGCCTGCTGCAGGGCTATAGGCAAGTACAATAATTGACAAGATACATACCTGTGTGGGAGTAAATGTACCACAAAGCTCCTGTCAGAAGTGCACCAATCACAAATGCTGCAAATGCAATTCCCATAACTGTAGGGGTATCCAGACCATAAATGATAGCTGAAATATAAAAAGAGGATATGATACAGATTTGCATGTTCATAGTGTATAAAATAAAATACTCTTCTGATAGGATTATCATTTAACAAAAAGATAGTCACTTGAGGTGCAGCTTTATTTATAAATAGCACTACCATGACAACGTGTCTAGTGTTTAATGCAACACGTCAAGTTGTGCAATCAACTTGTTTTCAGCCTTGATTTATGTTCTTGCACTGTGCTGAATATTTCAATCATTTTTTTTAAATCTTCAAACACTTGGGCTATTTACAGGGGGGTAGGAGAATTAAGTATTTCTGTATGTTTTGGTCATCAAATCTAGTTCAATTTGGTGGTATCCATCCCGCGTTAATTATGAGTTTGAAAACCATAATTCAGAACAAAGCACAAAATTTAGTCTCAACAGGAATAGCCTAGTGGCTAGGAATAAAGCTCTTGAGCATTCTTTACGTAATCATAAGCTCAAATCATGGTCGAGATTGTACTTATTGGAAGTAAAATAATTTCAAAAGCAAATTGCTTAAAAGGGGCATAATATGGAGCAAATGACGAACTGAATATTTTGCGTAGTGTAGCAATTGAAATATGCTTGGGAAGCTCCAAATGTTGAATTAAACTGAACCACCCATTCAAAAGAATACCATCCTGTGCAGTTTATGAACATATGACCTATGCACAGCAGTAGGACTCTAGCCAGCAAGCTAATCCTGAACATCAAGCTTAGAGAAGTACGTATGTCACCACTAGGCTACCACTGCGACTGTCCTTTGGGTTGTTATTTGTGCCCTAATTCCTTTTTCTTCATCATAATAATCCTATCTTATCTAATTAAGGCTATTAAAGGAGTTACATTGCTACTTGTTTAAAAAAATTGAGTTTAGCAAGGAGTGTCATTTTCCACTCAGTACAGAATTGCTATACTATTTGAAAGTCTTCTTTGGTCATGTTCCAAGTTGCTATTTCAGGGCAAACAAATCAGTGTTCAAGACTAGTTAAGGCTATTTGCCCCATTGTTTCTGTATTATCTGTCATGTACAAGAACTTTGGTCAGCCTGAATCAGTCAAAATGGGCCGTTGAGGATTTTCACCTGACAGATTACCTCAGCTGACAATATTAACTAGTCTTGGCAGCAGTGTACATGGATGACAGATTTGTGGTTTGAATTTGGGCTGGTACTTTAATTAACAAAACAAAGGAAAGGTTTGTGAGCTTATGTTTTCATTAGCACATAGTTTTGTATTTTTGAATCTAGAGAGAAACGGGGGTGAGAGAGAAAAGAACAAAGAATGAAATCCAGACTTATACTCTGTTTACTGAGTTTCTTAACGAAAAATACATTGTATGTAAAATTACTTCTTAAAAGATCACGTGAACACAAGTTTTTAAATGGTTGATTTTTATGTACCATTTAAAAAAAAAATACATGTTTCATAAGTAATTTTCTGGCTTCTGTAAAGGAATACAGGTTGATAATATTTTATTGCAGTTTCCTGAAAAACTGTCTAGAGGCTTTAGTAGTTGCCTTGTCACCATATAATATCAATTTGATGGAATTCCTGGATTCTAGGTATAGCAAATTAATTGGAAGGAAGAACGAGGAGAGGGCAATATAAACTAAAGGGTACAATTCTAAAGGGGGTGCGCGAACAGAGACCTGGGGGTATATGTGCACAAATCGCTGAAGGTGGCAGGGCAGGTTGAGAAAGCGGTTAAAAATGCATAAGGGATACTGGGCTTCATAAATAGAGACATAGAGTACAAAAGCAAGGAAGTTATGATGAACCTTTATAAAACACTGGTTCAGCCTCAACTGGAGTATTGTGTCCAATTCTGGGCACTGCACTTTAGGAAGGATGTGAAGGCCTTAGAGACGGTGCAGAAAAGATTTACAAGGTTCCTGGAATGAGGGACTTCAGTTACATGGATAGACTGGAGAAGCTGGGGTTGTTCTCCTTACAGCAGAGAAGGTTGAGAGGAGATTTGATAGAGATGTTCAAAATCATGAGGGGTCTAGACAGAGTCGATAGAGAGAAACTGTTCCCATTGTCGGAAGGGTCGAGAACCAGAGGACACAGATTTAAGATGATTGGCAGAAGAACCAAAGGCAACATGAGGAAAAACTTTTTTACGCAGCGAGTGGTTAGGATCTGGAATTCACTGTCTGAAAGGGTGGTGGAGGCA
Organism: Squalus acanthias; assembly: GCA_030390025.1. Classification (NCBI taxonomy): domain Eukaryota; kingdom Metazoa; phylum Chordata; class Chondrichthyes; order Squaliformes; family Squalidae; genus Squalus; species Squalus acanthias. Next base: position 13,619,881 of record CM059439.1, read on the forward strand.
GATCCAATTGTGGCTTGCAAAAGGGAATTGGATAAGTACCTGAAGGAAAAAAATTTGCAGGGCTACAGTGAAAAGGCGGGGAGTTGGACTAGCTGAAGCGCTCTTGCAGAGAGCTGGCATGAGCTCGACGGGCCAAATGGCGGCCTCCTGTGCTGTAACCATTCTATGATTTAATTTAACAAATAAAATTAAATCAAAAATATATTTTTTGAATTGCAACTTGCTTTTCCTAGTGTTATACACTAATATTACTCTTTTTTGTTGTTGAAAAAGCTATATATAAAAAATAAAACCAGTCACTAGAGTACAATACACATTAGCAAGACTTATTCAAAAGAAATAATTTGACAAAAGGTTTTTTCTGACAGCAAACTACAAATGAGACAACCACACTGAATAAAAGTAAATGTTTCCATCGCTAGAAAACTCTTATTCATATAAACATATCGATTGTAAAGCTGAAATAATGTTTAATCATTTAACTTACAAGGCTGTGGTTTCTCTGCATTAATCTGGGGGTCAGGTTTTGCTGAAAAAGACAAAAATAAACGTATTTAATAGAACTATTAATCAAAACATTTGCTGTTCGCAAGACATCTTACTAAGAGAACACAAAAATGCAATGCCAGTATTAAAATACATAATTCTATAAAGTAGCAAAGAACAAGTGACTCAGTGGCATAGCATGCTGGTGTACTTATGTACTGTGTGTCACATAGCAGTGATGGGTTTGGTCTGCATTTTTTCTATATTTCCATGGAACTGCTTAAGCACATCACCCAGTTACAGAGCGGCTTTGACAGATGCCTGGGAAGAAGCTGCCTGCTTTCCCTCTTGGTTGGAGAACAGTGTGGAGAACAAGGGATTTTTGACATCTGTACAGTAAACAATAATCCTTTGTTACATTTTTAAGACATTGTATTTCTGTTCACCTTGCTTTGAACTCTTATCTCACCATTTGTGCACAGCATAGTGTACAGATGTATTTGGATGATAGGGTTACTTTAAGATGCTGTTTCATTTTAATGCACCTACTGTTCTTGCATCTTCAGGAAGGGAATTTAACCGAACTGAGTTGCTGAGATCTTAATGTTCTCCAAACCCATTTAATTTTTCAACGAAACTACAGGAAGCTATTATATATAATACATACAATTACACACTGTATAATCACAGGACAGTAAAGGGCATTTGATGAACTTCTCTCTTCCCACTTTTTAACTGTCTGAACAGAACAAACACATATGGCCCTGATTTTAACTCCAGGTGGATTCCCCGCTCAGACCCAAGTTAAAATTACAGTTGGGTCTCAATGAGGTTATCGGACTGCAACATGCATTTGTAAAGAAGGACCCTGTTGGCTCCGGGCGCATGTCCTTGCTGCCTGCTCAGGAGGGCAGGTTAAAATAGCAGATGTTGCAAACATGGCGGCTTTCGGTCAGTTAAGAGCCAGGGCGATTTTAACTGCCCACCGCCAGGTTTCTGCTGAGCGAGTAGGGTTAAATCACCCCCAGTAAAAAGTTCAGCAAAATGTTTTTCACATTGAAAGGGCTGCTCGTTTTACTTAGAAAAGAAAGGATAAACTAAGTCCATGTGTTACAAAAACATGTTGGTTAGTAAGGGGTGGGATTATTCATTCCAGATGATGCTCTTATATGTTTTCATTGTAACAGTATGCCGATAAATAGATAAACTTTATAGGCTACATCATTCCCTTCATGGGACATTGCAGGATAAGATATGCGCACCAGAGTTTAGGATGAGCTGAAGTTTAGGAAGCATGAGGATGGGAGACAGGCCAGGAAAGCTTTGAAAAACAAGTGGCCAATCCAATCCTGTTAGTTTCTTGCCACACAGGTTAGGTTAAAATTACCCCTGAAGAAGCTATGGGGTCAGAAGCTCAGCTGAGGTCGTGAACAGTCTGCTAGGGGGCGGAGTTGGTAGCAAGGTTATGGAGTTTGTGGAAGGGGCAAAGGTCAATGGCTTTGTACTTCCCAGTGTTTATCTAGAGGAAACTGCGGTTCATCTAAGGCTGGATGTTGGACAAGCAGTCTGACAGCATAGAGGCAGTGGAGGTATTGAGAGATGGTGGAGAGATAGAGCTGGGTGGCGTCAGCGTACATTTGGAAGCTAATCCCATTTCTGCAGATGACGTCGCCATAGTAGATGCAGATGAGGAAGAGGAGAGCGTCAAGGATGGGTCCTTGGGGGAACTCTAGCGGTGTCGATAGAGGGGTGGGAAGAGAAACCATTGATAGAGATGTTCTGGCTATGATTAGATAGGTAAGAGTGGAACCAAACAAGAAATAAACTGGCTCATTCTAAAGATGTAATTAGGCTTCCAATTGCAGACAATTTATGGCTTTGCTACCAAGGTAAAGATCCAGGCCATACAGTGTTTTTTTTAAATGTCTTCACAGATTTTACTGAAGACAACTGCTTTTAGATATCTATATAACTATTTTTATGGAGCAGATTTAAACAATAACTTTCATATGTGCATGTGGTCAACACTTCACTGGTCCTTTTAAACAAAGCATGCTCTGCCACCACAAACTAATAGAGCCCAAATGTAAATGAAAAAACAAAGCTAAACTACAAACCAAAAGGTGAGAATTTTCACTGAGGGGTAACACCACAGTTCATTCATTTTTCTTGTGAAAAATCCTATGCACTCTTCTTCTTATACATGCTAATAAATATTTACTTGTATCTTGGTATTAAGCTAAGATAACAAACCTATTCGAGTCTAATTTGTACAAAGGCAAATTTACCACATTGGAAGTAGCTCTCCTTTGAGCATAAAACAATGCTGGTCGTTATTTTAAGCTGTTGCATATGCATGAAATAAGCAATTATGTTAAAATAAATAGGGGCAATTTATGTTAAAAGGTTAAAAGAGCTCAACCCGTAGAAGAGCTGGAAATAACCGAAGACAAGAAGATAGATGGTTCCCCTTATTGATATTCTCTTAAAGGCGATATTACAATGATGAAGTAATTGTCATGTCCCCATCAGCCAAATCTTATTTCACACCTCTGTTCTTTCCTTCAAGATTTGTGATCACCAATAAAGAACTGTGCAAGTCTGGGGCCATTTGGTAGGAGGTGGGTGGCAGGTCGAGCGTAGAAGGGTTTATATTTTTCTCGGGATGTGGGTCATGCTATCAAGCCGTATTTATTTGCCCATCCCTTGTTGCCATCAGAAGGAAGAGAATTCTAAAATCAAAATAACATGCTTTTGCCACCTCCAGACTCGATTATTCTACTACTCTCCTTGTTGCAGTGGATTTGGAGAGTTTAGGTTATTTGTCTAAGTTTGCTGACAACTTGCACAAAATCAAGCTGTACTTGTACAAACATATGAAAAGAAAGATGAGAAAAGACCAACAGACTGATCAATGCTCACCCCATATGACTTAGCTCTCATCAGTTAGAATGAAGGGCTGAAAAATGCACAGAATCCCAGAACACAATCTTCAAAACACCAGTAAAAACCCTGCAAAATCTCTTATCTCATGTAATAAAAGTGAAATTTGACTTAATAATTCACCATAAACCAATGGGCCCAATTGTAAACAGATGGAATTGCAGAATGCAATCCCAACACTGGTAAATTTCCTTTCCTCTGACACCATCTCTCTGCCCTTCAAAACCACCATTATTGTCACTCTCCTCAAAAAATCCACTCTTGACCCATCTGACCTCTCTACCTATTGCCTTATCTCTAACTTCTGTTCCATCTCGAAGGTACTTGAACAAATCCTCATCTCTCTTCTCTCCTGAAACACCATTTTCAAATTCCTCCCTTCCAGTTTCTGCTCATCGCACACCAAAAACATAGAAACATAGAAGATAGGAGCAGGAGTAGGCCATTCGGCCCCTCGAGCCTGCTCCGCCATTCGATGAGATCATGGCTGATCATCCAAACTCAGTACCCTGTACCTGCCTTCTCCCCATATCCCTTGATACCTTTAGCTTTAAGAAATATATCTAACTCATTCTTGAATATATTTAATGACTTGGCATCAACTACCTTCTGTGGTAGAGAATTCCACAGGTTCACCACTCTCTGGGTGAAGAAATTCTTCCTCATTTCTGTCCTAAATGGCTTACCCGTTATCCTTAGATTATGACCCCTGGTTCTGGATTCTACGACCATCGAGAACATTCTTCCTGCATCTAGTTTGTCCAGACCTGTCAGAATTTTATATGTTTCGATGAGATCCCCTCTCATTCTTCTATACTCCAGCGAGTATAAGCCCAATCGACCCAATCTCTCCTCATATGTCATTCCTGCCATCCCAGGTATCAGCCTTGTGAATCTTCGCTGAACTCCTTCCATGGCAAGAACATCCTTCCTCAGATAAGGCGACCAAAACTGCACACAGTACTCAAGGTGTGGTCTCACCAAGGCCCTGTACAACTGCAGCAGGACATCCCTGTTCCTATACTCATAGATACATAGAAGATAGGAGCAGGAGTAGGCCATCCGGCCCTTCGAGCCTGCTCCGCCATTTAATGAGATCATGGCTGATCCTCCAATTCAGTATCCCGTCCCCGCCTTCTCTCCGTAACCCTTAACCCCTTTTGCCTGTAGAAATACATCTAATTCCCTCTTAAATATATTTAATGAGCTGGCGTACACTGCCCTCTGTGGCAATGAGTTCCACAGGTTCACCACCCTCTGAGTGAAGAAATTCCCCCTCATTTCTGTCCTAAATGGTTTAGCCCTTATCCTTAAATTATGTCCTCTAGTTCTGTTCTCACCCGCCAAGGGAAACATTCCTTCTGCATCTAGTCTGTCTAGACCTGTCAGAATTTTATACACTTCTATGAGGTCCCCTCTCAATCTTCTAAACTCCAGTGTGTACATCCCTAAACTACATAGTCTCTCCTCATAGGTCAATCCCGCCATTCCTGGTGAATCGCCGCTGCACCCCCTCCATGGTAAGAACATCTTTCCTCAGATGAGGCGACCAAAACTGTACACAGTACTCGAGGTGTGGTCTCACCAGTGCCCTGTACAGCTGCAGCAAGGTATCCCTGTTCCTGTATTCCAACCCTTTTGCTATGAAGGCCAGCATACCGTTTGCCTTCTTGATCGCCTGTTGCACCTGCATGCTCGCCTTCAGTGACTGGTGTACAAGAACACCCAGGTCTCTCTGTACTTCCCCCTCTCCCAATTTATTGCCATTTAAATAATAATTTGCCCTCCCGTTCCTGCACCCAAGGTGGATAACTTCGCACTTGTCCACATTATAGTGCATCTGCCATTTATCCGCCCAATCACCCAGTCTGTCCAAATCGCTCTGGAGCTTCCTGGTCTCCTCCTCTGAGCCCACCCCCCCTCCTAGTTTAGTGTCGTCTGCAAATTTGGAAATGCTGCATCCGACTCCCTGATCCAGGTCATTAATGTAAATTGTGAACAGCTGGGGACCCAGGACAGATCCCTGTGGTACCCTACTTGTTACTGCCTGCCATTCAGAAAATGAGCCGTTTATTCCAACTCTCTGTTTTCTATCTGACAGCCAGTTCTCTATCCACGTCAATACTTTCCCCTTTATCCCATGAGCTTCAATTTTCCCTGCTAATCTTTTATGTGGGACCTTATCGAAGGCCTTTTGGAAGTCCAGGTACACCACATCTACTGGCTCTCCCCCATCTATTTTACCAATAGATATTTCTAGGGCCACTTCCTTAAGTACCCTAGGATGTAGATTATCAGGCCCTGGGGATTTATCGGCCTTCAATCCCGTCAATTTCCCTAACACCATTTCCCTGCAAATACTGATTTCTTTCAGTTCCTCCCTTTCATCAGACCGTATGTTCTCCAACATCTCTGGGAGGTTATTTGTGTCCTCCTTTGTGAAGACAGAACCAAAATATGCATTTAATTGGGCTGCCATTTCTTTGTTCCCCATTATAACTTCCCCCGCTTCTGACTGCAAGGGACCTACACTTGATTTCACTAATCTTTTTCTCTTCACATATCTATAAAAGCTCTTACAGTCAGTTTTTATGTTCCCAGCAAGCTTACTTTCATATTCTATTTTCCCCTTCTTAATTAATCCCTTTGTCCTCCTTTGTTGAATCCTAAACTGCTCCCAATCCTCAGGGCTACCGCTTTTTCTGGCCAATTTATATGCCCTCTCCTTGGATCTTATGCTATCCCTAATTTCCCTTGTTAGCCACGGTTGAGTCACCCTTTTTGTTTTATTCTTATGCCACACTGGGATGTACAAATTCTGTAGTTCATCCATGCAGTCTTTGAATGTTTGCCATTGCCTATCCACCGTCAACCCCTTGAGTGACATTCCCCAATCAATCCTACCCAATTCGCGCCTCATACCATCGTAGTTTCCTTTATTTAAATTCAGGACCCTAGTCTCTGATTCAACTACTTCACTCTCCATCCTAATGAAGAATTCTATCATATTATGATCACTCTGACCCAAGGGGCCTCATACAACAAGATTGCTAATTAATCCTTTCTCGTTACATAATACCCAGTCTAAGATGGCCTGATCTCTGGTTGGTTCCTCGACATATTGTTCCAGAAAACCATCTCGTAAACATTCTAGGAATTCCTCCTCCACAGTATTTTTACTAATTTGGTTAGCCCAATCTATATGTAAATTAAAGTCACCCATGATGACTGCTGTGCCCTTACTGCATGCTTCTCTAATTTCCCTTTTAATGCCGCCCCCAACCTCCGTATTACTGTTTGGAGGTCTATATACCACTCCCACTAACGTTTTCTGCCCCTTGTTATTTCTCAGTTCTACCCATACAGATTCCGCATCATCAGAGCTAATAACGTTCCTTTCAATTGTGTTAATCCCCTCTTTAACCAGCAATGCTACCCCACCTCCCTTTCTTTTTTGCCTATCTTTCCTAAATATTGAATAACCCTGGATGTTGAGTTCCCAGCCTTGGCCACCCTGGAGCCATGTTTCTGTAATCCCAATCAAATCGTATTCATTTACCTCTATTTGCGCAGCTAATTCATCCACCTTGTTCCGAATGCTCCTTGCATTAAGACACAAAGCCTTCAGGCTTGTTTTTTTAATGCTCTCAGACCTATATGAATTATTATTTACTGTGACCATGTTTGATTTAAACCGTTGAGTTCTTTGCCTTCTACTTTTATTTTTCTCCTTCCTGTCTTTAGCTTTTATCCTTGTTTCCCTTTCCTCTGTCTCCCTGCTCAGGTTCCCAACCCCCTGCCACTTTAGTTTAAACCCTCCCCAACAGCACTAGCAAACACTCCCCCTAGGACATCGGTCCCGGCCCTGCCCAGGTGCAGACCGTCCCGTTTGTACTGGTCCCACCTCCCCCAGAACCGGTTCCAATGTCCAAGGAATTTGAATCCCTCCCCCTTGCACCATTCCTCTAGCCAGTAACAAATGACATTCTCTATGATTGTGATCATGGTGTATTATCCCTCCTGGTCTTCCTCAACCTCTCTAAAGCACCTGACATAGTTTACCATGCCACTCCTCCACCACTGCTCCTCTGTTATCCAGATGTAGCCAGCAAATCTCCAGCAATGACTTCCCTTCCCTACCTCCCACCATTACCTATGGACTCCTACAAGTATCTATATTTGTGACCTCCTGATCTATGTGGGGCTAGCTTCCATATATACGCTAGTGACACCGAAATCTACCTCTGCATTACTTCTCTCGAAGGTGCTGTCTGACTGTCCATCTGACATCACGTCTAGGATGTGTCACAAATTCCTTCAACAGAATACTGGAAAGATCAAAGCTATTGTTTGCAGCATCAAACAAACTCTACTCTCTTGCCTGTGATTCCATTCCCCTCCCTGAAAACTCACTCAGGATGAACAAAACTGTAATCTTGATGTCATGGTCGACCGAGCTGAACTTAAATCTCATATTCCATCACTAAGACCACTCATTTTCACCTCCATCAGCCCCATCTCCCTTATACAAGCTTTTACCACCTCCAGACTCAATTACACCAATGCTTTTCTTGCTGGCCTTCTATCATCCACCCTCCATAAACTCTAACTTGTTCCATACTAAGACCCACTCACCACTTGTCCTTGCTGTTCTGTACTGCCTCCCTGCCCCAGATGTATCCAATTTAAAACTCTCAACTTCATCTTCAAATTGCTCTATAGCCTTACTTCTGCCTACCTCTACAACCCTCTCAAGCCTCACATCGCATCCCGCGCCCTTTGATCTTCTGACTCTGGCCTCCATGCATCCCCTTGCTTTTTGCCTCAACATAGTGACAGACTATTCAGTCACCTCAGCCCTACTCTCTGGAACTCCCTCCCGAAATCCCTATGATTCTCTACTTCTCTGTCCTCCTTTTAAAAGCTTCTGAAAACCCATGTTTTCCGTCACCTCTCCTACCTGCTCTCCCCTGCTTTGCATTTGTTCCTTGTTATTTTTCTTGGGATGTTTTGTATGTTAAAGGTGTTATACAAATGCAAGTTGCTGTTGTTGTCAGAAACTTCAAACATAAGCCAATCTGAAATTCCAATGAAGACCACTTATGCTTATTCCTAAAAAATTGGGACAACTGAAGAATGGCTTCTACTTAAAAACAAGTTACAAATTATTAAACTACATTAAGTCTCCTGTTACCAAAGGGACCACAATTATGTGCTTAGATTGATGAGAATAATTACCTAAATCACAGTTCTTATGCCTGAATAGTGCAAAGTCAATGAGAACAGCAAAATTGACTTTGCTATTAGTCAACTCAATTATGTCTAAATGCACAAGCAAATAATCGCAGATCTGAAAAATAACATATCTGGGCGTGATTCCAGTATATGGCAAGTACAGTGCACGTTTTTTTTTTAAACTGAACAATTTAATTTCTGTAGATTTGAGTCTTGTGCAATGTTCCCTCGAATTTTTCTTTAGTGCACGGTCCTTTTAACTGGGTGCGCAGTCCATTCAAATTTTTGCACGTGCGGTTTCTTCCCTGTAGAAGCCGATGAGCGGCCTGCGTGGGACTTCCAGACCGCTGCGCAGTCGCGCAGCTTAGCGGGCACGTTGGTCTTGTGTCCTCAGCACACTATGCAGGATATAGGAAATGACTACAACAACAACTTGCATTTATATAACCCCTTAAATGTAGTAAAACATCCCAAGGCGCTTCACAGGAGCATAATCAGGCAAAAATTGACACTGAGCCAAAGGAGCTTTTATGACGGGTGACTAAAAGCTTGGTCAGAGGTAGGTTTTAAGGAGTGTCTTAAAGGAGGAGAGAGGTGGTGAGGTTTAAGGAGGGAATTTCAGTGCTTAGGGCCTAGACAGCTTAAGACGAGGCCACCAATGGTGGGGTGAAGGGAGTGGGGATGCACAAGAGGTCAGAGCTGGAGGAATGCAATTACTGATTATGTAAACCAATGGACAGGCATTATATGCTACACATATACACTATATTCAGATTTTTGTTGTTGACTCACCTTGTGGGTCAGGTAGATTAATATTTCCACGAATAACAGCCAGTGGCTTAGTAAAGGATTGTCTGTTTCTCATCATAGCCATTATTATTTGCAAATTCACATTTATACAAGCTTCGTCAGGAGGAATACACTGCAGCAGGAGATAAAGAAATTAAGTAAGGATATGCAAGCCTGACAGCTGCAATGCCGCTGCATTATCAGCAATTGAGGGGTCTGGTTACATTTTAGTAACAAATATAAATTGAATGTTTTATCACTGGAATTTGTGTATTGATATACTTGTGGTCAATGAATAATGTTTTAACGTGTGGTAAGTGATCTACCTGAAATGTTTTCATGGCGTGAACTTAAATTTATTTTCTTTCTACAAAAATAATAAGCTATTTGTCTGTGAAATTGGTTAACTGCACACTTTACATATGTGATTAGCTAACCTTTTTGGGTATATTGCAAAATAGAAATGTCATAAATCACAACATAACCTAAAACAAACCCAGTAAAGTTTCTTATAACACAACACACACTGTAATAACAAATGTATAATTAACAAAGCTTAAAAACTAATGGAAAAAGGATACTAGTTGTAAAAGCATTAATCACAGCAGACATAGCGGAGCTTAAAATATATGTTCCGAACTGTCAGGAAATACTTGAATCATTCTGGTGGTTCAAATTAATTATTTTAGCAGAGCCCATCAGCAAACCTACAGTAATTTGTTTAGGTAAAGGTAGTGCTATCTTCAACTGGATAAGTGCCCTAAAACCTTCTAACTTAGGTGTTACTGAACACAGATGAGCAAATCTGACTATTCTGACACGCTAAAGAAACATCTAGCTTATGTAAATAACCTTCATAATGCACCTTGCTAGAATGTATGACATTTCAATTTCTTAAGTTGAGATAATTTTATATTTAGTAAATATGACAAACCTTAGGAAGATTAGGAAATCCTTGGCTTTCAGCATCCTTTTTGCTGCATAATGTAATTTCACAGTGAAGAAAAACTAAGGACATGTTGTAGACTGGCTTAAACACAAAGCTGAATCTCTTTTTTTCCATCTCTGCATGAGGTACTAGGAAATCGAGCTTCTGGGATCTGTAGAATTTCACAGAATCCTCCTTCGGACAAATGTTTTCAATAATGGTGTAGTCTGAATAGGCAACAGGGTCCGATGATGGAGAAATATAGCAGGTCTGGATAACAAAACTAATTTCTGGATCAGATTTGGTTACAGACACCTAAATCCATGTGATGGGAAGAAAAAAAAGTTTTTTAAATTCTCATTAGAATATTTTTAAGTCACACTACAACTTCTTCAAATTGGCAACACTCAACCTTAAAGGGGAAGAAAATCTTTTTCCACCCTTTGTTGAAAAAGACACCTTTATTCTATTTCACTTTTCTGCAGAAATATTAATTTTATTGTCATCATGGAGACCCTTCAGGTGAATATCCCTCACTGCTTGGCTGCTCCCATAATGTTACTGTTGGGGATAGTCCATGGAGCACCTCTGTAGTGAATAACACGGCTCAATTTCAGATTGGCCCCAGGGCCACTAGCGCACACTCAGCTGGAGACACAACGAGAGAAATAATACACAAAGGCATCTAGAGATGGCTGCTGGTTTTGTGGAGGTGCTGCTAGCCATTGTTTTGGTGTTACTGCGTGATCAGAAACAAGTTTGTTTGGCTAGTTCACCCTGTCTTTGATAATGTATGTGAACCTGTAGACTCATGTCAGATATTTAGAATGATTTTAGTTGTGGCCACGTGACCAGATCAAGTGACTCAATAGACAACCAAGAGACTGCTGTTCGTACCTTACTTGAGCAGTAATAATGAATATTCTGATTGCCTCACTATTGAGAAAGAACTTTGGAAGCCCAGAAAAATTGTATAAGAGGTATAGGTTATCCCTGTGTCGCCAGTTTCCTTCTTTGCTTGCCTCTTTCCATGTTGAGATGCTGAAAAGGGGCTGTGTGGGGATAGTTGCTTGCATAATATTTAATCAGAGACTCGGTTACAAAGATTTTGAACTTCGTTTTTATGAACTGTTTAAAGTGTAAATGAAGTATTGTACCAATATTCACCACGATTAAATTGTAGATAAATGTGACTTTTTTAGACTGAATGCAACAATCTAACAATATGGTATTTACCGCTCTTCGAAATGGACAGGAGAATGTGGTGGGCAACCCACGTGGTCTCCAGTGCAAAATGTTATGGTAAGCTGGTAATGGTTAGTCCTGGAACATGCTACACCATTTATGCCATGCATTAGGTTGCAAGTTTTAGCTCATTGGTGACATAGGCCTGAATTTTAATGGGGAGGCAGATAGGGAGCGGGGGCTCCGAAGCGGTAGGGGAACCTGAGAGAACGGATTTCCCACAGGCCCTGCTGAATTTAACGGCAGGGCCTGTTTTGCACTGGCTGGGGGCAGGTAGGCCTGTGGCACTAGGCCGCAGACAGGAGGGAAGTTGGGATTGCGTGGGGCCGGCTGAAGGAGCACAGGGAGGGCCGGAGGAGCAAGTGGGTGGGAGTAGCATGGATGGATGGGGGGGGGGGGGGGGGGAGGTCAGGTGAGGATCTGGGGCTGGGAGCAGCACAGAGGGGAGTTAGGAAATGATCAGCGGCTGGAGGAGCAGGGGGAGGGCCGGAGGAACAAGGGCGGGGGGAGGCGGGGCGCGTCGGCAAAGATCGGCAGCGCCGGAGGAGCAGGGGGGAGGTGTGTATGTGTGTCGGCAACGGTCAGGGGCCAGCGCATCAGATCGGGGAGGGGGGGGGGGGGGGGGGTTGTTAGAAAGAGGCCTTGGAGGGGGATCGGCCATCATGGGGCGGGGGGGTGGGGTGGTTGGCTCCGATCGCGAGGGGTGGGTTAGGTAAGGATCCAGGATGCAAGTGTAAAGGCACTTAGCTCCTGGATCCAGCAGTCCTCGCCTTACTTTAGCTGGCAGGTTTCATGAGGCCTGCAAAACCCGACCAGCTAAAGTTATTTTCAAAATGGAGGTTAAATCAGAGGCTTACAGCCTCATTATAATATTTAAAGTGCCAACCCGCCTCCAGGGAGCAGATTGGCTGCCGGCCTTCATTAAAACCGGAAGTGTGCGGGTTGGAGGCGGGTTCTGGTCGGGATTCAGATTTTTAACACTTATCTTCCCACACGACTCCAACCTACACTTTTTTTTTTAAAAGGTTAAAATTCCTCCCATAGGTTTACTTATGGAAACTGCCATTTGCTGTAAATATAGGTGAGACCGTTGGGAGAAAGTACGAATTATAAGTGTCCCTCATGGCTCTGGTAGAATAGATAAGGGAGAACCAGTGGATGTGGTGTATTTGGACTTTCAGAAGGCTTTCGATAAGGTCCCACCTAAGAGATTAGCGTACAAAGTTAAAGCACACGGGATTGGGGGTAAGGTACTGTCTTGGATAGAAAACCTGGTTGGCAGACAGGAAGCAGAGTTGGAATAAACGGGTCTTTTTCCTGAGTGGCAGGCAGTGACTAGTGGGGTACCGCAGGGATTGGTGCTAGGACCCCAGTTATTCACAATATAAATGATCTAGACGAGGGAACTAGATGTAATATCTCCAGGTTTGCAGACGACACAAAGCTGGGTGGGCGTGTGTGCTGTGAGGAGGATGCAGAGAAACTCCAGTATGATTTGGACAAGTTGGGTGATTGGGCAGATGCATTATAATGTGGATAAATGCGAGGTTATCCACTTTGGTGGCAAAAACAGGAAGGCAGATTATTATCTGAACAGCAATAGATTGGGAAAAGGGGAAGTGCAACGAGACCTGGGTGTCCTTGTGCACCAGTCACTGAAGGTAAGCATGCAGGTGCAGCAGGCGGTTAAGAAGGCAGATGGTATGTTGGCCTTCATAGCGAGAGGATTCGAGTACAGGAGCAAGGATGTCTTGCTGCAGTTGTACAGAGCCTTGGTGAGACCACACCTTGAGTATTGTGTGCAATTTTGGTCACCTTATCTGAGGAAGGATGTTCTTGCCATGGAGAGTGTGCAGCGAAGATTCACCAGACTGATACCTGGGATGGCAGGAATGATGTATGAAGAGAGATTGGGTCGATTGGGCTTGTATTCGCTAGAGTTTAGAAGATTGAGAGGGGATCTCATTGAAACTTATAAAATTCTAACAGGACTAGACAGACTAGATGCAGGAAGGATGTTCCCGATGGTGGGGGAGTCCAGAACCAGGGGTCACAGTCTAAGGATAAGGGATAAGCCATTTAGGACTGAGATGAGGAGGAATTTCTTCACCCAGAGAGTGGTGAACCTGTGGAATTCTCTACCACAGAAGACAGTTGAGTCCAATTCATTAAATATATTCAAGAAGGAGTTAGATATATTTCTTAAGGCTAAGGGGATCAAGGGATATGGGGAGAAAGCAGGGACAGGGTACTGAATTTGGATGATCAGCCATGATCGCATTGAATGGCGGAGCAGGCTCGAGGGGCCGAATGGCCTACTCCTGCTCCTATCTTCTATGTTCTATGTTTCTTAACTCCTAGAAGCAGTGTACGGTCATTCTATCTATAAAAACACACCAAAAGAATAGAAATAGGCTAATTACAATTATACTAATTAAATTAACTCTTCAGCAGTTATTGGGAGAAGGGTATCCACTTAGATACAACATTATCAACAGGTCATTACGCGACCAAATGTTCAGCCACTGACTGCATTAATTTTGTTGAACATCAACTTGGTGGATTTGAGTGTTATCTGAAATGTACATCTCACCAACAAACAGTGCTTGAATGAGCAGGAATGTAAATAATCTAGAAACCGAGTATTTTACTAACAGGATGATGTAACATTTGTGGGATAAATCCCTAGGTTTACAAGTACTATTATATTCTGGTATGAAATTATGGTCAGTGTATCATGCTTAGAAGATTCCCTTTGGTCAAACCCCCAATATACTTTCTGAACTTATTATCTCTACAATTTTCCTGTCAAACCAAAGAAATTTAAACCACAAACTAACCATCTGTTCACTCGAATCCATGCACCAGTGCCAAAAAAAAGAACTGCAACAGTTCAGCTAAAACCACAGCCTACACAATTCTTCAGCTCATTTGCAAGCTTGCCAAGATCATTACCTCAACAAATAATCGGCGATTCTCCGAAACAGTGTGCACTCCTTGTGAGGGAGTGCGGAACAGATCTGTGTTGTACAGCTCCATGTTCAAAGTTGCATTGTTGATTTGTGTCAGGGAAGGGAAACCAGAATGTGAAGGCATTTCAGACTTCTTGCTAGGTGTGAAGTATGTACAGTTAAACTGAAACAAAAAGGAAATTACTAAAATATCCATACTAGCTGCCATCAACAATTAAACTGTTTCTACAAATTCTAGTATAGCACAAACTCTGAGGTAATTTAGCTACCAGAGGAATATAATTGCCAATTAAAATGTTCAATTAATCAATTTTGAAAACTCTAACAATTAGAACTGCTATAACGTCTTTAATGTCTATAAACATTAAACACTTCTGATCACTATTCAGGGAACCCTGCTGGAAGTTCACGTGTGCATGCCAGGCAAGGCTAGGACCAGTCTCCGATATAATGGCTCTACAGTTGAATAGTCTATGACACTCATTGTTCAGGTGCACATATTAAGAAAATCCACTTGGGTGAGGTACCAGAGGAGCATTAACACCTATGGAACTGCACCCTAGCATGAAGGGGAAGTCGATGGAAAATTAAATGTGGCGTCTCCTTCAAAAAAAGCTATATAATAGTTTAAAAAAGGTTATATTTGTAATAAATTACTCACAAGCGCTAGTTTGCAAATAATTATTATACAACTTGTTCGATTTCAACAAATATGGAAATTGCCTTTTTTTTTAAATCATGAACATGCCATTGATGGAAAAGGGGAAAGCAACTAATCTATTAGCGATTACCATTATTTTGATTCTTCATTAATAGACTATTGTACAAATTCTAGTATAGCACAAACTCTTGAGGTTATTTAGCTACCAGAGGAATATAATTAAAATGTTCAATTAATCAAATAATCAATTTTGAAAACTCTTAACAATTATAACTGCTACAACTTCTTTAATGTCTATGAACATTAAACATAATGTTAGTAATGACAGCCCAAAACCAAGACTGTAATATTAGTCCTCACTGCTCAATAAACAGGGGCTGCCTAAAGTTAGAACAATTTCTGCGGCCAACAGTTGAAGGGTTAACTGTAACATCAATTCTTATTTGTAGGAATGTGAATTTGAGAAGGCTGTTGTCCTTGCAAATACGCACATTTCTATGACCTCTAACCTGTTCTGCTTGCACAAAATACTTCATAATGTAAATAAAAAACACTATGCACATTGCACAGCATACCAGAACAGTTTTAGGTCTGTTTCCAACTGGGTCGTCGCCATCTCCAGGGAAGCCGTTGTCTCCTGATTCTTCATTATCACTAGACCACCCACTTCCTTCAACAGGGTACTCTAGCTGTATCATGATCTATCAGTCAGGGAAAATTCCAATGGTTTAGCAAAATCTTTTAGTATTAGTTTCCTACATTACAACAGTGACTACACTTCAAAAATACTTCTGTAAAGCGCTTTGGGATGTACTGAGGTCATGAAAGGCGCTACAGAAATGCAAGTCTTTCTTTTTGATCTCCAAAAGCGCTGCTCATGATCAAAAAGTAAAAGAAAATGTCTTCCTCTTTCTACAATTGGTTTCCCAGTCTCAAATTTGTACACACTCGGTTCCTCAAACACTGGGCTACTACTTATTTCATGCTCTCCCCAACCTTTCATAGGTGGCCACTCTGTCATTATGCCCCTGCCATTTGTAACTTTTTCCATCAACTCTTTTGCCTTGCCTCTTTTGTTCCCCTCCCCACTTTAATTTATCCTCTTTTTGCCTCCTATTCTGCAGACATTGTTCTTTTTCTTCCACTATGAAAAGTATTTTGAGATGCCACTCTGTATGAAGAATTGTATAAAAAAGTTATTGTTCTCCTCCCTTTCTCTTTGTCTTTTACTTCTCTCCCTGTTTTCTCTCTATGGACCTCAAATACTTTCTCTCATCCTCTCTGCATCCATTTGTCTCTCTTACCAGTATGTTTGGTATTCTCTTTCTAAACTGAGCGGGAACAATTGGAGAGAAGAAAAATAGTTTTATCATGTAACATAGTAATGTTTTGGTCAGAAGAAAAGCATTGGTTCTTCTAGCCTACCCTTTAAACTTCCCGGCAGGTTCCTACTGTGATTCTACAACTAATAGCCCTGGATCATATACCTAACAGGCATTCATCCATTCCTTTTATAAAAATAACAAGTAAGGGAAAGTCAGGTGGAGAAAATAATTCTGAAACTGCTTTTTGATGAATAAAATCTCCCCATTTAAATTTTATTTAGGTTGTATTATGGTGTTATAAGAAACTAATTGCTAACAATTCTTCCAATTATTAACTTCTATGTAGCATATCATTTGAAAAACAGCAAAGAAACCTTCAATATTTTTGGTGAAAATACAAAACTGAAGCAATAATCTCTCCCCAAGCAGAAATTTTGGACATTTTTATCTTCAGTGGAAGCTAATGGCCCATTGGTGGACAATGGGAAGAACAAGATTAGAAATTAATTCAGCTTCAATCATTTGAAACAAATTTAAAATAGGGACAATATCCATTGTTTTACTTACCGAGTTCAAATAAATGGTGGAACCATCTGTAGCAGAGTATTTAGTTGTCTCACAGCTAGTGAGTGAAGACTCCAAAATGTAATGTGTGGCGTTTTCCTTTGCTTTGCATTTTGGATCCAGTAGAGAAACTTGCGTTATTGCAGACGCATCAATCTATAGGAAAAGGTCACAATACATATTAAAAATACACAATATTCTTGTTGTGTACTAAACTTGTAAAAATTCCCCCCCCCCGTGAATAAACATGTACATGTACATATATAGTCCAATCCCTTTGCATTGGTGCTAGAACAAAGGGTGCTTTGCACTGGACAATAAACAAATGCTTGACTCATCGTATTGGCAGCAGGAGTCTAGTGCTGTGCTGTGGTTGATGGGTTGCATAGCCGTGGCAGGAGCAAACTAACACTACTAGTGTTGCAGGCAGTGAATTCTGGAACAAAACATTACTCTTCTGGTCACAGATAAGACCAAGTTGCAAATGGCATAGCGAATGCGCTATTTCATTATTTTTTTAAATTATACTTCCCAGAAAGAACTAATTCCTTTGAGACAAAGAAGCTGAAAATCAAGATCATATTTTTCTTTTAAACAAAGATACAGTACCTATTAAAAAAAAGTCATGGGAAGGAGCAGTAATTCTTTCAAGGTGCATGCTCAAACATAGCAGCTGCACTAACCATTTTGCTTAAAAGTGCTGTTCTTAGATATGCTATCTCCAGATTAAAATATCTCTTGTGCCCACACAAAACTCAGGCAGAACCTTGGTCTTTAGACAGCAAGGAATAAAGTCAGACCTATAATTGGTTAGGACAGCCAAATAACAGGCCTATTAGATTTTGAAATCTTGTATAATTAACACTGTAAATGTGAATCCATGAACACATCCCAAATTATCATGGCAGAAAAAAACATGTAATAGAAACATAGAAGATAGGAGCAGGAGTAGGCCACTCGGCCCCTCGAGCCTGTTCCGCCATTTAATGAGATCATGGCTGATCATCCAAATTCAGTACCCTGTCCCTGCTTTCTCCCCATATCCCTTGATCCCTTTAGCCTTAAGAAATATATCTAACTCCTTCTTGAATATATTTAATGAATTGGCCTCAACTGCCTTCTGTGGTAGAGAATTCCACAGGTTCACCACTCTCTGGGTGAAGAAATTCCTCATCTCAGTCCTAAATGGCTTACCCCTTATCCTTAGACTGTGACCCCTGGTTCTGGACTCCCCCGCCATCAGGAACATCCTTCCTGCATCTAGTCTGTCTAGTCCTGTTAGAATTTTATAAGTTTCAATGAGTTCCCCTCTCATTCTTCTAAACTCTAGCGAATATAAGCCCAATCGGCCGAATCTCTCTTCATACGTCATTCCTGCCATCCCAGGTATCAGTCTGGTGAATCTTCGCTGCACTCCCTCCATGGCAAGAACATCCTTCCTCAGATAAGGCGACCAAAACTGCACACAATACTGAAGGTGTGGTCTCACCAAGGCCCTGTACAACTGCAGCAAGACATCCTTGCTCCTGTACTCGAATCCCCTCGCTATGAAGGCCAACATACCATTTGCCTTCTAAAGCACCTGCATGCTTACCTTCAGCAACTGGTGCACAAGAACACCCAGGTCTCGTTGCACTTCCCCTTTTCCCAATCTATTGCTGTTCAGATAATAATCTGCCTTCCTGTTTTTGCCACCAAAGTAGATAACCTCGCATTTATCCACATTATACTGCATCTGCCCAATCACCCAACCTGTCCAAATCATACTGGAGTTTCTCTGCATCCTCCTCACAGCACACACGCCCACCCAGCTTTGTGTCGTCTGCAAACCTGGAGATATTACATCTAGTTCCCTCGTCTAGATCATTAATATATATTGTGAATAGCTGGGGTCCTAGCACCGATCCCTGCGGTACCCCACTAGTCATTG
Source organism: Squalus acanthias (assembly GCA_030390025.1). Lineage (NCBI taxonomy): Eukaryota > Metazoa > Chordata > Chondrichthyes > Squaliformes > Squalidae > Squalus > Squalus acanthias. The sequence goes on from CM059439.1 coordinate 13,638,959, forward strand.
CCTGCCACTTGGAAAAAGACCCGTTTATTCCAACTCTTTGCTTCCTGTCTGCCAACCAGTTCTCTATCCAAGTCAGTACCTTACCCCCAATCCAATGTGCTTTAACTGTGCACGCTAATCTCTTATGCGGGATCTTATCGAAAGCTTTCTGAAAGTCCAAATACACCACATCCACTGATTCTCCCTTATCTATTCTACCAGTTACATCCTCAAAAAATTCCAGTAGATTAGTCAAGCATGATTTACCTTTTGTAAATCCATGTTGACTTTGTCCGATCCTGTCACTGTTTTCCCAAGTGCTCTGCTATTACATCTTTTATAATGGACTCTAGCATTTTCCCCACTACCGACGTCAGGCTTACCGGTCTATAATTCCCTGTTTTCTCTCTACCACCTTTTTTAAATAGTGGGGTTACATTAGCTACCCTCCAATCCATGGGAACTGTTCCAGAGTCTATAGAATTTTGGAAGATGACCAGCAATGCATCTACTATTTCTAGGGCCACTTCCTTAAGTACCCTAGGATGTAGATTATCAGGCCCTGGGGATTTATCGGCCTTCAATCCCGTCAATTTCCCTAACACCATTTCCCTACAAATACTGATTTCATTCAGTTCCTCCCTCTCATTAGACCCCATGTTCCCCGACATCTCTGGGAGGTTATTTGTGTCCTCCTTTGTGAAGACAGAACCAAAGTATGTATTTCATTGGTCTGCCATTTTTTTGTTCCCCATTATAAATTCCCCTGATTCTGACTGCAAGGGACCTACGCTTGACTTCACCAATGTTTTTCTCTTCACATATCTATAGAAGCTTTTACAGTCAGTTTTTATGTTCCCTGCAAGCTTCCTCTCATATTCTATTTTCCCCCTCTTAATTAATCCCTTTGTCCTCCTGTGCTGAATCCTAAACTGCTCCCAATCCTCAGGTTTGCTGCTTTTTCTGGCCAATTTATATGTCCTCTCCTTGGATCTTATGCTATCCTTAATTTTCCTTGTTAGCCACGGTTGAGTCACCTTTTTTGTTTTATTTTGATGCCAAACAGGGATGAACAAATTCTGTAGTTCACCCATGCGATCTTTAAATGTTTGCCATTGCCTATCCACCGTCAACCCTTTAAGTAACGTTCCCCAATCCATCCTAGCCAACTCGCGCCTCATACCATCGTAGTTTCCTTTATTTAAATTCAGGACCCTAGTCTCCGAGTCAAATACTTCACTCTCCATCTTAATGAAGAATTCTATCATATTATGATCGCTCCTCCCCAAGGGGCCTCGCACAACAAGATTGCTAATTAATCCTTTCTCATTACATAATACGCAGTCTAAGATGGCCTGATCTCTAGTTGGTTCCTCGACATATTGGTCCAGGAAACCATCCCGTATACACTCTAGGAATTTCTCCTCCACAGTATTGTTACTAATTTGGTTAGCCCAATCTATATGTAGATTGAAGTCACCCATGATAACTGCTGTGCCCTTATTACACACGTCTCTAATTTCCCATTTAATGCCATCCCCAACCTCAGCATTACTGTTTGGGGATCTGTATACAACTCCCACTAACGTTTTCTGCCCCTTGGTATTTCTCAGCTCTACCCATACAGATTCCACATCATCAGAGCTAATATCCTTCCTTACTATTGTGTTAATCTCCTCTTTAACCAGCAATGGTACCCCACCTCCTTTTCCTTTTTGCCTGTCTTTCCTGAATATTGAATACCCCTGGATGTTGAATTCCCAGCCTTGGTCACCCTGGAGCCATGTCTCCGTAATCCCAATTATATCATATCCGTTTACATCTATTTGCGCAGCTAATTCATCCACCTTATTACGAATGCTCCTCGCATTAAGACACAAAGCCTTCAAGCTTGTTTTTTTAACACTCTTAGATCTTTTAGAATTATTAATTACTGTGGCCATGTTTGATTTACACAATTAATGGATTTAAACAAACCTCCAAGCTGCTCTTTTCGATTGTAGCTACCATTCTTTCGTCCTCACATTGAACAAATAGGGCCACATTGTCAATAGTCGGAATCTCTTCTGGTTCAGGTAATCCATTTCTCATCAGTTTTTCAAATGTACTATCCTGGGATCTTTGTGGCAGCTTGTGAGCTGTGTCCACCCTGTCATAATCTCCTTGGCCAAAGGGAAATGGGAATCGAAAGGCTTCTGAAAATCCAGGAAATGCCTGATCAGGTGATTGCAACGGCTCTCTCAGAATTGAAAGTTCTGGTGGAAGGAAAGATTCTACCTCCTCTTCTTCAGCTGTGGGGGGAAAGAGGAAGGAGTCAATAAACAATCTTGATTTTTTTTTAAATTAAAAGTTTTAAAACAGGTTTTCACTTTCAAGATCCAATTTACTGCAAAATTATAACTATAATAAACATACATCTTATTTCATTCAGAGCACTCTATTGAACACCAAAAGGATTTGGTATTCTATAGAACACTCAGTGAAATAAGATTTGATTCATTTGATTTTTTTTAAATGACTTGTGTGTCAATTTTCAAATGACCAGCAATACTGCTTAACTACTAAACATCTCAATAAAGTCAAAGAACAGTTGGAACATAATACTCTTGTACTATTTAATATCACAGTATGAAACAGCAATAGTATTACTGTACTATTACAATGCATTTCATAGTGCAAAAATGCAATTTGAACAATACACGCATTCTCCAGCATCAGTGTTTCTGGTGGACTGGAATGAACCTATGTGGGTTACCATCAACAACAGTATGTAGATTGAGATTTAAGATTCCAACATTTACAATTATTTTGAAATCATAATTCAGTCTACTTTATCCCATTCATCTTTCAATTTTTTTTGAATAATTAGGTTTTTTAAAATGGGATTTCAGAAAACCAGAGTTTCCTTTTTATTCCTCCCCCTTTCTTAAGTCAACGGGAATGGTAGCATAGTGGTTATGCTACTGGACTAGTAATCCAGAGGCCTGGACTAATGATCGGAGACGTGAGTTCAAATCCCACGACAGCAGCTGGGGAATTTAAATTCAGTTAATTAAATAAATCTGGAATAAAAAGCTAGATCAGTAATAGTGACCATGAAACTATCGTAAAAAACTGGTCTGGTTCACTAATGACCTTTAGGGAAGGAAATCTGCCATCCTTACCTGGTCTGGCCTATATGTGACTCTAGACCCACAGCAATGTGGTTATCTCTTAACTGCCCTCTGAAATGGCCTAGCAAGCCACTCAGTTGTAAAAAACCGCTACGAATAAGAATAAAACCGGACTAACCACCCGGCATCGACCTCGGCACTGGCTATGGACGTGACAACGGCACACCCAGCCCAGTCGACCCTGCAAAGTCCTCCCCACCAACATCTGGAGAATTGTGCCAAAATTGGGAGAGCTGTCCCACAGACTAGTCAAGCAACAGCCTGACATAGTCACACTCACTGAATCATACCTTTCAACCAATGTCCCAAACTCCACCATCGCCGGGTTTGTCCTGTCCCACCGGCAGGACAGACCCACCAAGGGTGGCGGCACAGTTGGGAAGAAGTGGCCCTGGGAGTCCTCAACATTGACTCCGGACCCCATGATGTCTCATGGTTTCAGGTCAGGCATGGGCAAGGAAACCTCCTGCTGATTACCACCTACTGCACTCCCTCAGCTGATGAATCAGTACTCCTCCATGTTGAACACCACTTGGAAGAAGCACTAAGAGTAGCAAGGGCACAGATGTACTCTGGGTGGGGGACTTCAATGTCCATCACCAAGAGTGGCTCGGTAGCACCACTACTGACTGAGCTGGCTGAGTCCTGATGGACATAGCTGCCAGTCTGGGCCTGTGACAGGTGGTGAGAGAACCATGACGAGGGAAAAACCTACTTGACCTCGTCCTTACAGATCTCCCTGTCGCAGATGCATCTGTCCATGACAGCATTGGTAGCAGTGACCACTGCACAGTCATTGTGGAGACGAAGTCCCATGTTCACACTGAGGACACCCTCCATCATGTTGTGTGGCACTACTACCGTGCTAAATGGGATAGATTCAGAACAGATCTAGCAGCTCAAAACTGGGGAATCCATGAGGTGCTGTGGGCCATCAGCAGCAGCAGAATTGTATTCCACCACAATCTGTAATCTCATGGCCCGGCATATCCCTCACTCTACCATTACCATCAAGCCAGGGGACCATCCTGGTTCAATTAGGAGTGTGGAAGAGCATGCCAGGAGCAGCACCAGGCGTACCTAAAAATGCAGTGCCAACCTGGGGAAGCTGCAACACAGGACTACATGCATGCTAAAAAGCAGAAGCAGCATGCTGTAGACAGAGCTAAGCTATTCCCACAATCAACGGATCAGATCAAAGCTCTGCAGTCCTGCCACATCCAGTCGTGAGTGGTGGAGGACCACTAAACAACTAATGGGAGGTGATATCAAGAAACGGCTGAGCACACTGGATACAGCAAAGGCTTTGGGCCCCAACAACATCCCGGGTGTCATGCTGAAGACTTGTGCTCCAGAACTAGCCGCGCCTGTAGCCAAGCTGTTCCAGTACAGCTGTAACACTGGCATCTATCTGACAATGTGGAAAACTGCCCAGGTATGTCCTGTCCACAAAAAGCAGGACAAATCCAATCCGGCCAATTATCGCCCCATCAGTCTACTCTCAATCATCAGCAAAGTGATGGAAGGTGTCGTTGACAGTGTTAGGAAGCAGCACTTGCTCACCAATAACCTGCTCACTGATACCCAGTTTGGGTTCCGCCAGGACCACTCGTCTCCAGACCTCATTACAGCCTTGGTCCAAACATGTGGACAAAAGAGCTGAATTCCAGAGGTGAGGCGAGAGTGACTGCCCTAGACATCAAGGCAGCATTTCATCGAGTGTGACATCAAGGAGCCCTAGTAAAACTGAAGTCAATGGGAATCGGGGGGGAAAACTCTCCACTGGCTGGAGTCATACCTAGCACAAAGGAAGATGATTGTGGTGGTTGGAGTTCAATCATCACAGCCCCAGGACATCGCTGCAGGAGTTCCTCAGGGCAGTGTCCTAGGCCCAACCATCTTCAGCTGCTTCATCAATGACCTTCCCTCCATCATAAGGTCAGAAGTGGGGATGTTCGCTGATGACTGCACAGTGTTCAGTGCCATTCGCAACTCCTCAGATAATGAAGCAGTCCGTGCTCGCATGCATCAAGACCTGGACGATATTCAGGCTTGGGCTGATAAGTGGCAGGTAACATTCGCGCTACACAAGTGCCAGGCAATGACTATCTCCAACAAGCGAGCGTCTAACCACCGCCCCTTGACATTCAAACGGCATTACCATTGTCGAATCCCCCACCATCAATATCCTGGGGGTCACCATTGACCAAAAACTTAACTGGACAGCCACATAAATACTGTGGCAAAAAGAGCAGATCAGATGCTGGGTATTCTGCGACGAGTGTCTCACCTCCTGACTCCCCAAAGCCTTTCCACCATCTACAGGGCACAAGTAAGGAGTGTGATGGAATACTCTCCACTTGCCTGGTGAGTGCAGCTCCAACAACAAGCAAGAAGCTCGACACCATCCAGGACAAAGCAGCCCACTTGATTGGCACCCCATCCACCACCGGCGTACCGTGGCTACAGTGTGTACCCATCTACAAGATGCATTGCCAAGGCTTCTTCAGCAGCACCTCCCAAACCCTCGACCTCTACCACCTAGAAGGACAAGGGCAGCAGGTGCATGGGAACACCACCACTTCCAAGTTCCCCTCCAAGTCACACACCATCCTGACTTGGAAGTATATCGCCGTTGGGTCAAAATCCTGGAACTCCCTCCCTAACAGCACTGTGGGAGTACCTTCACCACACGGACTGCATCTTTTCAAGAAGGCGGTTCACCACCTTCTCAAGGGCAACTAGGGATGGGCAATAAATGCTGGCCTTGCCAGCGATGCCCACATCCCATGAACGAATAAAAAAGTTAGTCTGTTTCAGTATCTGCCTTAGATAGGAGCATGAAATGGGCCAACCTGATTAAATTTTCCATGAATGGCACCAATGGTGCTTTGGAGAACCTATCAATAAGCTGTGACAAAGAATTGCCAGCTTTCCTCCCCAAATGATTTGGCCAAACTGACAGACTCAACCTCCAGAAAAAGGCCAAGTTCACGAGTCAGTTACATATGGAATCCAAATTTCGGTGTTCCAGCTAAATACCAAAGTTAAATGTTACCAAACCAACCACAACTATATTTTTACACGTGGAAATTCCACTATTTCGCAGGGCTGGAAGAGCATGATCGAGGGGCTGGGAGCTCATCAGAGGGCCAAGATCACCATCAGAGGGCCACAGGAGCGGGGAAGGTGGGCAGGAGCTCATCCGGGGGGGGGGGGGGGGGCGCAGGAGCATCATCGGAGGGTCAGGAGAACCGGAGGGGAGGGGGGAATGGGGATGGAGAGACAGACGACATCAGGGGGCTGGAACAGCACGGGGTGAGGCGGGGGGCTAGTGGAGACCTCGTGGGGGGGAAATCGGAGGCCTCATGGGGGAGGTCTCCAATCACAGGGGGTGGGTTAGGCAGAGACGCTGGATCCAGGAGCTAAGTGTAAAGGCACTGGATCCAGCAGTCCTCGCCTTCCATTAGCTGGCGGGTTTCACGAGGCCTGCAAAACCCCACCAGCCACTGTTAAATTTAAAATGGTGGTTAAATCTGAGGCATACTAGCCGCATTATAATATTTAAATAGATGACCCGCCTCCTGGAAGTGGGTTGGCTGCCCGCCCCCATTAAAACCGGATTCTGATTTTTAACACTAACTTCCCACCCGACTCCAACCCACTTTTTTTTGGGTTAAAATTCCCCCCCAGTATTTTTTTTTTTAAAAGTGAACTGAGCCTCTAACATTGGAATGTTTACAAGCACAATTTCCTTGAACTAAATTGCCTTATTGTTCCTTTATTGATCGCTGGATGCTAAAAATTACATTTTACCATGGAGTAGGTTGTTTTATAGACCTGTGCGCTTTCAGGGCACGCTTTCGCCAAGGCTTCAACAGAGCCTCCCAAACCCGCGACCTGTACCACCTAGAAGGACAATGGCAGCACATGCATGGGAACACCATCACCTCCAAATGCCCTCCAAGCCACACACCATTCTGACTTTGACCTATATCGCTGTTCCCTCATCGTTACTGGGTTGAAATCCAGGATCTTCTTACCTAACAGCACTGTGGGAGTACCTTCACCAGACGGTTCAAGAAGGTTGTCCACCACCACATTCTCAGGCCCTGCCAGCATTCAGAGAATAAATAAAAAGCCAAAATGTTCAAGGATGGTGGCTTATAGAATCATAGAATGGTTACAGCACGGAAGAATGCCATTCGGCCAGTTGTGCCCGTGTCGGCTCTCTGCAACAGCACTTCAGCTAGTCCCACTCCCCCCGCCCTTTCCCCATAGCCATGCAAATTTATTTCCTTCAAATACTTATCCAACTCCCTTTTGAAAGCAGTGACTGAATCTGCCTCCAGCACCCTTTCAGGCAGTGCATTCCAGATCTTAACCACTCGCTGCGTAAAACAGTTTTTTTCTTACGTCGCCTTTGGTTCTTTTGCCAATCACCTTAAATCTGTGTCCTCTGGTTCGCGACCCTTCTGCCAATGGGAACAGTTTCCCTCTATCTACTCTGTCCAGACCCTCATGATTTTGAATACCTCTATCAAATCTCCTCTCAATCTTCCCTGCTCCAAGGAGAACAACCCCAGCTTCTCCAGTCTATCAACGTAACTGAAATCCCTCATTCCTGGAATCATTCTCGTAAATCTTTTCTGCACCCTCTCTAAGGCCTTCACATCCTTCCTAAAATGTGGTGCCCAGAATTGGACACAATACTTCAGTTGGGGTCGAACCAGTGTTTTATATAGGTTCATCATAATTTCCACACTTTTGTACTCTATAGCTCTATTCATGAAGCCCAGAATCCCGTAAGCCTTTTTCACTGCTTTCTCAACCTGCCCTGCCACCTTCAACGATTTGTGCACACATACCCCCAGGTCTCTCTGTTTGTGCACCCCTTTCAGGATTGCACCATTTAGTTTCGATGTCCTCTCCTCATTCTTTCTACCAAAATGTATCACTTCACACTTTTCTGCGTTAAATTTCATCTGCTACGTGTCCGCCCATTTCACCAGCCTGTCTATGTTTTCTTGAAGTCTATCACTCTCCTCCTCACTGTTCACTATACTTCCAAGTTTTGTGTCATCTGCAAATTTTGAAATTGTGCCGTGTACAACCATGTCCAAGTCATTAATATATATCAAGAAAAGTGGTGGTCCTCGAACCGACCCCTGGGGAACACCACTGTATACCTTCCTCCAGTCCGAAAAACAACCGTTCACTACTACTCTCTACAGGAAACTCTTTGGTATCCGGCACCGACGGGACCAGGGTGGTGCCGGTTGAATAAAAATTCCGGATGATGGAGAGGGTTATCTACCGAGGCTATTTTTAACAAACAAAAATAAAAAAATCAAGAAATGTGCAGTATTCAGTAATTGGGTACTCACCTACAGAATGTTGTGTTAAATGGATGGTGGAAGATGCTTGATTACTGCCAGTTAAGGGTAATCCATAACTCTTTAATTACTTAACAGTAAAACAAAACTTATAAACGACTGTATACAGTACTGTAGTTGACTGTACACTTATTCCAAGTCAACTGGTTCATCAGGAATATCCATGCCAGCTGGGTCATCAGGATCAGGCACTTCCGCTGCTTCGACTCTTTCTGAAGCTTTCTTAAACATGTTGCGGATGTCGGCTTGCTTAGTGGACTCTTGCCTTTTCTGTAGAAACGTGGGATGCAGAATATGGAGTTGCATAACTTCTTGGGCAGAGTAGCAAGGCTGCCTTTCAGCAAATTGGAGGATTGAAGAAAATCCTTCTGCAGCTTTAGCCCAAGAAATCTTCTTCTCTTCAGAAATCTCATCCTCTTCACTTTCCATCTCACTTTCCTTCTCTTTCTTTGGATTCAAAACACTCAATTATTTCATCATCACTTAGCATATGCACAACAGCAACTTCTCTATCTGCATCAACCCACTGCTCGATATCACTTTCACTGAGGTGACGTAGAGGGTTTGCTGGGCCGACATTTTTCACCATGCCAGCCATTTCCATTATTGTACTCTTCTTGGGACGAACATTGAACCCATGAAATTCCTCCTCTGAAGAAGAACCTTCAGCAAACATTACAGAAGGCCACAATTTGCACCAGGCTTGCCTCAGAGTGTGACCTTTCACCAAGTTCCAGGAACATGCAACATTATAGATGGCATCTTTAATACTGTATTCCTTCTGAAATGCGTGAATATTGTCATCTTGGTTTATCAGTTTACGTAGGAAGTCTTTCTTGTAATGACACTTCAGATTTTGGATAACGCCCTGGTCCATGGATTGTATGAGAGAAGTTACATTTGGTGGCAAATAAATGGTGAAAATATTTCCCGAAACCAACTCGGATTCATGCGGATGGGCTCTGCAATTATCAAGCAATAAAATGCATTTGCTATCTTCAGGTTTCCCTATTTTACAGAAATGTTCCCTCACAGATGAAACAAAAATATGATGGAACCAATAGGAGAAGATTTCCTTATCCATCGAAGCATTTTTTTGATCTTTATACTCAACAGGTAAGTGCCTCACATTTTTAAATGCACGGGGATTTTTATACTTCCCAATAACAAGAAGTTTAACCCGGTGTGATCCAGCAGCGTTCGCACATGTTAGCACGGTTACACGATCTTTATTTTTCTTCTAACCTGAAGCATTAGCATCACTAGCCCCAGCAAGCGTTGATTCTGGCAAAAACCTCCAAAACAAGCCAGTTTCATCGGCATTATATACCTGTGCTGGCGACAAATCATGTTGCTGCACAATCGGATTGAAATAATCGCAGTATTCTTCTGCGGCGTCGTGATCAGCTGATTTCTTCTCCCCGGAAATATCGAGTCGTCGTATCCCGTGCCGTAACTTGAAGCACGTTAGCCATCCCTTGGAGAAAGCACACTTGTCAGTGAGCTCCATCCTTTCGTAGAAATCCTTCGCTTTCTCGATTAGCATGGGTCCGGAAAGTGGAACACCCTCTGCACGCTTAAGAGAAAACCACTCAAAGCACGGTATCCAGCTCTTCAAGCTTAGGCTTACGAAGCGTACGCCGTTTCTCTACACTCTTAGATGTCTCCGAGCTTGAATAAAACTTGAGCAGCTTATCCTTCTGCGATTTGATGTCGTAGATTGTTGACGAACCGATTTTGAATTCATTCATAATGTTGATACGCTTCTCTCCCCTTTCTAGTCGTTGGCATATCTCGATTTTCTGTTTTAAAGTTAACACCACTCTCTTCCTTTTCCTTGGACCAGCTTTTGGGAATTCCATAATGCAAGATGGGGGAGATAATTCCCGATAAAGATGGAGAGACACACAGAAAAATGGTGGCTTGGAAGAGACTACCAGCAGCGCGGGAGACACACAGTAAAATGGCGGATCAGAAGAGACTACCGGCGGCGCGGGAGACTCAGACTCCTGTTCGGACTTCCGACAGCGCCAGGAAGCCGAGTAGTGGCACTTTGGAGAACTACCCCCACTGACTGACTCGGCGTTCGCGGGAGACTCGGACTCGGCAACATTGCAGGGACAGGGTACTGAATTTGGATGATCAGCCATGATCGCATTGAATGGCGGAGCAGGCTAGAGGGGCCGAATGGCCTACTCCTGCTCCTATCTTCTATGATTGGGGAGGAGTTTTCGGAGTATGAATTTTGCCGGTTAATAGAGAATTCCGGATATTTAGGTGCCGTTTAAACGAGAGTTTCCTGTATTTCCTATCACTTAGCTAATTTCGTCCTGCCACTGTCCCTTTTATTCCATGGGATTCAACTTTGCTGGCAAGCCTATTATGTGGCACTTTGTCGAATGCTTTTTGGAAATCCATATACACTACGTCAATTGCATTACCATCATCAACCCTTTCTGTTACCTCATCAAAGAACTCAATCAAGTTAGTTAAACACAATTTGCCTTTAACAAATCAGTGCTGGCTTTCCTTAATTAGTCCATACTTGTCCAAGTGACTTAATTTTGTCCTGATTACTGTTTCTGAAAGCTTCCCCACTACCGAGGTCAAACCGACTGGCCTGGGTTTATCTTTACACCCTTTTTTGAACAAGGGTGTAACATTTGCAATTCTCCAGTCCTCTGGCACCACCCCCGTATCTATGGAGGATTGGAATATTATGGCCAGTACCTCCGCGATTTCCTCCCTCAATTCCCTCAGCATCCTAGGATGCATCCCATCCGCTCCTGGTGACCTATCTACTTTAAGTATAGCCAGCCTTTTTAATACCTCAATCAATTTTTATCCTATCAAGTATCTCCAATACCACCTCCTTCACTATGTCTATGGCAGCATCCTCTTCCTTGGTGAAGACAGATGCAAAGTATTCGTTTAGTACCTCAGCCATACCCTCTGCCTCCATGCATAGGTCTCCTTTTTGGTACCTAATTGGCCCCACCCCTCCTCTTACTACCCGTTTACTATTTATATGCCTATAGAAGACTTTTGGGTTACCTTTTATGTTGGCTGCCATTCTATTCTCATACCCTCTCTTTTCCCCTCATTTTCTTTTCCACTTTTCCTCTGACCTTTCTATATATAGCCTGATTCTCAGATGTATTTGCAACCTGACATCTGTTATACGCACTCTTTTTCTGCTTCATATTCTCTATCTCTTTCGTCATCCAGGGAGTCCTGACGGGAATGTACCTCAACTGTACCTGAACTATTTCCTCTTTAAATGCAGCCCATTGTTCCATTACAGTTTTGCCTGCCAATCTTTGATTCCAGTTTACCCGGGCCAGATCCGTTCTCATCCCACTGAAATTGGCCTTCACCCAGTTAAACATTTTTACTCTAGATTGCTCCCTGTCCTTTTCCATAGCTAATCTAAACCTTATGATACTATGATCACTGTTGCCTAAATGTTCACCTACTGACACTTGCTCCACCTGACCTACCTCATTCCCCAGAACCAGATCCAGCAATTCCTCCTCCCTCGTCGGGCCGGAAACATACTGATCAAGAAAGTTCTCCTGAGCACACTTCAGAAATTCTTCCTCTTCTCTGCCCTTAATACTATTACGATCCCAGTCGATAGTAGGATAGTTGAAGTCCCCCATTATTACTACTCTATAGTTCTTGCACCTCTCTGCAAATTTGCTCCTCCATATTTTTCCCACTATTTGGTGGTCCATATAATACACCTAGTAGTGTAATGGCACCTCTATTATTTGTTAACTCTAGCCATATAGATTCCGTCCTTGACCCCTCCAGGACATCCTCTCTCTCTCCAGCACTGTAACATTCTCCTTGACCAATACTGCCACACCACCTCCTATTTTTCCTTCCCTATCTTTCCTGAACACTTTATAACCAGGAATATTTAATACCCAATACTGCCCTTTTTTGAGCCAGGTCTCAGTTATTGCCACATCATATTCCCATGTAGCTATTTGTGCCTGCAGCTCACTTACCTTGTTTCCTATGCTCCGTGCATTCACATACATACACTGTAAACCCATCTTAGACCATTCTGTATTCTCTCTTAGTTTGATCCTCCCCCCAATACTTTACAATTTCTTACTTTAGTGCTCTCTGCCTCTCCCAATCTTTGAGCAGTTTATTTCCCCTTTTTAATGTTACATCCTGGTGCCCATCCCCCTGCCAAATTAGTTTAAACCCGCCCCAACAGCACTAGCAAACCGCCCCGCGAGGATATTGGTTCCGGCCCTGTTGAGGTGAACCCGTCCAGCCTGTACAGGTCCCACCTCCCCCAGAACTGGTCCTAATGCCCCAGGAATTTAAAGCTCTCCCTCCTGCACCATCTCTCCAGCCACGCGTTCAACTGCGCTATCCTCCTATTTCTCTACTCACTCGCGCGTGGCACCGGGAGTAATCCAGAGATTACTACCTTTGAGGTCCTGCTTTTTAACCTCTTTCCTAGCTCCTTGAAATCTGCCTGCAGGACCTCATCTCTCTTTCTACCTATGTTGTTGGTGCCGATATGGACCACGACCTCTGGCTGTTCACCCTCCCGCCTCAATGTTCCGCAGCCACTCGGTGACATCCTTGACCCTGGCACCAGGGAGGCAACATACCATCCTGGAGTCACGTCTGTGGCTGCAGAAACACCTGTCTGCTGCCCTAACTATCGAATCCCCTACCACTATTGCTTTCCCGCTCTTCTTCCTCCCACCCTGTACAGTTGAGCCACCCGTAGTACCGCAGACTTGACTCTTGCCATACTCCCCATTGCTTAATAAGAAGCAATTGATTAATAATTCCCCAACCCCATTAATTTCTGCTGTAGTGGTTAAAGTAAGCCACATGTTGTTTTACCTCAATTAACCTTGGTTCCCTGAGCAGCCTCTCTTGCTATCTTTCCTCTAGCTTATTCTTCACTCATGGTACAAGGAAATGACATATCATACCATGTTAAAAAGGAGTATGTGTTTGAGGCCAATATGCAGTCAAATTATTTTTATATTGCCAAAAGGTGGACTCTAAGGGACGGATGCAGAGGCTGGTTGTTATACGAATGCATTGTGCAAGCAGGATGCTGGCTATTAGCTGGGGAGCAGAGTAACTAATAATAAAATAGTGAGGAGTGTCAGCCATACATAGTAGCTGAAAGATAAGGATTTCAGACTTGGAGAACTAAACATTGCCAACTCTGGAAGCCAAATCAGCATCAAGGACTCCCAGGACAGGTAATATGAAGTCACATCTCTGCACCTAAGAGTGTGCTTGAAACCCAGCCTCAGGATGGCACCATGAATCTATCAGTATGAATTTTCCACTATCTAGATCAGCCGTTATGAGTTGAGCTAGACAACTGACTTATGCCAATTATTGTATTATATAGCAGATTCATGCTGTGAATCCACAATTACAGGGAACGGAGTTGAAAGTGACCATAAACCTACTTCCACAAAGAACCTGGTTGAGATTGTCTAAACTCATTTCATTTAGAATCCCCACAGCAAGAAAGCAGAGAGACTTTTACACGATCAGTTTCTGCTGAGTGTGAACCCATTTTCCGGAGGTTAAAGAACAGTGTGCACAACCCACTGCGACAGTCTCCTTCCTCCTCCAAAGTAACTTTCTGAACAAGGAAACATCATGCTTACATTCACGCAATTATGTTACAACCTGGGCCTTTTAAGAAGTCTGTTTTTAGACATTTCCAGAGACAATCAGGGAAATGTGATGAACAATTAAGAAAAATAAAAAAAATACAAACAGCTTCAGTCCTTTTAATTAACCATTTAGTTCCACAAAGATAATTTACTTATTCAGCATGATATGTGTCAGATGAACAATGTGTTTCAACAAGTTGGCCTACAATTTAAATTTATAAAGCTCTAATAGAAGCAACAGAATTTTGAGTATCTTCAGCAGCCGGTCATATTCTGGCCAACATTTGTTGAAGCACATCGGTGCCTCTTGCCAACTTAATGTTGATTTCTTGTTGAGACGCAGAGATTTTTTTTATGTGGCTACGGTTAGAAGTGACTTGTCTTCTTCCTTGTGAATGTCCTGCACCTGCTACTCAACCACTTGTTCCGCAGACATTTGGATGGCCGATTTCCCCCGTAGCAGCTGCAACACGTCTCTTGTCTCCCTCAAGAATTTCTGAATCACTTCCAGCACTTTAGTTTCAAAAAGACCACAAATTTTATGCAACTTCAACTATCAAAAAAAGAAAGCAATTTACAACTGTTTAACTGGGTAATGCCAAACTATCAAACTCAGCCGAGATATTATCAAAGTAACCCTGCGTACAAACATGGTATCATTCCACTAACAGATAGTGTTGCAGGTCCATCACAGCTGTAGTCCTCTTCTCCTCGTTCCCCTCAACCACAGTCCACAGAATTGACAATCTAACTTTACTCAGAAACCATTAAAAATTACTTTACATACTCAGTGCTTGGGACTCTGCAGATGCCTTGCTTCTGTCAGTTGCAGTACATATGCAACCAATGGGTCAGGAGTTATTTTGTCATCTGATTTTCCCTCTTCCCTTGTGAAGGAGTGCTTTGTCCTCACTCTGTGCCTCCACAAAAGATTGAAGATCGGGAACTCACAAGGTAGGGAGGTAGGCACAAACTCTCATCCTAATACCATTCACAACTGCTCCAATAATAAAACCGCCTACAGCAGGACCTGGACAACATCCAAGCTTCGGCTGACAACTGGCAGGTAACATTTGTACCACATGTGCCAGGCAATGACCAACTACAAGAAAAGGCCCAACCATCTACCCGATCTTCAACGACACCACCAATGAGTCCCTCACCGACATCCTAGGGGTTACCACTGACCAGCAGCTTGAATGGAACAGCCATATCAACACTGTGGCTACTGGAGCAGTGCAAAGGCTGGGTACTCTACAACAAGTGGCTCCTCACCACCATCTTCAAAGCTCGTCAGGAGTGTGATGGAATACTCACCTGGATGGGTACAGCCACAACTATACTCAAGAAGCTCGACACCATCCAAGACAGAGTAGTGCGCTTGATTGATGCCTCTGCTACTGAACTAACAACATGTGGGGATCAATTAAATGTTGCTGGTTCTACCTATTTTGGTCGCTCCATGCAAAAAGCTGGGCCTTTGCTGTTTCATCACATATACAAAAACAAACCGTGCTACTTACTGCAGGAGTTGGACTTGTGATTACAGTGAAGTGCTCAGAGTCAATTATTTATAACTAAACTTAAGAGAATGTATTTCATTCATCAATGTGAAAGAATGTCCGCTAACTAGAATTATTACAGGTTTGTACTGAATGCTCATGGATGACACTATTACTACTACTATTATTACCACTAGTTCATTCCAACTTGTTTCGATACAATGTTTGTATATTGTAAACATTTATTTATTGCTGGTGAGATTCTAGATGCTTAGAATACAATTCAGTTTTAAATTTTGTTCATGGTACATATGCTCATTAACACTTACCAGTTTCCGGAAGCCTTAAATGAACTCGATTAGCAACTGAGGCTTTTGTATAAGACGTGATTGGGCTGTGACCACGTTCTTGAGCCCAGCGCACAAGATCAATCCGGGCAGATGTCAGATCAGATGATGTTTTTTTCACCACCATCATAGAAGCTTCTGTGTCTCGACTAAAGTTGATGCTGTCCCTGTCAGAGACCTTGATGTGATGGAAACAAATGTTAATGTAAAATTAATCAAATTAAGCATGAGCAGTCTACCTAATTTCCCAGAATGCATTAAAGCAGTCAGCTGTAGTGATGCATAAAAATGGAGTACCTTCTAGCACTTTCTGCTCTGTACTATTTCCTCAAATAATTTTGAAAAAAGGACAAATTTCAAAAACCAGTAATATTTATATTAAATTTATTTTTGAACAGAAGCTGCAACTGTGTGTTTGAAAGTGAAAAAATTGCAGTGTCCCAGCTTTTATATTGTGTTCTATAAACTTTAGAAAGTTTATTAAGCTGCGGTAGAGAGAAAGTGCAGTGAGCAAGACACAGAGACAAAGACACAAATAGAGAAAAAGGCAGACAACAGCAAAAAGGCAGACAGATGGTTTCTTTCCTCATTCACATTTTTTTGAAAAAGCTTGAATTTTTAAAGCAATGGGACAAAGTGGAGAGCTAGTTCTGGGAGCTGGTGCAGGCATTATGGGCTGAATGGCCTCCTCCTGCGCTATAAAATTCTGATTCTATACCAGAGGTGACCTGGTGGTACACTAACATGTAGTAAATTGTAATGGTGAAAACAAGTGGTAGCTGATCGGATATCAAGTAAAATCAGGCGGGGTGTATAACGGGTGGCCGATATTCTACCGGCCGCATCCTGCCACCGTCGAAACTGAAATTCAGCCTTCAGGTTTCTAAACTAGGGTGTCTGGGAGAGGGGAAATGATTAACACAATTTATAGACAGAAGCTTTCACCCTCTCAGTTGGGGAAATGGTCTGTGGCACAGGACCATAAAACCAGGGAGCAAGAAAACAACTTACAAAATAGAGGGAGGGATTTAGTGGCTGTATTGACATTACATAGGACTTGCTACTAATTTTACTTTTGTTTTGGAAGGAAAGCAACTGTGGGTCATTTTCATCCTAACATCACAGAAATTATCTGATGATGTACGCTGATACTATTTACAATTATATTATGCATTTGCAAAAAAGGAATTTTTCTGCACTGAGTGTCTCTTTAAGAAAACACTTTTGCCATCTTTCAAAGTTCCATCAAGAAACCTACACTCAAGTAATCACCACTGTACCCTAGATCTAAATTTATAGTTTCTACATCTTCCTGCACCAGAAATCTCTTCAGCTCCCCTCTGAAGAAGCTGCTGTGCATCTGCAGTGCAACGTTTGCCACAATTTCAGTAAATTGTTCAAAGGTGAACATTGATAAGTTACATTCAGAGAAATGTACCTGAGAAAAGGGGTTACATATTCAAAGGGATCATGCTCTAGAGTTATGTATTAATGATAATCACAATGAATGTAAAAACATCTTGGGCTGTATTTTGCGACCCCCACGGGTGTGTATGCGCCCGTAGGGGCTGCGCAAGTTCCGGGTTTAGGCATGCGAAGCGCACGCGCTGAAACCCGGCACTTGCGATCTGTCAAGAATTCTCTTGACAGATCCTCCGCATCCGCAGGAGAAGGGCCTCTGCAGGTGGAGATTTGCGCTATTTGCACAACTTCTGCCCGCTGAATGCGTGTCAAATTCTTACGCCTGGTAAAAGCAGGCGTAAGGCCTGCTTTTACCAGCATAAGAGTTTTTAAAAAATAGAAAAATAAAATTTTATCACTCATTTATAAATTTAATTAAATTCAATCTACATTAATGACTTGGATGAAGGGACTGAGTGTAATGTAGCCAAGTTTGCGGATGATACAAAGATGGGTGGGAAAGCAAGTTGTGCAGAGGACTCAAAGAATCTGCAAAGGGATATAGACAGGCTAAGTGAGTGGGCAAACATTTGGCAGATGGAGTATAATGTGGGAAAGTGCGAGGTTATCCACTTCGGCAGGAAAAATAAAAAGCAAACTATTATTTAAATGGAGAGAGATTACAAAATGCTACAGTTCAGAGGGACCTGGGGGTCCTTGTGCATGAAACACAAAAAGTTAGCATGCAGGTACAGCAAGTAATCAAAAAGGCAAATGGAATGTTGGCCTTTATTGCAAGGGGGTTGGAGTATAAAAGCAGGGAAGTCCTGCCACAACTGTACAGGGTATTGGTGAGACCACACCTGGAGTACTGCATACAGTTTTGGTCTCCTTATTTAAGGAAGGATATACTTGCATTGGAGGCAGTTCAGAGACGATTCACTAGGTTAATTCCAGAGATGAGGGGGTTGACTTATAAAGAAAGGTTGAGCAGGTTGGGCCTATACTCATTGGAATTTAGAAGAATGAGAGGTGATCTTATTAAAACATATAAGATACTGAGGGGGCTCGACATGGTAGATGCAGCGAGGATGTTTCCCCTCGTGGGGAAATCTAGAACTCGGGGGCATAGTTTCAGAATAAGGGGTCGCCCTTTTAGAACTGAGATGAGGAGGAATTTCTTTTCTCAGAGGTAGTAAATCTGTGGAATTCTCTGCCCCAGAGAGCTGTGGAGGCTGGGTCATTAAATACATTTAAGGTGGAGATACAGATTTTTACAAGATAAGGGAGTGAAGGGTTATGGGGAGCGGGCAGGGAAGTGGCTTTGAGCCCAAGATCAGCCATGATCTTATTGAATGGTGGAGCAGGCTCGAGGGGCCAAGTGGCCTATTCCTGCTCCTATTTCTTATGTTCTTAAAAATACTCTTCAAAAAGGTAAGTTTATTTTTAGCCCTGTAAAAACATTAAAAAAATTCTCCAAAAAATTTAATGTTTAAAATATTAAATGCCATTTTAAATATGTATTAAAATATTTCATGTGTTGATGTATTTTTTAAAGTGATCCCCATTCATACTTATGACAGTTCCGTACGCTTGTGCCCCTGGGATACTTGGGGCTCTGCCCTCGCGGAGCCGGAGAGGCCCAGGATCGCAAGCTGCCATTCCTCCCAGACCACCGGGTACTTTCGTAGACATTTTGCAGGTCAGAGGCATCCGCTCGCGGGAAGCCTCCGATCACAAATGTTGGCCCCTTATGTTATGGGCAATACGGTGGTGACAGGTGCCATGAGTGAGATGAACATAATTTCAAGTTTCTGATCTGAGCTGCTTAACATCCTGACAACCTTGTAGGAGATAGGGAGGATCATAAGGGAAGAGTCAAACGTGAGTGAAATGATACCTTCTTGTGGGGTCTGCCCTCTTGGCAGCAGAGATATTATGGCCAGACGGGGGATAACTTATAATATACTAAAATAAAATATAAGTAAAAAAACACATTATATCCATTGTTAGTAATACTGACCAACACAGAGCCCTATCTTTTGTTTGTATGGATATAAATCTTGTAAAGATTTGGGGCTGAATCTTAACTCCAAAAAATGGGTGGGTTGGGGTCAATGTTCCCTATTAGCTGCGCAGCTCTTGGCAAGTCCCGTGCAGCCGGTGAGCCGGCTTTTGAAAAAGAAGCGAGCATGCGTGGAATTTTGAATGGTCCACGCAGCCCCTTAAAGGGGTTGTGCGGGCCAAAAATATAATTAGAGGGCACTTTGGTTGGGGTCGTGTCAGTGGTTAAAATGCAAAAAATCTGGAAGAACTGAACCCGGCTCGAACACGCCCACATCTGGTTTTAATGGAGGCCGGACGAGGGGCGGGGACTAATCCGCTTGTGAGAAAGTCATTTAAATATTAGAATGAGGTTGCCTGCCTTCATTTTAACAGTCATTCTATTTTTTTTACCACAGGCGGCCTGGGTTTCCCAGGCTTCGAGAAACCCGGCAGCTTAAAGGAGGCAAGAAGGGCTGAATCCATAAGGCAAGTGCCTTTACAAGACTGCTTGTGGGCCCCGAGGAGCAGGAATGTTTCCTCCAGGCCCAACAAGCTACCCAGTAAAACCCACCGCCCCCCCCCCAACCGGTGATTTGTCTGGTCCCCCCGACCACCATCGGAACCCCCCAGGAACTCCCCCGCCACCCATAATCGGGATCCCCCCCACAATTGGGACCCCCGAGACCACCATCGGATTCCTCCGCCCCCACGATCCTTCTCACAACCCCAATACATCTACCTGCTCTTGTAGGCTTGTGAAGCAGGCTTCCCACCCGAAAGGCCTCCAGCCTGTCAATCAGGCTGCCTGTGGGCAGGATCCCCACTTAAAGGGGCCCTGCAGTTAAATTCTGCAGGACATTAAGGAAAACCGTTCTTCCGGGTTTCCCGACCTCACATCAGCTTCCCCGCACAGAACTCGACCTCAGGCTAAAGTCCAGGCCTAGGAGTCTATGGTAATAATGACCCTTTATTTATAGATTAAAAGTTGCACATTTTTGGAAGTCAACAGAAAAAATGTTTTTAGATAGGTAATTTATATTTCCCCGTTTCTTCAAAACAATGTTATAATTGGCTTTGGAGGAAACATTAATTCTACAGCATAGTATTTGAGTAAAAGAGAGGGAGAGAAAGAGACACATACACAATGTGAGTATGAATGTAGGCAGGGAGGAAGAGGTTAAACTGTGAACTCAGACTTACAAATGTAAACTGTGTGTATAATTTTCTGTTTGAAGACAACTGTGCTTATGGTTTCCAAAAGTAAAATGTTTTCTAAAACTATCACCAGTTGATAGCATTTGGTAAAATAAACTTGCCCAAGGGAATATCACATCAAGCAAATCCTTTTATAGATTGTTCAGTAGTCTCTCCATTTTGAGACCAGGATACACACATTATATAAATTTCATGGTCCAAATAATGTTTTCCTTTGAAATGTCTGATCATTTCACAGCCATAATGCAGTATATCTCAGCTAAATTCCCCATTTGTTCCTCATTCTGTCTGCCCTTATTGTGACCAAATTTTAATCCTTTCCCACTGAAAATTCCCACGAATTCATCAATACTCCACTCAGTGTTCCACTATGGTTGTATTGTTTTTCGGAGCATTGCTTTTTTGCTCTGCTTTGCTGTACTTGAAAACAAACATGCTTAATTATTCAATTCGATTGTGCATTTCTCCTTAGAAACCTGTAAAGTATCACACCATCATATTTTGCCCATACAATGTCCATCCACCAGCCCTCACTAATTTTCATCAGGCATTAACTCTCCCGTTTTTAACTGTCATCTTTAATTAGCTATTAATTCATTCCCTACAGGTTTCTTTTCTGCATTTGCATCTTTGTTTGAATGTTCTGAGAAACATTACGTTTAATGCCTCTGTATATTCATTTTAGCTTCATTTACTAAAGTTTTTAAAACTTTTTTTTTACATAATAGCACTACATTAATGTAAGAGTCGTTTATTTTCCATCTACATTAGATTTTTTTTTTTAAATGGTCAATTTCATACACGTGTTGCAAAGAGAATAATTTACGTTGGCTAAATTGTGACTCAAAATCAAGTTTGCCGGATTTCCCCTTCTGCATGACCTTACTGATTTCATGCTGTGGACTGACAGCTGAACAAATACTTATTTCAGAACCGCATTGTCATGACTAGCACATGTCCCATTCCAATTCTCAAAGGCATTTTACTCATGTTACTGCCATGCTTCATGCTTCTCACCACCTAAAGTCATGCTTTGATATCAAGTTGTGAAACTCTTCATTGCTAAAACTTCCCAGAAACAAAATTATTAATTATTCAAATAGAAATAATAATCTATGTTTGGCAAATAACCTTTAATGCAAAGGAAGACATAAAATTGGAGTATGAATAATCATAAAACCTTATAAAATATATATTTTAAAAAGTCTTCAGGGAACTCGGCTATTCTCTTGAACAAGTTAGGACACTCTTGAACAAGTTAGGACAGTTGTCATCCATGCTGTTAGATGAAATGCCTTATGATAACAGGTGTCTTTCTTGTATTGGGAAAGAATTTTTAAAAAAAGCAGAGACTTTTCCTGCATTATAAAGTATAGCTCTTGTCAGCTCGCACAACTGTGTGGATAGTGGTGGTGAAAACACAGGGCAAATCTGAAAGTGACACTACACAGAGGATACTATTGTGGAATACAGAACTTAGGAATGAGGAAGGCTTGATGACTACTTGTACCTTCAAATCTCCAATTGAAATAAATTATATATTCCATAGTTCTCTACTGAATATTGGGGGGAAAATTCAGTTGGTTGCGCCTCCCGTTAGCGCCTTAAGAGGGTGCTAATGGGGCACAAAGCAACGAGCACCCGGGCGCGGCGATGTTTGCGCCGCTCGCGAAATTAACTAGACATATTGCGGCAGCGCTAAACACTACTGCCACCATCTCCTGCGCCGGCAGATCGTGACGTCAGTCGAGTGTGCAACGCCCCAGTAGCGGATAGAGTGGCACCCCCTGCCTTACCGCCTGCCGCTAGCAACGACAGGTTGAGGGGAGCGTTTTGCAGTCAGGAAGGGACTGGGGGAGCGCTATTTAAAGGCGACCGCTTCCTGCCTTTTTTTGTTGGCGACATTTTTGAACCACGCATTCTGAGAGAGAGAGAGAGAGACAGACAGACTTCTGGAGAGATTCAACGCTGTGTGAAGGAGTTTTGGGTACTGAGCAGCACTTTGCAGGTTCATTTTGATTTGCCCTTCCTTGTATCGATTTAGAAGAGACTGTGGGGGCTGCACTCTGAGCTCTTTCCCTGGGCCTCTCCATTGTTCTTACCAGCAGATTTGATGTGTAGGTCTCTCCAGACCGAGATTCAAGGCTGCAATGAGCAGGATGTGGATGGAAAGCAAGATTAACCCTCCCCTTTAAGAACTGGCCGGCGCCATTGTGTCTGTGTTCCATTGCTGACTGACATCACATGAGCTTCGCCAGCGCTCTGAGTTAGCGCCTCGCTCCTCGGCCTTTGCGCCTTAAGACAGATGTGTAGCGCCTGATTTAGCGCTCCAATCACCTCCAGGGGCGATAAAAGTCAAGTTTGCAGTCGGAGGCGATAATTAGCGCCAGGCACTAATTTTGCGCCCGGCCGATAATTGCGCCCCAAACGGGGCGATACTGAATTTTTCCCCCATTGTGTTTATTTGTTTATGTTATATTGTTTGCACCTAAGGTTATACACCCTGCAAGTGTATAAAATCAAGTTTCACCATACATTACCTAATTCAACATATGTAAAATAGGATGCTGTACTCTGTCCAGACTTTCCTTTAACTTTTTTTGTGCATAAGAAAAAAATTGATACATCAAGGTCTTTCTTCCTGCAGTTTCTTTTAAAGATTGTAGCCAAAAATAGAAAATCTGCACAGATAATATATTCAAAAAAAATAATCTGTGCAGAGAATCTATCATATAGTAGGAATGATGTGTTTCAGTACATCGTAAATACCAGAATTTGCAATTTAGCGCAACAATCTAGGTTGACACTCCAGTGCAGTACTGAGGGAGTGATGCACTGCCGGAGGTGCTGTCTTTCGGATGAGACGTTAAACCGTCTGCTCTCAGATGGACATAAAAAATCCCATGTCACTATTTCGAAGAAGAGCAGGGGAGTTATACCTGGTGTCCTGGCCAATATTTATCTCTCAATCAACATCACTAAAAACAGATTAGCTGGCATCATCACATTGCTGTTCGTGGGAGCTTGCTTTGTGCAAATTGGCTACCACGTTTCCTACATTATAACAGTGACAACACTTCAAAAGTACTTCCATTGGCTGTAAAATGCTTTAGGACATCCTGAAAGGTGCTGTATAAATGCAAGTCTTCCACCCGTGACGTCCCTCATATTCGCTCCCTGAAGTCCAAGGGACGCAGTCTTGAATGGATATGGCGGACAACTGGTTTAGCTATTCACTGCCTGATCTGGCTGGACCACATAAAGCATTATCGAGTCCTGCTCATGTCTGCCAAAATTGCTCACTTCCAGAATCATTCTGGAATGCAAAGATAAACCCCAGCTTCTATACACTACTGCTATCCACTTTCCCCACAGGAAAAGTATTTGAACCGCGGCTAACAAGAGAAGTTAAAGATAGCATTAGATCAAAGGAAGAGGCTTATAATGTTGCCAAAAAAGAGTAGCAAGCCTGAGGATTGGGAGGATTTTAGAATTCAGCAAAGGAGGACCAAGAAATTGATAAAGAAAGGGAAAATAGAATATGAGAGTAAACTAGCGAGAGACATAAAAACAGACTGTAAAAGCTTCTATAGGTATGTAAAAAGGAAAAGATTAGCGAAAGTAAATGTGGGTCCCTTACAGGCTGAGACAGGAAAAATTGTAATGGGGAATAAGGAAATGGCAGAGAAATTAAACAAATACTTTGGGCTGGATTTTCTGAATGGGAAGCTTTTGGAGGCGGGACTGCTGCTTGCCGGGTCTCAGTCCCGCCTCCATCAGCTTCTGGCCAACCAGCAGGAACTTCCCCTGATTGACCTTGTTAAGCCCGCCCGGCAGGCTCAGCAGGCCAATTAGGGGGAAGTCAGTGACAGAGCACGTCAACGTATGACGTGTCATCTGTCAAGAACTTTTGAAAGAAGAAATGTCATCATTTGACAGCTCTGTGAAGCTGTCAAACACTGACATTCTGTGTAGTTTGATGAGTCCTCGTGTTCAGGACTCATCAAACCTTTCTACTTTGCAGAAATCAGCTGGCTGTTGGATCGGAGGATGCAACAGCCAGTCTGTGATCTCTACAGTGGAGATGTCGGGACTCCGGCTCCACAGCGGCTGAAGGCTGTAGGTAGAAACAAAGGTAAGTTAACATTTTCTTACACTTTACACTCACCTCACTTACTTACCACTCCACACTTGCACCCATCACTCACCTCTACATCGCACTTTCAGACCCCTCCGACACCCGCAGACCTCCTACTCCCCGGCGGGGTTCCCCCAGGTCGGGAAGCCCGCACTTCAGCACGAAAAATGGGGATAATCCTATTTTCTGCCTGTTAACTACCTGTTAACAGGCAGTTAATAGGCTTTAATCCCTTCCCGCCTCAAAGGAGATGGGACCCGGGGCAGGACGGCTTCCCGCCTCCTGGCAAGAGGGCACGGAGGCGGGTTGGGGGCGGGTTTGCCACCCGTCCCCAAATTCTGCAACTTTCCCGGCAGTCCTGCCTCCATGGGGCTGAGAAAATCCAGCCCTTTGTGTCTGTCTTCACTGAAGAAGACGCAAAAAACTTCCTGGAAATAGTGGAGAACCAAGGGTCTAGCAAGAATGAGGAACTGAAAGAAATTAGTATTAGTAAAAAAATAGTACTGGAGAAATTAATGGGACTGATGGCCTATATCCTAGGGTTTTGAAAGAGGTGGCTATAGAGATAGTGGATGAATTGGTTGTCATTTTCCAAAATTCCATAGCTTCTAGAATGATTCCCGCGGATTGGAAAGTAGCAAATGTAACCCCACCATTTCAGAAAGGAGGGAAGAGAGAAAACGGAGAACTACAGATCAGTTATCCTGACACCAGTAGTAGGAAAATGCTAGAATCTATTATTAAGGACGTGTTAACAGGGCACTTCGAAAATAATAATAGGATTAGGCAGAGTCAACACAGATTTATGAAATGGAAATCGTGTTTGACAAATCTGTTAAGAGTTTTTTAAGGTTGTAACTAGCAGAATAGATAAGGGGGGATCCAGTGGATGTGGTGTATTTGGATTTTCAGAAGACATTCGATAAGGTGCCACAGAAGAGGTTATTAAACAAAATTAGGGCTCATGGGATAGGGGATTGGTTAACGGACAGAAAGCAGAGAGTAGGAATAAACGGGTCAGTTTTGGGTTGGCAGGCTGTAACTAGTGGGGTACCACAAGGATCAGTGCTGGGGCCTCAGATATTCACAATCTACATCAATGATTTGGATGAGGGGACCAAATGTAATATATCAAAGTTTGCTGATGATACAAAGCTGGATGGGAATGTAAGTTGTGAGTAGGATGCAAGGAGGCTTCAAAGGGATACAGACAGGCTAAGTGAGTGGGCAAGAACATGGCAAATGGAATATAATGTGGATAAATGTGAAGTTATCCACTTTGGTAGGAAAAATAGAAAAGCAAAGTATTTTTTAAATGTAGAGAGATTGGGAAATGCTGGTATTCAGAGGGACCTGGGTGTCCTTGTACATGAATCACTGAAAGTTAACATGCAGGTACAGCAAGCACAAGAGGATTTGAGTATAAGAGTAAACACGTCTTACTGCAATTATATAGGGCCCTGGTGAGACCACACCTGGAGTATTGTGTACAGTTTTGGTCTCCTTACCGAAGGAAGGATGTACTTGCCATAGAGTGCAATGAAGGTTCACCAGACTGGTTCCTGGGATGGAGTTTCGAAGAATGAGAGGTGATCTCATTGAAACATACTAAATTCTTACAGGGCTTGACAGGGTAGATGCAGGGAGGATGATTCCCTTGACTGGGGAGTCTAGAACCAGGGGTCACAGTCTCAGAATAAGGGGAACGGCCATTTAGGACTGAGATGAGGAGAATTTTCTTCACTCAGAGCGTGGTGAATCTTTGGAATTCTCTACCCCAGAGGGCTGTGGAGCCTCAGTCGATGAGTATATTCAAGACAGAGATCAATAGATTTTCGAATATTAAGGGAATCAAGGGATATGGGGATAGTGCAGGAAAGTGGAGATGAGGTAGAAGTTCATCCCTGTTTGGCATAAAAATAAAACAAAAAAGGTGACTCAACCGTGGCTAACAAGGGAAATTAGGGATAGCATAAGATCCAAAGAGAGGACATATAAATTGGCCAGAAAAAGCAGCAAACCTGAGGGTTGGGAGCAGTTTAGGATTCAGCAAAGGAGGACAAAGGGATTAATTAAGAGGGGGAAAATAGAATATGAGAGGAAGCTTGCAGGGAACATAAAAACTGACTGTAAAAGCTTCTATAGATATGTGAAGAGAAAAAGATTGGTGAAGTCAAGCGTAGGTCCCTTGCAGTCAGAATCAGGGGAATTTATAATGGGCAACAAAGAAATGGCAGCCCAATTAAATGCATATTTTGGTTCTGTCTTCACAAAGGAGGACACAAATAACCTCCCAGAGATGTCGGGGAACATAGGGTTTAATGAGAGGGAGGAACTGAATGAAATCAGTATTTATAGGGAAATGGTGTTAGGGAAATTGACGGGACTGAAGGCCGATAAATCCCCAGGGCCTGATAATCTACATCCTAGGGTACTTAAGGAAGTGGCCCTAGAAATAGTAGATGCATTGCTGGTTATCTTCCAAAATTCTAGAGACTCTGGAACAGTTCCCATGGATTGGAGGGTAGCTAATGTAACCCCACTATTTAAAAAGGGTGGTAGAGAGAAAACGGGGAATTATAGACCGGTAAGCCTGACATCGGTAGTGGGGAAAATGCTAGAGTCCATTATAAAATATGTAATAGCAGAGCACTTGGAGAACAGTGACAGGATCGGACAAATTCAACATGGATTTACAAAAGGTAAATCATGCTTGACTAATCTACTGGAATTTTTTGAGGATGTAACTGGTAGAATAGATAAGGGAGAACCAGTGGATGTGGTGTATTTGGACTTTCAGAAGGCTTTCGATAAGGTCCTGCATAAGAGATTAGTGTGCAAAGTTAAAGCACATGGGATTGGGGGTAAGGTACTGACTTGGATAGAGAACTGGTTGGCAGACAGGAAGCAAAGAGTTGGAATAAACGGGTCTTTTTCCGAGTGGCAGGCAGTGACTAGTGGGGTACCGCAGGGATCGGTGCTAGGACCCCAGTTATTCACAATATATATTAATGATCTAGACGAGGGAACTAGATGTAATATCTCCAAGTTTGCAGACGACACAAAGCTGGGTGGGTGTGTGTGCTGTGAGGAGGATGCAGAGAAACTCCAGTATGATTTGGACAGGTTGGGCAGATGCATGGCAGATGCAGTATAATGTGGATAAATGCGAGGTTATCCACTTCGGTGGCAAAAACAGGAAGGCAGATTATTATCTGAATAGCAATAGATTGGGAAAAGGGGAAGTGCAACGAGACCTGGGTGTCCTTGTGCACCAGTCGCTGAAGGTAAGCATGCAGGTGCAGCAGGCGGTTAAGAAGGCAAATGGTATGTTGGCCTTCATAGCGAGAGGATTCGAGTACAGGAGCAAGGATGTCTTGCTGCAGTTGTACAGGGCCTTGGTGAGACCACACCTTGAGTACTGTGTGCAATTTTGGTCGCCTTATCTGAGGAAGGATGTTCTTGCCATGAAGGGAGTGCAGCGAAGATTCACCAGACTGATACCTGGGATGGCAGGAATGACGTATGAAGAGAGATTGGGTTGATTGGGCTTGTATTCGCTCAAGTTTAGAAGAATGAGAGGGGATCTCATTGAAACTTATAAAATTCTAACAGGACTAGACAGACTAGATGCAGGAAGGATGTTCCCGATGGCGGGGGAGTCCAGAACCAGGGGTCGCAGTCTAAGGATAAGGGGTAAACCATTTAGGACTGAGATGAGGAGGAATTTCTTCACCCAGAGAGTGGTGAACCTGTGGAATTCTCTACCACAGAAGGCAGTTGAGGCCAATTCATTAAATATATTCAAGAAGGAGTTAGATATATTTCTTAAGGCTAAAGGGATCAAGGGATATTGGGAGAAAGCAGGGACAGGGTACTGAATTTGGATGATCAGCCATGATCTCATTAAATGGCGGAACAGGCTCGAGGGGCCGAATGGCCTACTCCTATCTTCTATGTTTCTATGATCTTATTGAATGGAGGAGCAGGCTCGAATGGCCAAATGGCCTACTCCTGCTCCTATTTGTTGTTCTTATGTCTTCTTAAACCCCTCTCCTCCACCCTCACCTCTGACAATAAGTGTGAGGAGCTCATGGACTTCTTTGTCTCAAAGATTGAGACCATCCATTCAGCTGCCTCCGCCACTTCTCTTCCTTCCCCTAATTTACCGGGCAAAACTTCCTCCAAGGTTCCCCCCCTGCCCTAGCCCTGAAATAGCATCTTTCTCCAGTTTCTCTCCGATCTCCCCTTATGACCTCTCCGCGCTCATCTTGTCCATGAGACCCACTTCCTGCTCCCTCGACCCTATTCCCACCAAACTGCTGACCACCCAACTTCCTTTTCTGGCTCCCATGTTAGCTGGCATTGTTAACAGTTCTCTCTCCTCCGGTACTGTCCCCCTCTCCCTCAAATCTACCGTCACCACCCCCTCCTCGAAAATCCAACCCTTGACCCCTCCGTCCTTGCAAACTACCATCTCCAACCTCCCTTTCCTCTCCAAAGTCCTTGAACGCATTGTCGCCTCCTAAATCCGTGCCCTAATTTCCCACAACTCCATGTCTGAATCCCTCCAATCAGTTTTCCGCCCTGCCACAGTACCGAAACGGCTCTCATCAAAGTCACAAATTACATCCTTTGTGACTGTGACAAAGGTAAATTATCCCTCCTCGTCCTTCTCGACTTGTCTGCAGCCTTTGAGGCAGTTGACCACTCCATCCTCCTCCAAAGCCTTTCCACCGTCATCCAGCTGGTGGGATTGCACTCGCCTGGTTCCATTCTTATCTATCTAATCGTAGCCAGAGAATCACCTTCAATAGTTTCTATGCCCACTCCCACATCGTTACCTCTGGTGTCCCTCAAGGATCTATCCTTGGCCCCCTCCTATTTCTCAGCTACATGCTGCCTCTTGGCGACATCATCCGAAAACACAGCGTCAGTTTCCACATGTACGCTGATGACACCCATCTCTACTTTACCACCACACTTCTCTCAACTCCTCCATGGTCTCTAAATTGTCAGACTGCTTGTCCGACATCCAGTTCTCGATGAGCAGAAATTTTCTCCAATTAAATATTGGGAAGACTGAAGCCATTGTTTTCGATCCCCGCCACAAACTCCGTTCCCTAGCCACTGACTCCATCCCTCTCCCTAAAATCTGTCTGAGGCTGAATCACACTGTTCACAACCTTGGTGTCATATTTGACCCTCAAATGAGCTTCCGACCGCATATCCATGGCATAAGAAAGACCGTCTATTTCCACCTCCGTAACATCGCCAGTCTCCGCCCCTGCCTCAGCTCATCTGCTGCCGAAACCCTCATCCATGCCTTTGTTACCTCTAGACTTGACTATTCCAATGCACTTCTGGCTGGCCTCCCACATTCTACCCTACATAAACTTGAGGTCATCCAAAACTTGGCTGCCTGTGTCCTAACTCACAACAAGTCCCGTTCCCCCATCACCCCTGTGCTCACTGACCTACATTGGCTCCCGGTTAAGCAACACCTCGATTTCAAAATTCTCATCCTTGTTTTCAAATCACTCCATGGCCTCCCCCCTCCCTATCTCTGTAATCTCCTCCAGCCCCACAACCCCGAGAGATATCTGCGTTCCTCCAATTCTGCCCTCTTGAGCATCCCTGACTATAATCGCTCAACCACTGGTGGCCATGCCTTCTGTTGCCTAGGCCCGAAGCTCTGAAATTCCCTCCCTAAAGAGTGGTTAGCAAAGCATATGGGATCTTGGGCTTCATAAATAGAGGTATTGAGTGCAAAAGTAGAGAAGTTATGCTGAACCTTTATAAAGCGCTGGTTAGGCCACAACTGGAGTATTGCGTCCAGTTCTGGTCACCACACTTTAGGAACGATGTGAAGGCCCTTGAGAGGGTGCAGAGGAGATTTACCAGAATAGTTCCGGGGATGGGGGATCTTAGTTACAAGGACAGGTTGGAGAAGTTGGATTTGTTTTCATTAGAGCACAGGAGGTTGAGGGGTGATTTGATAGAGGTGTACAAGATTATGACGGGTTTGGATAGACTAGACGGGGAAAGGCTGTTCCCACTAGTTGATGGTACAAGGACTAGGGGACACAGATTTAAGGTTTTGGGCAAGAGATACGGGGGGATGTGAGGAAAAACCTTTTTCTGCAGCGAGTGGTGAGGACCTGGAACTCGCTGCCGACGGAAGTGGTGGAAGCGGAGACACTCAATGTTTTCAAGGGGAGCCTGGATAGGCACTTGAGGGAAATAAACTTGCAGGGCTACGGGGATAGAGCGGGAGAATGGGACTGACTGGATTGCTCCACAGAGAGCCGGCACGGACTCGATGGGCCAAATATGGCCTCCTTCAGTGCCGTTATGACTATGACTAAACCTCTCTTTCCTCCTTTAAGACGCTACTTAAAACCTACCTCTTTGACCAAGCTTTTGGTCATCTGCCCTAATTTCTCCTTATGTGGCTCGGTGTCAAATTTTTTGTCGTATAATACTCTCGTGAAGCGCCTTGGGACGTTTTACTACATTAAAGGCACTATATACAGGAAACTCTTGTTTAACCGGCACCTAAATATCCGGAATTCTCTCTTAACCGGCAAAAATCATCCTCCGAAAACTCCTCTCAAATAACCGGCAATGTTGCCGAGTCGCAGTCCGAGTCTCCCGCGAACGCCGAGTACTCCGAAAACTCCTCTCAAATAACCGGCAATGTTGCCGAGTCCGAGCCCGAGCCCGCAAACGCCGAGTTAGTCAGTGGGGGTAGTACTGTACTTAATCAAGCATCTTCCACCATCCATTTAACACAACATTCTGTAGGTGAGTACCCAAATACTGTATACTGCACATTTCTTGATTTTTTTATTTTTCTTTGTTAAAAATAGCCTCGGTAGATATAACTCTCCGTTATCCGGA
Source organism: Squalus acanthias (assembly GCA_030390025.1). Taxonomy (NCBI): domain Eukaryota; kingdom Metazoa; phylum Chordata; class Chondrichthyes; order Squaliformes; family Squalidae; genus Squalus; species Squalus acanthias. Next base: position 13,670,740 of record CM059439.1, read on the forward strand.
ACTTTCGATCAACCGGCACCACGCCAGTCCCGTCGGTGCCGGATACCAAAGAGTTTCCTGTAAATACAAGTTGTTGTTGTTGTTATTTATTCCATGGCTATGCTAGACTTGGTAATTCAGAAGTGAAAAACTGGACATTCTATTGTATATTCTGTTTGACAAGATGCAGATGACAAATTTTCTGGTTATATAAAATAAAATAATTAACCGAAGTTCTACTTTAAAAAAAATTTACGCATGATTTTAACAAAGAAAAGTCTTGCGGCAGAAAATTTTCACACAGCAAGCTCTCACAAACAGCAATGTGATAATGAGCAGACAATCTGTTTTAGTGAGGGATAAGTATTGGTCATGACACTGTGAATAACTCCCCTGCACAAAATAGTGCCACGGGATCTTTTACTTCCACCTGAGAGAGCAGACGGGGCCTCAGTTTAACGTCTCCTCCGAAAGACGGCACCTCCGACAGTACAGCACTCCCTCAGTACTGTACTGGAGTGTCAGCCTAGATGTTTGTGCTCATGTCTCTGGAGACATTTCCGCTCAGTCATCAATATACAATTCCATGATCCTATAAACAAACAAAAGGTATCTCTCCAAATTTAGCTTTAGGGTCTAAAGAAACTCTTTCATTGATTTCAGTACCAAAAAGTTCTTAAGTATGATAATACTGCAATAAGATGTTCAAAAAGAGTAGCTTTACAACAGCACTTTACATTTTGAAAGGCATAAGAAAATAATCTGACAATTAGGCTGACGTACATGAAATAAATCTGAAGTATAAGAGATAATGTGAGTTTATTCCACAATTGTTGCCTATACATGCTGTATAAATTTTTCTTTTGTTTTATCTTTAGCCAGCTTTTACCTTTTAATAAAATGGCTCCATTTATCTTTAATCTAGTGAGGAGATTTGTGCCAAACACGACTAATTATACTTCCATATTTGAATAATGATTCCATTTGGAATCAATTTATTTGCAACATTTTTCTAATGTTTACATTGAATCAAGGCTCCAATGGTATTTGAATGTGTGGTACTAAAACAGTACAAGGGAAAATATATTCAACTGTAGTGAATGTGGCACACACGCACACGTTACCTTCTCACCATATTATTCTGGGGTGAGTTCCGATCCCAGTGTTCCCCGTCTGGAAGCCAGCCTGATTGACAGGCTGCCTTACAGTCGGGCGGGGAACGCGGGCTGGACAGGACACCGCAGCAACAGGTAGGTGCTGGGTCCAGGGGGTGGGGGGTTCCAAGCCCGGGGGAGGGTGTGTGTTTCTAAGCCTGAGAATGACATCCTATCCCCAAACCCGGAGATGGGCAGGCTGCTGGTGGGTGAGTTTGGGGGTGGGGGGGGGGGGGGGGTGGGAGGAAGCACTCCTGCTGCTCCTCCCGGTCCACAAGGATTGCTCCTTGAGGCTTCAGTAAAACCTGCACAGCAGGTTAAAGCAGAGGCTCCAGGGCCTCATTTTTAATTTAAAATGACTACCCGCCACCTGGCAGCAGGTTGCTGCCCGCCTCCCCATCCCACCTGAGTAAAAGTTGAAAGTGGGAGGGTTGGAGTTGGGATTTAGATTTTGAAAACTTTAACTTCGCCCTACTCCGCAGCAGCCCACCCCACCCGTTTTTTTCATGTGGGACATATTGGGAAGAATTTTCACAAGTAGAATATGTAATGAAATGGAAAATATTGTTCTTGAAGACAGTAACATAGGGCACTGAAATGCTCCCAAATCTGAATGAGCCCCTGGCTTGTGGTTAAAAAAAAAACTAGTCAAAGAAAAGGATGGAAAATGCATCAACAAAAATGGAAAACTGTGGGGAACTGACAAAAGAAACAACATTATCTGCCCTTAAGCGCAAGACTCGATAAGCTGTACAGTTACTTTTTGAAGATTTCATGCAAGTACAGAACTCAGCAGCTAACAGCCTGAGGGAACCAATTGCTCACGACCAACAGAAAAATGCATTCTAAGTATTCCATGTCTCATATTACACTCTTCAGTGCCCTAACCTGTTTTACTAAGTAGAGGAAGATAAAGCTTTTGCAAAGAATTAACTTCTTTTTATGATAAATTGTAATCATCAACCAAAAGGTATCAAACGTTACTCACATTCTTTCAAGTAACTCTTACATGTTAGAAAGGAAAAACAAACTTAGACAGATTAAAGTTTTTCATAAGCTTTTGGAAGTTTACTTCATTATAGTAATTTAACATTTTTAAAAGCCATCTGTTTATTAATTCATCACAACTTTAAACAATTTCTCACAAGCTAATCCAAGGCTAAACCCAGTTTTATTAGTTTGATTTCTGGTTAAGAGGAATTCAGTCATTTCTGGTTAAGAAGAATTCATTCATTGAACAGTATTTAATGCTCAAATACTTACAACCACTTCCAGCTTTCCATAGACATCATGTGAGTTGATTACCCAATTGACAGCTTTCTCACACTTGAGGATCAGCAAAATATTTCTGGAAAGCATGGTGTCTGGATGCACTGGTCGTATGTCAATAACTATGTCCACCTTGAAAACCCTGCAATGGAAGAATGTAAAAAAGTTAAGTGAATGTGCCAGAAATTTTACTTATCCTGAACCTTTTCCAACTGAACACGTCTCTAGTGTCTGGCCAGTTGATTAAAAAGTTGGATTTAATCCCAGACAATAGAACATGTGCAAAACAGGCTACAACGCAATATGCATTATAAAATGATTCACAATAACATTCACTCAAAATAATACTACACATTTTTTCCAGTAGTAGTTGAAGGGTCAGATTTTGTGGAGGATGGAATTTGACCATAAACGCAGTTATCTTAACTGCAGTTTAACTGGCACGTAAAAACACATTGGGGGAATTTTCCCAGCCCTGGGGAGGCGGGACTGCCGGGAAAATGGCAGAATCTGGGAGCGGGTACCCATCCCGCCTCCATGCCATCTTCCCAGGAGGCGGGTCCCCAACTTGCGCAGAGACACGTCTCCTTGAGGCAGGGAGGGGATGAGTGCCAATTAACTACCTGTTGACAGGTAGTTAACAGGCAGCTTTTTGGCTTTTCCCTATTTTGAGCCCTAAAGTGTGGGCTTCCCGACGGCTCCGAACCTCGCCTGGGTCAGCGAGGCGAGCAGTGGGTCTGCGGGGGTCTGAGGGGCCAAAATGTCCACTGTGGAGGTGAGTGATGGGTGCAAGTGTGGAGAGGTAAGTGTGTGAGGTGAGTGTAAAGTGTTCCAAGAAGTTTATTCTTTGCTTCTTCCTCCAGGCTTCAACCCTTTAGGCTGCGGAGCTGCCTCATCTCAATGGCAGAGAATGCAGAATGGTCGCTGCATTCTCAGATGCAGCTGCCTTCTGCTTTCTGCTCATGAGAGATTTCTAAGTGAGCCTGTGTCCAAGGTCTCACCTTAGAAGACAGATTGTCAGTGTTTGACAGCTTCACAGAGCTGTCAAACGCTGACAATTCATCGGTCAAAAAATCTCAACAGATGAAATGTCATTCGCTGATGTCATCTGTCCCTGTCTTTCCATTAATTGGCCGGCTAAGCCCGCAGGGCGGGCTTAACAAGGCCAATCATTGGAAAATAGCGTGGGTTGGCCAGACGTCGCTGGAGGTGGGACTAAAACCCGGCAAGCAGCAGTCCCGCCTCCAACACGTCTCCATTCATAAAATCCAGCCCATTATTTTTGTTTTTAGATCTGGTTGAATACCAGTTACAGTTTGGTTGTTTGTTTTTAAAAAGAGGATAACTCTTTCTACTATGTCCTCTTCTATTTACTTTACCTGGTCCATGCATCAAGTATGACTGAGAGGTCAGTCAACCTGCTCCTATGCTTCTGCCAATAATACTATGCGGAGCAGGAATGACTGCAGCTGATTTTCTGTTCTCTGCTTTGCACATCTCAAAAGTGCTGCGTCAACTTTACTACTTGGGTCACAGCTGATCACCATATTGAGTGTTGGAGTGGGGACTTTAGGCCAAGTGTAAATAAAACTGAATAAAATGAGTGTTACGTCCAATATTCTGTTTTTACTGCAGAGTTAAAAATGTGGGAGAAAAGGTTGTTAAAATGGGAATCCACAAGAGAAAGTTTTAAAAGTCTGCTGCATATGTGATATAAGAGTAAGTGAGCTTGTTAAAGTGTGTGCCAACTGTGACTTTGGCAATGGTGGCACAACACTGATGTAGTGCACTAAAGTACAGTATTATCTTTTTGACTGTTTTTGTTGAGAGGTGCTTGTCAGGTGATCTGGAAACATATTCTGCCTCCTAATTGTAGAAATTTGATGCTCTAATTTGGTGTGATAGAGTCAGATGATGGGGCCAGGAAATGTAATGGTATTGATTTTTTCCCCTCGAGACTGAGAAGCAGAGTAGCAAAGGATCAAAGGAGCATTTCCATGGAAAGTACAATGGAAGAGAAATAATGCCTCAATTATACACATAAATTGGAGGGCTTGCAGAGGTAGTATTTGTACTGGAAAGTATAATTACCGCAGCTGGCGACTGAACTTTTCAGGTTAAAACAGCTTTTTCAAACTACGCAACTAATGGCTGAAAATAGAGGGTTTTTTTTATTTTAAAATCATATGTATGATTTTAGTGCCATCAACGTTTTAACTTATCTTTTTTTATAAATGTAATATTCATGTTAACAGTTAGTAAATGTGTATTTGATAACATTAAATTTAATGCTTGACAAATTGAAGAGTTCCTTTTGGAAACACTGTGGGGTGAGGGAGAGGGAATCATGGGAACTATTGTATCCTAGTTAAGATGATACAATGCATCATCATAAACTGTTTACTTAAGTTGAAAGGACTAATTCCAAGACAAAAAGAAAGACTTGCGCCTTTAACGACCATCGGACGTCCCAAAGCGCTTTACAGCCAATGAAGTACTTTTTGAAGTGTAGTCACTGTTGTAATGTAGGAAACTCGGCAGCCAATTTGCGCACAGCAAGCTCCCACAAGCAACAATGTGATAATGACCAGATAATCTGTTTTTAGTGATGTTGATTGAGGGATAAATATTGGCCAGGACACCGGGGATAACTCCCCTGCTCCTCTTCAAAATAGTGCCATGGTATCTTTTACGTCCACCTGAGAAGAGCAGACGGGGCCTCGGTTTAACGTCTCATCCGAAAGACGGCACCTCCAACAGTGCAGCACTCCCTCAGCAGTGCACTGGAGTGTCAGCCTAGATTTTTTGTGCTCAAGTTTCTGCAGTGAGACTTGATACCACAACCTTCTGACTCAGAGGAGCGGGTGCTACCCACTGAGCCACGGCTGACTCCTAAATGCAACATGTAAGTGCCCTATTAAATAATGGTCATCAGGGAGTTGTCTGGAAGTATGTTAGTTCTGTCTAAGTCATGAAAGTTTAACCAAGACCAGACAAGATATAGTTTATAAACCTGATGTCAAAAATGTTGTGATTTTACAAATACAGTATGTATAAGTGATGGCAGAATAGGTTGCAATGTTAGATTCCAATTTTTAAATAATCTTCTATTTAAAATTTGAATTACAGTAATTCATTTTATTTTTCTGTGCTACAAAATAAGAACTGAGTGCTTTAGTAAGGAAATAATAGATACCTGGGAGTGAGTTACTATGCTGCAATCTAATTGAAAGATTTACACGACTTCATAAATTCTGAGATTAATTACAGTTTCAAATGTAATCCCTTGTTAAAAATGCTTTACTTAAATGCAGTTTTAAAGTTTTGGGACATCTTTGGCTCTTAACCACACTCCAGATCCTAGGCATTGTGATGATGTTTATAAAACATATTGGGGTTATAAAATAATACTTTTAGCGCCCCGGAAAAATTAGCGCCCCCGCGACGGAAATTGAGTGGTAGCGCCCCAAGAGGGAAGCGGGGCGCTTCCAGTAGCTTGGGGCGCAGCGAGGGAATATCGTGGCGCTACGTGCCGTGGTATTGCAGGCCTTCCTCCCCTTCTTAAAGGGGAGGGGCCTTGCGCAGCGCAACCCGGGGCCCAGCTGGGCCCCTGGGGATCGGGAGTGCCGGTAAAAGATTCCGGCACTGAAGAGAAGTGCCGGGCTCTTGGAGCGCAGCCGGCACTCTGCTTGGGGGGGGGGGGGGGCTGCGGAGGGTAAGGAGGCCGGGGACGGGAGCGAAGGCAGGTGCTGGTAGGCCCCCCATACCCCGTCGGACATAGCGTCCGGCGGTAAGTCAGGGGGTGCTACCGAAGATTGCGAGCGGGGCGCAGCACATGGCGATGACGTCATCGCTGGCGGCGCAGCGCCACAGGGCACTACCGGTTACCACCACTGCTAACATCCTGCTGAATTTCGCGGTAGGCGTTGGCGGCGCCGCGCCCGGGCGCCAGTTGCTTTGGCGGGCGCTAACAGGAGGCATAAAGCAACCGAATTTTTCCCCCATTATGCTTTATCACACAGCAATTCAGCATTTAAAGTATTCAAGAACAGAAAGCAAACAAACATTTTCATTTACCTGTATGGACTAGAACTTGGAGATTCAAGTTCAATAACATGAACCTCCTTTTCTGCTGTTGGGTTGGATAGTATACAGCCCTGTGCAGGTTGTATCTTAAGATATGCGGCAAGATAATTCTGGGATAGAAAGTTCTTTTCTATGACGCATGTTGGTGGCAACAGGGAATCTAAAAGAGGTCAGAAATATTGTCTACGATTTACTTAGTTTCACTGTAGTTATAATACATTTTTGTTGAAATATCAAATTTACTAAGTTATGAAAAACTATAAATGTTCCAAATACACAGTTAACATTAAACATTAAACAATAAATAACTTTGAAAAAAATCAAAATGTCTCATCATTCTGTAAAACCTAATTTCAAATAACTGTACACAAATAACTGTATAGCTTAATAACAGTCACATCCTACAGTTATTAATACAGCTTGGACTACTGGACACAAACATTCTTCATTATAAAGTACGACTGACCCACCTTCACCTACTTTGATGTAGATGTTATTAGCCTTATTCAGTTCAGTGAAAGAAGTCACAGACCCATATTTTTTCTGGGTCCACTGCAGTAAATGTTTGCTGCCTTGGGGCAGAGAATGTTCCTCCAATGATCTTGAGGTAAAGTTTACTGTTGGAAACTGAACAGTAGAGTTCTTAGATACCTGAGGGATGGAAGAACAAAAACAGTTCTTAAAGCTACTTCTATTCATCAAATCAAAATGCATAATTCTTTACATTGTTGAGTGACAGGTGATATTGTTGAGTTTCACTTACTCTTCGTGCATTAATTGTGTATTAAATTAGTTACTTTTTTCTTCTTTTTGGTGCAGTTGCAGAAATGCAGGTTTGCTTATTGCGCATAGTTGGAGCTAGGAATTCTTACGATTAATAAGAAAGACTTGGATTCATATAGTGCCTTTTACGACCTCAGGACCTCTCAAAGCACTTTACAGCCAATGAAGTACTGTTGTATTGTAGGGAATGCAGAACTGAAGTCAAAGCAGAAAAAAATCTGTAATGATGGTGCTGAAACAACTTAACTCCTTTATAGTTATGTGAGCACTATAAATAAAGCTCAGTACTTGAATTGAGCTGTGAAGTCCACAAATTGAATGCTAACAAACAGGTGTAGAAATGTAATGCAAGTCATTGTGGATGGCATAACGGAATGGGAAATGCCCTCCGTGGCCGAAATTTTAATCTGAAGGAGGGTTGGGAGTGGGGGAGGGGGCTAGAAAGCAGTCAGGAAACCCAGGAGAACAGGTTTCCAGCAGGCCCTGCCGAATTTAACGGCTGGGCCTGATTTAACATTTCAAAGCTCGGTTTCCCACCTGCAGCCAGCCAAGTAGTGAGGGAGGGAGGGTTCTGGTGGGGGCGGTCGGGGCCGGAGGATCGGGGCCAGCCAGAGGAGCATCAGGTGAGGGGAAAAAGATTGGAGCCGGCTGGAGTAGCATCGGGGGGTGGGGGGTGTTCGGGACTCAGGAGCTGGAGGAGCATCGGGGCTGGAGGGGGAAAATCGGAGGCTTCGGATGGGGGGGGGGGGGGGGGGGGGGGGAATAATTGGAGGCCTGGGTGGGGTTCCGATTGCGGTGGATGGGTGAGCCAAGAATGCTGGATCCAGCAGATCAGTGTAAAGGCACTTACCTCCTGGATCCAGCAGAACTCGGCTTAGTTTGGCTGGCGGGTTCCCCGAGGCCTGAGAAACCCGACCAGCCAGAGTTAAATTTGAAATGGTGATTAAATCTGAGGCACACCAACATCATTATAATATTTAAATGGTCGACCGGCCTCCTGGGAGTGGGGTTGGCTGCCTGCCCCGCCTCCATTAAAACTGGAAGTGGGTGGGTTGGAGGCGGGATTCCATTTTTTACCACACTATTCTCCCAACTGACCCCAACCCACCCGCTTTTTGGGGCTAAAGTTTCCCCTTATGGGTCAGAAAGGCAACCCACAACAAAACAGAGTCCAGCAGGCATGATAAGCTCGTTACTAAAATTCAACAAAAAATTGAAAATAATTTGAATTACAAATCTTTAAAAGGGTACTCCTTTCCCAAGTAAGGATACACCCCCCCAGTCCAAAAGCTGGACTCTTAAGTTTGCTACCTATATTTCTCCTCTCAGCCCCCTTCCCCCTAATTATAATACCCAAGGATCAGGAACATGTTCCAAATCTGGAAATTCCATCTGTGCACCACTCCTTAAAAAAACATCATGGGCCACATTTTGCAGTACAAATACTGGTGAGGCTATCAGCGCTATTAAACGTGGAAATCAGGAAGCTGCGTGATATCAGTATCTTACTGAGAGACTCGGTATTGAAAGTCATGAAGGGCATGAACTTGCTGTATTTACGTGATAGGTACCCACTAAACTTGCCAGAAAATGTTAGGGCTTACCCATTTCAGCATAAGTAATTTATTTACGGCGTGATAAGTCTTAATTACTGCCAAACAACCTCTCTGGCACTGAAAATTAACTTTTACAAGAGTGGAGTCTCAATCTTTATTCCTACTCTCTGTTTTCTGTCCGTTAATCAATCCTCAATCCATGCTAGTATATTACCCCCAATCCCATGAGCCCTAATTTTGTTTAATAACCTCTTGTGTGGCACCTTATTGAATGCCTTCTGAAAATCCATACACCACATCCACTGGTTCCCCCTCATCTATTCTGCTAGTTACAACCTCAAAACACTCCAACAGATTTGTCAAACACGATTTCCCTTTCATAAATCAGTGTTGACTCTGCCCAATCCTATTATTATTTTCTAAGTGCCCTGTTACCACGTCCTTAATAATAGATTGTAGCATTTTTCCTACTACTAATGTCAGGCTAACTGGTCTCTAGATTCCGTTTTCTCTCTCCCTCCTTTCTTAAATAGTGGGGTTACATTTGCTACCTTCCAATCCATGGGAACCGTTCTAGAATCTATGGAATTTTGGAAAATGACAACCAATGCATCCACTATCTCTATAGCCACCTCTTTCAAAACCCTAGGATGTAGTCCATCAGGTCCAGGGCATTTATCGGCTTTCAGTCCCATTAATTTCTCCAGTACTTTCTTTTTTTTTACTAATACTAATTTCTTTCAGTTCCTCATTCTCGCTAGACCCTTGAGTCTCCACTATTTCTGGGAAGTTTTTTGCGTCTTCTTCCGTGAAGACAGACACAAAGTATTTGTTTAATTTCTCTGCCATCTCCTTATTCCCCATTATAATTTCTCCTGTCTCAGCCTGTAAAGGACCCACATTTACTTTCGCTAATCTTTTCCTTTTTACATACCTATAGAAGCTTTGAGTCTGTTTTTATGTCTCTCGCTAGTTTACTCTCATATTCTACTTTCCCTTTCTTTATCAATTTCTTGGTCCTCCTTTGCTGAATTCTAAAATCCTCCTAATCCTCAGGCTTACTATTTTTGGCAACATTATAAGCCTCTTCCTTTGATCTAATACGATCTTTAACTTCTCTTGTTAGCCACGGTTGGATCACCTTTCCTGTGGGTGTTTTGTGCCTTAAAGGAATATATATTTGTTGTAAATTATGTATTAATTCTTTAAATGCTAGTCATTGCTTCTCTACCGTCATACCTTTTAATGTAGTTTCCCAATCTGCCTTAGCCAACTCACTCACCCCTCATACCTACGTAGTTTGCTTTGTTTAGACTTAAGACCCTAGTTTTGGATTTAACTAAATCACTTTCAAACTCAATATAAAATTCTATCATATTATGGTCACTCTTCCCTAAAGGCCCTTTTACTACAAGGCTATTAATTAACCCTTTCTCATTGCACAATACTGGATCTAAAATAGCCTGTTCCCCAGTTGGTTCCTCAACATTCTGATCTAGAAAACTATCTTGCATACATTCCATTAATTCGTCCTCCACACTATTACTGCAAATTTGGTTTGCCAAGTCTATATGTAGATTAAAGTCCCCCATGATTACTGTATTAAACTTGTTACATGTGCCTCTAATTTCCTGATTTATACTCTACCCTACATTACAACTACTGTTTGGGAGCCTATAAACAACTCCCATCAATGTTTTCTGCCCTTTGCTGTTGCTTAGCTCCACCCAAACTGGTTCTACTTCTTGATTTTCGGAGCTAAGATCTTTTCTCTCTACTGTCTTTATCATATCCTTTATCAAGGCTACCCCTCCTCCTTTTCCATTTTGCCCATCTCTTCTAAAAGTTAAGTAACCTGGAATATTTAGTTCCCGATCTTGGCCACATTGCAACCATGTCTCTGTAATGGCTATTAAAACCTATTAATTTCTAGCTGCGCTATTAATTCATCTATTTTGTTGCGAATGCTTCACGCATTCAGATATAGTGTCTTTAGCTTTGTCTTATTTCTATTTTTCCCTGTAGCAAGTCCAGTACATTTCATGTTCCAGTGATAAACAACATGTGCCCAGAAATCTGCATTTTGATACGTCTACTACATCTGGTCCAGACAGTCTAGTTGAAATCCTTTTTTCCCCTGAAAAACAACATGCTGGGTTGTAGAAGAGAGAGAATAATTTTACAACAGGATTTATTTCATCTAATTACTATTCTTTTCACAAGCCACCTCTCTAAGCATTATGCAACTTGTACTTTTTCCTTCTCTAGTTCCCTCAGTGCGCAGTTCACGGTTTTCATGGTACTGTATATTTTCCCCCCACTAGTTTCCTGAAATGTACGTCCCGCAGCACAAATTTAATGCAGATGGATTGGAGTCTGACATTCCACTGGTTGGTGCCAAAAAAGTTAGAAAGTGGAGACAACCAGCTGTTTAACCTTTAGACATTATCCTTAGGAAATCTGGCCATGTTAGTGCAATTGCAATAAAACAAAATAATAAATGCAAGGTTCAGTACAGTGCAAAGTAAAATAAATCATAATTAAGGCACATTATGGTACCAACAACAACTTGCATTTATATAGCGCCTTTAACGTAGTAAAATGTCCCACGGCACTTCACAGGAGCGTTATCAAACAAAATTTGACACCAAGCCACATAAGGAGATATTAGGACAGGTGACCAAAAACTTAGGACAAAAGGTAGGTTTTAAGGAGGAGAGGTAGAGAGGTTTAGGCAGGATATTTCAGAGCTTAGGGCCTAAACAGCTGAAGGCACGGCCGCCAATGGTGGGGCGAAGGGAGTCGGGGGTGCACAAGAGGCCAGAATTGGAAGAGTGCAGAGATCGGATGGTTGCAGGGCTGGTGGAGGTTACAGAGATAGGGAGGGGCGAGGCCATGGAGGAATACCAACTGTAGATTTGTAAACTGTTTGAGACATAGGAACAAGAGTTGACTATTCAGCGTCTCAAACCCGTTTCATATTCAATTAGATCATGGCTGATGTGTACCCCAATCCCATTTATCTGCCTTGGCTCCATATCCTTGATACCCTTACCCAACAAAATTGTATTAATCTCAGTATTGAAAGTTTCAATTGATCCAGCATCCACAGCCTTTTGGGGCAAGAGATTTCCAGGAAGACTGTAGCTAAACTATTCACACAACCAACATGGGGCTAAGTTAGAAAAACCCCTCGGATAATAGACGTTAGTTTCACCGCTCTTGACGTCATCGTGCATCGCAGTCTTAGAGCCTGCTGGTCTGCGGCCAAGCTCAAGCTATCTGAAACCGTATTACAAATGGTGTCCAACAAAATAGGTGGAAAACTACCCACTGGAGGGGGTTTCACTCCTTCAGCTATACTGCACTAGCACTTTTGCTTTGATTCTCATCATACACTGTTCTTCCTCAGCGTAAAGGTGATAGTATAATGGCAACAATTTCAACTTATTGGCAGCCACCATCTATTAACATGTACACAATAGGTAGCATCTACGGTAGATAATCCCTAATCTACCTTTACTCTCAGCTGTTGAGTTCTACAGGTTTCAACAAATGACATTTCGGAGTCAAAAGGTAGGTGCTATATTTATATGATAAATGTTAAGACACAGGAATGGTAATTAAGCTTGTTAATACTTTAAAGCTCATGAACTCAATGAAACTATACTTCTTAAAAAACAAAACTTCCCAATACAAAAATAATTTCAGAATGGGGGCTGTGGTGGAATTGCGTGGGCAAAACCAGGAAGTCAACTCAGGTCGGAATCTGCGATCCCGACTGAATTGAAGCAATTCATTTCGACTTCCGGGTTTTGTGTCGTCAAGCCGCGCAGCGGGCGTGATGCGTACCTGCATAACGCGATATCAGCTGTATTTAAAGGGACAATGTACAGATGGAAATTGGAGGCGTTCATGATGGATGGTGCACATAGAGCAAGGGTAACACTCAGATTCAATTATGGACCACTAAATTTACTGCTGGGTGCATTCAGGAGGAGGAGGGACCTCATTTTCCCCAGCAATGGGAGGAAGAAAGCTGCGGCACTCGCCAAGAAGGCATGGTTGGAGGTAGACGAGGAGCGTTGTGCCCAGGTCATGGATGCAATGTAGAAAGCGGTTTAATAACCTAACTAGGTCAGGAAAAGTGAGTACATTTGCTGATTCAACTACATCCTGTGGTTTACGTCCCCGCCCCCTTTCACTGTCTTGCCAAGCAAACTCCATCACATTACTCATCACACCCACTCAACTTTGAACAGCACCTAGCCTTCACTTTCTGTACACTTCACCACCTCCCCATTTATCCATCCACCATTGTAACTCACCCCAATCCTTATGCAATGTGATGCATCTGTCTACTAGTCACCCTCACCGAATGCACTGCATCCATCGGGTGAACACCTGACCTTCACTCGCTCACAGGTCTGTTTTTTCGCTCCTTGTAGAAGAGAGCATAAAATGCAAGGGAGAGGGAGAGGATTGTAGGTGGGCCGCCACAAATAGTCCAGCTAACAGATGCAGAGGAGGCGGCCCTGGAGATAAGTGTCACATCTGCATCCCTGTCAGTCACAGATGGAAAGACAGAGAGCTCGCAGATAGCTGGTGACAGAATTACAAATATCTCTAACACACACTTTATTTTACCAATGACTGAACTATGAGAAGACTGAGTATGGTGATTGTAAAGATTGTGACTTTGCCACGACTAAATCATATCCCTTTCTTTTGTCTTCCAGGGCCTTCATGCATACAGCAAGTGTCGCATGACATACATGAGGACAATTCCTGACAGGACTTCATTCCTTCTAAGGGTGCACTGTCACAGGAGGTGCAGCCATTCACAATGCAAATACTCACACTTTGGTGGGTCCATTTAGACAGTTAGTAGGGTTTTCACCTGGTGATTCACAACTCACAAGCGAGCACGAGCAGACATTGGTGACAGGGACAGCTGTGGAGAGTCCACGTCGGGGGTCGCAATCCTGTTCAACCTCTGCTCAGCTGGACACAGATGCTGAACCCCGGGGGCTATCATTGAGAAGGAGAATGCTAGAGGTGCATCAGCAACTTAGCCCAGTACTGACAGACGTGCCATGCACACTATCCACAATAGCAGAGAGGATGAAGGAATCCAACTCGATCACTAGTGGATTGGTGGCACAAGGAATTGCGAGAATGTCTGCCATGGAGAGAGTGGTTTCCTCCATAGAGCTTCAAGATCGGCTCTGAAATGAGTCCCTGCAAGCCATGACCACGGGCGTGCAGATGTCTGCCACCTTAAAAAGGATGACAGATACCGTATCCGTGGCCTTACAACGCATCACTGATCTCCACCAAGCTGGTCTGCAGCAGAGTGGTAGGAGTGATGGCCCAGGAGAGGGATGATGGCGAAAGGGGACATGGAAGTGGGAACGCCACTCAAAGCGCTCTCACTTCTCACCCGTTTGCGCCCCCCCCTCCCCCAAGCCTGTACCCGACATGCTGTCTCGTCTCCCGAAGGCCGAGTCGTCCCCTGCACAGGTGCAGGTGGAGCAGTCTTTGGTGGGCCTTCAGGGGTTCCAAAACCCAGAGGGCGTAGGCCAAAAACATCTCAGCAGTCAGAGCAGGGATCTGAGCAAACGGTCTCGAATTCTGCTGAAGCCACATAAGATGCACCATGTAGAAGCGGTAGGAAGCGCAAGTTCAAGAAATTGTAATTCACCAAGGGTATGCACGTGGGTGTTTGACACAATGTTATGTTATATTTCCTTTTTTTATGCCACATAAAATTTATTGATTAGCACCACTTCTGCATCTTGCCCATTATTGCGTCTCGAGGGCCAACTCACCCTTTCACTTGTTTCATGATGAATGTCAGTCCATGATGTGCAATGGGTGGATGAGTGGTTGAAGGACTGTTTTGTGCAAAGGGGGAAGGGTGGTCTTGGCGGACTACGGGGTTTCATTACTTATATTTTACACTAGGTGAACGTTCGCGATATTAGGGCATGCCTGGCAGCAATGTAAGCAGCTGATCTGGTGAAGAGTGCCCCACCTTCATCTTCCTCCTCTATGTTCTCCACATCTGAAGATGAGTGACGAGCCCCTTTGTCCTCTTCCACCTGCAATCCTCTCTGCTGCACAATGTTGTGCAGGATGCAGCATGTTTTGGCCGGGTTGCGAAAAATCTATTATTTTAACTCCAATCCACCCGTTTTTGGGGGTTAAAATTCTCTGATAACCACAGCATTTTTTGATAATGAGTTAAAATTAAGATGGTCAAGACAGTTATAGCACTGTAAATAATGTAATTTGAGGTTAATAGCATTATTTCATCAGACTACATAGTGCTGCAATACATTAAGACAGCAATTCGAAACACACTTCAGTACCTGGTGTTCGTGTTTGAATTCAGGCTAGGGAGAGATGAAAAATATCTAACTCCTACTACAGTACAAGCAGTTATTGCACAAGTGAACGAGGTTTACAGTTTGGTTGACAGCAATGAGGTCTCCATGTTCCCAAAGACTTAACTTGGCTCAATACCATAATATCTACAGACACTTAACAAAGGCACCAATCCTGTGATTAAGATGAATCACTCACCACCGCATAATTTCCTACAGATAGGTTGCTTTGATAATCTGTGCCATGTTTGCTGTCGATACTTCTCTGCAATTAGCTAGCAAGAGTTGTAACTCGACAGAAGAAAGAAAAACAACTTGCATTTACTTGCTTTTACATCCTTGGGACATCCCAAAGAGCTTTACAACCAACGAGTTACTTTTGAAATGTAGTTACTGTTGTTGCGCACAGCAATGTCCCACAAACAGCAATGAGATAAATTATTTATTTTGAGAGGTGTTGGTTGAGGGTAAATGTTGGCCAGGGCACTTGGGTATACATGCAACATGTTAACCTCTCTTTATCTATTTGATTTTAGTCGCTTTTCAGGATTTCAAATAAATAATCCATGATCTACCTAAAAAGCCGGCACCAAGTGTTAAGCTGATTAAAATGATTAAATACTGTAGCAAATAGTTAGTCTACAAATGGTGCCAAAATACTGAATGATATTGCTAGCAAATCATTATTAGAAACAAGCTAAATAACAAATGCACTAGATATTCCATTTATCTCTCTGTTACAACATTATCATCAATAAGATATGGTATAAGAACATAAGAAATAGGAGCAGGAGTAGACCAATCGGCCCCTCGAGCCTGCTCCGCCATTCAATGAGATCATGGCTGATCTGATCCAACCTCAACTCTAAAGAACACAAGAAGCAGGAGCAGGACCAGGCCACTCAGCCCCTGGGCCCGCTCCGCCACCCACAGGGCCTTGACCGATCCGAACTCAAACTCATGTCCAATTTCCAGCCCGCTCCCCGTAACCCCTGATTCCCTTTACTTCTAGGAAACGGTCTATTTCTGTTTTAAATTTATTTAATGAAGTAGCTTCCACAGCTTCCTGGGGTAGCAAATTCCACAGACCCACTACCCTCTGAGTGAAAAAGTTTCTCCTCATCTCAGTTTTGAAAGAGGAGCCCCTTATTCTAAGATTATGTCCCCTAGTTCTAGTTTCACCCATCATTGGGAACATCCTCACCGCGTCCACCCGATCAAGCCCCTTCACAATCTTATATGTTTCAATAAGATCGCCTCTCATTCTTCTGAACTCCAATGAGTAGAGTCCCAATCTACTCAACCTCTCCTCGTATGTCCACCCCCTCATCCCCGGAATTAACCGAGTGAACCTTCTTTGTACTGCCTCGAGAGCAAGTATGTCTTTTCTTAAGTATGGACACCAAAACTGTATGCAGTACTCCAGGTGCGGTCTCACCAATACCTCCCTGTTTTTATATTCTATCCCCCTAGCAATAAAAGCCAACATTCCATTGGCTTTCTTGATCACCTGCTGCACCTGCATACTAACTTTTTGATTTTCTTGCACCAAGACCCCCAGATCCCTTTGTACTGCAGTACTTTCCAGTTTCTCGCCATTAAGATAATAACTTGCTCTCTGATTTTTCCTGCCAAAGTGCATAACCTCACATTTTCCAATATTGTATTGCATCTGCCAAATCTCTGCCCACTCACCCAGCCTGTCTATATCCCCTTGTAGGTTTTTTATGTCCTCATGTATTACATACTCAAGAACCAGACTAAACAGATATTTTTGCTGAATTCAAATTAGTGGCTAAAAAGATATCGTAAGCTCGAGGAACAGCACCTCATCTTTCGTTTAGGCACGCTACAGCCCTCTGGACTCAATATCGAGTTCAACAATTTTAGATCATAACCTCAGCTCCAATCACATTTATATTTTATTTTATCCACCCTTTTATTTGTCCCCCCCACCTTTTTTTTCCTCCTAGAAGCTGGCAGCTGTCCTTCATTCTGCCAGTAGATTTCACACTTCATTCAGCCTTAATCTGTCACATTAACACCACCTCTAGCCTTGCATATCTCTTAATGTCTCTTAATGTCTCTTCATCTCCTCTTTTGTTCCTTTATCCCCTCCCCCTTTTCCCAGCTTTACCCTGGCCTTAAATCTATTTGATTTCCAGCTCTTCCCAGTTCTGATGAAAGGTCATCGACCTGAAACGTCAACTCTCTTTCTCTCTCCACGGATGCTGCCTGGCCTGCTGAGTTTTTTCAGCGTTTTCTGTTGTTATTTCGGATTTCCAGCATCTGCAGTATTTTGCTATCGTATTAGTGTTTGGTTCACTGCCACCTCTCTTCTTGGAATGCCTACCTTGAAGAAGTTCTGCTCTTCTCTTCGACGGGATTTCCGTTTGGCTCTTCAACCTTGTTCATCTTCATTGATTTCAGTTTCCCTTCTCGTGTTTGATCAGGTATCTGCCAAGACTCGGTTTCACAGCCACATTACTTTCCTCAGCAACTGTCTCCGGTTCCGACTTATCCCACGTGGATTCCAACTAAACTTCCACCCTTCGTGTTTCGGATCCAGCCAGGATTACAAATATCTCCAAGATATTCATCGTTCCTCGAACTACTGCTCTCGCCGCATCTTGAGATCCACGCTCAATGCCATGCGGCGCCACATGAACACTCTCGACATCTCTCTTCAGCAGCACCGACGCACTCTATCTCAAAGCTGCCCGGGTCCACAGTTCCATTTCATCCTTAGACTCATCCGACGCTTCAACAAAAAACTTTTCTTCTTCCTTTCCGATGTCAAGGAACGCAAGCTTCAACAACTCTTGGACACTAAAGCCCCTCCGGAACCTTCTTCCCCTTCACTTTCCTCTGACCCCCCTTCTCCCAATCTCACCCCCTGCCGCGTTTTCACTATCCCCTCTGACCTTCCCCTCTCTGACTCCGAACGATCAGTCCTCAGCAAAGGCCTGAGCTTCAGGCCCTTACGCCCCCATCTCAATGAATTTCGAGCTCGGCACGATGCTGAGCTCTTTTTCCGCCGCCTCCGTCTCCGTGCCCACTTCTCTGGCCAGGAGTCTTCCCCCCGCACGGCTGACCCTTTCTCCCGCTTTCAGAATTCTCGTTCCACCTGGACCCCTCCCTCTGGCCTCTTACCCTCTCTTGATCTTTTCATTGCCAACTGCCGCCGTGACATCGGCCAGCTCAATTTCTCTGCTCCCCTCACTCACTCCAACCTACCTCCCTCTGAACTTGCAGCACTCCATTCTCTCCGATCCAACCCTGACATTGTCATTAAACCTGCTGACAAGGGTGGCGCTGTTGTTGTTTGGCGAACCGACCTCTACCTAGCGGAAGTTGAACACCAACTCTCTGACACCTCCTCCTACCTCCACCTGGACCATGACCCCACTACCGAACATCAAGCCACCGTGTCCAAGACTGTCACTGACCTCATCTCCTCTGGAGATCTTCCCCCCACGGCCGCCAACCTCATAGTTCCCCAACCCCGCACAGCCCGCTTCTACCTCCTTCCCAAGATCCACAAACAGGACTGCCCCGGTAGACCCATCGTTTCAGCCTGTTCTTGCCCCACGGAACTTATCTCTTCCTATCTCGACTCTATTTTTTCTCCCCTTGTCCAGTCTCTTCCCACCTACATCCGCGACTCTTCCGATGCCCTCCGCCATTTTAACAGTTTCCAGTTTCCCGGCCCCAACCGTCTCCTCTTCACTATGGACGTACAATCCCTCTACACCTCCATTCCCCACCAGGATGGCTTGAGGGCGCTCCGCTTCTTCCTTGAACAGAGGCCCAACCAGTCCCCATCCACCACCACCCTCCTCCGCCTGGCTGAACTTGTTCTCACATTGAACAACTTCTCCTTTGACTCTACCCATTTCCTCCAAATTAAAGGTGTTGCTATGGGTACCCGCATGGGTCCTAGCTATGCCTGCCTTTTCGTGGGATATGTGGAACACTCTTTGTTCCAGTCCTACTCGGGTCCCCTCCCTCACCTCTTTTTCCGGTACATTGATGACTGTATCGGTGCCGTCTCCTGCTCTCGCCCTGAACTAGAACATTTCATTCACTATGCTTCCAATTTCCACCCTTCCCTCACCTTCACATGGTCCATCTCCGACTCTTCTCTTCCCTTCCTCGACTTCTCCATCTCCATCTCTGGGGATAGGTTATTGACTAACATTCACTACAAGCCCACCGACTCCCACAGCTACCTGGACTACACTTCCTCCCACCCCGCCTCCTGTAAGGACTCTATTCCATTCTCCCAGTTTCTCCGTCTCCGCCGCATCTGCTCTGATGATGCCACCTTCCATACCAGTGCTTCCGACATGTCTTCCTTTTTCCTCAACCGAGGATTCCCCTCTACCGTGGTCGACACGGCCCTCGACCGTGTCCGTTCTATCTCCCGCACATCTGCCCTCACCCCTGCCCCTCCCTCCCGGAACCACGATAGGGTTCCCCTTGTCCTCACCTTTCACCCCACCAGCCTCCACATTCAACGGATCATCCTCCGCCATTTCCGCCACCTCCAGCGTGATCCCACCACCAAACACATCTTCCCCTCACCTCCCCTTTCAGCATTCCGCAGGGACCGCTCCCTCCGCGACACCCTAGTCCACTCCTCTACCACCCCCAGCACCCCTTCCCCTTCGCCCGGCACCTTCCCGTGCACGCGCAGGAGATGCAACACATGCCCTTATACCTCCCCTCTTCCCACTGTCCAGGGCCCCAAACACCCCTTCCAGGTGAAACAGCGATTTACTTGTACTTCCTGCAATTTAGTATACTGTATTCGCTGCTCACGATGTGGACTCCTCTACATTGGGGAGACCAAACGCAGATTGGGTGACCGCTTTGCGGAACACCTCCGTTCAGTCCGTAAGGGGGACCCCGAGCTCCCGGTGGCCTGTCACTTTAATTCACCGCTTCACTCCCACTCTGACCTCACCGTCCTCGGCCTAATACACTGTTCCACGGCAGCTCAGCGTAAGCTCGAGGAACAGCACCTCATCTTTCGTTTAGGCACGCTACAGCCCTCTGGACTCAATATCGAGTTCAACAATTTTAGATCATAACCTCAGCTCCAATCACATTTATATTTTATTTTATCCACCCTTTTATTTGTCCCCCCCACCTTTTTTTTCCTCCTAGAAGCTGGCAGCTGTCCTTCATTCTGCCAGTAGATTTCACACTTCATTCAGCCTTAATCTGTCACATTAACACCACCTCTAGCCTTGCATATCTCTTAATGTCTCTTAATGTCTCTTCATCTCCTCTTTTGTTCCTTTATCCCCTCCCCCTTTTCCCAGCTTTACCCTGGCCTTAAATCTATTTGATTTCCAGCTCTTCCCAGTTCTGATGAAAGGTCATCGACCTGAAACGTCAACTCTCTTTCTCTCTCCACGGATGCTGCCTGGCCTGCTGAGTTTTTCCAGCGTTTTCTGTTGTTATTTCACAAAAGATAACATACAGTGCCAGAAAAGGTTATCCATTGTAATGTAGGCATGAGAGACCAACTGAGTTATAGTAAGTAAATTATTCAACTAAAATCTTCTAATAAAGTTACTTGGCAATGTATTTACTCTGTTTCATGGATATAGGAAAATATGTAGTTCACCTCAAACTGGTCTGAACAATTTGGCAAATTTATCACTATTCAATGCTGTTGACAATTTCGTTTTGCCAGCTAATCTGAAATGCTTCTTTTGGCATTTAGAAACATTTCTGCAGAGGTGGAAGCTGTTGGCTCCATCAATAACCTGGCGCAAAAAGACATTAATAGAATAATATGAAATCCAGTGATAGTGCTAGACATTTAAACCTGAGCAAACTTACGAGAAAAAGAACAATTGTGGGGTACCAAATCTATTCAGGATTTTCAACTTCCTGCCATAGGTTAAAGGAGTACGTGTGCCTTTTAATACCCCGCATACTGATATGCTTTGAAAAAATCAGCAGAGCTTTAGGATTTCACAATGTCTATGGTTTTGATTAAAAGTTTCTTTTGCATCATACAAGTCGATATAAATGTTTAACTTGTCATGCATTAGCTTTAATGGTCTGAAAGCTACTTTGATTGTTTCAAATGTATAATATTTATTCAAAGTTGCATTATTTCTGTAAGAATTTATGACATAAGAAGATATCAGAAAACAGGTCCCACATTTAAAAGAATATCAAAAACCCAAGGTGAAGGGCCAAATTCCATAATTCAGGGCACTATTAAATTGAAAAGAATAAAAGATAAGGTAAACCAGAAAATAGTAATTAGACATTGCCAGATTAATTGCGAAACATGTATTTAAGCTTTGGTGCCATTCGGTACAATAATTATTTGTTTTTAAGGAAAAACAAGACAGACAGTCATTTGTTTAAACATCTGTTTGTTTAATTAGTTTACTTTTCTTTGACACTGTAAACTTAAACCATAAATTCAGTAGAACTGTTGTACAATGTTTCCATAAAACGGGGAACCGATCGTCACAGCAGATGAAAAGTTGACTCATTTAACTCACTAGCACTGCCAATGGCTGCATCTTAAAAATGTAGGCTTTATACATCAATGTGGAAAAACAAAACAATTTTAATCCCAGCATGCTAACTAATTTTGAGTTACCGTACCACATTTTTCCACAATGACACGCTATGGAAACATGATACACCGTGATTAGAAGACTTTATATGTATAAAAATTTTAACACATACAATTCTCTGTCATTAATGGCATTGGTGTATTTAAGAGTGGCACCCGCTGATACCAAGTTAAGCAGAAGGTAAAATAAAAGTCAAGGGAGAATGTTTTTTGCTTCAAGTGCTCCCCCGTTCTGTAGGAAAGAATATTAGACTCAGGAATTATTTTTATTGTAAAACACGGGAATTTGCTTACTGGCATGAAGGTGTGCAACTGGAGTCTCCTTCCCTACTAAATGGCAGGTAACAACATGGTTTGCTGGGTTCAAAAGCAGCTCCTAAGTTAGTTTGATGTTGTACTCCCACTCTTAATGAAGTTACCTCAGGTCGCTTCCCATTAGTGACATAATTGAAATGGTCACAAAAGGTAAAGACGCAATTCAAGGCCCTCCCGATAAGAAAATTAAGACTTTTTTTTTTAAAAGCACATAACAAAATGGTATCGCTGGGTTCTAAGGCTGTGGTCAATCTGGCTTCAAGGATCATGAAGAATGGAAAAGAGAGGGCTTTGTCACTCCTTTCCTCTGTAGGCCAGGACGTCCGTGCAGTTTAAAGTACAAAAAGTACTCTCAAAAGATTTTTCTTCCTCTTTAACAAAAGAAAAAGCCCTGGGCTTAATTCTATTGGGATTAGCAGTGCTCGCTGGTGCTGTTTGCTTTCTTGATCTGTAACATCCAAAGCAGCTTTCCTATGCTTGTTCATAGAATATGGAATGAATTTCTGGGTAGGATAGTGGAGGCAAAAACCATTAAGAAACAGTTGAATGCCACGATGGGAGACAGGGACAGGCTGAGGGAAACTGTTGGATCTTTGTAGATGGATAGTTTAATATGGACCAAGTAACAGCCCTCATCTGGATCTATCTTGTGATCCTTGAATCTTGTGGTATTGTCAATTTTTGAGTAGTGTTCACAACGGGTAAATTTAGGTCTTTCTATATCATATCTGAATCTGCCTGCCTTTTTTGCAGATGGTGTTGAAGTTGCTCACTTGTTTCATCTAATGGATAAGTAGCTGTTTGGCCAATCGGAGGTCAAGTGTTTAATCACACGACTGAACCATTGCTGCTGTGGTGCTCATTGATGGGCACCTGCCCAGATCTTCTCTACATTACAGGTGAAATATATTTTAGGTTTTAAAATATATCTCTCTCGATACAGGCCTGCACAATGAAGAAGACGTCAAAGCAATTAAAAATGTAGTTTGTTAAATCATAGTTTAAACAATATTAGTACTGTTACTAGCTTAATGTTCTCTTAGCTATTTGGCAAAGGTGTAAAAATTCTGCAGACTATACCAAAATTATATCTGCCTCAGGCTCTCCATGTAGAGACTTCTGATTTAATGATACACTAGTGATTGGTACTTCTGAAGTTTTGCCTGTGGGAAGGGTATTTGCTACTTTGTATAGATTATGGGGATTCCTCAATGCAGGGCCAATGGGCCGTAATTTGCGGCCCTATGGGTGTGTACGAGGTGCGCACGCGCCCATAGTTCCAGGTTCCAGTTCCAGGTTTAGGCATGCGCTGAAACCCGGAACTTGCAATCTGTCAAGAATTCTCTTGACAGATCATCCACATCCCTGGGAAAAGGGCATCCACGGGCGGAGAGTTGGGCTATTTGCCCAACTTCTGCCCAGCGAATGCCCATGAAATTCTTACGTCTGGTAAAAGCAGGCATAAGGCCTGCTTTTACCGGCGTAAGTTTTGAAAAACAGAAAAATAAAATTTTATCAATAATTTATACATTTAAAAACCGCCTGTGCCCCTGGGGTATGTGGTACCCGGAGAGCCCCAGGACCACGAGTCTCCGTGGATCCTGAGGCCCCAGGTACGCGGGCATTTTATTTGCGGATCGGAGGCATTTCCTCATGGGAAGTTGTGAAGGAATAAGCCATATAACCTATTCAGAAAAATACACTATCTTATGAAATAATTCTGGCCTTATTAAAACATGACAAACTGGGTTTGGAAATTTAGAAACCTAACTATGAAATAGCTATGAAAGCATTCTGGCTATTGAGATAAGATAGTTGTTGACCCTGAATAAATAACCTTATTGAAACAGAAGGTTAAGGGCTCTGACAGGCTGAATTTTTGGGAATGAAACAATGGTTCACCCTGGATAAGGTGTTCTAATTTACACTTCATAAAGAAGCACAGAAGATAAGGAACATCTGCCCTCGTAAAGATGACAAAGTAAGGAACACCTGCCGTCACACCGTTTTTATATGGTAAACTTAGAACACCTAGAGATGAGACACGAGTCTGGCTGAGGTGGCAGTAGGAGTTGCAGAGGTCAGCAGAAAAATGACGAGATAATTAGCTTGCATCAGCAGAAAACCTTAAAGGAAATACCATGACAAAAGGGTATAAATATTGCACTCTCAAATGGGATAACAGACTCGCTTTAATCAGGCAAAGCGATTCGCGGCTTCAGAGGCAGCTCTGTAGTCTCCAACTCTTTGTACCTCGGGGATCAAAGGTATTTGATTTTGGTGGATATCCTGTAGAACACATTAAGAACTGTAATACTGTAGTGAAGTTAAGATTTGAAAGTAAGATTCTCGGATAATAAGATTGTAAGTTTTCTCTTTTTGGAACTGTTAATGTTGCGATTGACTCACCAACTGTAAATTACATGTCGGTTCTTTAATAAATCTATATATTTTTAGAATTGTCTCACATAAGACTTCTGTATCAAAAACTCGCAAACTCAATCTCTGTACACTCTTTGGTGAAGAGTTGCAGAATTCTGAGGGAGTTTTCCGGACCCTCATAATATCCGAAACGTTACAGTCTAGCTAAACTTATTAAAAGTGCTATCTGGAGGACGGTAACATTCTTGGGTTGTTCCTTTCCTTTAGGGAGAGATAGTCCGGACCTTTAGACCTAATTAAGCGTCTTTAGGATTCGGCTACCTCAAACTTTAGTTGAAAGTGAACATCTTGAGAAATACGCCTGATCCGGGGTAGCCCTAAAAGGGGCTAGGACTAGTAATTATCCCTTCAAAGTCTCTGACTCCAAATTCAGGGCCAATATGTCCACCTCCCTTTAAAAATGCCACCAGGAGGTTGGTAAGGCTTGTCAAGCACTTACCCACACAATTCCCTGCATCATTTTCCACACTTCTTTAATTTCTTTCTCTTCTCAGCACACATGTATCTCAAGGGCCTGGGACTTGATTTTTTGCTCCTGACTTGCAACAGTCTTTGTTCATCTGGCCTTTCTTCTCCACACCACCCCCTCACCCCCAACCCCCAAATTTATTTCCCTTAAAGTGGCCCAATTTGCATGTGCACAGCCTGGAGCTGTATTCTCTGGGCATGCATGACTTACCACTTTCCTCCCTGTACACCCACAGTGCAGGTGTTTCCGTTCTCTATCTGCCCACCCAGACCGCTGATGTTTCTCATCAGTTCCTCCCACCCAGAGTGTCAAGGTTGCTCCTCCCTACCCAGAGTGCAAATGTTTAACTTCCTTACTCATTCACCTCAAATGGCAGTGTTTCCCTTCCCTGCACATCCTCCCAAAGTCTACTTTCTACCACCAAAAGAATGCAGAGAAGCCAGAGGCCAGAGAAGGGAAGTTCAATTACTAACAAACAGGGAAAAAACACAAAACTACAGCAAGCAACAACAAAAACCAGGAGGGAAGCTGAAAATAAATTGCAAAATGTGCAGAAAACGCAAGTAATAACGGAAGGTGTTTAGAGGAGATCACCAGTGACTGTGCCTCTGGCATATTTTTTGACTCACGTGACTAATGTCACAGGTGATGTGCACTTTAAAAAAAAAATTCTTCCCCAACTCCCCTTCCTTCACATCTGCAGTGAAAGGACTAAAGGACTGTTCCAGGGTCTCTCAAATGCTGTACTATGCCCAATAGTGCACATAGCAGCCTTGGGGTGATTTTTCTCTCCTTCATTACGAGGAAGTGGGTTCAATTTGGATACTCATCAATTCATAATGCATGCCAATTAACCATCATCCTCTCAACTGCTTAACACGCCCAGATTTGCACTCAAGACAACTTTCCAACTTTTCAATCTTCCAGGTCTCTGGGGTCAGAGGTGCATGGAAGACAAATTGGCTCTGGACTTCGAGGCTTCTTTGATCCTAGACCACACATGCCAACTCTTCTGGAAAGCACGATAAAGCAAGAGAAAACACTTGCAAATCCTACAGGCGAGCAAGCTGTGAAAAAAGAAAGAAAACACAGAAAATGGGAGACAAAGAAAGATAAGGAAAAGAGGAAATGAGAAAGAATGCATCATCATCGTTATCTGGCTTCTGTGGCTCATGTGACAAATGCAGTTTGCTAATCTTAGCCAAGTATATATTTTTGGCTTAAGTGGATGCCTCAGGTAGCCGCTTGCAACTGAAAACCGACTATTTGTCCAAAGTGATAGCTCTGTAATTTAGCAGAGCAGGAGAACTCCTCCTACAATCACCATTCTATGTCACAGCAGTGGTGTTCCAGCACTCTGCAGTCATGAACATATACATTTTTATTAGAAGGTGCATCAATAGTCAATAAATCACTTCTTTCTAAATCAGAAAACATGTACTGCACAAGATAAGTATATGCAATGGGGCAAATCTGTAAGTATACAGTGACAGTACATCTGTTTCCCAAAGTAACTTTATAACAAAACATTGTTTTCATTAAATTTTTAAAACAAATCTATTTTCTTCCTCTTCTTGAGGAATGGTCTGCAATTTTTTCCTTTCATTTACTAACAATGTCATAACATTGATCATGTAAAAATGCAGAACTGGATTAAGTGGTGGGCAACATGATGAAGGTGGTGCACAGCTCTGCATCCTTCCTAAATAAAAAAAATTTGCCAAATACTTTTTCAAAAGACAATGCTAATTTAAAGCTATCAAATTTGAGAATACTACTTCCAAGAATTATAAATTGTGTTGTGAAGCTTGAAGGAATAGTAGCTGCAAATCAGGAAGCCAATAAGCATAAAGTTTGGTTAAATCAAATATGATCTTTATGATGAGATTCTGCATTTGGAGCACGATAGTTTGTCAGCTTACGTATAATGAAGTATTATTTGTTAGTTTTAAGTAATAGCTTTTACTAAGCTCATACAGAACATGTGCAAAGCAGACATTTATTTGCGTGAGTGTTTTGCATAATCAGTTTGCATGTCTGAAACATAATATGTTTAATATAAATTTTGACTCAGTTAAACAGATCTGTTATTCATTCTAAAACCACATTGAATAGATTCCAGCTATTTCTGGTTTGGAGCACAAATTTATGGGTTCAACAAAGTAGTACTTCTCAGATAAAACTGCAGTTTAAAAAATACTAAAATTTTATACAGGTAATTTCTATAATATATTTATCTTGTTCCATGGTGCAATTGACATCTGGATCCGTTTAAAATACAATCGGAAAGTTCACCACCTGATTTGTAGATAAATGCTACGCAGCAGAAAACAAACAACACTTGTTTTTCAGCAAGTTTTGTCAGCTGGCCAAAAATCTGGTGTGAAGCTTCAGTGCTCAGTGGTTTAATAGTGTAGACACAGTTTAATGAAGGCCGATATTCTGCAACCTTGCGCCAACAAAACTAGAGTCTGGCAAATTGAAAAGAACAGGGGAGTATTTTAAGTTGTAGATAATGAAACAGTCCATGCCGTATGCAGCAAGAGCTGGAAAACATCCAGGCTTAGGCTGATAAACGGCAAGTAACATTCACGCCACACAAGTGGCAGGCAATGACCATCTCCAACAAGAGAGAGTTTAACCACCTCCCCTTAATATTCACTGCCATTACCATCCCTGAACCCCCCACCATCAACATCCTGGGGGTCGCCATTGACCAGAAACTCAACTGGACTAGCCACATAAATGCCGTGGCTACAACAGCAGGTCAAAGGTTGGGTATTCTGCGCAGAGTGGCTCACCTCCTGACTCTCCAAAACCTTTCCACCATCTACAAGGCACAAGGCAGGAGTGTGAGGGAATATTCTCTACTTGCCTGGATGGGTGCAGCTGCAACAACATTCAAGCAGCTTGACACCACCCAGGAAAAAACAGTCCACTTGATCGACAGCCAATCCACCACCAGCGCACCGTGGCTGCAGTTGTATACTATCTACGGGATGCACTGCAATAACTCGCCAAGGCTTCTTCGACAGCACCTCTGAAATCCGCGACCTCTACCACCTAGAAGGACAAGGGCAGCACGTGCATGTTTCCCTCCAGGTCAAGCACCATCCAGACTTGGACATATATCGCTGTTCCTTCATTGTCGCAGGTTCACAATCCTGGAACTCCCTACATAACAGCACTGTGCAAATACCTTCACCCCTTGGACTGCAGCGGTTCAAGGCTGCGGCTTATCACCACCTTCTCAAGGGCAACTAGGAATAGTCAATAAATGCTGGCCTTACTAGCGACACCAGAGAATGAAATTTAAAAAACCCATATGAAAGATTTTTTAAAGCATAAATAAAACACAGGAAATTTATTGCAAAACAGATCACCACCACTTACTATTTGATTTCTTACTACTTTGGTGTTATATTAAAATGGTTGCTGCTTAGTTACAGTATTATGCGTGCCATTAACTGTGCTTATCAATTGTTAAGGCCTCTATTGCATTGGCATCACTATGTTGGATTGAGCTACTTCCAGATCCATTTTGTATTAAGTAGTATCAGTTACAATATCTATGGGTGCCTAAACAATGCATGAAATAGCATCATCAAGCAACCACTACTTCAAAGATACAATGGGAGATAGAACCATGAGTAATAAAACTTGTGACATCTGGTCAAATTTTAATGCAAATTTTCCAGGAAAGAGGAGACTGAAAACGAGGGCTTAGACACAACCATCACAGCAACAGAAAAGACAGAAATAATTTATTTGAATTTGCAAACCAACATTCATGGGGAAACAGTTACAAATTCTAAGGTCTCTCATATGTGAGATCAGATAAGTGTTTTATAATTTCTACTAATTTTCTCCCCTCCTTCCTGAAGGTATTGATTCCTTCCTTATTTCGGTACGCTTCCATGGGCACCAGTCCCATGACCTGACCCAAGTAGCTATTATTCATGTGTGAACCTTGACAGTGAGTTTAGGCAGGCCATCTAACAGAAGAGGACATCACAGGCAAGCCAGGTTCAGCCTGAGTGGGACGTCAGGCAAGTTGATAAGATTCAGCACATAGGCGCTGCCAAAAACTGAGCAATATGGCCTCAGTTTTACTGATATTGAAATGCAAGAAGTTCCAACTCATCCAGAACTTTATAATGGATATGCAGTTGTATAATACAGCAGCAACTGATAGCAATAGCAGAAAATTTAAATTAGGTGATGCCGTACAGTTGGAAATGGCCCGTGCTTACAGATAATGTCCTTTGAGGTAATGTGTAGATAATGACAAGTAGGCGACCAAAGCTGAAAACCTAAGGTGTGCCGAAGATCACGTGAGCATGGAAGGAGCATAGCAAAGTACAGGACTGGAAAAGACTAAGCAGTCTACCTGTCTGATCACAAAAAGTACTAATACTCAATCGCCCACTCACTCAAATATATCTTATCCAATTTTCCCTTAAGATTTTTCTACACTGCCTGCCTTAACTGCCTCCCTTGGTAGTCTATTCCACACTTTCAGCACCCTCTGCATCAGTTATAATAGTTAAATCTAAACTGTGTGCGTAAAAATGTTTTTCCTCACGTCCCTCCTGTATCTCTTGCCCAAAACCTTAAATCTGTGTCCCCTAGTCCTTGTACCATCACCAAGTGGGAACAGCCTTTCCCCGTCTAGCCTATCCAAACTAGTCATAATCTTGTACACCAATAGCAAATCACCCCTCAACCTCCTTTGCTCTAATGAAAACAAATCCAGCTTCTCCAACCTGTCCTTGTAGCTAAGATCCTCCATCCCTGGAACCATTCTGGTAAATCTCCTCTGCACCCTCTCAAGTGCCTTCACATCCTTCCTAAAGTGTGGTGACCAGAGCTGGATGCAATACTCCAGTTGTGGCCTAACCAGCGCTTTATAAAGGTTCAGCATAACGTCTCTACTTTTGTACTCAATACCTCTATTTATGAAGCTCAAGATCCCATATGCTTTGCTAACCACTCTCTCAATATGTCCTGCCACCTTCAGGGACCTATGCACATTAACTCCCAGATCCCTCTGTCCCTGCACACTCTTTAAAACTGTGCCATTAAGTGTATATTGCCTCTCCCTGTTCCTTCTGCCAAAATGCATCACCTCACACTTCTCTGTATTAAATTCCATCTGCCACTTGTCTGCCCATTCTGCTAGCCTTTCTATGTCCTGTTGCAGTCGATTGGTATCGTCCTCACTGTTCGCCACACCCCCAAGTTTGGTGTCATCGGCAAATTTAGAAATTCTACTCTGTATTCCAATATCCAGGTCATATATATCAAAAAAAGCAGTGGCCCCAGCACTGACCCTTGGGGAACACCACTGGTATGGATTAGTTAGAAACGGAATTGGAAGCACTTGAACAGGGAATGGTGAGACAGCTAAGTATATTTTACATTGCAATCAAACGTTCAAGTTTATTGAAGAGGAAGGGCAGGTTAGAGATAAGGTAGTCATTTACAAAGATAGGAAAGGTCAAGAGTAACAAGGATAACTGCCACCATCAGCCCAAGGACTGAGATAGGCTTTGCTTGTAATCCTGCAAATATGACGATAAGGATGCCAGCTGCTTCTGAATGCCAAGTAAGCATTTCTCTGGCTGAGAGACTAGTGCTGAAACTGTCTGGAACCTGGCTCCTATTGAGGTGATATACTGAGGAAGGTTCTATTTAGAAATTTTCCATGTTTACCAAAAGGCTCAAAAGTCTGAAAATGGAGCCCGTTACATAGCTCTTCTGGCTCCTTTCTGTATGCTCTCATCAGCTGGTTGTCTGGAGAGGGTAGAGATGCAGCCCCTTCAGGCTCAGGTGTGCAGCTGCCCACTTCTGAGAAACTTAAAGAGGGATTGGAAACCAAAGGCCAGTATCCTGTACTAGTATACTATGCTTACTATCTGGAAACATATTTTTTTTGTGGCTCTTCCATATGCCTAACTGAAAGGTCTTTTACATCTGTGATTCCTTGCCAGTCCTTTGGGCATACTGCCTGAATGATTGTGGGTAACGTGTCTGCCTTGAATTTTCCTTTCTGGGAAGCTTGTCCAGAATATGTTGCAAGTCCCGCCTATTTGTGAACACAAAACAGTATGAATAGGGACATTTCTAATACTGGCTTAGTTGAACTACATCTATATCCCAAGAACATAAAAACCCTTCTTAAAACACTGCGTTGAGAGTGCAGGAAGTACCTGCCAAGGTGACCATTGGCAAAATAATTTAAATCTCCTCTGATTATTAGGATGTAGAGAGGGAAAATAACAAAGCTCTGGGACATTGTCAAGAAATAGATAGTGTACAGGGTGTGAATGTCATTTCAGAGTCTTGGAATGCTGTTGAGAAAGTATTCTTTCATTAACTGAAGGAAAATGGTTTTGGGTTATGATATGGGCAAGCTAGAGCACCAGATTCTTAAAGGTTTTCCATGTAATATCATCGATGTTCTGTTGGGCTTGTTTGTATTTGCTGAACCTTTCCCCTACCTGATCCCCAAATAGCTTGCTATCAAATGAGAATTTCTGCAGGCTATCATAATTCATAAGAAATAGTCAGTGCTATCAAGTGGCACTTACTCACCAAAAACCTGCTCACTGATGCCCAGTTTGGGTTCTGCCAAGGCCACTCGACTCCCGACATCATTACAGCCTTGGTCCAAACATGGACAAAGGAGCTGAATTCCAGAGGTGAGGTGAGAGTGACTGCCCTAGACATCAAGGCAGCATTTGACCGAGTGTGGCATCAAGGAGCCCTAGTAAAACTGAAGTCAATGGGAATCGGGGGGAAAACACTCCAATGGCTGGAGTCATACCTAGCACAAAGGAAGATGGTTGTGGTGGTTGAAGGTCAATCATCACAGCCCCAGGACATCGCTGCAGGAGTTCCTAAGGGCAGTGTCCTAGGCCCAACCATCTTCAGCTGCTTCATCAATGACCTTCCCGCCAACATAAGGTCAGAAACGGGGATGTTCGCTGATGACTGCACAGTGTTCAGCGCCATTCACAACTCCTCAGGTAATGAAGCAGTCCATGCCCGCATGCAACAAAACCTGGACAACGTTCAGGCTTGGGCTGATAAGTGGCAGGTAACATTCACGCCACAGAAGTGCCAGGCAATCACTATCTCCAGCAAGTGAGAGTCTAACCACTCCCCTTGACATTCAATGGCATTACCATCGTCGAATCCCCCACCATCAACATCCTGGGGGGTCACCATTGACCAGAAACTTAACTGGACCAGCCACATAAATACTGTGGCAACAAGAGCAAGTCAGAGGCTAGGTATTCTGCAGCGAGTGTCTCACCTCCTGACTCCCCAAAGCCTTTCCACCATCTACAGGGCACAAGTAAGGAGTGTATTCGACTAAAAACAAGGGCATATAAGGTAGCGAAATCTAGTGGGAGGACAGAGGATTGGGAAAACTTTAAAAGGCAGCAAAAAATAACAAAAAGATTGATTAAGAAAGGGAAGATAGATTATGAAAGTAAATTAGCAAAAAATATAAAAACAGATAGTAAGAGTTTTTATAGTTATATAAAAAGAAAAAGGGTGGCTAAAGTAAATGTTGGTCCCTTAGAGGATGAGACCGGGAAATTAATGGTGGGAAATATGGAGATGGCAAAAACACTGAATGAATATTTTGTATCAGTCTTTACAGTAGAGGACACTAAGAATATCCCAACACTGGACAAACAGGGGGCTATAGGGGGAGAGGAGCTAAACACGATCAAAATCACTAAGGAAGTGGTACTCGGTAAAATAATGGGACTCAAGGCGGATAAATCACCTGGACCTGATGGCTTACATCCTAGAGTCTTGAAGGAAGTGGCGGTAGGGATTGTAGATGCATTGGTAATAATTTTTCAAAACTCCCTGGATTCCGCTAAGGTCCCGGCAGACTGGAAAACTGCTAATGTAACACCCTTATTTAAAAAGGGCAGTAGACAGAAGGCTGGTAACTATAGACCGGTTAGCCTAACATCTGTGGTAGGTAAAATTTTGGAGTCCATTATTAAGGAAACAGTAACAGGACATTTGGATAATCATAATTTAATAGGACAAAGTCAGCATGGTTTTACGAAGGGGAAGTCATGTTTGACAAATTTGCTGGAGTTCTTTGAGGAAGTAACATATAGAGTGGATAAAGGGGAACCAGTGGACGTAGTGTATTTAGACTTCCAAAAGGCATTTGACAAGGTGCCACACAAAAGATTATTGCTTAAGGTAAAAAATCACGGGATTGGGGGTAATATTCTGGCATGGATAGAGGATTGGCTATCTAACAGAAAGCAAAGAGTTGGGATAAATGGTTCATTCTCAGACTGGCAATCAGTAACTAGTGGTGTTCCACAGGGGTCAGTGCTGGGTCCCCAACTCTTCACAATCTATATTAACGATTTGGAGGAAGGGACCAAGTGTAACATATCAAAATTTGCAGATGATACAAAGATGGGAGGGAAAGTAGTGAGTGAGGAGGACATAAAAAACCTGCAAGGGGACATAGACAGGCTAAGTGGGCAGAGATTTGGCAGATGGAATACAACACTGGAAAGTGTGAGGTGATGCACTTTGGCAGGAAAAATCCTAGAGCAATTTATTATCTTAATGGCAAGAAACTGGAGAGTACTGAAGTGCAAAGGGATCTGGGGGTCCTGGTGCACGAAACTCAAAAGGTTAGTATGCAGGTGCAGCAAGTGATTAAGAAGGCAAATGGAATGTTGGCTTTCATTGCTAGGGGGATAGAATATAAAAATAGGGAGGTATTGCTTCAGTTGTACAAGGTATTGGTGAGACCGCACCTGGAATACTGCATACAGTTTTGGTGTCCTTACTTAAGGAAAGACATCCTTGCTCTCGAGGCAGTGCAAAAAAGGTTCACTCGGTTAATCCCGGGGATGAGGGGGTGGTCATATGAGGAGAGGTTGGGCAGATTGGGACTCTACTCATTGGAGTTCAGAAGAATGAGAGGCGATCTTATTGAAACATATAAGATTGTGAAGGGGTTGGATCGGGTGGATGCGGGGAGGATGTTCCCGATGACGGGTGAGACGAGAACTAGGGGACATAGTCTTAGAATAAGGGGCTGCTCTTTCAAAACTGAGATGAGGAGGAACTACTTCACTCAGAGGGTGGTAGGTCCATGGAATATGCTGCCACAAAAAGCTGTAGAAGCTACAACATTAATTAAATTTAAAACAGAAATAGACAGTTTCCTAGAAGTAAAGGGCATTAAGGGTTACGGGGAGCGGGCAGGAATTTGGACATGAGTCTAGGTTCGGATCGGTCATGGCCCTGTGGGTAGTGGAGCGGGCCCAGGGACTGTGTAGCCTGATTCTGCTCCTATTTCGTGTGTGCAATTCTGTTAGATGCAGGAGATGGTTCTGTGATAGATAGTAGATTGGCGGTTAGGATCAGATCAGCCATGATCTTATTGAATGGCGGAGCAGGCTCGAGGGGCCGATTGGCCTACTCCTGCTCCTATTTCTTATGTTCTTATGTTCTCCACTTGCCTGGATGAGTGCAGCTCCAACAACACTTAAGAAGCTCGACACCATCCAGGACAAAGCAGCCTGCTTGATTGGCACCCCATCCACCACCTTAAACATTCACTCCCTCCACCACCGGCGTACCGTGGCTGCAGTGTGTACCATCTACTAGATGCACTGCAGCAACTCGCCAAGGCTTCTTCAGCGGCTTCTTCAGCAGCTCCTCCCAAACCCACGACCTGTTCCACCTAGAAGGACAAGGGCAGCAGGCGCATGGGAACACCACCACCTCCAAGTCACACACCATCCTGGCTTAGAAGTATATCGCCGATCCTTCATCGTTGCTGGGTCAAAATCCTAGAACTCCCTACCTAACAGCAGTGTGGGAGTACCTTCACCACACAGACTGCAGCGGTCAAGGCGGCAGCTCACCACCACCTTCTCAAGGGCAATTAGGGATGGGCAATAAATGCTGGCCTTGCCAGCGACGCCCACATCCCATAAACGAATAAAACAACTCAGATCTACAGTTCAACCTCAATGAGAGGAAGCATTGGTACTTGAGGTACTGTAGATTGCTTACAATGATGTAATGTCATCATATTTGATGCCATATAAAATTTACTTAATGAGTTTGCTAAATTGAATGAGGATCTGCAAAATTTATATGTCTGGACAATTTTTTCTGCACAAAGTGAGGCTGGGAATATTAGGAAATCATTTTGTTTTGTAATTTTGGCACCCAATTTCAGCATATACCTCTGCTTGGTGCAGAATACAGATCACTATAGATTCCCAAACTTTTGAAGAGCATCTTGTCAACTTGGCTCAGTTGGTAGCATTCTTGTTTCTCCAAGTCATAAGGCTGCAGGTTCCGGTCTCACTTCTGGACATGAGCATAGTCTAGACTTACACTTCAATGCAGTACTGTCTTTCTGCAGACATTACAGATCCTATAGCACTTTTTACAGAAGAGCAGATCATTCCCATTGTCGTGGCCAACATTTCCCCCCCTCAACCAACACCACCAAAAACAGATTAACTGGTCAGTTATCTCTCTGCTGTTTGTGGGACATTCTTGTGTGCAAAATGGTAGCCAAATTCACTGGCATAGCAAGTGAATACATTTCAAAGCATTTTCATTGTATGTGAAGTGTTGTGTGACATCCGGAGAGATGTGATAAGGCGCTATATAAATGAAGTTCTTCATTTCCATTTCCCACATCATCTATCTTTACTTTAAGTAACTTCAGTATGTGATCAATTTTGTCTACCAAACTTATTTCACATAGAATAGAACTCTCCTTTTTCTATCAGTCTGCATTGGATTTAAATCCAGCACCCAAAAATGAAAGGACACCAATTTCCCCAAAGGGTACCTCACAGGTATACTGTGTCCCAAAACATCCATGCATCTGAACTGTCTCCTCAGAGGTTTTACCAATCTTGGCTTGAACAAGTTAGAACTAAACCACTGCAGTTTGCAGGATTGGATTTTCTCAGGAAATCTTTTCCCTGCCCAAAAGGGATTATGTTATTGTAACACAACAAAGCTATAACTCTCAGTCTCAAATAATCTTGAAGCTTAGAGGCTGGTTTGGAATTAATACTGAAGCAAAGAACATAAGAATTTCACAACAGGTAAAAGTCGCTCAACCCTTTGGAGATAAAAACTGGAAACCAATCTTGTCCATGCTACTGTTTTAAAAATAATGGAGGTAATTTTTCCAAGTGCAGATCAGCAGCAGAGAATTTTGCACAGAGAATTTTTGAAAATTGTGGCTGGACTGCCCCAAGATTTCCAATATGAGCTGGCAGTGGGGCAAGGTTCCCACCACCAGTACATACCCCTGTACTTTGAAAATTACCCCACATTGAACTCCTGCAAAGTTTTCTATCACCTTAACCAGACACAAAGTTATTTATAATAACAACAGAAAATGCTGGAAAAACTCGGCAGGCCAGGCAGCATCCGTGGAGAGAGAAACAGAGTTAACGTTTCAGGTCGAAGATCTTTCGTCTTCGACCTGAAACGTTAACTCTGTTTCTCTCTCCACGGATGCTGCCTGGCCTGCTGAGTTTTTCCAGCGTTTTCTGTTGTTATTTTGGATTTCCAGCATCAGCAGTATTTTGCTATCGACAAAGTTATTTATGGCTGATCTGAAACTAAAGGCAAAAGCCTGTTTAAACAACATCCCAAAAAGTTTGTAATGGTATTAGCATTTTTTTTCTATTAATTTTCCAGCATTGTACGAGCATCTTTTGCTTCCTGGGACTTGTTTACTGGCATGCGCACTGAGTTACTGTGCTCGCTTTAAGAGTCCATCTTCACGACGATTACAGCCATATTTAGAGGAATATATTAACTTACATGGAACAAACGTTGTACTCCCGGTGCCAGTCTTTCCGCCTTTATAATCCATACCACAGGTCTGGGGGAATTCAGCACAAATACCAAAGGCTTCTGATGGACATCAACAGAGAAAATGGGTCTCAAATTCAGTGTCACCTTTGGGAAAGAAGTAAAAAAGTACCATCATTTATTTTGCCCAAAAAATTGCATAGAATAGACTGTATACATTACATAGTTTTCTGCTACCTTCATTACTGATGCCATAGCGCACAATTAGTGAACCAGATCTACTAATTGCTGACTATCTTTGGTTAATAATTATACACAGTTAGACTCACATTTTTGTAAGATCAATAATGCTTGAAAATGGTGTTGTCTACTACAAAAGATTAGGAAATAAAACTACAAGTCACTTAGCTGTAGCTTTATATTTTGAAGACTTTTTCTGCTATCTGTTAAAAGGATTATATTGTACTTAAGTAAAAAGATATTCCTGGCACAGTTACTTCAACTAGGAGTCAGAACAATGCGGAGGTGATGTGGATTTATGTAAATTAAGTATCACAACTTGCTAGTAACTTCCTTACACAAATATTGTATAACCTGTAATAAAGACAATCTCTTTTAAATTAAAAAGCCTGCAATGCAGTCTCACATATTTAAGAACACAACATGCATTTATATAGAGCCTTTAATGCGGAAAAACATCCCAAAGCGCTTCATAGGGGCGTAATCAGACAAAAATAGATGCCTAGGAAATGTAAGTTGTTGTTACATTATCAATAGTTGGAAATAGAAGCAGGAAATGCAAAGAAAAATGCAGAGGTATTCTGTGTAAAAACAATTTGTTAGCATTCTACAAAAATGGTGCAGTGGTTATTTAATATACGGATAATTATTTTTATAGTTACTTTATGGAATTAATTAGGAGTGATCAGAAGCTGGTCAAATAGGTGGGTTTTAAGGCAGGCCTTACAGGATGAGATGGATGTGGAGGCAGAGGGGTTTAGGAAGGGAATTTCAGAATGTAGGCCTTGATGGCTGAAGACAGAAGCACCATTGGTGGAGTGAAGCGAAAGAAGATGCACAAAAGCCTAGAGTCAGAAGAACGGAGAAGTTTGGATGGTGGAGGAGGCTACAGATATAGGGAGGTGCAAGGCGATGAAGGGACTTAAACACGATGAGAAGAATTTTAAATTAGAGTTGTTGCCAACATCAAGGACAGGAGAGATAAATGAGCAGGACTTGGTGCAGAATAGGATATGGGTAACTGGATTTTGGATGATCTGAACAGTGGAGAATGGGAGGCCGGCCAGGAGAGCGGGAGGCCGGCCAGGAGAGCATTGGAATAGTCCAGTATGGAGGTGATAAAGGCATGGTTCAGAGGTGAGGTAGTGGAAGTGGGCGGTCTTTATGAAGTAGAGTATATGGGGTCGGAAGCTCAGAAAAATCCAGCAGCAACCTTTTAAGAGGATACATTAAATATAGCTGTGTCACTTTATACATAGTTTGCTCAAACCAAGAAGTTATTAAGTAGTTATACTACTTCTGCCCAGTTTTAAAAAAAATCTTAGTTGTACTGTGGTTCTGCTCACATAATTGTAGCTAGGTGAACTAGGCAAATCTTATTGCAAAAACATCCTATTTTAAATTTAATCACATTTTATACACCACATAACAATGACCAAGAACGTTACTGATTACTGATTCAGTTTTATATTTCAAATTAAGAGACTTTGTGAACTACTTTTTCCTTCCCATCATCAGGTTGCCCCAATGCTTCACACCATCCACAAACTAAAATGGATGACACCTGTTCCCAGATCTCTGCCATGGCCAACATGACTCCTTCACCAATTTTAGCACTCTATAGAGAAGTTCCCTACCTTTATGACCAACTCACCAGATAGGAAACCCAATGGCCGGAATTTTAATTTGGAGGCGGGTAGGGAGTGGGGGCTGCAAAGCGGTCGGGAAACCCGGAAGAACGGGATACCCTCAGGCTCTGCCAAATTTAACAGCAGGGCCTGATTAGCATTTTAATTCTCTGTTTCCCACCCGCAGATAGCCAGATGGAGGCGCTGGCTGGCTGTCAGGCCTGTGGCACCTGACCA
Organism: Squalus acanthias; assembly: GCA_030390025.1. Taxonomy (NCBI): domain Eukaryota; kingdom Metazoa; phylum Chordata; class Chondrichthyes; order Squaliformes; family Squalidae; genus Squalus; species Squalus acanthias. The sequence goes on from CM059439.1 coordinate 13,709,765, forward strand.
CAGAGAGGAGGGAGAGATCTGAGGGGGTGGGGGGGGGGGGTCGCAAGGCCGGGGATCGTCGGCGAGGTTGGGGGCTGCAGATTGTTGGAGGGGAGGTCGGGGGCTGGATGGTCAGAGGCTGGGGGGGGGGGGTCAAATCGGAAGGGCCGGTAGGGTGTCCAATTGTGGGGGGGTTGGCGAGGCAGGAACGCTAGATCTAGCAGGTAAGTGGAAAGGCACTTACCTCCTGGATCCAGCAGTTCTCGCCTTACCTTAGCTGGCGGGTTCTCCGAGGCCCAGGAAACCTGACCAGCCAAAGTTAAATATAAAATGGTGGATCACCATGAAGCACGGAGCTTCATTATAATATTTAAAGTGCCAACTCGCCTCCTGGGAGTGGGTTGGCTGCCCGCCCCATTGTCCTGCTTCCGTTAAAACCGGAAGTGGGCAGGTTGGAGTCGGGATTCAGATTTTTTACTCTTTAACCTCCCACCCGACTCCAAACCACCAGTTTTTTGAGGTTAAAATTCCTCCCATTGTGTGGCAAATGATGAGTGTGAACCATACTCTACTACTCTGTGGTGCACCACAAAGTTGCTGTACTGAGAATGTATTCTCAACATATAAAGCCCGTTATATATTTAAATGTAGTTGTATGACATACTAATTAAATAATTACTACTTAGAAGTTTTAACATGCAACTTGGAATATAAAATAACTATGATATGTCACAGGCAAATGTCCAAGTTTCTGAACTACCAACTGCATTCAGGCAAGCTGTGCTTTCAAGTTAATATGTTGAAAACTCTATACTAAAGTGCTGGTCATCTGGCAAAGGCTGCATTGCCCTGCTGCTTTTAGTTTTCAAAGCCTTCCCAAAGGGAACTGTCTGAAAAGCCTCCATTCATCCAGACAAGGTCTGTCTTCTCAGATAACCATTTTCACTGCCAGTTAAATAGTATTTTAGTGAATCAGAGAAGAGTGCATTATGCACTGTAAATTAAGGGCCACAACAATGCCGAATTCTGTAGTGCTTCCCCCCCCTATCAGACACACTCCTAATATGATCTTTTTGTTTATTTGATCATAAAGTTACAACCATTAGACGAAACAGCTTAGGATCACAATACTAATTATGACCTTAAATTACATGTTCACAAGAACCAGGGCTGCTGTAGGCACTACAGAGTATAGGTGTGCTTATTGGGGAAATCAGGAGATCATGAAACAAAAAGGCTATATAAACATTTTGAGGATCTTCAAAAATGTTTACTTGCTCTGTATTTGACAGAAAGGAAAACAGCACTAATGCAGTGCAACATAGTGTATTGCACAACTCTACAAAGGCATCAAAATTAGTGCCATTCACTTAAGGATTTGTGGCAATTTTCTGCTATTTCCTATAGACTCAGTATATATTCTGTTTGTCTATTCTACTCAGATAATGGCAACAAAATCAGAAGAATCTTTTCTTCAGAGGCCCCATAATAGACATACTTGATGTCAATAGGCCAAAGACAGCTGCACAAGTTTCTGTTTCCCAGGAGATGATGGTTTCATGGAAGGCTGAGAATTGCCACAGCAACCGGACTATAAAAACAATTCTCTGATTCAGGCCTCCAGATTCTGTTAAAGCAATTTGTATTGTATCACAAGACCAGAACAGAAATGTTGAAAATGATCAAAGTAAACAAAGCCATTCAAATGTCATTTTGTTTCTACCTTAAAAGGTGACAAATCATAACCTGGAATTGAGTTACAACAGATGAAAGCAAGTGCAACCAATCTGTAAGCTGATTGAACTGTTTCCACTGAGAGAGTCTAGTGATAAACCCCTTGGTAGATTATTCATAACAACTCTTCCAAATTTACATTAATCGACCAGCGTGGAAACATTCTTAGTTATATCAAGTTTCGCTGCAACATAAGCTTTCTACACTTCAACAGCTGTTGTATGCTGAACTACAAAAACTTATTTTCAGACAAATATACCTCAGAAGCTATACAGAAGTAAAATGTTTTAGCCACGTGGTAATGATACAAAATATCTGGCATGTGAAAGCGGTAAGGTAGATTGAAGTGTGTATCGGAAATGGTAAAATGTATTTTCCTAACAATGCAATACTACCCTTTAAAAGGTATCTGACAAATGTTGGTTCATGATACCAACGGGAATACAACAAATTAAAGTTTAGTGTAGTGTGAAATTTTACTCCATGAGGATGCAAACCCATTACAATATCCCATTTATACATAGGTATACAGAATAATCAAATCTTACAATCTGAGGTTTTGCTGCAGCCCTGACACAAACTACAATTCACTGTTCTTTACTTTCAAATATATGTGGTGGCATGTTTAAAAGTCCATATTTTCAAACACACATTGCCTACTGTTTAACCTATTTTGATGGATTTTCTTGCTGCTTCAGGATCTGGTTTCTTTTCATCTTCCTTCCAGCATTGTGCCTGCTCTCCTTTCCATATGTCTCATTTCCTCGCACTCCCCTGAGACAACTCCTCTCCAGCCTTTTTGCCCCCCAAATGGGTCTCCTTTCTATCGCTGCTCACAATTGGTCCTCCCGGAGTAGATGGACATAGTGAGGAAAGGCATACTGTAACAAAGGCACTGGATTGAATTTGTAGCAAATTGGAAACTGGATTGCCTTCTGTTCCTAGTGTCCTAAATGTTTTTCAAAAAAAAATTCAATACAATTGGCAAAGATGGAGGAGCAGGAGAGAAGTGTGGCCATGAACAGGGGATGGAGGAGAGGGAACAACAGAAGACAACAAAGGGCTATAAGGGGCTATTTGGTTTATGGGGGAACTTGGTCACAATAACTGTTCACTAAGGCTGGGGGGGGGGGGGGGGGGGGGGGAGGGGGGGAGGAAGTTCTGCATGTGCTTTAAGGTTATTGCTAAGCAGGAATTATCTGTAATGTATTGCTTGGTGCTTCACTTCAATCTTAGTTTACTGTTGTCTTTCATAAGAACATAAGAAATAAGAGCAGGAGTAGGCCATACGGCCCCTCGAGCCTGCTCCGTCATTCAATAAGATCATGGCTGATCATCGACCTCAACTCCACTTTCCCGCCCGATCTCCATATCTCGATTCCCCTGGAGTCCAAAAATCTAACGATCTCAGCCTTGAATATACTCAGACTCAGCATTCACAGCCCTCTGGGGCAGAGAATTCCAAAGAATCACAACCCTCTGAGTGAAGAAATTCCTCCTCATCTCAGTCTTAAATGGCCTACCCCTTATCCTGAGACTATGCCCCCTAGTTCTAGACACTCCAGCCAGGGGAAACAACCTCTCAGCATCTACCCGGTCAATCCCCTTCAGAATCTTGTATGTTTCAATGAGATCACCTCTCATTCTTCTAAACTCCAGAGAGTATAGGCCCATTCTACACAATCTCTCCTCATAGGACAGCCCTCTCATCCCAGGAATCATTCCTTCTATGCTTTCCTAGTCTGGCACGGCTTTGCATCTGTTCACTAAATGAGTGGAACAGTTAATGAACGTGTCAGTTGGTTTCTCTTCAGGATTGTTCCTTCTTTTACCATCTTTTTTCGTTACTCAATGGCCGCTACAGCGATTAATCAATTTCATTTGTTGGAAAATATTTTTGGGGGGCTTTTGTGCTTCTGCTCATTCTTTCAGCCTTAATATGTACAGCTGTTTATCTGTGATTAATTTTGAGTTTGTCGGTCGACAAAGTTTTGACGGCTGAGGTTTGCTTTTGTGATCATTGTTTCAATACTATTCAATGGCAAACATTTTCTGATCATTTTGATCTTTTAAAACTTTGCTCACTTGCACAAATCTTGGGCACATGGGACTGCAAATTTTTTTCTGAAGAGAATAGCTTGCGATTTCTGATTGAATGGGGGAATGCAACATTGGGTACTCCCTCACCGTAATCAATTAGTCATGTAGGCTGGAATTTTGCCTACCTCGGCGGGTCCACTGCGGGCGGTGTCCGTGGCGGGTCGTGACCCCGCTGCTGGCTCCATCCAGCTATTGAAAATGAACTTACCTTAATGGGGTCTATTAAGCCCGCCCAATTAGATGGAGCAGGTCTGGTGACGGCATTCACGATGTGTTTTCAGCCGGGATCTTTAAAAGGGACCATAGCCACATTAGATTTGAAGTTTCATCTAACATAGTGCTGTCAGTGTATTACAGCATTGGAGTGCTGCAAACACTGACAATGAATGCACAGAGGCAGAGGGCTGCACCCAGGTTCTCCGATGACTCCCTCCATATGCTTATGGAGAGAGTCAGAGCACACAGGGAGGTCCTCTTCCCCTCCGATGGGCAGAAGTGACCTCCCCAGAACACCAAAACAGCCTGGTTGCAGATTGCAGAGGTCACAAGCAGGGATGTGGTCAGGAAGACCTGGGTGCAGTGCCGCAAACATTTCAATGATCTCATTAGATCAGGAAACGTTAGTACAAAGTCACACTCAACTTCATCCTGCTGTGCCTCTCATCACATCCCATCATTCTGCCTTCCCTACCCTACTCCTGCACATCCTTACTCACACCAACATGCCTTGCACCTCCATCCATCCCTCTCTATCTACATTATCACTTCCCCATCTCACTAGCCACCCCTCCCTCACACTCAGCCTAGTGCAATCATACCAACTAACAACACACAAGGGTAGCCACTTGGGTGTTTTATCCAATGTTTATGTAAAGTTTCTGTTAATATGGTGTCAAACATAAAAACCTTTATTTTCAACACTTTCCAGTCTTGGACAGAGTTGTGTGCACCTTTGGAAGTGGCTTAGTGAGTTGCAGTGAATGGTGATGAGTGTGAAAGGAATGGCTTGGTCATTGTAGGGATGCTTTATGGTGTTGTTGTGGGGTGGTGCTAACCTGACGCATTATGTGGCAGCCATATGGGTGTACAGCGTAAAGTTAACTAAATCTGGCCATGATGAGGCCATCCCTGGCCTCCCGGGCAGCAATATGCTCAGGTGCTGATGCCCTCTGTCCTGTGCAGCATCAGGTGATTATGGAGACAGTTGGTGGTGTTGTTGGTGCTGCTGGTGTTGGGGCTCATCGTGGTCAGATTCTCAGGACCAAGGTGAGACATTATAAACAGCACCCATGTTGATGGAATAGATGGCAGGTGAAGTACAGATGACAGAAGCATTCTGTCAATGGTGAGAGAGTTCTTCCAATGAGGTGAGACTGGATGGCGACTTTGCTGGAAAGACTTGCAGCCTGCAGAATTTGTGCTGGAAATGGACTGAGCAACAGCTTCTGCCTGAGGAAAGTGTCCGTCAGGTGGGAGCTTTTACTGTACATTTGATGCTGTCAAGTAATCAGCTGGAGCAATGGCCACGGAACTCCCACCTCAAGTTGACAGGCGTGGTTCACGAGCTGCGTGAATCCAGTGGCCGTGCAATACCTGTAAACTACCTGATAATGATTTCAATTGGGTTGCCTGCCGTTCGGGTCGGCTCGTCGATGGCAGACACGCCTGGGGGGGGGGGGGGGGGGGGAAGGCTCGTGGGAGCAAGATGACAGCGGGTTCCCGACCCGCTGTCATCAAAAATAACTTTCCCACCCGACCCGCCACTGATCGTGCCCACTACCACCCCGGAAAATTCCGGCCATAATGCCACCTTTGGGCACAGTTCCTTGCAATCTTGACACTACTCGCCATTTTGAATATATTGTAGATAATGAGTTTCCTAATTTTCTTTGCCATCATACTGCTTAACTGCATCCTATGTTCAAATTGGTGCATAAAGGGAAAGATTACCTCTGACCTGGTAATAAATGTTGCTCACCAATACTTCCTCTTTAAAGGGGAAATACACTTATATAATGATAAACGTGCCCTAAATTTGACACTTTTGAGAGATTTCCTACTGGCATGGAGATCTTCAAGTAAGGTCTTCCTGCTAGGCTACTCCAGTGATGTCAGTTATAGTCCAGCCAACTCTGGTTAGACATATTACAGGTGGTTTCATCACATAACTTCCCGCCATTGGTCGCCGACATGTCCATCCTCACAGTGCATGGTCCTCCCACACCAATTGGAAAGTGAATAAGCCCTTTGCTGCTCAATTGGATGAATCTTGACCGTCAGTCAAACAGTCTTTTTTCCCCCCCATCTCCAATATATTTATAACTAGTAAACAAACGTGACTGCACCAAGTTAAAAACGCCACCTCAGAACTGCTTCCAGATAATAATGTCATGTCCCAAATAACTTGCCTCTTAGTCCATGAACTATTTAACCACTTAACTTTAGAAACTTCAATAGCTTTTCTAGCCAGTTAATTGTTCAACTCTTTTTTTTTTTGAAGGAATTTATTGAATTAGCATTAACCAACTTTGAGGGACTTCTGTTACACACATCAACTACTCTAAGGTTTCAAAAAGATATATATGAACAGCTACCACAGTTTGAGTGAACTATGTTTGTTTGTGAACTGGAGCTCCAAAACATTTCTGCAAGCATGGCTACTGAAGAGAAAAAAAAACTTCTGTGAAACCTTATAAAATTTTACATGGTCACTTATTATTTTAATGATTCTGTTGTCACAAAATGCAAGTTTCAGAATTTAATAGTGTCAGCAACAATATAAAGCAAGAGGTTCTTATAGGATGTGCTTTTTATGAAGTCATTGCTCAAACCATGCACCTTTATATCAGTAAAAGTAACGCACATGAATAACAGCCAATCAACATTACTCAGCACTGAATATATATACTTTATCCTTACTTATATCTAATCTTTACCTACATGGAAACCCTTCTAGACAGGTCTCCTTTTCACTTGTAAGGTGACTGTACATACTCTGCATATCCCTGTAGTAGCAAGAATTCCTAGATTCCTAGAGGCGTGTAGTACTGGATACAGTGGCAGGCTGGTCTAAAGTCACAACTCAATGCTACTCAAGAGTTGTTCCTCGTCAGTCCCCTTTTGACATAATGGATTGACCTAGCAGCAAGGAGATCGTCCATCCTGGAAATCTCCATTCAGGTAAAGCTTTGAGGAGTAATCTTCTGGCTTGGTGCTCCTGACAAAGAGTCTCACCCAGTGGGAGTGAATATTAAAAATTCTGGCACAAGAAAATAATTTACCGCTAAAAATTAAAATGGTACCATGTGCATTCAAATCTCCATTCCACGGTCCCAGAGAGCAAGCTCCCCATCAGAAGCACAAAATCATAAAACTACCCCATTGATATTTTAACACATGACAAATCATTTTTTGAAGATATATATTTTGAATAAAAATGGAGTAGTACTTGGAATAAAAATAAATCACCTTAGATTTTCCTTCCCCATTAAATACACAAAGTTAGTGAAATTATTTTTATTATTAATTATGTGCTGAGGTCATTTCCTTAAGTTCCTTGATTAACAGTTCCTCCTATGGGATGGCATTTTTTTTGGCCAGTTTCTAGTAAATTCAGGTTAAATGTCAAAAAAATGATGTGGCTTGTTTAGAGTCAGAGTTATACAGCACAGAAAGAGGCCCTTCGGCCCATTGTGTCCGCGCCGGCCATCAAGCCCCGTCTATTCTAATCCCATTTTCCAGCATGTGGTCCGTAGCCTTGTATGCTATGGCGTTTCAAGTGCTCATCTAAATGCTTCTTGAATGTAGTGAGGGTTCCTGCCTCTACCACCCTTTCAGGCAGTGAGTTCCAGATTCCAACCACCCTCTGGGTGAAAAGGCTTTTCCTCAAATCCCCTCTAAACCTCCTGCCCCTTACCTTGAAACTATGCCCCCTGGTTATTGACCCCTCTACTAAGGGGAAAAGTTCCTTTCTATCTACCCTATCATAATGCCCCTCAATCAGGTCCGCCCTCAGCCTTCTCTGCTGGAAGGAAAACAACCCCAGCCTGTCCAGTCTCTCTTCATAGCTGAAGTGCTCCAGCCCAGGTAACATCCTGGTGAATCTCCTCTGCACCCTCTCTAATGCAATCACATCCTTCCTATAGTGTGGCGACCAGAACTGCACACAGTATTCCAGCTGTGGCCTAACTAGCGTTTTGTACAGCTCCATCATTACCTCCCTGCTCTTATATTCTATGCCTCGGCTAATGAAGGCAAGTATCCCATATGACTTTTTAACCACCTTATCTACCTGTCCTGCTGCCTTCAGGGATCTATGTACATGCACACCAAGGTCCCTCTGATCCTCTGTCCTTCCTAGGGTCCTACCATTCATTGTGTATTCCCTTGCCTTGTGAGTCCTCCCAAAATGCATCACCTCACACTTTTCAGGGTTAAATTCCATTTGCCACTGTTCTGCCCATCTGACCAACCCGTCTATATCGTCCTGTAGCCTGAGGCTTCCCTCCTCGCTATTTACCACTCCACCAATTTTCGTGTCATCTGCGAACTTACTGATCATACCTCCTACATTCATATCTAAATCATTAATGTACACTACAAACAGCAAAGGACCCAGCACAGATCCCTGTGGTACACCACTGGACACAGGCTTCCAGTCACAAAAACAACCTTCGACCATCATCCTCTGCCTCCTGCCACTAAGCCAATTTTGCATCCAATGTGCCAAATTGCCCTGGATCCCATGGGTTCTTACCTTCTTGACCAGTCTCCCATGTGGGACTTTGTCAAAAGCCTTACTGAAGTCCATGTAGACTACATCAACTGCACTACCCTCATCCACACACCTAGTCACCCCCTCGAAAAATTCAATCAAATTGGTCAGACATGATCTCCCCCTGACAAAGCCATGCTGACTATCCTTGATTAATCCTTGTCTCTCCAAGTGGGGACTAATTCTGTCCCTCAGAATTTTTTCCAATAATTTCCCTACCACTGATGTTAGGCTCACTGGCCTGTAATTCCCTGGTTTATCCCTACTACCCTTCTTGAATAATGGTACTACGTTAGCTGTTCTCCAGTCCTCTGGCACCTCCCCTGTGGCCAGAGAGGTTCTGAAAATGTGTGTCAGAGCCCCTGCAATCTCCTCCCTTGCCTCACACAACAGCCTGGGATACATCTCGTCTGGGCCTGGGGATTTATCCACTTTTAAGCCCGCTAAAACCGCTAGTACCTCCTCCCTCTCAATACTAATTTGTTCAAGTATATCACAATCCCCCTGCCTGATTTCTATGCCTACATCGTCCTTCTCCATAGTGAACACAGATGCAAAATATTCATTTAAAACCTCACCTACATCTTCCGGCTCTACACACAGATTGCCACTTTGGTCCCTTTGTACATTACACATACCTTGCTCATATCAAGGGAAAATTGAGTGGTAGCTTCATATTCTGATAGCAAAAAATAACCTCACTGGCAACTTTCATAGCATTTTGCATCTAAACAAAAACCAAAATATTTTAAAATGTTTAAATATTTAAAATTAAAGGAATGGCAATAAAATGTTTCATTTGTAAATACATCCCCTGATATGCATCACACTTTAAATGTGTCCTAGCATTAAAAAATTGTCACATTTTTCTGATTGGCTCAAAACACCAAGGCTCTCTCTGAACACATCTCTCTCAAGACTAGTACTTACTGTTGCGCTTTATACCAGACAAATGCTTAATGCACTCGAGAGATTATGCACTCTGCTACCTTAGCAGAGATAGTAACCCATTTAAAATGAACAGGTTAATGCTTGCTTTTAAAAAAATAGACTGACAGACATCTTATGAACGCATTATGCATTTGTCGGTTAACATCACCAGTAATTTCCAGGCTAGGATTCTTTTCAAATTCTCTCGGTGGCCATTTTTCTTCTGACCCTGAACAATTTTGTGGGAGATACACTAATACTAACAGTTCATCATGAAAAGTATAGCTATATTAATCTTAGTTCAACAGAAATTTATCTATGAGCTTTTGTCACGTCGAGTTTGAACTATGAATTGAAACTATGCTAAATAGCAGGAAATAATTGGCGTGATATTCAAATGCAACCTCTTTAAAAAAAAAGTACCAAAAAAAATATTTTTATGCAATTATTAAGAGAGTAACAGCTGTTACATTTGCATGATAGAAAAAACATTTAAGCATTGTGAAAGTTTGGCAGGATATGTATTTTCATTGAAGTTTTCTAAGGAACAGAAAGTTATTAAACTCTGGAAGTATGCTATTGCACTTAACATAAAAAAGCCTTCTCATATACATTTAATGATTGACTCTGTCTGAGAAGAAAGCATAGATCAAGAATAACTCAATAGGGTTCCATTCTTCCAGATCATGAAAACATCACTATATTATTACATAATGGCCCAGATATTCCGATCCCTGCGGGTGGGCACGCGCTGTGTACTCACCCGTAGGGACATCGGAAATGCCGGTTTCAGGCATTTCCGATCTGTCAAGAAGGGCCTCTGCGGGCGGATAGTTCCGCTTTTTGGAGACCCTCCGCCCGCAGAAAACCCTTACAATTCTTACGCCTGGTAAAAGCAGGCGTAAGGCCTGCTTTTACCAGGATAAGAGTTCAAAAAAGTTCACTGATTTACCATTTAAAAATACTTTAAAAATAGTTACGTTTATTTTTAGCCCAAAACTTTAATTATTTTTTTTCAAAAAATTAAATTTTTGTTTAAAATACAAAATTTATTGTAATTTCAAGTCATTTTAAAAATGTGATTTAAAAAAAAATGTATTTAAAGTTTTACAGTAAACTCTTTCTTATCCGGCACCTACGGGACCAGGATGGTGCCGGTGGATGAAAAATTCTGGATAACAGAGGTAGGCAATTTTTAACAAACAAAAATAAAAACCACTGACTAACGCGGCCACTGCGGGAGACTTGGACTCGGCAAAACGAGTGCTGGATGGATTCGGCAAGATTACCGGTTATCTATTTTGCCGGTTATTAAAGAATTCCGGATGATTAAGTGCCGTTTAAACAAGAGTTTACTGTACTATCTTTTTGGGGTGATCTCCATTCATATATTTGACAGGTCTTCCTGTCAAATGTATGAAGGGAGATTCCCTTCTGTGATTGGCTCCCCATGACCCACGTGATCCCTGGGACGCTGCGAACTACATGCGCCTCTGGGATACGTGGGCCCTGCACACTTCAAGTTTGGAGAGGCCCAGGAGCAGAAACGTGTGCGTCCCAGGAGCCCTCAGGTAAGGGCGTAGATTTTTCCAGATTGCAGGCCTCCGCCCGCGGGAGGCCTGCGATCGGAAAATACGGGCCAATGTTAACTATTAAATGTACATTTAATAAATATTTAATATTCTTTCTAAATTGTTCAACCATATTGTATATAATTTTTCTATAGTACAACGGTGATTCAGATTTACAAGACACTTGGGCCACGATTTTCTCGATCAATGTGGCTTGGGAGCGGGTCAGGTGGCTTCCGGGTTCCAGTCCCGCCCCCATCTACATCCGGCCCACAGACCTGATTTTATGTCAATTGGCCTTGTTAAGTCCGCCCTGCGGGCTTGCTGGCCAATTAAGACGAAGCCAGTCAGATGACATCATTTGATGACGCGTCATCTGCCGATTTTCTTAAAGGGACCATGCATAATTTTTCTTTGACAGCTCATTTCTCAGTGTTTGACAGCATTGAGGTGCTGCAAACACTGACAATGACTGTTCACAGGTGAGTTCTTGCACCCAGGTTCTCCAGTGACTCCCTCCTTAGGCTAGAACAGATGGCAGCTGCAGGTGAGGTTACAGAAGCGATCCGTCACTGGTGAGAGAGGTTCTCCAATAAGGTGGGACTACATATACAATTCAAAACTTGTTACCTACAGAAAAGTCTAAATGCATTAAAAATGAATTTCCCAACATTTTCTTCCCTCTGAAACTCACCAGTGCACCGTTGGATCCTTCACACCACTTCTGCAGCTGTCATCAATGCAGAAACATTACAGCAGACTCACAGCATGCCACACTTTCCTGGCGTGGTGTCCGGACGTCGGGAAGCCCGAAGTAGAAGTGTCAAAATTGCAAAAGAGCCAGTTAACTGCCTGTTAACAACCTTTAACAGGCAGTTAAGTGGCTATAATCCTCTTCCTGCCGCTAGGTGTCGGGTCCATGCGCAAATCAAGGACCCGACACTTGGGAAGATTGATTGGAGGTGGGTTGACAGCGGGTTTCCTGCCCGCTGTCAATCTTTGCGATTTTGCCGATGTCCCGCCTCCAAACCCGCCCCGAGCGCTGGCAAAATTCCGGCCATGGTGTTTTTTTCCATCAGCATTTTTATCTACTGCAATAGAAATGTAGCCATCCCTTCTCCACTACTCTGGATATACGAGAGCTAAACTCAATTAAGATTATCAATTATCTTTCCTGAGTGTGCAATTAGGCCTTTTCCTTAAGGGCCAGAGAACAGAGGGCAAAACTGTTGGCATTTAAAAAAAACAACAGATTTTCAGCACTATTCTTCCATGTTATCCTCTAAAAGAGTTATTTAGGAAGAGATTGGAGGTATGATTTTGTAATATGGTGTGACCAGTTAGGACCTCATTTTGGGAAATTGCAGGCATGCAGCCTGTAATCTTCCACCCATTTCTACAGAAAGTCAGGGAGTGCGCCTGTGATTACCCAAGATACATACTGTGAGATCACCAGATCGTAGAACCACCCTTATGTTAATGTTTGCCAATTGTTACAAACATTAAAGCTAGTAGGTTTTCCTATAATTCTTTTTTCCATTTTCCACATCAAATGCACCCTATTCAAAACTAGTTATGCTTGATCAAAATAGCCACCCATTTACCTATGAGCACCAAAGTCAGACCTCGAGTCCTTGCATTTTATTGTTAACCATCTCAAAGAATAAAAAAAATCATGAAACCAATTCGCTCCTTCTCCCCTCCCCAGAAATACAGTAGTGCACATTTGCAATGTATGGCTACACAATGCTTTTTCATCACATTCACAGGTACACATGAGCAATATATACAGGGTTTATTTCCTTGTAATGTCTGTACATATTGCCAAAACACACAACATTTAATGAAAGTTGCAAAGGAGAATAATGCCCCTTTTTGTTCGTCAGCTTACAAATTTCAATTGTGGACAAATTGTGAACGTTATTAAAACTGGAATTCCCTCAGATGATCTTCACACCCAAAAATCTGTTTATAAACTTTTCACTGATTCCAATGTAGAATTCCAAGTAGAATAAGTAAAATTCAGAAGTACTGTATGAAATTATGCATTTCACAGAAAACAAGTACAAGAAATACATGGTGATATGCCTGTGATGGTTTGTACATGTTCAATCTCATGTTTGGATCATATGTAGCAAGATGCTCTGATGACTCAAATACTGTACATACTTACCTTAAATGACATACCCAATATGTAACATGCCTGCCCCGAAGAATTACCTGAAGACTGCAAGTTTGAAGACACCCAAATTGAGCCCATATGTTCATAACTTTCTGTTCAAGTACACAAATGATTTTGGACTGCTGAGTCTGCATTATTTAACTTAGACTGTGTCACCTAATCTATACACGACTGCAGCAAGGTCACTGCAACTTAAGTAGGGTTCTATACATTTATGTAGCTTCAAACAAAAAAAAACTAAACTCGGATAACTAAATATTTTCAGAGATATCACCCAGCTTTTTCTAATTATAACTGACTTTTTACTGCAACATCCCATCATTAACAAAGGGTTAATGCAATAAATATTTCTAAATCAATTAAAACTGGTTAATTTAATCAAACAATCTGTTACAAAACAATCACTTCAGACAGCCACAATTTAGCTTACTTATGCTACCAAAACCGTTCAGCCACAGCAAATCTACCAGGCTCTGTATATTTTGGGGGGAAAGGTATTAAAAAGTTATCAGGAAAATGTAATTTTTTTTTAGATTTGTTGCAAATTTAGGTTGTCACCTTCATCAGGCGGACACACAAAAATACACATTTTACAGGTCTATTATGAGCACATCAATCCACAGCAGAGAAAGCCAAACTGACCAGTGAATGACAAAGCCTACTGTTTAAACTAATATTGAGATTTATCAGCTGCTTATTCCTGGCTTACATGAACAAAGGAAAGAAACAAAAATCAAAGCTTTTCATGTGGGAAACAAAACTGTGGAAAGGAATCTGTCAGCACAACTAGTTCAAAGATATATAAATTCAAGAAAAGAATTATGTTTGGAATAGATCCACCAAGAAAGAAATTCTACTTGCATTAAATGCTGTGCCACATATCTGGACTGCTGTTACAACTATTATTTACAGAGTACCTAAAAAATGTGCCCTTTGCCAATATGTAGCACTGGCAATGAAGGGCAGATCAATCAATCAAGCAAAATAGAGATGGACAACTTATTACTTAAACTTACATGCTTGCTTCAATTGGATGAATTGAGCCAGTTTTCTATTAAGCGTCCAAATAAAACAGTACAGACGTAGCGGTGGAATTTGTATTTGCACGGTTTGGCTTTCCCCATCTAATTTTTTTTTTTAATTTGTTCTTCATACGTGGCAACACTGGCAAGACCACATTTATTGCCCATCCCTCATTGCACCTGAGAAGGTGATAGTGGAACTTCTCACTGAACTGCTGCATTCCTTGCAGTGATGATGTTTCTACAATGGTTAGGTGGGGAATACCAGGATACTGGCCCAGTGACGATGAAGGAACAGCAGTATACATCCAAGTCAGGATGGTATGTGACTTGGAAGGGAACTTGCCACTGATGGCGTTCTCAGGATGTTGCTGCTTTTGTCCCTCTGATGGTAGTGGTCACAGGGAAAGGAGGTCTGTCAAAGTAAACTAGATGAGTTGCTGCAGTGCATCCTATTGATAGTATATACTGCAGACATGGGCATGCCAGTGGTATAGGGGATGGATATTGAGTTCAGTAGCAAGGGCACTGACCAAGTAGACTGCTCTGTCCTGACTGCTGTTGAGCTTCTTGACTATTGTTGCAGCTATCCAGGAAGTGGTGAGTATTGAAACATACAAGATTCTGAAGGGGATTGCCAGGGTAGATGCTGAGAGGTTGTTTCCCCTGGCTGGAGTGTCTAGAACTAGGGGGCATAGTCTCAGGATAAGGGGTAGGCCATTTAAGACCGAGATGAAGAGGAATTTCTTCACTCAGAGGGTTGTGAATCTTTGGAATTCTCTGCCCCAGAGGGCTATGAATGCCGAGTCTTTGAGTACATTCAAGGCTGAGATAGATAGATTTTTTGGAATCAAGGGATATGGAGATCGGGCAGGAAAGTGGAGTTGAGGTCAATGATCAGCCATGATCTTATTGACTGGCGGAGCAGGCTCGAGGGGCCGTATGGCCTACTCCTGCTCTTATTTCTTATGTTTCTTATGTTCTTATTCCATCACACTCCTGACTTGAGCCTTGCAGACTGTGGAGAGGTTTTGATGGGCCAAGAGGTGAGCCACTTCTCAGAGTACCCAGCCTCTGACATGCTCCTGTAGGTACAGTGTTGATATCACTGGTCCAGTTAAGTTTCTGGTCAATGGTGACCTCCAAGATGTTGATGGTGGAGGATTTGGCAAAGGTGGTACCACTAAATTTCAGGGCAGAGTGGTTGGATCTTTTCTTGTTGCTCATTACCTGGCACTTACATGGTGCACACCTTACTTGTCACTTGTCAGCACAAGTCTGGATACTATTCCGGCCCTGCTGCAGGCAAGCATACTGTGTTATTGGAGAAGTTGTGAATGGAGCTGAACTCTGGAAATTTATCAGAGAAAAAGCCTATTCCTGACCTTATGACAGAGAGGTTCATTGCAGCTGAAAATGGTTGAGCTAAGGACACTGCCCTGAGGAAACTCAGCAGTGATGTCCTGGGGCTGCAATGATTGACCTCTGGTAACCATGATCATCTTTCCATTGCTAGGGCTCCTTGGCGCCATACTCAGTTGAATGCTGCCTTAATGTTGAGGGTAACTATTCTCACCTCTTCTCTGGCATTGAGCTCTCATCCACATCTGGATCAAGACTGTGATGAAGTCAGAAGCTAAATGGTTCTGGTGGAACCCAAATAGAGTGTCGACAAGCAGGTTATTGGTGTGTCGGTGTCGCTAGATGGCACTAATTGATTACTTCTTCCATTAACTAGATGATGATTTGGAGGATGTTGATACGGCAGTACTTGGCCGAGTTAGATTTGTCCTGCATTGTGTGGATATGACATACATGCCAATTTTCTACATTTTCAGATAGATGTCAGTGTCATAATGGCACTGGAATAACTTACCTAGGGAGTTCTGTTGCACAGGACTTCGTCCTTACAGCCAGGATGTTATCAAGGCCTAGCATTTGCTGTGTTCATTGTACTTAGCCGTTTCTTTATGCCACGTGGAGCTTATAGAAGAATATGAAAGTCTGTTCAGCAGAAATCACCAACCAATTTTTAAAAAAATGTTCCAGCTACAATCTATTTGAAGTGTACAGACTAAATTTTTGACAATTTTGACACTTCCTAAAACAAAAGACACTCTACATTCTAAACGTATCTTTGAAAAAGTAAATGCATCTTTATGGGATTTTGACGTGACCTTGGCACACTACCATATTGCACCATGCAATAGGTTGGCACCCATGATTCCCCACATGGTAAACAGGACTGCAGGAAGCTCTGTCTGACCAATGGATGGCTACTTCCTCTGAAAACCTGGTGGATATAGCTGGAGCAGCTGCCAAACTAAGCCAAATCCAGTGACTGGCAACTTCTGAAATGTCTTTGAAAGCAAGTTCTTTAAGACTCTGCTCCAGAACAAACAAACACTGACACATTAAATGCGACTGAATCAAGATGTGGCTAAGCTGTCTTAGAGTTAACTGTACTATGAACTGAAAGGTTCTACTTAGTGTATTCAGGTATTTTGGAAAACTGTGAAAGCACATAGAACTGTTTCAATTAATGGTGTATCCAAATTAATTTACCACAAAATTTGTGACTCCTTAGGATAGAAAAAGAAACTAAGCCACTGTTCAAATTCCTACACGCTAGCCTGAAAAACATTAATTGAAGATTAAATTTTTTTTGAGTTCAAGCTGCAGATTACAGAGTTACATGATGGGTACTGCAATCATAAATTAAAAATCTTGCTCACTTACGGTACATATTAACCTTACTTCCTGTGCCATTTTATAATGGAAAACCTTAATGTCAATATGTCACAATAAAAAACTGTCAATATTTTATAATAGGAAAAGTATTAACTTTCACCATCAATATTTATTGACGAATCAATTGAATCACTTAAAATGCTTTTTGGAAAAAAGTTTGCTGCTTTTTTTCCCCCTCAATAACTGAAATTTCTAAAGTCCAAAATTAGGTTGTAGTCAAAATATATAATTGGAAAAAGTACATATTTCACAAGAACATGATCAAATTTACCAAATTAATTGTTTCATTTCTTTTAATACTTACATTAAAGTTTTTATTTGAAGTCAACCTCTCCCAAAAGCCTAGGCTTGAACTTGATATTTTTGCTCAGAACAGTAAACTGTTAACTGAAGGCAGGTTCTGCAGCCCGAGCACCTGCAGTGTACACCATTATCCCAAACATCAGCAGCATGTAAGCTACCCAAATGATTGACTATTTCTCTGTCTCTAATTTAAAATTATATGAAGATAAGGTAGGAGGAAATATTTCAAATACTTTAGTCAGATAAAAATTACATTGAATGTTTTAACCAGAGAGGTTGTGCATGTAAGAGAGATAGAGAAAATGCATGATGGACTGCACTGATTATATACTCATTATAGCTTTAGTCATTTGAATTATAATCCATAAACTTTAGAAAATGTGTTAAGCGGAGAGACCGAGAGAGAGAACCAAGAACAAATCACAAACACTAAATCTAACGTTTATAGAGATCTCTAGGAAAATTCCAACCAGCGCTGCCTGGTCTGGGATTCCCCCCAAATGCCACAAACCCATGCCCTCCTCATCCTGCTGATTGACACCAGGAACCCACGAGTGAGCCCAAACGTTCCATCCGCTTTGGTGAATCACTGAAAATGATTTTAGAAAAAAAATTCAGACATCTTATGAGTATCTAAATGTTCTAATGTCCAAGATAAGGTTTTAATCAAAACAACAATTTAAAAAAATGCATTATACAATAACTTTACAGTCTTTTGTGTGTTTTCATAGCTTAATAAAGTTTTTAATGCAAGGCCTCAGCCTGAAGCCTGGGCCTTGATTGGATATTTTTTTACAGACAACATCTGGAGAAAACTTTGAACCACATCTGTATTTTCTGGGCATATCAAACGTTCAGAATTATCTACTATGCAATCTATCCAGCAATGGGAATTGAAAGGTAGAACGCTATGTCCCTTTATCCTATGAAGATTTGAAAGTTGCTTTTATTTTTCCAAAGGATTTGGATAGAAATTCAAAATTGAATTCTCAAAGCTTTGTTTTAGACAAGTAATCATAACTATTAAGAATTAATTATTAAGCTGTCTTCTATTAAGGACTATGAGTAGCAGCACTTTTAATTGTGGTTTCTTTGTAAAAAGATTGTTAATCAAAAATAAATTTCTTTTTCAGCCATTCGTCTTTATTTTGATTGTATATTCAGTTAAAAAATGTCTCATCAGAACCATTTTTGAGATATGTTTTGTTTGTTTATGGAAATTCATATTTAAGGACCGTGTAAGTTAAAAAAACTTACTAAAAATGCACTAAAGGCTAAGTTTTCCATTTCTGCATTCCTGGCGCAGACTGAGAACTCATATTGGGAAACTGCGCAACCCACCAGCCTGTGATTTTCTGTCCAATAATTTTAAGGACACTAGCTGAAAACTGGTGGAGTCATCTTTAAATGTGCAGAATGGGCTCTGATGACGTCATCGCGGTGCGACTGCTATTTTAACCAGAGGCCTGCATGGGGAAACAGTTGTGGCTTTCCTGCTCACTCCCGATTCAACAGGTTTCACTATTATTGTGCTTGTTTCTGATTTATATCAAAAACAATGGCTCAACCGGTTTTCAGCCTAACTCCTGTATTACCAAAATCAGTTGCTCACTGCTGGCAGAGCGTAGCTACACATGGACACGAATTTAAAATGTTACTTATGATGGATGCAAGCTGCACCCATAGGTAAAGCTCAGCAAGAATCTGCACTTACCTTTCCTCAAATTATTTTTCGAATTTTTGGCTCTCCAATGGGTCAGCAAGTCTATCTGGTGAGTAGATGTACCACAGAAACCAGAAATGTCTTGGGTTCAATCTCCAATCTATTCTGAATTAGTTGATTTCAGTGGAGGCTGTGGTAGGGCCAGTACAATAGGTCTAAGCTGGGGGAAAGCTGCTAAGTTTTCAGTGGCCCCTGCTGGAAGTGCATTCACATCTATATATTAGATAAGGTCAGAATACAGCTTGGCTGTGATGCCCAGGTTTGAATAGCCTACCAACATTCAGCGTCAAGGGAGGTGGAGAAGTAATGAGTAGGTCAACAGTGATGTGTGTTACTGTAAGTTTGTTTGAAATACAGACTGTGACTTCTACCCAAATGCTCGAAGAAACAGAGGCAAAAATCATTTGAAAATTGTTCCTCTCAGACAAAGGATGATAGCCAGAATCAGAGATTGTACTTTAAGTTGAAGTAACAATATTAATGAGTGTGTGGGAGATGCAAGTGCATGACAAAAGGTATGTTTTTAATAAGTAGGAGTATCATCTTATCCATAAGAAAAGCTCATTACTTCCACAGCAATTTAAGAGAGTGGTTTCTGTGTGGTGATGCTATAGCAGGAAATGGATACTTGTGCACTCAAAAGGGGTTCTTTCTCTCAACTGGGTTTCTCCTTTGGAGTTGCAACAGGGTTTTTCACACTCTGTTTTCCCAACTGAACAGACTGTCCATCTCTCTCTTCTACCGCCCCCCCCCCCCATAGTAGCATGAATAAGGAGGGGAATGGGGAAAGGAAAGTCAGTGATAACACTCTGTATCCCCAGTAAAGGGGTCATGCATAGCTAATACTGATATAGGTTGGGCCTTGCTGATCATATAAATAGCACTGCCTATTTGGGGAGGGGCACATATGGATCAGTAAACATATTGAAAATGAGAGAGAGAGCAAAATATGGCATGCACAAAACCTGCAGGGAGAAAGGAGAAGGGAGTCACTCCGATCAATATAAGAATTTGCAGAAACACATTAGAAAGGTTATCATAGAGGCAGAGCGATCTGGCAAAATGAACAAAAGGACTCGATAAGCATTTCAAAAATAACTAAAGTCACAGATTTCATTGGAGCAGTATCAAGTTTGCAGACCATTTTCCCAAATGCACTGCCGTTCCAGCTGAATCACCAACTTTATTTTATTAATTTTTGAAGCACTGGAGGATATATTTTTTAAATTTTCAAGAGAAAGTTTCTAACCAGAAACTGCACTTTTTCCAAAGAGTACTGTTGAAAGGGCAGGGGACAATGATTACTCATTTACCACCAACACTTCAAACTGTTTGTGAAACAGGTCAGTGATATCAGCTATTTGTCCCTTTTTCCAAACATTTTATGGGGTTTTATTGCTAACTTCATCTGTTGTTAACTTTGCCCAACATTAGCTTCAATAACAAAATGGCGTATTTTTCTATTAGACAAATCAGATCATAAAAGATGACAACTGAGATGGGGGAGCTCCAGTCTTTTTAAGTCGCAGATAGGCTCAAATAGACCAGAATCTGGAACTTTTAAGATGCTGTAAATTGACAGCAGTTAATTATTTAGTTCTGTTTACACGGTGAACAGATGGGCTGTAAAAACTTGGCTCATCATCAATGGGTCCATTAAGCTTTCCTCATTAGTTAAGTCACTAAAAGCTTTATTAGTAATAGCTTGCATGAGTGGACACAGACTTTCAGGGCATTTGCTCATGAATTTCAGTAGATTTGCCGACAACTTTTAACAGTTACAACACTTACACCAATGATAAAAGGTACCTTCAAAGCCCACTCATCCAGAGCAGCAGCAGACATGACAACAATCGAAAAGGTGCCACTTTCCTGAAAAATATGCTTACCGAATATTATTGTTGGTGGAGCAAGAACCGTAAGGGACAATTATCATTTTTGTCACAATGTAGTCACATATAAGTGATACAATGATGCATTCCAACATGATTTACATTACCGATTGTGAGATGGTGAAAAAAAGTTTGTTTTTTAAACCAATCATATTCTGTACTATTAAACATTTGAAATGTAAATAAATTAGAAAAGCCAACATTACCACTGTTAGAAATGCAATTCCTCTATTCCTCTTAATTCAAATGATCTGATTTTCAAGCACTAAGTTCGCACGTTGCTGTGTTGTTTACATTGCTTATTTCAAATTATTGTAAAATTCATCTTTTGGTCCAAAAAACAACTTGAAATCATCAGTGAATTTTTAAAAAATTTAAACTTAAAAAAAAACTTTATCAGGTGTCATATACCTGATTCAATCAATACAGATATGCATTGAGGGCGATACCCAAGCTATACATCGTTGTGCCCGAGAAGATAGCTGGCTGTGGCTGAGGAAAGGTGGACACACTGCCTGGTGTTTCCCGAGTTCTATGCAGAGTCTCTATATCATCCATTTGGATCAGCATACATCCCCACAAGTGCTTTATCCATATATTTGCTTTGGATATGGATGCACTTTGTTTAGGAATTAGCATGTTTACCAAGTTGCCTCTGCCACTTCCCTTCCTTCCCTGAGCCCACTGGGCCAAACTTCCTTTAAGGTTCCCTCCTGCCCTAGCCCTGAACTCACATCTTTCTCCAGTATCTCTCCAATCTCCCCTCATGACCTCTCCGCGCTCATCTTGTCCATGAGATCCACCTCCTGCTCCCTCGACCTTATTCCCACCAAACTGCTGACAACCCAACTTCCTTTTCTGGCTCTCATGTTAGCTGGATGTTGTTAACGGTTCTCTCTCCTCAGGTACTGTTCCCCTCTCCCTCAAATTTGCCGTCATCGCCCCTCTCCACAAAAAAAATCAACCCTTGACCCCTCCGTCCTTGCAAACTACCACCCCATCTCCAACCTCCCTTTCATAAGAACATACGAAATAGGAGCAGGAGTAGGCCATTTGGCCCTTCGAGCCTGCTCCGCCATTCAGTAAGATTATGGCTGATCTTCTACCTCATCTCCACTTTCCTGCACTATCCCTGTATCCCTTGATTCCCTTAATATTCAAAAATCTATCAATCTCTGTCTTGAACATACTCAACGACTGAGGCTCTCACCAGTTAAAAAATACTCTGCTTTTCTATTTTTCGTACCAAAGTGGATAACTTCACATTTCTCCACATTAAATTCCATTTGCCATGTTCTTGCCCACTCACTTAGCCTGTCTATATCCCCTTGATGCCTCCTTGCATCCTCCTCACAACTTACATTCCCACCCACCTTTGTATCATCAGCAAACTTGGAAATATATATTCTGAAGAGGGTCATCGACCTGAAACGTTAACTCTGTTTCTCTCTCTACAGATGCTGCCTGACCTGCTGAGTATTTGCAGTATTTTCTGTTTTTATTTCAGATTTCCAGCATCCGCAGTATTTTGCTTTTGGATATATTACATTTGGTCCCCTCATCCAAATCATTGATGTAGATTGCGAATAGCTGAGGCCCAAGCACTGATCCTTGCAGTACCCCACTAATTACAGCCTGCCAACCCGAAAATGACCCAAAGTCTCCAAAGTCCTTGAACGTGTTGTCGCCTCCCAAATCTGTGCCCATCTTTCCCGCAATTCCATGTTTGAATCCCTCCAATCAGGTTTCCACCCATGCCACAGTACCGAAACGGCTCTCATCAAAGTCACAAATTACATCCTTTGTGACTGTGACAAAGGTAAACTATCCCTCCTCGTCCTTCCTAACTTGTCTGTAGCCTTTGACACGATTCACCACTCCATCCTTCTCCAATGCCTTTCCACTGTTGTCCAGCTGGGTGGGACTGCACTCGCCTGGTTCCATTCTTATCTATCTAATCGTAGCCAGAGAATCACCTGCAACGGCTTCTCTTCCCGCTCCTGCATCGTTACCTCTGGTGTCCTCCAATGATCTATCCTTGGCCTATCCTATTTCTCATCTACATGTTGCCCCTTCATCCGAAAACACAGCGTCAGTTTCCACATGTATGCTGACGACACCCAGCTCTACCTCACTACCTCTTCTCTCAACCCCTCCACCGTCTCTAAATTGTCAGACTGCTTGTCCGACACACAGTTCTCGATGAGCAGAAATTTTCTCCAATTAAATATTGGGAAGACTGAAGTAATCGTTTTCAGTCCCCTGCCACAAATTCCGTTCCCGAGCCACTGACTCCATCCCTCTCCCTAACATCTGTCTGAGGCTGAACCACACTGTTCGCAACCTTAGTGTCATATTTGACCCTGAACTGAGCTTCCGACCACCTATCCACACCATCACTAAGACCGCCTATTTCCACCTTCGTAACATCGCCCGTCTCCGCCCTTGCCTCAGCTCATCCGCTGCCGAAACCCTCATCCATGTCTTTGTTATCTCTAGACTTGACTATTTCAACGCACTCCTGGTTGGCCTCCCACATTCTACCCTATGTAAACTTGAGGTCATCCAAAACTCGGCTGCGCATGTCCTAACTCGCACCATCACCCCTATGCTCGCTGACCTACATTGACTCCTGGTTAAGCAGCGCCTCGATTTCAAAATTCTCATCCTCGTTTTCAAATCCCTCCATGGCCTCGCCCCTCCCTATTTCTGTAATGTCCTCCAGCCCCACAACCGCTCCCCCCCCCGCCCACCCAGAGATATCTGCGCTCCTCTAATTCTGCCCTCCTGAGCATCCCTGATTATAATCGTTCAACCATTGGTGGCCGTGCCTTCTGTTGCCTAGGCCCTAAGCTCTGGAATTCCCTGCCTAAACCTCTCCGCCTCGTTACCTCTTTCCTCCTTTAAGACGCTCCTTAAAACCTACTTCTTTGACCCGCCCTAATTTCTCCTTATGTGGCTTGGTGTCAAATTTTTTGTCTTATAATACTCCTGTGCCATGGGACGTTTTACTATGTTAAAGGCGCTATATAAATACAAGTTGTTGTTGCTGTTCATTTGCCATTTGTCCGCCCAATAGCATTGTCTATCTAAATTATTCTATAAAGCTTTTGCTACCACCTCTGTTCCAACCAGTTGCCATGTTTTGGTGTTGTCAGGATGTGTGACAAGCTTACATTTAGTCTGAACATCTAAGCCATTCATATAGATTAGAAGCAACATGCTGTGTGGGAGAGGAAACAGTATTTGTATTGCCTGAGAGATTTAACAACACCAATGTAATGATAGAAGTATGCAGAAGGTACCAGACAAGCTGAAACTTGTTATCCAGTATCACCACATTCTTGGGTTATGTTACTGATAAAATTCAGTTATATGATATGGGAGGCCTGACAGGAAAAAACACAGATCTGCACATAACTGGAGTGGCATATAGCGGCTCTATGTCACAAACAAACCTGGAATTTAGGAGCAAATTCACAAAAAAGGTGGCTTTTCACTGTTTTAATTCTACTAACTACTGCCTTATGAAGATAAACAGGAAAATGTATTTACCACAGGAAGCTTTGTTTTGAACCTTCATGCATTTGGTCCACAGGCATACAAAAAATAGATTTCTTGGATGTCAGTCGAGCATGGGTGTGTCCTGTTGCAGGTCAGAGGTCAAATTAGGTATTCTAGATCCAGTTTGCACAGACATAAGTCTAAAAGCACTATGCTGCCTTGGGATCCAACATTATTAGACACTAATCCAGGAATCTCATTCAGAGGTTCTACATGTATAAACTGTGGGAAAGAGACATATTTTAATGGTACAGGGATTAGGGTTGCCATATGTCTAATTTTAATCTGACCAGCGTGTCAGCCGTGGCTCAGTTGGTAGCACCCTTGCCTCTGAGTCATAAGGTTGTGGGTTCAAGTCCCACTCCAGAGACTTGAGCACAAAAATCTAGGCTGACTAAGGGAGTGCTGCACTGTCGGAGGTGCCAAATTTCGGATGAGACGGTAAACCGAGGCCCCGTCTGCTCTCTCAGGTGGACACAAAAGATCCCTTGGCACTATTTTGAAGAAGAGCAGGGGAGGTATCCCCGGTGATCTGGCCAAGATTTATCCGTCAATCAACATAACAAAAGCAGATCATCTGGTCATAATCACAGTGCTGTTTGTGGGAGCTTGGTGAGCGCAAATTGGCTGTCGTGTTTCCTACATTACAACAGTGAATACACTTCAAATGTACTTCATTGGCTGTAAAGCGATTTGGGACGTCCGGTGGTCGTGAAAGGTGCTTTTTAGTGTGGGTTTTTTTTTTTGAGTGAACTATTCACAAATTTCCAAAATATATAACAGATATAAAGGTCGGAATTTTAATCTGGGGGGGGGGGGGGGGGGGGGGCTAGAAAGCAGTCAGAAAAACGGTGAGAACGGGTTTCCCGCAGGCCCTGCAGAATTTGAACGGCAAGACCTGATTAGCATTTGAAAGCTCTGTTTCCCGCCCACAGCCAGCAAGATGGAGAGGCTGGCTGGCTATCGGGCGGGTAGGGGAAGATTGGAAGCGGGAGGATATCTGATTGCGGGTGGGTGGGTGGGAGAGGCAGGGACACTGGATCTAGTAGGTAAGTGTAAAGGCACTTACTTCCTGGATCCAGCAGTCCTTACCTCCCTTTAGCTGGTGGGTTCCTCCAGGCCTGGGAAATCCGACCAGCCATAGTTAAATTTGAAATGGTGGGTCAACCTGAGGCATGCCAGCCTCATTATATTTCAATGGGCGACCCCTCTCCTGGGAACAGGTTGGCTGACCGCCCCCCCATCCCGCCTCCATTAAAACTGCAAGTGGATGGGTTGGAGGTGCTTGGGGTCAGGATTCAGTTGTTTTTTTTTTAACTATTTAACCTCCCACCTGACCCCAACCCACCTGTTTTTTGGGGTTAAAATTCCCCCCAAAAAGTCTTAAGTTTTAATCTAGAAGTCCCTTTTACTAATACTTCTGTATCTTATAATGTGTACGAATAGTTATTCGGTAGGGAGTTCGAGGATTTTGACCCATGACGATGAAGGATCGGCGATATACTTCCAAGTTAGGATGGTGTGTAACTTGGAGGGGAACTTGGGAGGCGGTGGTGTTCCCATGCACCTGCTGCCCTTGTCCTTCTAGGTGGAAGAAGCCGTGGGTTTGGGAGGAGCTGCTGAAGAAGCCTTGGCGAGTTGCTGCAGTGCATCTTGTAGATGGTACACACTGCAGCCACGTTACGCCGGTGGTGGAGGGAGTGAATGTTTAAGGTGGTGGATAGGGTGCCAATCAAGCGGGCTGCTGTGTCTTGGATGGTGTCGAGCTTCGAGTGTTGTTGGAGCTGCACTCATCCAGGCAAGTGGAGAGTATTCCATCACACTCCTCACTTGTGCCTTGTAGATGGTGGAAAGGCTTTGGGGAGTCAGGAGGTGAGACACTCGCCGCAGAATACCTAGCCTCTGACTTGCTCTTGTTGCCACAGTATTTATGTGGCTGGTCCAGTTAAGTTTCTGGTCAATGGTGACCCCCAGGATGTTGATGGTGGGGGATTCGGCGATGGTAATGCCGTTGAATGTCAAGGGGCGGTGGTTAGACTCTCGCTTGTTGGAGATAGCGATTGCCTGGCACTTGTGTGGCGCGAATGTTACCTGCCGCTTATCAGCCCAAGCCTGAACGTCGCCCAGGTCTTGTTGCATGCAGGCATGGACTGCTTCATTATCTGAGGAGTTGTGAATGGCGCTGAACACTGTGCAGTCATCAGCGAACATCCCCATTTCTGACCTTATGTTGGAAGGAAGGTCATTGATGAAGCAGCTGAAGATGGTTGGGCCTAGGACACTGCCCTGAGGAACTCCTGCAGCAATGTCCTGAGGCTGTGATGATTGGCCTTCAACCACCACAACCAGCTTCCTTTATGCTAGGTATGATTTCAGCCAGTAGAGAATTTTCCCCCCCGATTCCCATTGACTTCAGTTTTACTAGGGCTCCTTGATGCCACACTCGGTCAAATGCTGCCTTGATGTCTAGGGCAGTCACTCTCACCTCACCTCTGGAATTCAGCTCCTTTGTCCATGTTTGGACCAAGGCTGTAATGAGGTTGGGAGCCGAGTGGTCTTGGCGGAACCCAAACTGGGCATCAGTGAGCAGGTTATTGGTGAGTAAGTGACGCTTGATAGCACTGTTGATGACACCTTCCATCACTTTGCTGATGACTGAGAGTAGACTGATGGGGCGGTAATTGGCCGGATTGGATTTGTCCTGCTTTTTGTGGACAGGACATACCTGGGCAGTTTTCCACATTGTTGGATAGATGCCAGTGTTGTAGCTGTACTGGAACAGCTTGGCTAGAGGCGCGGCTAGTTCTGAAGCATGCGTCTTCAGCACGATAGGCAGGATGTTGTTGGGGCCCATAGCCTTTGCTGTATCCAGTGCGCTCAGCCATTTTTTGATATCACGTGGAGTGAATCGAATTGGCTGAAGACTGGCTTCTATGATGGTGGGGCCTCAGGAGTAGGCCGATATGCATCATCCACTCAGCACTTCTGGCTGAAGGTGGTTGCAAACGCTTCAGCCTTGTCTTTTGCACTCACGTACTGGGCTCCACCATCATTGAGGATGGGGATATTCATGGAGCCTCCTCCTCCCATTAGTTGTTTAAATGTCCACCACCATTCACGACTGGATGTGGCAGGACTGCAGAGCTTTGATCTGATCCGTTGATTGTGGGATAAGAACATAAGAAATAGGAGCAGGAATAGGCCACTTGGCCCCTCGAGCCTGCTCCACCATTCAATAAGATCATGGCTGATCTTGGGCTCAAAGCCACTTCCCTGCCCGCTCCCCATAACCCTTCACTCCCTTATCTTGCAAAAATCTGTATCTCCACCTTAAATGTATTTAATGACCCAGCCTCCATGGCTCTCTGGGGCAGAGAATTCCACAGATTTACAACCCTCAGAGAAGAAATTCCTCCTCATCTCAGTTCTAAAAGGGCGACCCTTTATTCTGAAACTATGCCCCCGAGTTCTAGATTTCCCCACGAGGGGAAACATCCTCTCTGCATCTACCTTGTTGAGGCCCCTCAGTATCTTATATGTTTCAATAAGATCACGTCTCATTCTTCTAAATTCCAATGAGTATAGGCCCAACCTGCTCAACCTTTCTTCATAAGTCAACCCCCTCATCTCTGGAATTAACCTAGTGAATCGTCTCTGAACTGCCTCCAATGCAAGTATATCCTTCCTTAAATAAGGAGACCCAAACTGTATGCAGTACTCAAGGTGTGGTCTCACCAACACCCTGTACAGTTGTAGCAGGACCTCCCTGCTTTTATACGCCAACCCCCTTGCAATAAAGGCCAACGTTCCATTTGCCTTTTTGATTACTTGCTGTACCTGCATGCTGACAATTTGTGTTTCATGCACAAGGACCCTTAGGATCGCTTAGCCCTGTCTATAGCATGCTGCTTCCACTTTTTAGCATGCATGTAGTCCTGTGTTGCAGCTTTCCCAGGTTGGCACCTCATTTTTCAGTATGCCTGGTGCTGCTCCTGGCATGCTCTTCTACACTCCTTATTGAACCAGGGTTGGTCCCCTGGCTTGATGGTAATGGTAAAGTGAGGGATATGCCGGGCCATGAGGTTACAGATTGTGGTGAAATACAATTCTGCTGCTGCTGATGGCTCACAGCGCCTCATGGATGCCCAGTTTTGAGCTGCTAGAACTGTTCTGAATCTATCTCATTGAGCACAGTGGTAGTGCCACACAACACGATGGAGGGCGTCCTCAGTGTGAAGACGGGACTTCGTCTCCACAATGACTGTGCAGTGGTCACTGCTACCAATACGGTCATGAACAGATGCATCTGCAACAGGTAGATTGGTGAGGACGAGGTCCAGTAGGTTTTCCCCTCGTGTTGGTTCTCTCACCACCTGTCGCAGGCCCAGACTGGCAGCTATGTCCTTCAGGACTTGGCCAGTTCGGTCAGTAGTGGTGCTACCAAGCCATTCTTGGTGATGGACATTGAAGTCCCCCACCCGGAGTACATTGTGTCCTTGCTACTCTCAGTGCTTCTTCCAAGTGGTGTTCAACATGGAAGAGTACTGATTCATCAGCTGAGGGAGGGCGGTAGGTGGTAATCAGTAGGAGGGTTCCTTGCGTATGCTTGACCTGAAGCCATGAGACTGCATGGGGTCCGGAGTCAATGTTGAGGACTCCTTAAGCCACTCCTTCCCGACTGTATACCTCTGTACCGCCACCCCTAGTGGGTCTGTCCTGCCGGTGGGACAGGACATACCCAGGGATGGTGATGGAGGAGTTTGGGACATTGGCTGTATATAAGGCAAGTATATCTTTCCTCAGATAAGGAGACCAAAACTGTGCACAGTACTCCAGGTGTGGTCTCACCAAAGCCCTGTACAATTGTAGCAAGACTTCCTTACTCTTGTACTCCACTCCCCTTGCAATAAAGGCCAACATTCCATTTGCCTTCCCAATTGCTTGCTGTACCTGCATGCTAACTGTGTTTCCTGTACGAGAACACCTAAATCTCTCTGAACACCAACATTTAACAGTTTCTCACCATTTAAAAAATATTCTGTTTTTCTATTCTTCCTACCAAAGTGAATAGAGGCATAAGAGTTATGCTAAACCTTTATAAAACACTGATTAAGCTTCAGCTGGAGTATCGTGTCCAATTCTGGGCACCACGCTTTAGGAAGGATATCAAGGCCCTGGAAAGGGTGCAGAGGAGATTTACTAAAATGATACCAGGGATGAGGGACTTAGTTATGTGGAGAGATGGTTCTCCTTACAGCAGAGATGGACATGGGGAGATTTAATAGAAGTGTTCAAAATTATGAAGGGTTTTGATAGAGTAAAGGAGAAACTGTTTCCACTGGTAGGAGGCTTGGTAACCAGAGCACACAGATTTAAGATATTGGCAAAAGAACCAGAGGGGAGATGGGGAGAATTCTTTTTAAGCAGCAAATTGTTATGGTCTGAAATTGACAGCCTGAAAGGGTGGGGGAAGCAGATTCAACAGTAACTTTCAAAGGGAAATTGGATATCTACTTAAAAAGTAAATATCTGCAGGGTTATGGGGAAAGAGCAAGGACATGGGACTAATTGGATAGCTCCTTCAAAGAGCTGATACAAGCCTGATGGGCCGAATAGCCTCCTTCTGCGCTGTATGATTTTAACCTGTGTTTTTGTTCTACTGTCAGTTCACCCTGAAGTAGCATTCCAAAACACCTATTCTATATGACGTAGTAACTTGTATAATTGTTGGCTGCTTCCTTTCAAAGTTCAATAGACCAAGTTTTCCCACTCTTTCCTTATGACTCTGCTCTGAATCTAGGGATTCTTCTTATTCCAGGACAAGAAAGTCTCTCTTGTGTCTTGGTGTTCTACCAGCACTGGCACAAGGTATGCTCTAACCATTTTGGCTATTTACTTCAGCATCACAAGAGCATCGAGCCTAAGATGGAAAGCGCTTCATTGTCTAGCACGATCACCCCTCAACTAAATGCATTTGAGGAAAAAAGTGGTTGGCAAACCATGATGTAAATTGTTTCAACACAAATGCCAATGAAGAGGAAGCACTGCTCTTACATCTCTTCTTTCCCAAACAAAATTAAGTTTGGCAAACACTTTTCCATGAAGACACTGCTTTTTAAAATTACAACAGCCTGACTGAAGTGTACAATAGAGGGCAAAGAAAGGAAGACTTGTAATATAGGTTTTCAAATTGGGATAATGGAGCTTAAAGGGGACACAAGGATATCAGATCTCTATTTTTCTCTCCAGTTGTTGACTTAATACCACATGACGTTTCCTCCAATATACAACAATAAAAAGTATTTTCTACAATAATTAATTCTTTCTTTTAATAGTACCACTTTCCTTTAGTAGCCGACATTTGCTTTCGAGAGTTAGGTCAAGTGACCCTAAGAGTGTGTCAATATTGGTAGGGGCTCCCAAAAGTGTGTCAATATTTGCAGCAGGTCCCCAACACAGAAACATTTGAAAATCTCTAGCTGATAGTACTAGGCAGAGTGCATATATTTTGTGCTGCTGTAATTGTAATGTAATGTCCCACACTGCATGATAGGGACAACACTGATGAACAAAATGCAACTGAAACACTTCTATTAGGATGAAATTCATTTGGGTTTACATCTCTCCTGTTTTGAAAAACTTATCACTTCTCAGCAAATGCCTTGAGGATAAATAACGCACATAACATCAGAAGAGAGTCTGACAAACACTGGCCACTTAGTAAAATGTAATCAAAACAGATATTTCTATCCTGATAACTTGAGGGAAAAATAAACGTGGGTGAAGGTAAACAAAAAGTTGAAAAGTACAGTTATAATGTTTCAGGGCCATTTACATTCCTTTAACAGGTGCAGAAGCCTTCCAGCACTCAACTCCTTGGAGATTGAGTAGATGTGCAGTATCATGGGAAGCAATACCAGGGTAGAGTAGCAGACAAGTAAAGCCATGTTGCTAGTGTTCTTGTCTTGTTTTTTTCCTTCTCATAAAAACAGAAACAGTACCAGCAAGTTCAAACTTTTAAACATTCTACAAACCAGTGTGCAAAAAGAAAAAAGCTACTTTTGCAAAGAAACACTCGCATTTGTATACAATATTATCATTTTTGAAATGTCTGAAAGCACTTCACATAATGAATTGCTTTCAGACATTGAAGTGCAGTGACTGTTATGTGAGCAGTTATAAATATTGCAGTCAGCACAGAAGCAGAGCAAGTGATTAACAGCAGTTTAAAAAAAAATTCCCTTACCCTCCATGTCACCCTTTTGTTTCCCATCTGGGGAAGTGTGGTTCACTCTACTGTGTAGTGTGTTACAGCTACGCAATCTGCAATTTTATTTTTTTTGTTAAGTGTTTTGCCCTTATCATAGCAAGTCTTTTTTTCTCCCACACAAAGCAATGTGCTCATCCGCTTAGCCTCTCTGCTCTGCCCGACTCAAACTTGGTAGAATCGGGTTAGGGAGTGCAATAGCTGGATGCTATTTGGGATCAGGTCAACAGAAAGGAACCAGTTCAAGTTGGTGGCTGGTCATAAAGAGGGGCTGGGTCAGACTTCAGCATGTAGCCACACAGTAGGGATATTTGGGTTGGGTAGAGCAGAGAGGTTGAGTGGGTCATGAGAAAAAAATTTAATTAGGGAGAACTGCTAAAATTCTTCCCCCACCCCCACCCCCCCGCAAAACAAATAAAAACTGCAGTAACTTGTATTTATATAGCGCTTTTAATGTAGTAAAACATCCCAAGGCACTTCACAGGAGCATTATAAGACAAAAAATTTAACACAGAGCCACATAAGCAGAAATTAGGGCAGGTGGCCAAAAGCTTGGTAAAAGAGGTAGGTTTTAAGGAGCACCTTAAAGGAGGAAAGAGAGGTAGAGAGGCGGAGAGGTTTAGGCAGGGAATTCCAGAGCTGAAGGCACAGCCACCAATGGTTCAGCGATTAAAATCAGGGATGCTCAAGAGGCCGGAATTAGAGGACTGCAGATATCTCGGGGGGGGGGGGGCGGGGGCTGGAGGAGATTACAGAAATAGGGAGGGGCGAGGCCATGGAGGGATTTGAAAACAAGGATGAGAATTTTAAAATTGAGGCGTTGCTTAACCGGGAGTCAATGTAGGTCAGCAAGTACAGCGGTGATGGGTGAACGGGACATGGTGCGGTGCGAGTTGGGACATGGGCAGCCGAGTTTTGGATGACCTCAAGTTTCCGTAGGATAGAACGTGGGAGGCCAGCTAGGAGTGCATTGGAATAGTCAAGTCTAGAGGTAAGAAAGGCATGGATGAGGGTTTCAGCAGCAGATGAACTGAGGCGGGGCAGAGATGGACGATGTTACGGAGGTGGAAATAGGCGGTCTTAGCTATGGCGCGGAAATGTGGTAGGAAGCTCATATCAGGGTCAAATATGACACCAAGATTGCGAACTGTCTGGTTCAGTCTCAGACAAATGCTAGGGAGAGGGATGGAGTCGGTGGCTAGGGAACAGAGTTTGTGGCGGGGACAATGGCTTCAGTCTTCCCAATATTTAATTGGAGAAAATTTCTGCTCATCCAGTACTGGATGTCGAAATATATAGAATGATGGAGCTCGGCTGATCAATTTTACACTTGCTTAAGCTGCAGTTATATTGAATCTAATGATCTCACCTCAGGATTTTTATAGAGACCTGACACCCAAGTTCTATTACCATTCCCATTTACATCAACAGAAATGTGGCAACATAATTACAGCCTAATATAAATTTGCTATTAGAAATATGGCAGCAGTTAGTTCTGCACTTAGAAGTTACCTTGCCATTAATCAGATCGGTAGACTTTTTTTTTTAAAAAGGGAAGTTGTTTTTATGTTTAAGTATTTGACAGACTTCTTTACAATTTGTTGAACTACTTATATCATTGTTTGTATTTTGACATTGTCACACTCTCAGTGACTTAATTAACCTAAATTCTGCTAATTTGTCATCAGTTAGGGAGGCTCCAATTACACAAAAGGCAAAAACAAAACTGTAAATGTTATTTTTCAACTTCTTTGGTAGTAATGAAATCCATCTTGTTTACAGCACAGAAGGTTTCAATAGATGACAGATACAGAAAAAAATGCCTGCCGTTTTCCTTGCATCAGTCCCTTTACAACAACCATCTTAGATGAGAAAGTATCCATGGGTTATGCAACATTTGGGAGTACAGGAAACTCTCTTAACCGGCACCCAAATATCCGGAAATCTCTCTTAACCGGCAAAATTCTTGAGTAGGTAACCGGGGTTTTCCTTCATCTCTCCTTTAAAAATAACTTTAAAAAACACCCCGAGGCGTTTGCCTTGTATCGGAGCGTGTAGATTGGGAGGGGAATGTGCAGCCCGGGTAGGCAGCGGACACGACAGATGGTCAGCTGGCGGTCCCAGGGAGACGGAGCTCCGAATGCAGGCGCATGTCAGTGTGTACGGGGCTCTCGTATGTTGGGAGATATAACTCTCCATTATCCGGACTTTTTGATTAACCGGCACCACGCCGGTCGTTAATAAAGAGTTTCCTGTACTTGTCGCCTCGTTACAGGAGGGGCAAACAAGATTTGACATTGGAGCCTTTAAGTTTTTATACAGCCCTGGATTCCAAGTTCGTTTGGGTTTCGGACCAAGCTCGGAGGCGGATCTTGGCTAAATCGACCCCCATGTTCAGTCTGACATTTCTAAAGTAGAGTTTGCATTCAGTGGAATTAAACATCCTCTTTGAATATTAAACAAAGCATTCCACTTTGGGTTTAACTTTTAATCCACTTCAACCATAACAAAAATTGGAAGTTTATGCAGAGGTACAATAAGTATGCAAATGTTGCAAAGTAATGTGACCACACTGGCAGCCCTGTAACTTGGATAAGCACAGTCTGCAACAAGAAATGCTTTAAAAAGATTCAAAATTCTGAATTATACTTTGTTAAAAATGTCTTTGGAATGTAAGCATTATTGGCAATGGATGCTATCTTTGGGGCAGGGAAGAGTTCATTCAACTGGCAAATCAGCATCACTGGTCTGCATCATTCAATTGCCAGCTACAATAGCTCAAGTTTTGTATTTGCCTTGTGTTCCTATCATCAACATAAACTTTTCTGAATTTGGGAATTATGACTGTTCATTTAAACATATCAATCCCAAATTAGCTATAGCCCTTTTGTACATCTGCAATAATCACATAGGTTTTCTAGTTTATCACATGCAAATGTATGCATTAGGGAAGCAAGAACTACTATGAACTAAAAAATTCTCAGATGCTTTTAAACTTTTATACCTTCTGACATTGCTCATTTACACAGATACCTCATTTAAGCTCAGATCTGATGCTGGATTAAGCGTGCGGAGCACTATCTCCTGTTGATGAAACAAGTGGAACAAACATGGCTGCCACCAGCCAATCCCCTCCCCACAACTGTCCCACTCTCCCTAATGGTTTATGTGACACTTATCACAAGTTAGGCTCCTCTTACCATATATAAAAGTGCTGTTTAAAAAAAAAAGTTGGAAACTATTTTAAAAACTGTACAAAGATGTAGAACACATTTTTAGAGCATGACTAAGCATACACTTAAAAAAAATATATTGTATAGGAGAAAAGATGTTGGACTTGAGACATTTAGCACTAAATCTGATAGGAAGGGCAGAAAAGTTATAGGAAGCAAGTAACCGTTTATACCAAAATCCAAGTTATGGTGTTTATCAATGTTCAGAATGGTAGAAACTGCACTTTTAGTCCATTGGAGCCCAGACAGGCAATGTTTTTGTACGATGAATGGACCAAATTAGTGCTGCAGATAGAAGCTAAGTCATCTACTTTTTTGTTCTGAACAAAGATCAATTGTTATGTAATGTTGCAAGTACATTCTGCAGTCAAGAAACATCCTCACGAGCAACATTTCCAAATCCTGCATCAGTAACTTGAAAAGTGAACTGAACTTGCAAAGCGAATTAATAACTGCTCCACAGCTCATTAACATAGTATTAGTATGTTTAACTCTCTCAAGAGGAATGCTGTCAATTACTAAGCAAGTTACATTATGTAAAAGGAAACAGCATTTTAACAGTGCTTATGTCTGAATTCAAATCCAGACATTCCATATAATTTTTATGTAAAAATGAATACAAGTAATTTAAATGTGTCCAAAATTAAGTACATTTATGGGCATAAAACAGGTCGGTCAAGAGAGAAACTGGATGTAAATCTAATGTTTAAGTCAATAGGGTAGCTATTTAGAGCATTGTTGATGTTAAAGGTAAGAGTTGCGACACTTTGTTTACCACTCAAACCTTAAAGCAAAATCTGATCTCCATACTTTTGTTTACAATCCTCTTGCTCTGTCCAGTTGCCAACATCCAGCTCCACAGTTTCCTGTGCATTCTAAGGGCAGGAACACCAGCCATTTCAAACTATGTTATTACAATGGTGGAATAAAGGCAGCAGACAAGTGACGCCAAGTATCACAATATGTTACAATGAAGAAGAGAACCGTGTTACAAAGTGACACTGCCAAATCTTGAATACAATGGACAGCTTAGTTTATAAACTTTGTTTGGCTACATATAAATCAGAAGGACTAAATATATGGCCTGCTAAATTTAGAAGAGAAAACAATTTCAATTATGTTCAAGACCATTTAAAATGACAGCAAATATATTTGGACTATGCAGCAATCAGTCACTAATAAAACCGATACAGAATTCAGGAGAAACTTCTTTGCCCAGAGAGTGGTTACAATGTGGAACTCGCTACCATAATGAGTAGTTGAGGCAAATAGCATAAATGCATTTAAGGGGATGCTAGATAAGTATATGAGGGAGAAAGGAATCGAAAGATATACTGATGGGGTTAGATGAAGTAAGGTGGGAGGAGGCTCATGTGGAGCATAAACACTGGTACAGATCAGTTGGGCTGAATGGCCTGTTTTTCTGTGCTGTAAATTCTATGTATGTACTGTGAATTTTGCTGAAACGTATCTAAATAATTTTATATTTTCCAGTTGCTAATACTGTACTAGCTAAAATCCTCATTCAAGGAAAATCTCTGAAGTTGTCAAACATTGGACAAGCTTCTATATATAGGGTGTATTAGTGAAAGTACTATTATGTCATTGCCAACTTAATACAGCCTATGAAACTACATAGTACTGAAGAAAAAAGACAGGTTATTGCTTGTGTAGTTTTTACTATAATACAGTTTAAAAATGGTCAAAAATAAGCCAACTTACTATTTGTCCCTTGTTCACTCAAGCCAAATTCTAATCATAATAAAATAAGTATTCAGCATACTATCCCCACTATGCTTCATTCTTCACAGATTTGCTGCAGAAGGGAAAAAGATGGCTAAATCCCAAGTTATTGAATTTATCTCAAATCCATTTTTTTCCAATGTTCTCTGCAACTTACAAAATAGCATTTGTTTATGTGAAATTGGTAACAATTTGTGAACAAGTGAAACAAAAATAGATAATCTGCGCAAACATGGCTTATTTTTTTTTTAAATTGTGTCTTGCATTCACTTACCTTTTGCAGACTGGTTCTGCACAGGACAGAAAAAACACGATCGCACACTCAAAACTCCATGGGGTAGAAATTGGTCTTGGGCCGTAGCACTAAACGGGCGATATCGCCTCAGACAACTGTGAAACGCCCTGCCCAATATTTAGTTCAATTGACTTCAATAGAACTGAATATCAGGAGGGAAGTATAACAGGTGGCCGGTACAATACCACCCGTTTTGCTCTCCCGCCCAAATCGAATTTCCACCCCGATTTTTCTCCAGACCCTACTGCATGCCCCCTCCTAGTCACACTATAAGCTAACTAGTACTGACATCGAAAGAGAAAACAAAACTGAGTGATAATGCTGTATCCTATTTTTGATTTTTTGAGTGAATTTCCACAGTAAATATTTGGGGGGGGGGGGGGGGGGGGGAAGTATTACATTTAAGAGTTGTGTATTCACATAAGTTTAAAAAGGGAATCATTTACAACGTCAGCTTGCATGGGAAACAAAGTTGGGTGGTCAGCAGTTTCGTGGGAATGAGGAGGAGGTGGGTCTCATGGGCAACATGAGCGCAGAGAGGACCTGAGGGGAGATAGGAGGGAAAGTCGAGAAAGAAGTGGTATCAAGGCCATGGGGAAGTCTTTGGGGAAGTTTGGCTTGGTGGAGAAGGCGGTAGGAGCAGAAGTGGCTGAATGGATGATCTCAATCTTAATCACAAAGGGGTCTGTGAGCTCCTCGCACATTTTGTTGGAAGTAAGGTTGAAGGGAGCTAGGAAATGAGGTTTTAGGAGATGGTTGGTAATGGAAAAAAGAACCATGGGGTTCTTCTCCAGGATGATCCTGGGGAACTAAGCGGTTTTGGCATAGGAGAGCATGGCCTGTTAGGACTTGATGCAGCCAGATCTGGTGATGGATCGCTAAACCAGCTGTGACAGAGTGGTTGAGCAGATCGACAGCTGCAGAAATATCAAATGGAGGGACTAGGCTAGACAGTTGGGAGTTTGAAAGTGCAGTTTTAAGTAACTTGGTGTAGAGTTTTTACCACAGGCGGATGCAGAAGAAAGTGGGGTTGGAAGGGGTAGGGGGATATGTGTGGTGAGAGATACATAGTCGGAGACTGTGATTGAGAGTATGGGAGTAGAAAGCAAGATGACAAGATCGAAGGGGTGGCCACAGATAGGGGTAGGAGAAATTATATGGAGATGGGGGGTTAAGGGAGGATTGCAGAGCAGTGAAATCAGAGGAGAGAGGGCAAGGTGGAATGAGATGGAGATTGAAATAAGAGATGATGAGGAACTGCTCAGTGCAGAGGCTGAGGGAGGAAAGGAGAGACGGTCACAGTGAGAAACTTGGGGTGGTGTTTGGGGGTGGTAGGGAATGAAGAATTAAGTGAGTCCGATCATAACTATTCCTCTGTATGTTTATTTATTGTAAAATAAAGTTGTACATGCCCTCATCTTAGTTAATGTTTTCTTGGTCTTCCTTTGAAAACAGAGGTGCATGGAATGACTATGCAGTTCATATCACAAGGGGACACTATTGTTACACCCCTTGGTAATGCTATTGCATAGTTGGTCATTGAGCAGTGCAGGCACATCACTAAAAACAAGATTCTCAGGCTGCTTACAGGAGTGACTAGCACCACTTAACCTGACAGAATAACTAAGCAAGGCCCTAAATTTCTAACATGGATATTATTCCTCCCTATTTAAATTTCGTCTAAATCCTTTTAAAGTGGTACAAATAGTGTCATGCTGAACAGCAAATTGGGCCCAATGTTTGTTTGGTGCCAATTGGTACCCCCATAAAAATTTTAGCTTTCTTGACTCGGTTAATATTGTAAAGCATAGTGATTCTGTAAATAATTAAAGCTCATAAGGTAATTTATTAGTCAATATATCTTTTACAAGTGTGGAGTCTCATTCCTTCAGGTTTTAATTAAGAGATTTTTAAAATGTCAACTTTTAAATTTTTTTTTTTTTTTACTTTCCCTTTGTTTCTTTTTTCTCTCTATTAATCCAATTTTTCTTTCCCTCTATTTAGTTCTCTTTCTGTACCTGATCTAACATTGAATTCACTTAATCACACTTCTTGCTCAGTCCTTGTGTTGTTAATTTCACAATCCTTCAATCTAATTGGCTAAGGAGACACATTGTTGCTTTCCCTGTTCACTCAGATCCCAGATGCTTGGTTTCCCTCACTGCGATCTTATCACCTTGCACTTTCAGCAACTTGCCAATCAAATCTTTTTAAAACCTAAATGTACGTGGGCAAGTTTAACTAACAGCAGATACCGTTAGATGCCCTGCCACAGCAGATTATGGCTCGTTATTAAAATTTCCAAAAACGTGTGGAGCATAAACGCCGGCATGGACTGGTTGGGCCGAATGGCCTGTTTTCTGTGCTTTGGGCCGAGGCAGCTGAAGGCACAGCCACCAAAGGTGGAGCAATTAAAATCAGGAATGCGCAAGGGGTCAGAATCAGAGGAGTGCAGAGATCTCGGAGAGTTGTAGGGCTGGAGGAGGTTACAGAGATAGAGAGGGGAGAGGCCATGAAGGGATTTGTAAACAAGGGTGAGAATTTTAAAATCAAGGTGTTGCCAGACCGGGAGCCAATGTAGGTCAGTGGGTACAGGAGTGATGGGTAAATGGGACTTGGTGCGACTTAGGATACAGGAAGCAGAGTTTTGGATGAGCTCAAGTTTATGGAAGGTGGAAGATGGGAGGCCAGCCAGGAGAGCATAGGAATAGTCAAGTCTAGAGGCAACAAAGGTATGGATGAGGGTTTCAACAGCAAATAAGCTGAGGAAGATTATCTGACATCTAACATAAGCGCACAAAAAGTTACTATAGTGGTAACCACATCCTTCTTAATAAATTTATTGTACAAACAGAAACTGGGGCAGAACTTTAAATTGATTAGAATGAAAAAAAAAGGTGCTACTTTAGACACTTTCATTTTTCCTTCAGTGATACTGTCAATGTTATCATTTACCTCATCATGATGGTTGGTGTCTAATGCGGTACTTTTTCCTTTGTCATGGTGGTTTGGATCCGTTCCAGTACTTTTTAAATTGATAATGTGCACCTCTCGAGGGAGACCTGTTGTTCCTCCACTTGCACAGCCCGACGACACAGTAAAGCTCTCCAGCAAAGTTTTAACTGGATGGGATTCACCTACTGGTGCAACTACACAGTCACTTCCTGCCAGAGGACCTGCAAACAATATCAATAAAAACAAGTTTACTAAGAAAAATAACTACAAAAAAAATATTTTCTTCTAATTGTGAACAGCTAATTGTCCTGTCAACATGCACATGTATGAGCATGCACAGCTTGGTGCAAACTGCACCACCCCTCCCCCACCAGTTTAAACTGCTGGTATAACTCAACACCTCCTGCTCACATGGCTGTACAGAATGAACCAGTGTTATCTTGGCACGACTAGTCCAACAAGGATATTAGAGAATCTACACAGAATCCAATTATCAAAATACACAATCACATTTAAAATAACTACTGCGATTCTAAAGATCCACCTATATGCAAATCCTTGTAGGTTCTTTCACCTAAATGCACAAAAGATACAAGTTCAGGAATAATCAGATAACTTAAGTGCTGATAACTCAAAATATGCTGACATGAAGCATTAACATGTTCATACAGACATCTAACAATAACAGACGTCCTAGAAAGTAAGGAGTTGCATTTTATACAACAGCATTTCAAGCAAAAAAGTTACAAGAATAATGGAAACTAAGTAGCAGATTGTTGCAGATTAAACTTGCACCTCAGGGTCCTGGCTTTGAAGTCAGTTATTCAGACAAGTTAAGTATCTTTTTACTGATGGCTGGGAAAAGAGACAACATTTGGACAGTTTCAGTCAAGTTCTAAGTGGGCAAGAATCCAAAAAGCAGTCCAGATTTCACACTCTGCCTTCTAGCACAAGAACTGATGTCAGAAATGTCACGCTTATTACATAGAAAGTGCTCATCTATGGTTGCAATGAGTGCATTTTGTTGAAGTAATGAAGATGTAGGAAGCAGAGCTTGATGTTGCATACATTAGTTGTAACCTGAATGCACATAATGCAGTCACTAGATGAAAAGAGGGAGGTAAAAAGTTGCAATCTCCATCATGAATCTAGCTACCTAGTTTATATCTTCTTCTTTCGTATGGTAGTAGCAAATCAGATGTCAATATCTCAGTCAGATATCCAGGTCAAAGTGTAACAGCGTGGATAGCTTGTAGGCTGCATGCTAATTTCCTCTGAGGGCAGCACTCAATGATGTGCTCCAGGGTCTGATTAGGAGCTCCACAGTCGCATGATGGGGATGCTTTAATCTTCCATCTATGGAGAAGGTGGCAACATCTACCACGACCAGTTCTGAGGCAGTTGATGGTTGTCCACTGTTTGCGAGGAAGGTTTGATCCTTCAGGTTGTATTGTGGGGTCTCTATAAGGAACCCATTCCATGTGTCACAGTTCTTCCAAGCATTTCGCTATCAGTCATCAAGGCTGAGGGGAGATCGCTGAAGGGCTTCGGCGACGGTCCAAAATGGCCTTCTAGATTTGAGAGGGGTTGGTGGCAGGTTGTTCAAGTCGGCCTGGATTGGCATGTCTTTGTTGGTGTAGCGGTTGTATTCTCTGGAGACTGCATAATCGCGGTGGTGCAATGTTTGCAAGCACGGGCAGCCAAGGTTTATATATATATTTTTTAAACTATACATTTATATAGAATTTAACTTCTGAAAGTAAATTGTAAGTGCTAATTTGTTTTGGGGAGGGGAAAAAGAGAGATTCACAGTACTACAGTTACCTTTCAAAGTGCTCTTCATATTTGGGTAAGATAGATATGTGGATGTAACATTCATTTTAATCAACATCATGCTTCTTATTAATTAATAATGCCCTAGTTAAGGATCCCCTTGGAATGAGTGACCATAACATGGTTGAATTCCATATCCAATTAGAGGGTGAGAAGGTTGGTTCTCAAACAAGCATACTGAGCTTGAATAAAGGAGACTATGATGGCATGAGAGCAGAATTGATTAAAGTGGACTGGGAAAATAGATTAAAGGGTAAGACGGTACATGAGCAGTGGTGTTCATTCAAGGAGTTATTTTACAACTTTCAAAATAAATATATTCCACTGAGGAAAAAAGGGTGTAAAAGAAATGACAGCCATCCATGGCTAAGTAAAGAAATTAAAGAAAGTATCCAACTAAAAACAAGGACATATAAGGTAGCCAAAGTCAGTGGGAGGATAGAAGATTGGGAAGTCTTCAAAAGACAACAAAAAGTAACTAAAGGATTGATTAAGAAAGGGAAAATAGACTATGAAAATAAATTAGCAAAAAATATAAAAACAGATAGCAAGAGTTTCTATAGTTATATAAAAAGAAAAAGGGTGGTTAAGGCAAACGTAGGTCCCTTAGAGGATGAGACCGGGAAATTAATGGTGGGAAACATGGAGATGGCAAAAATGCTGAACAAATATTTTGTTTCAGTCTTTACGGTAGAGGACACTAAGAATATCCCAACACTGGACAAACAGGGGGCTCTAGTGGGGGAGGAGCTAAATATGATTAAAATTACTAAGGAATTGGTACTCAGTAAAATAATGGGACTCAAGGCGGATAAATCCCCTGGACCTGATGGCTTACATCCTAGGGTCTTGAGGGAAGTGGCAGTAGGAATTGTGGATGCTTTGG
Organism: Squalus acanthias; assembly: GCA_030390025.1. NCBI lineage: Eukaryota > Metazoa > Chordata > Chondrichthyes > Squaliformes > Squalidae > Squalus > Squalus acanthias. The sequence continues at coordinate 13,752,502 of CM059439.1, forward strand.
TAATAATTTTCCAAAACTCCCTGAACTCAGCAAAGGTCCCGGCAGATTGGAAAACTGCTAATGTAACACCCTTATTTAAAAAGGGTTGTAGGCAGAAGGCTGGAAATTATAGACCAGTTAGCCTAACATCTGTGGTGGGTAAAATTTTGGAGTCTATTATTAAGGAGACAGTAACGGAACATTTAGATAAACATAATTTAATAGGACAAAGTCAGCATGGCTTTATGAAGGGGAAGTCATGTCTGACAAATTTGCTCGAGTTCTTTGAGGACATAACGTACAGGGTGGATAAAGGGGAACCAGTGGATGTAGTGTATTTAGACTTCCAGAAGGCATTCGACAAGGTGCCACATAAAAGATTATTACTCAAGATAAAACATCACTGGATTGGGGGTAATATTCTGGCATGGGTGGAGGATTGGTTATCTAACAGGAAGCAGAGAGTTGGGATAAATGGTTCATTCTCGGACTGGCAACCAGTAGCCAGTGGTGTTCCGCAGGGGTCGGTGCTGGGTCCCCTACTCTTTACAATCTATATTAACGATTTGGAGGAGGGGACCGAGTGTAACATATCAAAGTTTGCAGATGATACAAAGATGGGAGGGAAAGTAGAGAGTGAGGAGGACATAAAAAACCTACAAGGGGATATAGACAAGCTGGGTGAGTGGGCAGAGATTTGGCAGATGCAATACAATATTGGAAAATGTGAGGTTATGCACTTTGGCAGGAAAAATCAGAGAGCAAGTTATTATCTTAATGGTGAGAAACTGGAAAGTACTGCAGTACAAAGGGATCTGGGGGTCTTGGTGCAAGAAAATCAAAAAGTTAGTATGCAGGTGCAGCAGGTGATCAAGAAAGCCAATGGAATGTTGGCTTTTATTGCTAGGGGGATAGAATATAAAAACAGGGAGGTATTGGTGAGACCGCACCTGGAGTACTGCATACAGTTTTGGTGTCCATACTTAAGAAAAGACATACTTGCTCTCGAGGCAGTACAAAGAAGGTTCACTCGGTTAATTCCGGGGATGAGGGGGTGGACATACGAGGAGAGGTTGAGTAGATTGGGACTCTACTCATTGGAGTTCAGAAGAATGAGAGGCGATCTTATTGAAACATATAAGATTGTGAAGGGGCTTGATCGGGTGGACGCGGTGAGGATGTTCCCAATGATGGGTGAAACTAGAACTAGGGGACATAATCTTAGAATAAGGGGCTCCTCTTTCAAAACTGAGATGAGGAGAAACTTTTTCACTCAGAGGGTAGTGGGTCTGTGGAATTTGCTACCCCAGGAAGCTGTGGAAGCTACTTATTAAATAAATTTAAAACAGAAATAGACCGTTTCCTAGAAGTAAAGGGAATCAGGGGTTACGGGGAGCGGGCTGGAAATTGGACATGAGTTTGAGTTCGGATCGGTCAAGGCCCTGTGGGTGGCGGAGCGGGCCTGGTCCTGCTCCTGCTTCTTGTGTTCTTTAGAGTTGAGGTTGGATCAGATATGATCTCATTGAATGGCGGAGCAGGCTCGAGGGGCCGATTGGTCTACTCCTGCTCCTATTTCTTATGTTCTTATTCTTAGCAGCCTGCTCAAGTTTGCCCATGCATGCGTTTGAGGACTAAAGAACAGGGAATCTGATTTCATGACACAATTTGGTGTTAGTGCTTTGTCTTTCTTGACACCAGCCCAAGCCAAAAGGGTATTAAACAGCTAAATGTGCATCTGTATTGAAATTTGATTTGGTAGTGAGACAACACGATAGCCTCACACCAGTTGCAGTGTAAATGCAGCTGATAAGACGCCTCCCAGAGATCCACATTTTAGAAATAACTCTTGCAGACCACTGTACCACTATTGACATGAATAAATTGAAAGTAGACTCATAGCTCTTTACAGCATAAAATGAGCCCATTCAGCCAATATGTCGGTGTTGGTTCAAGATTGGGATCACCACTACTTCTGGATTTATTTCATCTTTCTTCCTTCCCTTTCTGGCCTTGGTGATCTGCTATCCTGTACACCTGGGAACATTATCTTGGTTTTGCAATTGAAAAAATTATCTTCTCAAGCATGCCCAGCATTCCTCCTGAATTTACTAACAAGCAAGAGCTCCAGCAAGTTTCAATTGTTCAGATCATAAAGCCATAACACCAATTTCCTATGGATGAAGCTCTGTCTTCCCTAATTTCAGTGGTATAAGCTCGTACTGCTGTTAAATCCATTGATTATACTGCAGTACTTAGTCCCCAATAAAAGGGGCACAATTTAGAACAGCGTGTACTGCAAGAAAACTTACTAAAAAGGGAAAGAAGAGGAAAAGCTCCCCCAATTGCTTAGTACATAAGTTAACTATGTGATGTGATCTATAAGAAACATAGACCTGGAAGATTCTAAATTTCTCTATCCTGAATTAAATGACCTCAGCTGGAGCACCGATGGGGGCACAACAGGCTTTAGTACCCTTAGGCTGCAGGCGGTGGAAATTCAACCATAGCAATCTCTTCTGCAGATATAAAGTAAGGTCTTTGATGGCACCCATTATTAAACAGCCATCACCACAGACAACTTATTGAATTTATTGTAGCACCTTTAATGTAGAAAAGCATCCCAAGGCATTTTACAGATGGGGACAAAATAAAATGAATGGATGTCAAGCCATGGTGCGAGAGTTAGAAATGACTAAAAGCTTGATTGAAAAGATGGGTTGGAAGATGGCTTTTAAAAAGCTAAGTGAGAAAAGAGAGGGTGTTACAAACAGTTAGGCAGAGATGGATCAAGATAGGGTGAAGGGAGGAGAAAATACACAAGGCCAGAGCTAGAGAACCAATGGATGTGGGAAGGGAAGCAAGGCTGGTGGAGGATTCAGAGGTGTGCTGGGGTGAGTATTTTGAGGGATTTGAAGATGGGGGATGAAGATTTTGAATTCAATGCTTTGGGAATCAGGGAACCAGTGAGATCAGTGAGGAAGTGATGGACAAGTGAGTCAACATTCTGTTCTAGGCTCACAGATCAAAAATAGTAACTTGATCAGACACTGGAGGGTGCTAGCATCTGTGGAACCACACACTATCATGATGCCCTTCAGGACAGAAAAGCGGAAAAAAATTATAACTACCAATTTCAGATGTAGAAGAGAATGCTGGATAAGTATAGACTGCATCTGTAATTCCAGAATAATTCTTAAAAAGGAGAGCTTTTTAATGCTAAATACTCTGTCCCCCTTGCAAGGTAAGATAAAAACATTTTATTCTGAACAAATACTTCAAAGCCTGTACTGATCATAATTAGGCCATTTTTGGAATATTGTCTACTGTTTTGGACATCCCAACTTCAAACAGACATTGACGCCTTGCAGTGGGTTCAAAGATTGATTCTGGGATTTGGGGCTGATAATTATGAATAGAAATTTGCAGACCTAAGTTGGTATTCAGTGAAGCAAAGAGAGGGGGAAGAAGACACGATCCAGGTCTTTAATATGCTGAGAGGCATAGATGATATATTTGTAAGCAAAGCTATCTGACAGTGACAATTAATGAGCCTCAAAATGAGACAATATTAGAAGACTTTTATTTCCTGCATAGGGTAGGGAATCTGCTCATGACATCCCCATGGTGCTATAGAGTAGAGAATTTGTGGGACAGATGCCCACAAATCTAGCTGATGTTGTCTCAATTAACTCCTTCAAAAAAAAGGCCTGAATAAATATCTGGTTGGAAATGCGATTGAAGATCATCAAGATAAGTATAGAAAGGCAAATCAAATACTTCATAAGACATGTTAAGTATCTGTCCTGCTGGGTTGGGGAAGGTAGGTATCATATATGGAAAGGAACCCAGCTAGCATTGAATAGTGGAGCTATTGGATGGATATATATTCTGGAGTTTCGTTCAATTATTTTTGGGGCAGAGACGAGAGAGTGAGGAGGAGGAATCAGATTTTTTGCACAGAACTTTAATTTTCTAAAGGCAATAGGAGAGGCACATGATAGAGTACACAACATGGTTCAAGGAATGAGTGGAATTAATGCACTGAATGGCCTTTTCTGGATCACTGTTTTCCTACTGTCTTGCGTAGAAGTAAAAAAAACCTAAAGAAATTTAAATGATAGAGTATATTTGTACTTTAATTTGTTGTTGCCTTTAACATGGAGACCCCCTCATACTATGTCTCCATATACAACTGAAAATCACTGCTGATCTACCAGCAAGTGGTTCTACTAGAAATCTGGGTGAGCAGCATCCAGGTCAAGGATGATTTTGAACTTTCTCCATTATTTCTCATTACAATTCAAATCCACCTAAAATACTTACTTTAAAAAAAATTGAAACAAAGGTTAAATTCCTCTAATTGCTCTTGCAGTATTGTGAGTCAACTGATTCTAATGTTCCCACATTACCTGGAAATCCAGCAGACTGGGAGAGCTATAAAGGGTGAACTATAAAAAGCAACAAAGGGATACAAAGAAAGTAATAAAAGGTGCAAAAAGGGAGTATGAAAAAACTTGCAAGAGATACATCAAAGCTAACAGCAAAAAAATGTATAAATATATTAAGAGAAAGGGAGGCGTAAAAAGGAATGTGGGCCCATTAAAGACGGATGCAGGCAAGACTATAATGGATAATAAGAAAATAGACTTGTTAAATGAGTACTTTGTATTCATTTTCATAGTGGATGAAGAGGACAAAGTACCAATGGTATAACAGACCATAAAAATAAGTAGTGAGGAGTGTAGTTGATTTAATACAATAAAAAAAAATAGAAATGGAGAAAATAATGGGACTCAGGATAGGAAAATCTCCAGGACCTGATAGTTTCCACCCCACGGTACTAAAAGAAATAGGTGAGGAAATTGCCCATGCATTAGTCATAATTATCAAAAGCTCTCTAGATTCAGGAATTATGCCTTTGGATTGGAAAATTGCAAATGTCACTCCATTATTTAAGAAGGGTGAAAGGGAGAAACCAGGCAAATACAGACTTATCAGTTTGACATCAGTTGAAGTTTCCAAAATCGACCTTCAGAGACAGAGTTACTGAGCATTTGAACAAGTATTAGCTGATCAAAGAGAGTCAGTACGGACTTGTGAACGGTAGGTCATGTGACTAATCCAGTTGAACTTTTTGAGCCGGTTACTAGCATGGTGTATAGGGGGGTGGCTATGGATGTTGTCTATATGGACTTCCAAAAGTCATTTGATAAGGTTCCGCACACAAGATAAATAGCAAAAATCAGAGTGTGTGTAATTGGAGGTAACCTTGTGACATGGGTCGGTAATTGGTTGGGAGATAGATAGAGAGTAGAGATAAAAGATTCGCTCTCTGGTTAGCGAAATGTAACAGTTACAAAAATAAATGAAAGGGCTAATGGAATGTTGGCCTTTATCTCAAGACAGATTGGAATTCAAAACAACAAATTAATGCTTCATTTGAACAGAGAATTACAGTTATGCCATTTAGCAGTGAAACCAAGAAGCATTTTTTCCACACAAAGGGTAGTGGAATCTGGTCATCTGGAACTCGCTTCCCCAAAAGGCTGTGGATGCTGGGTCAATTGTAATTTACAAGTCTAAGAGTGATAGATTTTTGTTAAGTAAGGGTATCAAGGGATATGGAGTTGAGCTACAGATCAGCCACGATCTAACTGAATAATGGAACAGGCTTGAGGGGCTGAATGGCCTACTCCCGTTTCTATGTTACATTATATTTTAAATCTTACGGCAGTAGTTTTATCAATTCCACTCCATAGTTTGGATCCAATCAAGGTTAGCTTACCAAATATTTACTGTAATAAAAATAATACATTTTTCTTTAGTCAGAGCAATTGTACTTACATTTCCCTTTTCACATTCTCACTCCTGCCACATTTCCTCCTACAGCATGATTGTTTGCAAACATCAATTGTGTTTCTTAATCAGAAGGTGTTCAACTATTGGACAGGCCCAGTCCTGCCAACTATTCTCCCCTTGAGATAAAGCACTCTAATGACTTAGCTAAAAACTGCCCAAACATGTCCTATAAAGACAAGTTTGAATGCTGATGGATTTAGATTCATGCATCGGGAGCCCAATAATTTACCACTACAGTTAGCAAGCCTTAAACAACTCTTAAATTTAAAGAAAATCACCATAGTACAATATGACTTTTAGTTGGGCTATGCTTTCTAATTAAATGAAATTCTGTCTGCAAAAGGTCAATGAAAGAATGGAAATTTAATCAAAAAGTATTTAATAAGGTTATAAACTAATGCTATCACAAGAACATGAAGTACAGATGCAAATTAACGTGATTTACAAGGCTGCATATTTTAAATCTTTCCACATGCAACACAAGAGAAAAAATAATGTTCCGATGCAAACAGTTGTAAAGGATACAGTAACCTTGGATTATAATCAGACGAGCAAGATGCAGTAAGAAATCCAATACCAAAAGCAGCAGGTTAACCTGACTTTTTGCACTCAACCAGTGAAACATTCTCTCAACAGGCAGAGTTCAAAATTTGCTATGGCAACTGTGCATGTTTGCTTTACTTCACAGTATCAGCCTCCTGGGAAAAAATAATAGCTTGGATTTGTAAGCATAATAAAATTGGATCTAATTCTCTTGTAAAGTCTGAGTATTTTATTAGGCAAAGACAAGAACTGATTACCAGCAAAAAGACATGCCCAGCAGGACAACATCCAGTACGTCTTAATTTTCTAAATGGTACGAATCAAAAAACTAAAAGCAACAGCAACAGTAGTTCACTTTTAGCCAGAGTTGAAGTTACAGACTTTACCATAAACCAAACTATGGACAGAAATCTGGCAAAATCAAAATAAAGGTAACCTGAATACAACAATTATGGCATCGCCTTCAGTCATTGTGCCACCGCATGCTGCAATTCCCTTCCAACGTATTCCCTTAGCACATCTCGCTCCATTTTCAAAAGCTTCCTTAATACCTTCCTCTTTCACTACATCTGCAGTCACCTTCCCAAAACCTCCTTCCAAACCCCTGCTCAATATCCATTTCCATCCCTTAGTGAAGCATCTCTGGGATGTTTTGCTATATTAATGAAGCTACATAAGTACAAATTATTTTTGCTGCACTGTGTGTTCCACATATAAAAAAATCTATGCAACATAGAATTACATAGAATCTACAGCACAAAATAGGCCATTCGACCCAACTGGACAATGCTGGTGTTTATACTCCACACAAGCCTTCTCCCACTCTAATTATCTATTTTACTGCATTATGTTACTGGACTAGTAATCCAGAGGCCTGGAGACACGAGTTCAAATCCCATCACAGCAGCTGGGGAATTTAAATTTAGTTAATGAAATAAATCTGGAATTAAAAAGCTAGTATCAGTAATGGTGACCATGAAACTACCGGATTGTCGTAAAAACCCATCTGGTTCACTAATATCCTTTAGGGAAGGAAATCTGCCGCACTTACCCAGTCTGCCCTATGTGTGACTCCAAACCAACAGCAATGTGGTTGACTCTTAACTGTCCTCTGAAATGGCCTAGCAAGCCACTCAGTTGTATCAAACTGCTAGGAAAAACAATGAGAATAAAACTGGAAAGACCACCCGGCATCGACCTATGCACTGGCTTCGGACACAACAACGGCGCACTAAGCCCAGTCAACTCTGCAAAGTTCTCCTCACTAACATCTGGGGACTTGTGCCAAAATTGGGTATGGCCATCCCACCGGAAGGACAAACCCACCAGAGGTGGCGGCAGTGGTATACAGTCAGCAAGGAGTGGTCTTGGGAGTCCTCAACATTGACTCCGGACCCAATGAAGTCTCATAGCAACAGTCAAACATTGGCAAGGAAACCTCCTGCTGATTATCACCTACCCCCCTCCCTCAGCTGATGAATCAGTACTCCTCCATGTTGAACCACTTGGAAGAAGCACCGAGGGTAGCAAGGGCACAGAATGTACTCTGGGTGGGTGACTTCAATATCCATCACCAAGAGTGGCTCAGTAGCATCACTACTAACCGAGCTGGCCGAGTCCTGAAGGATATAGCTGCTAGACTGGGCCTGCAGCAGGTGGTGAGAGAAACGAGGGAAAAACCGACTTGACCTCGTCCTCACCAATCTACCGGTCGCAGATGCATCTGTCCATGACATTATTGGTAGCAGTGACCACCACAGTCCTTGTGCAGCTTAAGTCCCATCTTCACACTGAGGACACCATCCATCGTGTTGTGTGGCACTACCACCATGCTAAATTGGATAGATTCAGAACAGATCGAGCAGTTCAAAACTGGGCATCCATGAGGCGCTGTGGGTCATCAGTAGCAGCAGAATTGTATACCACCATAATCTGTAACCTCATTGCCCAGCATATCCCTCACTCTACCATTACCATCAATCCAGGGGACCAACTCTCGTTCAATGAGGAGTGCAGAAGAGCATGCCAGGAGCAGCACCAGACGTACCTAAAAAGGAGTTGCCAACCTGGTGAAACTACAACACAGGACTACATATATGCAAAAAAACGGAAGCGATCCCACAACCAATGCATCAGTTCAAAGCTCTGCCGTCCTGCCACATCCAGTCGTGAATGGTGGTGGACAATTAAACAACTAACAGGAGAAGGAGGCGCCATGAACATCCATCCTCAATGAAGACGGAGTCCAGCACCTGAGCGCAAAAGACAATGCTGAAGTGTTTGCAACCAACTTCAGTCAGAAGTGCCGAGTGGATGATAAATGTCAGCCTCCTCCTGAGGTCCCCACTATCACAGAAGCCAGTCTTCAGCCAATTCAATTCACTCCACATGATATCGAGAAACGGCTGAGCACACTGGATACAGCAAAGGTTATGGGCCCCGACAACATCCTGGCTGTAGTGCTGAAGACTTGTGCTCCAGAGCTAGCCGTGCCTCCAGCCAAGCTGTTCCAGTACAGCTACAACACTGACATCTATCCGACAATGTGGAAAACTGCCCAGGTATGTCCTGTCCACAAAAAGCAGTACAAATCCAATCCGGCCAATTACCGCCCGATCAGCCTACTCTCAATCATAAGCAAAGTGATGGAAGGTGTCATTGACAGTGCTATTAAGTGGCACTTACTCACCAATTACCTGCTCACCAATGCTCAGTTTGAGTTCCGCCAGGACCACTCCACTCCAGACCTCATTACAGACTTGGTCTAAACTCCACTGGCTGGAGTCATACCTAGCACAAAGGAAGATGGTTGTGGTGGTTGGAAGCCAATCATCTCAGCCCCAGGACATCACTGCAGGAGTACTTCAGGGCAGTGTCCTGGGCCCAACCATTTTCAGCTGCTTCATCGATGACTTTCCCTCCATCATAAGGTCAGAAGTGAGGATGTTCGCTGATGATTGCAGAGTGTTCAGTTCCATGTGAAACTCCACAGATAATGAAGCAGTCCGTGCCCGCATGCAGCAAGACCTGGACAACATTCAGGCTTGGGCTGATAAGTGGCTAGTAACATTCGCGCCACACAAGTGGCGGGCAATGACCATCTCCGACAAGAGAGTCCAGCCACCTCCCCTTGACATTCAACGGGATTGTCATTGGCAAATCCCCCACAATAAACATCTTGGGGGTGACCACTGACCAGAAACGTAACTGGTCCAGCTACATAAATACTGTGGCTACAAAAGCAAGTCAGAGGCTGGGTATTCTGCGGCGAGTGACTCACCTCCTGACTCCCCAAAGCCTTTCCACCATCTACAAGGCACAAGTCAGGAGTGTGATGGAATACTCTCCACTTGCCTGGATGAGTGCAGCTCCAACAACACTCAAGAAGCTCAACACCATCCAGGACAAAGCAGCCCATTTGATTGGCACCCCATCCACCACCTCATACGTTTACTCCCTCCACCACCGGCGCACCATGGCTGCAGTGTGTATCATCTACAAGATCCACTGCAGTAACTCACCAAGGTTTCTTCAACAGCACCTCCCAAACCTGTGACCTCTACCACCTAGAAGGACAAAGGCAGCAGGCACATGGGAACACCACCACCTGCAAGTTCCCCTCTAAGTTGCACACCATCCTGGAAATAGATCACCGTTCCTTCATCGTCGCTGGGTCAAAATCCTGGAACTCCCTTCCTAACAGCACTGTAGGAGTGCCTTCACCTCACGGGCTTCAGCGGTTCAAGGCGGCGGCTCACCACCACCTTCTCAAGGGCAATTACCGATAGGCAATAAATGCTGGCCTTGCCAGTGAGCACTGTTCCCTCTAACGACCGCAGCTGCGCGCCCGTGCAGCAATACCCGAGCTGCCACGCAGTTGAACTTAAATGCCGCGCAGAGCCGGACAGCAGCTGGAGCGGGGGAACGGCCTGATAAAAACACTTTGCGGCCCTCTGTGCATGCGCCCCCCAATCCCCTTCGGCGCATGTGCGGCTTTGCCGAATCTGCGCATGCGCAGTACCCCACTGTTGCAGCCTACAGTACAGGCCACGGCTTTCCAACAAGATGACTGGATCAGTTGGGGGGGGGGGCAGAAAAGAGGGGGAGGGAGGGAAGGAAGGAGGGAGGCTGGGGGGGGGGAGAGAGAGAGAGAGAGAGAGAGAGAGAGCAAACATGTTTTAGGTCCCCGGTGAAACAAAAATTAGAATTTACATTTAAAAATCAGAAAATAGTTTAAAGCCGGAAAAAAATACGGGAAAGTGATGTTGAATGTCCCGTGGTTAGTTCCAGTTAAATTTGGCCAGGTGTTGTCCCCTGTTTGAGAGAGTCTATCAGGGTTGTTTAAATCATGTTATGAGCGAGGGGAAAAAGTTACCCTGTTTGTACCCGACTCTGTGAGAGACGGAGGGAATGGCACCAGAAAAGGAGGAAACAACTTCTCCAAAACTGATCCCAACTCATCGCCAAGGCTGGGGATACATAACCTCACTGCCTTCTTAGGAAGTTTAACCACTTTATTAACTTTCTTATTTGAGCTCCGTTTGGAATTAGAGTTTATTTTATTATTTTCTGTTGTATGTTTAACGACAGCGTTGAAGAGGGAACGAAAAACTTGGAGCAACTTAGAATCATAGAATGGTTACAGCACAGAAGGAGGCCATTCGGCCCGTCCCGGCTCTCTGCAAGAGCACTTCAGCTAGTCCCACTCCCCCACCCTTTCCCCGTAGCCCTGCAAATGTTTTTCTTTCAGGTACTTATCCAATTGCCTTTTGAAAGCCACGATTGAGTCTGCCTCCACCACCCTTTCAGGCAGTGTATTCCAGATCCTAACCACTTGCTGCGTAAAAAATATTTTCCTCATGCTGCTTTGGTTCTTTTGCCAATCATCTTGCATCTGTGTCCTCTGGTTCTCGACCCTTCCGCCAATGGGAACAGTTTCTCTCTATCTACTCTGTCCAGACCCCTCATGATTGTGAATGCCTCTATCAAATCTCCTCTCAACCTTCTCTAACGAGAACAACCCCAGCTTCTCTCGTCCATCCACATAACCTAAGTCCCTCATTCCTGGAATCATTCTCGTAAATGTTTTCTGCAGCCTCTCTAAGACCTTAACATCCTTCCTAAAGTGCGGTGCCCAGAATTGGACACAATACTCCAGTTGAGGCCGAACCAGTGTTTTATAAAGGTTCATCATAACTTCCTTGCTTTTGTACTCTATGCCTCTATTTATGAAGCCCAGTAGCCCGTATGCTTTTTTAACCACTTTCTCAATCTGCCCTGCCACCTTCAACGATTTGTGCACATATACCCCCAGGTCGCTCTGTTCATGCACCCGCTTCAGGATTGTACCCTTTAGTTTATATTGCCTCTCCTCGTTCTTGCTACCAAAATGTCTAGACCCCTGTCAAAGCTGCAATGAGACCTGAAAGAACTTGATTTTTAATGAACTTTTCACAAGAAATGAGTGATAAAAACACTTTTCCCCCTAAGTTTCGAATATGTTTTTAGAAGAAACAAGCAAAAATCAATTTTCCCCTCATCTCAACAAGTTTCAACCAGGTCTTGAAGTCCAAACTGTTTTAAAGAGGCTCTGAATTGCTTAAAACGTTTTAAAATTGAAATCTCTCAATATTTGATTTTGAACAATCGACTGAATTGAGTAGCTTTACGCAAACATGCAACCATGCTGTTGAGGACGGGGAGGGCAGGGGAGGATTTGTAGGCGTTACATATTACTTTTTATTGACTTTTTAAAAAGTATTACGACGTTTAGGAAGAGAACCAAAAAGGGGAACAACACAAACCATTTAATTTTGGCTGTCGTTCTATCGTCGGAACAAGTCCCAGGAATAATGTAAATATAAATTTCCTCTTAAACGTTTAGTGGAGTGTTAATAGGAACACGAGTTACGTAATGACGTATAAAAATTGCAGGAAGCTACTTTAGAAGAAACCACTATTTGTTTATTGAGAAAGATACAGAAAATACTTCGATTAAACTGATAATGTACAATTTTGATTTGGTATAAATGTTTGAAATAGGAGATTAAAAATTGAAAGTACAATGAAGTTTGTTTCCTGCTATTTAATTGGGAAGTGCCTAAAATAATTCAACACTTTTTGTGATAAGAGCAGGGATTAATATTGTGGTGAATGTTTGAGAGAAAAACATTAGAAGTGAAATTCGTAAATTAACATCTTTACGTCACCATATTAGTTTCCAAGTCAATCTGATTGGTTCTCCTGTCCAGGAAGAAAGATGAATGTTTATTTCTGTTAAATCATAGCTTTTCCTGCTTTTTGGTTTTTTAATTCGGTGACACAAATTGTGTATGTGTTTTTCTGCGTTTGTGACGAAGTGCTGCATTTCTGACATGTTACATGGGGGTGTGCTGGTTCACGAAGACAACGTTTATTAATGGAAGTGATTGAAGTTGAAAATACAGATACCTGTTTTTGTTCAATTCCTTTTAACACTGTGAACTAAAGAGCTGCAGCACTTTATATTTGCTGGTTGTCTGGTTGCATTGTGATTAATATTCTAATTATTAATGTGGACGTACAGCACGTCAGCGCCATAGGAAAGCCGCTGCTCCTGCTGCTTGTGCAGCCATTGCTAGTGACATGAGGGATGGGCTAATACGTTGAAAACTTTAAAATTAATACAAAGTGCACGAATAGATATGCCTCTTTCAGCTCACCTTGAGCTTTTGGATTGTTTGTCGATACATAACCATGTAACTGAGTGACGTTTCTGAAGTGTTAATGCATTATTATGCAGCTCTTTTATATCCCAGTCATTTCTGACAAGTATTTTTTTTTTTTTTAAATAGAGTTTGTACATGACGAACTAAAAGCTTTTAATTAATTCTACCATAAACAAACTTGCAGAATGGGCATGTAAATAACAAATGAATTTCAATAATGGATAAGTGTAATGTGGTGCATTTTGGTAGGAGGAATAAGGAGGCTATCTAATCCTTGGAAAATGAGAGTTTAAATGGGGTACAGGTGCAAAGGGATCTAGGGGTATAGATTCACAAATCATTAAAAGTAGCAACGCAGCTTAAAAAGCCATAAAAGTGCAAATAAAGCACTGGGGTTAATTTCAAAAACAGAGAAGTTATTTTAAACTTGTATAAAACCTTGTCCGATTGTCTTATGATTTGAGATGGTGGGGTGGCAATATGGCATTACTGCATATATGCTTTCAAGTGGTTGTTGCAACTGCGATTGTTGTTGTAAAATTTGCTCACAGACGAAAAAGTCGTGCTCAAAGGAGTTTGTGGCCCGCTCAGTACAAAAAAAATTTAGGGGGAATATTGCCATTGAGGCGCACATCACATGAATAAATTTTTTTTTAAAAACCTTCCCACCCTGCCCCCAAATCACTCAATCCCTGATCCCTCATGCATGCATCAAGCCTCCCCTTTAATGTGTCAATGCCATGCTTCAACCACTCCAGGTGGCAGGGAGTTCCACATTCTCACCATTCTGTGTAAAGAAATTGCTCCTATTTTTTTTTGATCAGTTAGTTGCTATCTTATATTTATGCCCCCTGTTCTGGACTTACCCACAAGTGGAAAAAAAATTCTCGACATTCACCATATCAAGCCTCTTCATAGTTTTGAAGACATTTATTAGATCTCTTCTTAGTCTTCTCTTTTCCAGACAAAAGAGCCCCAACCTGCTCAATCTTTCCGGAGAGTTGCACCCTCTCAAATCTGGTAAAATCCTTGTAAATCTTTTCTGCATTTTCACAAGTGCTTCATTATCCTTTTTGTAGTATGGAGACCAGAACTGTGTACAGTACTCCCAAATGTGGTCTAACCAAAGTTCTATATCAATTTATATCTTCCTGCTTTTGTATTCTATTCCTCGAGAAATGAACACCAGTCGTTTGCACTCTTTATGGCCTTATCAACTTGTGTTGCTACTTTTAGCAAGTTATGTATCTGTATTCCAAGATCTCTTAGCTCCTGTACCCCATTTAGTTTCTTACCTTCCAGGGAATAAGTGGCCTCCATATTGCTCCGACCAAAATGAACCACCTCACACTTCGCTATATTGAATTTAATTTCCCATTTCCGTCCACTCTGCAAACCTGTTTATGTCTTCCTGTATTTTGGTGCAGGACTCCACATGATTAGCTATCTTCTTCTTAGGCAGTCCCTCGGAACAGAGGATGACTTGCTTCCACATTAAAAATGATGACTGATGAGTCCAATGCGGGACCTACAGTCTCTGTCACAGGTGGGGCAGATGGTGGTTGAAGGGGCGGGTGGGTGGGGTGCTTGGGTTGACGTGCGCTCCTTGCGCTTGGCTTCCGCTTGCTCCCGGCGAAGAGACTCGAGGTGTTCGGCGCCTTCCCGGATGCTTCTCCTCCACTTTGTGCGGTCTTGGGCCAGGGATTCCCAGGTGTCGGTGGGGATGTTACAAGGAGGCTTCGAGGGTGTCCTTGATGCGTTTCCTCTGCCCACCTGGGGCTCTCTTGCCGTGCCGGAGCTCCGAGTAGAGCGCTTGTTTTGGGATTAGCTTGTTTTGGATTAGCTATACCCCCCAATTTGCTATCATCTGCTAAAATCTGCAAAATTTGACATCATACCTCCAATTTCTAAGTCCAAATCATATGGTGAACAACAATGGCCCCAGCACAGATCCCTGCGGGACATCACTTTCCACCAGTCCAAGAAACTTCCCTTAACTGCTTTCCTCTGTTTTCTGTTTTCTTGCCATCTTTCAATCTATTGTTACCTGGCCTTCGACTCCACTTTACCTGAATCTCTCATGTAACGTAACTTTTCAGAAATTTATGCTGACTTTTTTTTTGTTATATTCTCCATCTCTAGCTGTTTGGTTATTTGATCTATTAGCAATGATTTAGTATCTTTCTTACCACTGACGTTATGCTATAGTTGATATAGTTAAGCTATAGTCTATAGCTCTGGGTTAGTTCTAACTCCTTTCAGAAGATAGGAATTACATTTGCTGTTCACCAGTCCTCTGGCACTAATCCTTTTTCTATTGAATTTTTATATGGAAACTAGTGTTCCTCCCTAGTTTCTTTGAGTATCCACAGATGCAATCTATCTGGACCTGAGGCTTTTCTCTTACATTTGGCCAGTTTGTCTACTATTTTCTTTCTATCTTAACTGTTGCAATACCTCTCCTGACTTCTACTGTTGCCATTTCCTCTTTGGTAGCTTCTTCAGCGAAGTATCTATTCCGTATCGCTGCCATTCAGTATCTGTGAATTTATTGCTCATATCCCTTTGTGGTTCTGTCCCTATCCTAATTCTCCTTCGTTAGCTCTGTGCCAAAAGAATACTTTACTATTTCTTTTTATAGTCTTTGATATTTGCATTTCATGATTCCTCTTTGCCTTAATATACAGGGGGAAAGGGGGGCTGCAAATTATCAACACACTAGGAGCCTCCTATGCTAACTGCCAAAGAATAGCATCAATTACTCAAAGGAAAACTTGTTATTATTAGCAAAACAAATACTGTGCTGGTAAATCAACAAATACAGAAAGAAATATAGAATTGAGAATCTATGAGAAAGTATGTTCATGGCGCACAGTATGCCTCGCTCTAGATGGGCAGAAATCTGCTGACCCCCAACCCCACTCCCGAAGGTGAGAATTTTAAATTTGAGGCACTAGGAGACCAGGAGCCAATGTAGGTCAGCAAGCACAGGGACGGCGCGGGATAGGATACAGGCAGCAAGCACAGGGACGGCGCGGGATAGGATACAGGCAGCAAGCACAGGGACGGCGCGGGATAGGATACAGGCAGCAAGCACAGGGACGGCGCGGGATAGGATACAGGCAGCAAGCACAGGGACGGCGCGGGATAGGATACAGGCAGCAAGCACAGGGACGGCGCGGGATAGGATACAGGCAGCAAGCACAGGGACGGCGCGGGATAGGATACAGGCAGCAAGCACAGGGACGGCGCGGGATAGGATACAGGCAGCAAGCAGAGGTATGGATGTGGTTACGTTTGCGGAGGGTGGAGAATGGGTGGCTGGCTATGAGAGCATTGGAATAGTGGTGTTTGGCGGTAACAAAGGCACAGATGAGGGTTTCGGCAGCAGATGTATAATGTTACGGAGGTAAAAGTCGGCAGTCTTTGCAAATGGAGATGATAGGGCGTTGGAAACTTAACCTGTGGTCGGAAACTCAGCTCAGGTTTAAATAAGATGCTGAGGGTGTGAACAGTCTGACTCAACCTGAGACAGTGGCCTGGGAGGGGGGCGGAATCAGTGACAAGGGTAGAATATGTGGTGGGGACTAAGCACGATGGCTTCAGTCTTCTCAATGTTCAACTGGAGGAAAATGCGGCTTATCTAGGTCTGGATCTCAGACAAGCTATCTGACAATGTGGAGGGTCCAGACAGGTGGTGGAGAGGTAGAGCTGGGTGTCACCAGCACACGCATGGAACCTGACCCCATATCTTCACATGATGTCGCAAAGGGCCAGTATGTAGATGAGGAACAGAAATAGAAAGACTGAGCTGGAGTAGAGAGTCTGGCAACTATGTCCTTCAGAATTTAAAATGAGAAGTCGCACAACACCAGGTTATAGTCCAACAGATTTATTTAATTTTACAAGCTTTCGGAGCTATCGCTCCTTCGTCAGGTAAGTTAGCAATGAGAGAATCTCCCAGAATTCACAATTTAAACCCAGACAAAATCAGAATTTAGCCAGCTTGGTCCAAATTCATTTTGTCATTAGGAGCCAATGAATGTGATATTAGAGTACTCCCCTGCTGGATATCAATAAAGTACATTCACATTCTAGCTGTTTTAATAAAGAGTAGGAATGGTAAAGTTCCAATCCTTTAGATTATTTTAATAACAATGACCCTATGCAGAACAAAATTTGAGACATATGAAAAGGGATACTTGGCAATCAAAATAATTTTCAACATGTAAAATAAGGTTTCTCAATATACCTTCCAAGAAACCTTTTCAAATCCTGAAAAACTCAACCTCACTCTGCAACTTAAGAAATTTTAATTTTAAACTACAAACCAAATTCTCCCTGATTGTCTACTTGAAGCTATGAATAAAGACAGGCATTTCTGTTACAGGACAAAACATTGACATTTGTCCAAGAAGTGTCACAGCTGACCCCAGTTCTGTCCTCTCTTCCAGCAGCAGTCACTGAATGGTCAATTTCCACTTCCCTAACTCAGGGGCAATAAAGTCAATTGCAGAGCCCCTACCATTGACCAAGTTTATGTCACAAAACTGGACTTTAGCCCTGGTCCTTTCCAAGCTGTTTCTCACTGAGCCATCAGGAGAGACC
Source organism: Squalus acanthias (assembly GCA_030390025.1). Taxonomy (NCBI): domain Eukaryota; kingdom Metazoa; phylum Chordata; class Chondrichthyes; order Squaliformes; family Squalidae; genus Squalus; species Squalus acanthias. The sequence goes on from CM059439.1 coordinate 13,770,198, forward strand.
CAGAATTATTTTTATTCAAAAAGATTATTTCTTTTCATTTTTGAGGGGTCATGTGACAACTATGTATGATTACAAAGCATCAAACCTGCTTTGGAACAACGATAGCAAGCTGCCTTTCACTCCTGTTGTCAACAATGGTTTCAACTATATTTCGATCCAAAAGGTAATCTCCTCCTCTCCCACCACCCGCTGCTAATCTGATCACAACCTTGGAAAAGGTCCAATAATTAGTAAGGCATGTGCTCTTGCTCCAAAATCCATATTTATTAATATTAGTTTTTGCAAGATGATCCCAAATATCCCTTCCAAAACTCAAGTATATTTGCTCTTTCAATGACAAGCTAACTGGTACATCATTCTGATGCTAAATTATCTGTCACAATGTCAGCCTGCATACACAGTCAATTATATGGTGGGAAAAGGCTCCATAGTTCATCATGCAGAGGTCACAGCGATTGTATGCCACTGTAGAGATTATTATGACCAAAATATAATGATTACTTTTGCAGTCCGTTCATTTTAGTTAAATAATGCCATGTTAAGCATCTCAACAGCAGATGTTCTTAGTTCACAATTAAAAACATAAGGAACATCCAATTAACTTTTAAGATACATTTTGGTAGTCACTACAGAACTGTGCTTACATAAAACCATGACTGCAATTATGTACTTCATTTGCACCACACCAACGGAGTAACTGACCACTTAGAAATCTTCTCCACATCAATTAATTGTATCCACTTTTCACAAAGTTTCTTTAGCTTCTACACGGGAATTGAGAAAAGACTGGCTCTGTAGTTTTAATTATAAGCTAAAACAGACTAGTGGTTTGATAGTGACAGTCCCTTTATAACAGCTTGTATTTAAATAGGTCTAACAGTAACCATCCCAAAGCACAGAAGAGAAACAAACCAATGCCAAGCAGTAGAATAATTAAGGGAGATGACAGAAAGTATGGTTAAAAAGATAGATTTTGAGGAGGCTTTTAAAAGCAGGATGAGAAGTAGCAAGGCTCAAGAAGCTCGACACCATCCAGACAAAGCAGCCCGCTTGATTGGCACCCCATCCACCACCTTAAACATTCACTCCCTCCACCACCGGCGTACCGTGGCTGCAGTGTGCACCATCTACAATATGCACTACAGCAACTCACCAAGGCTTCTTCGGCAGCACCTCCCAAACCCACGACCTCTTCCACCTAGGACAAGGGCAGCAGGCGCATGGGAACACCACCACTTCCAAGTTCCCCTCCAAGTCACACACCATCCTGACTTAGAAGTATATCGCCGTTCCTTCATTGTCGCTGGGTCAAAATCCTGGAACACCCTGCCTAACAGCACTGTGGGAGTACCTTCACAACACGGACTGCAGCGGTTCAAGAAGACGGCTCACCACCACCTTTTCAAGAGCAATTAGGGATGGGCAATAAATGCTGGCCTTATCAGCGATGCCCACATCCCATAAATGAAGAAAAAAAAGGCAGAGGGTTTTAGGGAAGGAGTTCCAGAGATTAGGACTGTAAAGGCTGAAGACTCTACCGTTGATAATGAAGCAAAGTTACTGTAGACTAAAGCTGGAGAATCAAAGGCCATATGCTGGAGTAGGGTGCAGAGTTCTGGTGGGGTAAATGTTTAGAACATGTTACTAAGATTTCTGTTAAGAGACTTAATCCCACCCCATTCCAGGCAATGAGATCCAAAACAATGAGGATAGTAAAAGAGGTCACTTCTGACTTCTGAGGATAGCTGCAGGAGTTTCAAGGGCTTGCGTTGAAGATAAGCTCACATGTAAGTTTAGCTATGATAAATATTGACAGTACAATACAGAATAAAATGATAAATATGAATAAATATATTGGCCTGGATTTTGCGGTCAGCTGCGAATGAACGGCGCTCACCATTCACTACGCTTACAGCTGCTCACAGACTTTTCGTGGACTTTTGAGTGGCAGTTTACAGTCATTAGACATCTGATACAGTACACCGCCTGTATCTGGGCCCTCTGTAAACAGGGCAAACAACAGCGTGTCTCTTCAACCAATCAGATTGAAGAATCCTTACTGAGGCACAGGCCGCGATTTTACTAATGGAGGCGGGTTGAGTGCGGGTCCGCTGCTCGGAGGCTTTCCGACCCACTCCCGGCTGCCGCCTCCCAGAACTTACGATTTTGCATTGATTGGTCTAGTTACGGCCGACGTGTGGGTCCCTCCAGGCAATTGCTTGGAAGCTGTCAGTTTCTCGCATCTGATGATGCGTTGTTTGAATGAAAATTTAAAGGGGCCATGTCCCCTTTGGGAATAATGTCAATGGAATGGATTGGTGCTGTATTATATAGAAAGGGGAGTTGACAGCGTCTGTTCTGAACAAAATTTAATGAATGAAATTGCTGGTCATATTATTCCAGAAAGATATTTATGATTTTTTTTATATATCAATTTATTACCTGACTATGAAATGAAAAAGATGCAGATTTGTTCCAATCATTGGCTTAGTAATATTAATGCTTTTTTCTCTTAAAGGTGCTGGCTGCTGCAGGAACGGCAGCCCCAATAACTAAGGCTGCACCCAGGTTCAACGAGGGCTCCCTCCATGCTCTTGCTGAGGGAGTTAGAGGACGTCAGGAGCTCCTCTTCCTGGAAGTGGAAGGAGGAGGCCTCCTCAGCAAAGCAAGGCAGCTTGGCTGCAAATTGCTGAGGAGGTGAGCTCGAGGTCTGTGTGCAGACGCACATGGGCTCAGTGAGGAAAAAGATTTAATGATCTGCTGAGATCACCTAAAGTGTGGCCTCTGTGTTCTGGGAAATGGAAGTTCAAGAGTGAGGGTTCAAGGTGATTTCCATGTAGAATGTTGGTGGTGACACTGAGCACAAACCACCGTTTATTGGACAGATGATGCCTGGGGTTTTGAGAATGTCGGACTTATATTCATCTCCATGTGCCAGCCAACTGTGGTTGAAGCGTAAGCTTACGTGAATCTGGCATGGATGAGTGCATCCCTTGCCTGACGGCCAGCAATGTGGTCGTCTGCTGCTGGATTGGCCACATCCGACCCCGCAAGGCGTCACTCCTCGTCCTCATAGGAAGCCGTGTTCTGAGCCACTTGTTCATCTGGCAGCATTAAGCTGCGCTGCTCTTCCTCCAAATCTGACGACCAGGGTGAGAGGGTGTAAATGGTTCCCATCCCGTTGTTATAGATTTCAGTTGAGGCAAGAAGCTTGCAAGCACACACTCAAAGTGGCCTGAAATGATTCCAATCAGTTCAAACAGCAGATGTGTGTCAGCTTGACCAGTCACAATGTCAGTAGATTTGCAAAATCTTATCCCAAACCTCCAACAACAAAATTGATGCATTTGAATGCCAGCCATGTTACAGGAGTGCTTTTAAAGTTCTACGCCAATAATGATGACAGATCATGTCCTCCACCAACTCGTCTCCTTGCAGCAGGACTGTTTCTGACAAGATGGGAAACAGGAGCCAGAGGCATGAAAATGGGAAACCTCTGTGAAAATAGGATTATCAAGGCAGTTAACAGGCTCTTAACTGCCTAATTACCTGTCCCACCGGTTGGAGTCGGGTCAGTTTGGGAGCAGCTGAACAGACACTCAGGAAAATCGCGTGGGGGCGGGATGGAGGTGGGTTGGGTGTCTGAAGCCATTTTTTCCGATTTTACCAGCTGACACACCTCCAAACCCACCTCCTCAGGGCTGGTAAAATCGAGCCCACAGTCTAAACCAGGATGTGCAAGTTAGAATATTTAATTCAATGTAAAATCATGTACAGAAAGCAAAATAAAGAGGAAAATAAAGATGGGATTAAGAGAGATAACAAAGACAAAGAAAAAGTTTTTTTTTAATGTTAATTTATTTTTTTAAATCTCCAACAATAATTAAGATGTGAAGGAATGAATGAGACTCCACACTTGTAAAAGTTAATTTTCAGTGTCAGAGAGGTTGTTTGGCAGTAATTAAGACTAATCATGCCGTTAAAAATTCACTGACATTTGAATGGACAAGTCCTAACTTTTTCTGCCGTGTTTCATGGGTATCTAGTTGGTAAGTATCACAACTCCACTCTCTTCATGTATTTCAATGTAGAGTCTCTCAGTGAGGCTTGTGGAGGAGCAGGGCAACGCAGACAGCAACTTCCAGATTTCCGCATTTTACTGTGCATGTGCTGACGCCAGAAGTTGCTGTCTGATTTACTCTATAATAACGGTGAGAATTGATAGCCTCACACAGTTATTATTACTGCAAATTCTGGGCCAAAATGTGTAGAAGGGAAGAAAAATCACAGATTATAAATGCTGAGATGGAGTATGGCAATGTTGACAGTCAACATAAACAGAAACAGCAAAGATTTTTATCAGCATGCAAGTAAGTGGAGATGCTTAATAAGTATCTTGCACGTTTTTAGAGAGCAAATACTGTAGGAGTACCCAAGGGGGATGTGGAACAGCCACGAATGTTCAAAGGGATACTATATTTAAAAAGTTCATGAGACTAAAAGTAGCAAAGTGATCAGGCTCAAATTATATCCACCCCAGAATAAGGATGGATGAGGTTGGCTAAGGGACGCTAAGAGGTTCGCTAAGAGATGCTAACCACAATTTCCCCCAAATCTTTGGAAACAGAAATTTATCAAAGGACTGGAGAGTGACAAATATTACACTCAAAAAAGGGAACAGGGATGAGTCAGAAAATAATAGGCCAATTAATCTTGTAGGTACAGTTCTAGAGTCCATAATATGGAATGAAATTAGTAAACACTGAAGGCGGCATGGGCTAATTAAGGACAGTCAGCATGGATTTGTAAAAGGCAGGTTGTGAATGACTAATTTAATTGCCTTTTTGAGGAAATCAGAGTGCACAGATAAAGAAAATGTGAATGTTGTTTACAGAGATTTTCACAAGATGTTTGATAAAATTCCACTCAAGAAACTTCTCCAAAAATAATGAAGGAACAAAGTATGAAAAAGAATGTAACTACATGAAAAGAGTGATACCTAGGGGACAGAAAGCAAAGAATGAGGAAAATTATCTTTTTCGGATTGGATGGGCTGTGGTTAGGATTCCCCAGGAATCTGTGTTGGGACCTTTTTTGTCTTCCATTTATATAAATGATTTTCACATAGACTTAAAAGAAATGATCTTGAGATTTACTGATAATACCAAATAAGGCTGAGGTCCCCAAACTGAGCAGGGGGATCGAGGGAGACAGGCTGAATTGCTGTTCGCTTCGTGCAATTTCAAATTCGCTTTGTTCACTTAATTTTATTCTAAGCCTGTACTGTGTGTTTTTGTCCACTTTGCTGCAAGCGAAAGCAGGAAGGATATTGGGGTGGTTGGAGATGTTATGGCAGCACTCCTCCCCCTCCGAACACCTGAGACAGGAGACAGTGAGGGGGGGTATTGCGAGTAGAAGGCAGAGATGAGGCAGGGCTGATTTAACTGCAAACTTGGACAAGCAAATTGCCAATCAATAAATTCAGAGTAGAGACAATAAGCACACTGTCCAAACTAAAATGTAAAAAATGGTCACTTGGTTAAGGTACAGGAGGACTGGTAGTGCTTATGGAACTGTACCCCAATGAGAGATGCTACCTTCAGGAGGTAAGGGGAGAAAATTTAAGTAGGGAGGGGCTAAGGTGAATTAAAAATCTGCCATTTGTATGGCTGTTTGGTTTACGTGGCTAAAATTCACACAATTGTGGATCTACAAACACTGATAATAATATACAGTAACAGAACTTGATAGAATTTTTTATTTGGCCAAATTTAGTAACTGTTCCCCATGGGGAGCTGAGTGATTGAGAATGTATCCATTTGTGGGGAAGATGTTGTGTATGAGTTTTTGGGTCATTTTCACTTTGTGTAGTAATGACTGAGTTTGTTTTCAACCCTGTGCAAAGAAATGGTCCTATTAAATTATGCTGCCATCTCCCCTCTAGAATTCAACTAATACATAGATACATAGAACAGTACAGCACAGTACAGGCCCTTCGGCCCTCGATGTTGTGCCGAGCATTGTCCGAGACCAAGATCAAGCTATCACACTCCCTATCACTCTGGTGTGCTCCATGTGCTTATCCAATAACCGCTTGAAAGTTCCTAAAGTGTCCGACTCCACTATCACAGCAGGCAGTCCATTCCACACCCCAACCACTCTCTGAGTAAAGAATCTACCTCGGACATCCCTTCTATATCTCCCCCCATGCACCTTATAGTTATGCCCCCTTGTAACAGCTGCCTCTACCCGAGGAAATAGTCTCTGAACATCCACTCTATCTATCCCCCTCATCATCTTATAAACCTCTATTAAGTCGCCTCTCATCCTCCTCCGCTTTAAAGAGAAAAGCCCCAACTCCCTCAATCTTTCCTCATAAGACCTCCCCCCCAAACCAGGCAGCATCCTGGTAAATCTCCTTTGCACTCTTTCCAATGCTTCCACGTCCTTCCTATAGTGAGGTGACCAGAACTGCACACAATATTCCAAATGTGGTCTCACCAAGGTCCTGTACAGTTGCAGCATAACCTCACGGTTCTTAAACTCAAACCCTCTGTTAATAAACGCCAACACACCATAGGCCTTCTTTACTGCTCTATCCACTTGAGTGGCAACCTTCAGAGATCTGTGGATATGAACCCCCAGATCCCTCTGCTCCTCCACGTTCCTCAGAACCCTGCCGTTGACCGTGTAATCCTTATTCAAATTTGCCCTACCAAAATGAATCACCTCGCACTTATCAGGGTTAAATTCCATCTGCCATTTTTCGGCCCAGCTCTGCATCCTATCAATGTCTCTTTGCAGCCTACAACTGCCCTCCACCTCATCCACTACTCCACCAATCTTGGTGTCATCAGCAAATTTACTGATCCACCCTTCAGTCCCCTCCTCCAAGTCATTGATAAAAATCACAAACAGCAGAGGACCCAGCACCGACCCCTGTGGCACACCGCTGGTAACTGGTCTCCAGTCCGAAAATGTTCCATCCACCACCACCCTCTGCCTTCTATGAGATAGCCAGTTACTTATCCAATCGGCCAAATTTCCCTCTATCCCACAACTCCTTACTTTCTTCATGAGCCGACCATGGGGAACCTTATCAAACGCCTTACTAAAATCCATGTATACGACATCAACTGCTCTACCTTCATCTACACACTTAGTTACCTCCTCAAAGAATTCAATCAAATTTGTTAGGCAAGACTTACCCTTCACGAATCCGTGTTGACTATCCCTGATTAAGTTGCCCCTTTCCAAATGGTCATAAATCCTATCCCTCAGGACCTTTTCCATTATCTTACCAACCACCGAAGTAAGACTAACCGGCCTATAATTACCAGGGTCATTCCTATTTCCTTTCTTGAAGAGAGGAACAACATTCGCCACTCTCCAGTCCTCTGGCACCATCCCCGTGGACAGTGAGGACCCAAAGATCAAAGCCAGAGGCTCTGCAATCTCCTCCCTTGCCTCCCAAAGAATCCTAGGATATATCCCATCTGGCCCAGGGGACTTATCGACCCTCAGCTTCTTCAAAATTGCTAAAACATCTTCCCTCAGAACATCTACCACCTCCAGCCTATCCACCTTTATCACACTCTCATCCTCAAGAACATGGCCCCTCTCCTTGGTGAACACTGACGAAAAGTATTCATTCATCACCTAATATTTTGGCACTGGAAATTAACTACAAGAAAACTAACTAAATCAATAATAAACATAGTGTCATTTTGCTGATGAATAAACCACCCTTAACTAAGAGTACAGTGACACGAGAAGAGACTTTTTTGGGAAAACATTTTTTTTTGTCAAAGGGTTGGGGGCAGATGAGAGGCCTTAAGCAATATATTAGCTGTGAAGATAAAATCCTCTTATTCTATGCAAAAATACTGTTTGTTGGAAAAGGGGGACGCAGGACATGAATCTCTAAAGGGTGCTCAACAAAAAAAGTGTGGTAACCTCTGAAATAAGGGAATGGCAAAAAAAAATACAGGAGATTTCCAGAAGGGCAAAGCCAGGTTTGTTGAGTGGCAGATAGGTAGCAGATGCAGTTCAATGGACAGAAATGTGTAGTAATACATTCTGTGAAGAAAAGTAATGAAAGTAGTATAACTTAGACAATGATATTCTTAACAGAGTGGAGGAATAAAGAAAGCTGGGGGGGGCGCAGATATGTAGATCTAAAAAAGGTGGAAATATAGGCAGAAAAGGCTATAAAGAGGCAAATGGGATCTGGGTTATATAGATAGAGGAAATTAACATGAAAGCAAGAAAGTGATGTTGAATTTGTACAAGACATTGGTCAGGCCACAGTTGGGAGTATGATGTGCAATTTTAGGCACCCCATTATTGGAAGGCTTTTAGACCATGGCAAAGGTATAACAAGCATTCACAAGAATAATCTCTTATGAAGAAAGTTTGAAAATGTAGGGGGGGGCGTTTCACTGGAACAGAGATAGTTAAGGGGAAATCTAAAACATTTTCAAGATTATGAAAGAGTTTGAGAGTATAAATGGTTAAAGCACGTTTCCACTGGTTGACAATTCAGTAACAAGGTGCACAGATCCAGAATTACCACAAGGCCAACAAAGGGGAAATTACAAGAAATATTTTCATGCAGAGGGCTGTTAGAACATGAAATGCTTTACCGCAAATAGCTATTGAGGCAGAGCTATATCATTTAAAAAGTAATTGGACAAGTATTTGAAAAGGAGAATATAAAGATTACAGAAATAGGATTAGCGTAGATAGCTTCAATTGAAGAACTAACACTGGTACAGACACACAGCCTCCTTCTGTGCTGTAATTTCTAAGACTCTGTATTACAGAGAAGTAATCAACAGACATATTCTAGCTGTTTTGTAATTTACTTCTGTTTAGCCTGCTTTTGTACTGGTTAATTGGAAGAGAGTGAAAGAAAATGAAGGTTATCATTAGCTGAAATTTTTACAGCACAGATACTTATCATCAAAACACCATGACAAACAAGCTGCATGAAGTGCTGCTACATGAAACATTGCTTATACAGAACACCTGAATAAACCAGGATATTCATCTGGCCATTTTGTGTAAACAGCCCACCAACGAAGAATATTGCTTTTCCAGTTTGTCATAGTTGTGTGTGTTCATGTAGGAAGTTATATAGGCCCAATTATATAGGGCCTTGGTGAGACCACACCTGGAGTACTGTGTACAATTTTGGTCTCCTTACCTAAGGAAGGATATACTTGCCATAGAGGGAGTGCAGCGAAGGTTCACGAGATAGATTCCTGGGATGGCGGGACTGTCGTATGAGAAGAGATTGAGTAAACTCGGCCTGTATTCTCTTGAATTCAGAAGAATGAGAGGGGATCTCATTGAAGCATACAAAATTATTACAGGGCTTGATAGGGTGGATGCTGGGAGAATGTATCCCTTGGCTGGGGAGTCCAGAACCAGGGGCCACAGCCTCAGGATAAAGGGTAGGCCATTCAGGACCGAGAGGAGAAGAAATTTCTTCACACAGAGGGTGGTGAATCTTTGGAATTCTCTACCCCAGAGGGCTGTGGAGGATCAGTCATTGGGTATATTCAAAACAGAAGTCGATAGATTTCTGACTAGTAAGGGCATCAAGGGATATGGCGATAGGGCCGGTGAATGGAGTTGAGGCAGAAGATGAATGGCGGAGCAGGTTCGAAGGGCCGAATGGTCTACTCCTATTTCTTATGTTTGTTTTAAGTGTTTTTTAAGGGGAAATAATCAGAATTTTCAGTATGCTACAAGGAAAAGAGACCTCACTTTGACTTAGCTCATAGGAGAGATTCTTTGCATGTTGATTCAAATTAATTATATACACACAGAATTTTAAATGATAAATGGCTCAAGGTTTTTTAAATTACCTTTTTCTCACCTCTTCTTGTGAAGGTGGTGGCTCACATGGTAACACTGATGGCAACAACTGTTTGAACAAGGACATTTGGACAAGGTACTAAATTAGTGTCAGTGGGCAGGATTACATTTAACCTACTATTCTCAAGTGGACTTTCCAGCAAGGGTCGCTTGAGAGCAGGTATAAGCCAAGCCCTGTTTGACTGCTACCCGCGCTAGTCCAGGGATAGAAGGGTCTATTTCAGTGCCTTGCTGCTGTCCCTGCTGAGTGTGCCAAGTCAAACGACAGTCTGATAAGGAGGGAGGTTGTAAAAATTATAAAAAAACAAATTTTTTTAAAATACAAAAAGAACAAAACAACTGCTAAATTGTGTAAAAAAATCAAGTCATAGTAAAGAGCTTTTTAGGGATAGAGGATAGCATTGCTCCACATAAAATTATGGTAGAAGCTAAAATCTGAGGATAAAGAAATATAACTGCTTATAAATTGAACTGGATCATCCTTACAGAGGAGCAGAGTAAGAAAGTGGGGATTTGTGTAGATAAGATTTCAAAGGACAGTGGGAGAGGTGCTGGACCTTGTGCAGAGAACAATGGAAATGGGTAATAAAAAACTTAGATGCTCTTAAAGCAGTCAAAACACCAGGTGGAGACAACATATGTCCACAAGTTTTAAAGGAAGTAAGAGTTACAAATGAGCAAAGCATTTACTGGCATTTTTAGAATTCGAGAGAGGTTCCTAAGAATTAACATAGTTCCATTTTTGTTCAACAGGCAGGTCAAGAGATATACCTGCAAAGTACAGACAGGCCCAGCAGTTTATAGAATGAGTAGAGTAAAGGAGACCCTACAGGATAACAACAACAACTTGTATTTATATAGCGCCTTTAACATAGTAAAATGTCCCAAGGTGCTCCACAGGAGTGTTTTAAAACAAAATTTGACCCCAAGCCACATTAGGAGAAATTAAGGCAGATGAGGTAGGTTTTAAGGAGCGCCTTAAAGGAGGAAAGAGAGGTAGAGATGGCCGGAGAGGATTAGGGAGGGAAATCCAGAGCGTAGGCAGCTGAAGCCACAGCCACCAATGGTGGAGCAATTAAAAGCAGGGATGCTCAAGAGGTCAGAATTATAGGAGTGCAGATATCTCGGGGGGTTGTGGGGCTGGAGGAGATTACAGAGATAGGGAAGGGAAAAGCCATGGAGGGATTTGAAAACAAGGATGAGAATTTTAAAATCGAGGATAGATATCAAGAGTTCAAAAATTAATTTTACTATATTGTAAAATGTAAGAAAGAGACAACTAAAATCATCTAAAAGGTGTTTTTCTGGCTAATTCCCTGAAGAAAATGTATTTCTGGTATCAAACTAAAGATGAATATTGCTTTTGTAATAATCATCCACGATTTGAACAAACTAATATGCAAAAATATTTCAACAAAATCACACACCACTTGAAAAACATCTTTAAAGGGATGGGGCAAGGAACACCTGGAGAAACAGATTGAGAAAGGACACAAGCACATAAATCAGGAAGGCAAGTCATGCTTAGTTGCTGGATTAGTTTTTGAAGACAATACTGGCGTGATCGACAAAGAAAATGCAATGGATACTCTATACTTAGTGTACTTCAAAACACAAACAAGTCCTGACAAATTCTGTTTCAATCTGAATCTCTTGCAAATATTAAATAAATGTTCATTAATGTAGCCGACATCTTTTCACTTGATCTTTATACAACATAATGGTTTTCAAACTTTTCTGCGGGACCTCACAGACAGATGCAGTTGTATGTCTATGTCCAGAGGGATCCCAGTTTGAAAATATGTAATAAAAAGGTGCAGTTTATTTCTAAAATACAGTCTGCATTCAAACTACTACCAAATTTAACCAAAGCAAAAAAGCACATTTTAACAAAATGTTAGTGGTATATGATTTTGTTGAAATATTTTTGCATACTAGTTTGTTCAAATCAGGGATGATTAATACCAAAGCAATATTCATTCATCTTTAGTTTGAGACCAGAAATACATTTTCTTCAAGGACTTAGCCAGAAAAAGGCCTTTAGATTATTTTAGTTGTCTTTTTCTTACATTCTACAATATAGTAAAATTAATTTTTGAACTCTTGATATCTATCCTGTAGGGTCTCCTTTACTCTACTCATTCTATAAACTGCTGGAGAATAGTTCTGTGGAAACTACATGGTGGGCAATGGCATCTAATAATGTTTGTCTTGTATGGTTACAGAACCCAAGGGAGTTCAGTTTCCACGCAGACTTGCAAAATAGATAAGCGTGTATTCTCGATTGTTCCCAGCACTCTAGCAGAAGCATCTATCGTATCTGTGATAGCTCTTTTTCGACCGACACAGACACGATGGGCTGAATGTCCTCCTTCTGTGCCATTATTTTCTATGATTCTTCTATTCAGAAACTCCAGTGGCTCAGAAAAAGTTACTCTGCCCATTTTATGACTACATTTTTCTTGGGTTAAAAAGAGCTTTATTTACTATTTTGAATTATCTAAATAGGGAAAGTACTTTATACTGAAAGCACGCTTTCCTTTCCCCTCTCCACTGTTATCCTTACGGGCAGTCTGTCAACCTTATACAAGAAGTGTGGATTCTCTAAAGTCTTCAATTTAAGATTGAAGGCACAGATTTAAGGTGATTGGCAAAAGAGACAGGCATGAGGAAAAACTTTTTTTTTTTTACACAAGTGGTTAGGATTTGGAATGCACTACCTGATAGGGTGGTGGATACAGATTCAGTAGTAGCCTTCAAAAGGGAATTGGATAAATACTTGAAGGAGAAAGAATTGCAGGGATATGGGGAAAGAGCGGGGGAGTGGGACTAACTGGATTGATCTTCAAAAGAGCTGGCGTAGACTCGATGGGCCGAATGGCCTCCTTCTGTACTGTACTGTACTATTCTATCATTCTATGAGTCAGTAAGTTTTAAAGTTCAAACAAGGGCGAGTTGCCATCGTTCACTGCAAGTCTCCTGCTGGCTTAATGTAGTCAGCTGGAAGGTTTTTATTCATTGCGCGAACTTTTCCCGAACTAGTTGCGTGGGATAATCTTGGATCATTGTCAGCAAGTTGAAACTGCCAGTGGGCCGAATCGAGCTGAAATCCCGTTACCGCAGCAGCACTAGTTTATGTGCCGGAAAGTTCTGGCAAAGTTGCACGGTGGAGGGAGCGGGGCTGTTGGACACCCAGGGCCCATCAGGTTACCGGCTGCTTTTTTTTGGGGTGGGGGGCGGGTGGCGGGGGAGAGGGGAGAGGGGAGAGGAGAGCTCAGGTTTGCGTGTCACTGGCTGGAGATGGCAGGGTGCAGACTGGCTGAGAGCTGGAAATGTAAGTACTTGTTCCTGACCCTCTGGGAACACCCTGACCGTGAAAAGAACAGGTTTGTTTGATGTGGATGTCGGTGGACGGGTGTGAAGCAGACAATCCCAATCACTCAAGCAGCTGTATGTTTTGGGAGGTTTTTTTCATCTCAAGTTCTTCTTAAATTACACTTTTTTTTTTTAGCCATGATGTGGCGATGCCGGTGTTGGACTGGGGTGGACAAATGTGAGAAGTCGCACAACACCAGGTTATAGTCCAACAGCTTTATTTGAAATCACAAGCTTTCGGAGCGGCTGCTCCTTTGGAGCACTTCACCTGACGAAGGAGCAGCGCTCCGAAAGCTTGTGATTTCAAATAAAGCTGTTGGACTATAACCTGGTGTTGTGCGACTTCTCACTTCTTTAAGCATTGAATTAAAATTGAAGCTTGTTAATTTCAAATTATAATTTTAAAAAATTTGTAATTAAAATTCGTAGAGTAGTTTTTAGGACGGTACTTTAATTAATGTAACAAGTAGGAAAGTGAACAGCAGACGCAGCTTTAAATAAATTGTCAACCATCACACCAAGGATAGACAGACTCTGCAGCGAAACCAGGCACACCCATCTCACTGATAGCTAGTGATGATAGCTGGTAGCGCCCCGCGTCTCTGGTGATGACGTCATCGCTGTGCGCAGCGCCCCGCTCGCAAACTTCGGTTGCACCCCCAACCTACCGCCGGACGATATGTCCGACAGGGTCAGGGTGGTGCTTTTGCGGCCGCAGCAGCGCTAATTAAAGGGCAGGTGCCGGGCGGACATTTTTTTTGGGCCGCCTGCCAGCACCTGCACCCTCCCGCTTCTTCATGCAGGGTGCCGGCCACGATCGGTCAGCCCAGCACTCAGAGTGCCAGGCTGTTTTCCCGATACCCCGCTCCCCGGTGGTCCAGCAGGGCCCCAGTGCCCGCTGCGCTAGGCCCCTCCTCTTTAATCAGGGGAGGGTGGCCTGTAATACCGCGGCGCTTCGTGCCGATGCACGTGGCGCTATTACACGTAGCAGCACGATATTGAATGGTAGCGCCCCAGGAAGGAGGGGGAGCGTTTTCAGTAGTGCCCCGCCTCCTGCTTGGGGTGCTACCACTCAATTTACGGCGCAGAGGTGCTAACTTTTTCGGGGCGCTAAAAGTAGGGGGCGCGACCGAATTTTTCCCCCGTTTTCTTAAAAGCATTATTAAAACACTCTTTACATGCAGCACTTATTTGATAACCACTGGTCTAATCACAAACACTGCTATTTGGCATAATATTCACCAAGGTGCAAAAATTTGCAGATGCTTGGCAGATACACTACATTACCAGCAATATCCCCAAATAGTTGCATGTAGTCTTCACAAACAGTTTGCCAACATCAATAACTCATGCACTGAATGGACATAGGTTATCAAAACCTCTGTAGTTACTACAAGGTACTTTTGATTAACTGGTATCTCGCAGAACACGCAGACTTCCTAAACAATAATGGTCTCTCCTTTGTGAAAGAGCAGCTATTTGTTTGCATGTTGTAACATGTACTGTAAACTAATTCATATTTGTAACACAGGAAGAGAGCCAATTTGGATCCATGCCCAACTGATATAACCATGTGAACAATCTTTTTGGCAAGAACAGGTGGATCTTGTTGACTAAACATTTCATTTTTTTTAAACCTCGTTAATGAAACACTGGTAACAGCTCAGTAAAAAAATTAAGTTTCTACAGGACGCGAGGCTTTTCTTCAATAACTGGACCAACCACATAAATACTGTGGCGACAAGAACAGTTCAGAGGCTGGGTATTCTGCGGCGAGTGTCACATCTCCCGACTCCCCAAAGCCTTTCCACCATCTACAAGGCTCAAGTCAGGAGTGTGATGGAATACTCTCCACTTGCCTGGATGAGTGCAGCTCCAACAACATTCAAGAAGCTCGACACCATCCTGGACGGTGATGGAGGGAGTGAATGTTTAAGGTGGTGGATGAGGTGCCAATCAAGCGGGCTGCTTTGTCCTGGATGCCACGTTGTACCATCTACAAGATGCACTGCAGCAACTCGCCAAGGCTTCTTTGGCAGCACCTCCCAACCCCACGACCTCTTCCACCTAGAAGGACAAGGGCAGCAGGCGCATGGGAACACCACCACCTCCAAGTTCCCCTCCAAGTCACACACCATCCTGACTTGGAAAGGTCTACGCCCACTCATTACTATTTCACCAACCAGTGGGAACAATCTTTCTGTTTACCTTCTCAAAACCTTTCATAATTTTGAAAGCCACCAGGAGATTCCCCCCCTTAACTTTCTCTGTTCCTGCTGAAAAAAGCCCATCATTACAGCTATAATAGTATCAATAAAATAGAGAAATAAGACCGACAGAATGGTTCACAATATTAGCAATCTAAGTTATGAGGAAATGTTAAGCAAGTTGTAGTTTTTCTCTTAGGAAAAAAGACAACTTCAACTTGACTCAAAATTTTGAAGAATTTATAGAGGAATATTAAAAAAGTTGATCAACTGTTCATTATGGTGGACTTGAAATCCCAGGGGCTTACAGATAAATATCAGGATTTTGGGAACAATAAAGGAAGAGGTAAACTCTTTAAGCCTTCTTTCAAAGGGTAACAGATTGATCTGGACCGAGAAAGGATAAGAGATATGCTAAGAACGCAAGCAGGTACGGGTTAGTAGTATCACAAACGGAGAGGTGTGTTGAGCCGAATGCCATCTTCAGTTCCTAAACATCCTTATCAATTATGCCAATATGAAAGGCAAGGTGTAAAATTCAAACATAGCCCTGTGAATTAAGAAACATAGAAACACAGAAGATAGGAGCAGGAGTAGGCCATTCGGCCCCTCGAGCCTGTTCCGCCATTCAATGAGATCATGGCTGATCATCCAAATTCAATACCCTGTCCCTGCTTTCTCCCCATATCCCTTGATCCCTTTAGCTTTAAGAAATATATCTAACTCCTTCTTGAATATATTTAATGAATTGGCCTCAACTGCCTTCTGTGGTAGAGAATTCCACAGGTTCACCACTCTCTGGGTGAAGAAATTCCTCATCTCAGTCCTAAATGGCTTACCCCTTATCCTTAGGCTGTGACCCCTGGTTCTGGACTCGCCCGCCATCAGGAACCGCCTTCCTGCATCGAGTCTGTCTAGTCCTGTTAGAATTTTATAAGTTTCAATGAGATCCCCTCTCATTCTTCTAAATTCTAGCGAATATAAGCCCAATCGACCCAATCTCTCTTCATACGTCATTCCTGCCATCCCAGGTATCAGTCTGGTGAATCTTCGCTGCACTCCCTCCATGGCAAGAACATCCTTCCTCAGATAAGGCGACCAAAACTGCACACAATACTCAAGGTGTGGTCTCACCAAGGCCCTGTACAACTGCAGCAAAACGTCCTTGGTCCTGTACTCGAATCCTCTCGCTATGAAGGCCAACATACCATTTGCCTTTTTAACCGCCTGCTGCACCTGCATGCTTACCTTCAGCGACTGGTGCACAAGGACACCCAGGTCTCGTTGCACTTCCCCTTTTCCCAATCTATTGCCGTTCAGATAATAATCTGCCTTCCTGTTTTTGCCACCAAAGTGGATAACCTCGCATTTATCCACATTATACTGTATCTGCCATGCATCTGCCCAATCACCCAATCTGTCCAAATCATACTGGAGTTTCTCTGCATCCCCCTCACAGCACACACGCCCACCCAGCTTTGTGTCGTCTGCAAACTTGGAGATATTACATCTAGTTCCCTCGTCTAGATCATTAATATATATTGTGAATAACTGGGGTCCTAGCACCGATCCCTGCGGTACCCCACTAGTCACTGCCTGCCACTCGGAAAAAGACCCGTTTATTGCAACTCTTTGCTTCCTGTCTGCCAACCAGTTCTCAATCCAAGTCAGTACCTTACCCCCAATCCCATGTGCTTTAACTTTGCACACTAATCTCTTATGCAGGACCTTATCGAAAGCCTTCTGAAAGTCCAAATACACCACATCCACTGGTTCTCCCTTATCTATTCTACCAGTTACATCCTCAAAAAATTCCAGTAGATTAGTCAAGCATGATTTACCTTTTGTAAATCCACGTTGACCGTGTCCGATCCTGTCACTGTTTTCCAAAATCAATTAAGAAATAATCAGAGTATACAGGAATTTCTGATCACTTCTGTAATTGCAAATTCTGGGGAAATGAGTAACAACAACATGTATTTATATAGCGCCTTTAACGTAGTAAAATGTCCCAAGGCGCATCACAGGAGTGTTAAGACAAAAAAAAAGTAGACACCGAGCCACATAAGAAGAAATTAGGGAAGATGACCAAAAGCTTGGTCAAAGAGGTAGGTTTTAAGGAGCATCTTAAAAGGAGGGAAGTGGTGTAGAGAGGCGGAGAGGTTTAGGGGGGGGGAATTCCAGAGCTTAGGGCGCAGGCAGATGAAGGCACGGCCACCAATAGATGAGCGGTTAAAATCAGGGATGGTCAGGAGGGCAGAATTAGACGAGCGCAGATATCTCAGGGTGTTGGAGGAGATTACAGAGATAGGGAGGGGCGAGGCCATGGAGGGATTTGAAAACAAGGATGAGAATTTTAAAAAAAGAGGAATTGCTTAACCGGGAGCCAATGTAAGTCAGCAAGCACAGGGGTGATGGGTGAACGGGACTTGGTACGAGTTAGGACATGTGCAGCCAAGTTTTGGATGACCTCAAGTTTACGTAGGGTAGAATGTAGGAGGCCGGCCAGGAGTGCGTTGGAATATTCTACAAAGTGGTGTTCATGGACACTTCACTTTCAACAATAAACCAAGTCATAAATTCTTCTAGTAGAAATGTTCTTTGTTTAGATGGGGTTAATTTAACCATTTTGTTTTAGCCTAGCAATCCACACAGTTCTATCAAACTCAAGGCAACTAAGGATGGACAATAAATGCCAGCTTTGCCAGTGACACCCACATCCATGAATGAAAAAAAATGTCTCAACGCCATTCTCTCTCAGGCAACATTTAAAAATGTAGAAAAACATTGCTATGCAGTTAGCCTCTCTATAGTATACTGATGCTCCAGTTCATCACACAAAAATAAAAAAAAGCTGTAAACGAATTTGCACCAAGTGAATTGCATCCATCTTACATGAATGTTTCTTAAAAGTATTGACTCTAGCAATGGCACTCTTCCAATATGCAGCTGAGATTACCTACACCTACACTGCAGACTGACAGTTCCAGCAATTGTTATTAATGAAAAAATAAATCCAGTTTTCAGCATTCAACTTAATTAATTCAATACTGCTTGTAGCTTTACTGAGATCTTTCAGAAGACAGTTCCTCCAATTAATTAAATTATTCATGACTTTTGCAAGAGAAACAAAAATGAGAATGAAATCCAAGAATTCACCTTAGCTGATCATTTCTCAATTGCACTTAGAAACATACAAGATAGCAGAGCAAATGAAAGGTCGTTTCATAGTGTTGCAACCCATTCATCTAGTTTTTTTCCCCAATTACATTGCAAACAATACAGATTTCTTGAATTTATATTCTTGCATAATTTTATATTTATTTTCAATCTCTTGTATGAAGTTAAAAAGAAAAATAACATTAAAACTTAAAAGATGGTCGCACTTCATTCCCTTGTAGTTTATAGTAGTGATGAGCATACGCTCATTAGGGGTTAAGCTTATTAAGAACAAAGTTCCTCTAAAGCCTTTTGACAACAGATTTTATTAGAAGGAACCAATTTTTTTTAATTATGCATACACTGGATGTTATTCTGATTAAAAGCAAAATTGTCAAATCCTTTGTCTGCCTTAAGAAACTGGAAACCAAGTGATTGAAAAACATAGCCATATAGACACTGATGTCATCCCACTGGAAAACCAAGTGTTATTGATGGAAGGGATATGAAGAACCTCATCAACAGTGTAATGACTGCAGCAGGGACAATTTTGTTTTACTTATAACAGATGTTGTGAGTTAAATATTTTCTAACAATCCCCAGCTTGTATCAATGTTTTGAACTCTGTGGGAGTATTTCCGTAGTCAGATGTTAAATTTGACTGAGGAATACCAAAGTAAAATAGCCAAACAGCACTCGTTTTCCTGTTGTAACGCATGATATTCAATTTTTATTACCATGTATAGTTTATCTAACACTAAATAATAGTGATTTGATGGTGAAGCATCTGTGTGCAAAAATCAATGGTTTACTTTATCACAGCAACAAACTGCATTTATATTTGACAGCAAAACCTAAACGCAACTCAGAATTCTACTACCCAAATTTTGATATATTCAGCCATCCCTTACAAGTCCATTTATGTACAATTGGTGGTTTTTAACCCATGTTCTATGTCACAAATCCAGCCTTTTCACAACTTAAAGTACTTCACTGTCATCCTTATTATCCGACCTAGTAACCTTTGAGCCTCATTATTCAATTGCATTAATCAATGCTGAAAACCACAGATGCATCTGAAACAAATTCAGCATTCATTGCTTAACATTTTATAGTACTTTCAAAAATGGGAAATATAATTTTTCATTATCATACAAACCGAAGCAGCATTCATACAATTCTGAGATGGACCCTTCCTGGGCCCCCTGCTAGCTGACATTGTCAATGGCTCCCTCTCCTCATGCAAATTTCTTTTCCCCTTCAAAGCCACCACAGTCAGAGCATCTCCAACAATGGCTTTTTTCCCCCAACCTCGCACCATCATGCCTGGAATCCCCATAGAACCTATTCTTGGTTCCTTCTTGTTACTCAACTACTTGTTGCCCCTTGGCTACATCATCAGCAAACAAGAGTCCATGACTACAGGTATGCCAATAACACTCAGCTACACCTCTCCACGATCTTCTCTCGACGCCTCCATTGCCAGACAGCTTGTCTGACACCCAGCTCAATATTGGGAAGACCAAAGGCATCGTCTTCTGCCCCTACCACAAACTCTGCTCCCTTGCAACTGATTTCATACACTGCCCGGCCACTCTTAGGCTGAGCCAGATTGCTCTCATCCTTGTCATCCTATCTAACCCTAAGCTGAGCTTGAGATCCAATATCATGTCCATCACAAAGAAATCATGTTTTCAGTGCTTATTTCCCACCTCTACAACATTGCCTGCCTCTGCCACCCCCACTGTTGGCACCTTTATATCACCTCCGGACAATTCCAATTCTCTCCTTGCTGGCTTCCCACTCTCGACCTTTCATAAACTCTAACTTGCTCAAAGCATTACTGCATATATCCATTCCCACACTAAGTCCAACTCACCCATCCCCGTTAACCCACATTGGCACCCAATTTCCCCAACTCAAGTTTAAAACCATGGTCTTGGTATTCAAGTCCTTCCATGGCCTCACCTCGCCCCAACTACAGATTTCTATAATTTAAAAAAACTGATTTGGTACCAATTTTGGTCCATTCAACACATGGGTCTAGATATAAAAACTAGCTCTGCCTTAAGTCAGCTTTATTTTGACTATACGCTTTAATCAACTATATAGATAGCAATATGACGGCAATTAAGAACCAGCCGTATTAAAAACCACGAGACAGGGGCTGCATAGTAGCATGACACATTAATGTGCTCTATGCCATAGAGCAGGACACCAGAATTCAAATCCAAGCTTCTGCTAACATATGCTTGATTATCTTGGCATCATTGCCAGCACAGTACCAAGGTGCCTTGTGTCTGGAACGGAAAAAAGTGGGTGAGTGGAATTACTAAAATAAATGTCAGCACTTCAGCAGGCTCTATTAACTTGTAAATAGAGACTTAATGCATAAATTCATCCACAAAAATATCCAAATCAAGTTATAATGGAGCTAGGTGCTATGGACACTACCCATAATAAAATGATATAAACAATTTAATTGTATCCTGTATGGTTATTACAATAAAAATAATCTCAAACAACAGCCCACAAAACATGTGCAAGTGATTGGAAATGATGAAGCAGCTGTTGGGTGGGATCACCCACACAATAACCTTCTAGCAAACAATCCACTGGTTTTGGAAATAAAAAATAAAAGCCACACATCAACTGTTTGTTGCATATATTTTTGTAATTCTGTGTTTTAATGCTGAAACGCAAAAAAAGACTTCCAAAGTCACAAAAAATATACAAGATGCAAGATTTTTTATCATGTACTGTTGAAACAAGAAGTAACATTTAATTGCTGGTAAAATCTTGTCACATTATTTCAGTGTTTGGAACAGAACCAAATGTATTACTTTAATTTGGGTTCGACTATTTTTTTAAATTTAGGTCCCCAAGACCGTGTCTTCAAAAAAGTGACATTCTAAACTCATTTGTCCTCTGTTTCTCCTTTTCATCCCTTTCATAGTTCAGCATTTCTTTTAATCCTTCTCATTTCTTTAATCCTTTTCTTTTGAGCCCTCTCTTTTTCCTCGGTATTTTTCCTTCCACTCATCTTTTCTATTTGTCACTTTCATTCTTACACCACCTTCAGTTAGCTAGTATTCTCATTTTTTTTATGCAGCTCTTTTCTTTCAATTCTCAGTTCTATTCTAGAATTTCATTCATTTTCACTATTAACTTCATTCTGTCGCCATGCATTTTTCAAACCAATTTATTTATTTCTCTTTCCTGTTCTTTCAACTCTTACATAACACAGCCAAGGAATATAAAAGAGAACAAGTTCATTTTCATGTTATTTTCTCAATGTTTTGTTTTCCTTTTTCTTTTCTATATTAGTATTGCTTTCATAATCTAGTCAGTAATGATAAATTAACAATTTGAAGTTTGAAGCAACTCTAGGATCAATTTTACGTTAAAGGCGCTATATAAATATAAGTTGTTATTATGCAAGAATACCTGAGGGCAGGTTTATGACAGCTGATCCATTTGACAAATTGGTCAGTTTAAAGGAAAATTTAATAAATATTTGAAGCAGAGGAAGACACAAAGCTATGGGGAGAGAATGGGGAGTAGGATAGTTTTGGATTGCTCTATAAAAGAGCCGATATAGGCACAATGGGCCAAATGGCCTCCTTCTATGCTGGAAATTTCTATAGCTTGATCAGCAATTAGTGATTAGGTGACACCAAGATTGGGTTTTCAAAGCCTGAAGATTGTGGTGGGAGGAAGGAATGACTAAGGGGAGGTAAGGAGTTCACTGTTTTGAGGTTCTGCAAGAATAGATCCTGTGATGAGTCTTAATATGCAATCGTGAAGACACACTGGGTTTTAAAACTGTTTTCAAAACATCTCTGACAACAGCACTCACCTGCAGATACTCCACATAGCAACATGATGAGCAATGCTGTTTGAATTCCATTTGAAGTCATGTTTAGAATACAATGCAGTAATGTGTTCTGCACTACACAGTCCACTGAAGATACTCTTATCTTCTGATACAGCCAAAGTTGTCTATCGTCAGTGGTAAGACCACAGTAACTATACTTCTCAGCAAGATAGAATGATTAAGACTTCTGATCTTCCTTCTTTCCTTCACAAACCTAAAGGGAAAAATGTAGAGGATAAAAGGTAAATGAATAACTACATTTAATGATTCAAATGAGACTGTATTCAGACTCAGAAACCCTATGGACATGTATCCTACAACATTACAATGTGACAAGTAGTTAACATACATGAAAAATATTATACCCTCTGAGCAAAATGGTTCGCTACTCGCTGAACAACTGTCATGTCTGAAAAAATCAGATTAGAATATACCAATGATATCAGAAAGTACAGATTCTAATTTCCACCAAAATTGGATTAACTTTTTTTTATTAATAAATTTAGATCAAGGCATAACAAAACAAATATTCAGTAATTTTCTAAATATTTTCCCTTCTGTTACAGAGGCCTTCAACTTTAAGCATTACAGTTTTAGTCACTTCTAGAACCCTAGAAGCAATGGACAGTATACTCCGACAACCTTCAACTGTGGTCAGAATTTATAACAAAAGAAATTTACATTCAACTAGTAAGTAATAGATTTCTGTAATAACTCCAACCCAAAGACCTGAATATCTTTCTGGAATGAAATACACGAAAACAATTTTAAGTTTTGCAAGAACTGGCGGCAAATATGCTTCTAGTGGACGTGCAAGATCTGCTTTTCTGAAAGAAAAATATTTCGTGGATTGCAGAATAGATTGCTGGATGGTAGCATGAGTTTCCGAGAGAAAGAATTCTTAACCAACAGATTCAGGATAGCAATCCAATGCCCCCACACTGAGCAAAAGTGCAAGATTATAGTCCAGCACTCCCTTAGAGAGCCGAAATGGAAGACTTGAACACCACCACCCCACCGCCAACCCCACCATCGGACCACAAACATACACCAATAATCCCCGATCCCCTGTCAAACGAGTAGAAATGTAAACAAAGCCCCTCACTGAGCAGAAATAGTCAGCAATACCCCAATCACTGAACAGAAACACTATCAAGAGGCCACAAAGCCACAGCCAAGTCCCTCCATTCCTCCACCAAGCAGGGAAAGCACAATCCTCCCTCAAAGCAATGAAATCCATTGCATTTCCTACATTACAACAGTGACTACACTTCAAAAATTACCTCTGTAAAGCGCTTTGGGACGTCCGGTGGTCGTGAATGGAGCTATATAAATGCAAGTCTATCTTTCGTTCTTTAGCAGTGGACAACACCACCCACCCCCCTCAGATGATCTCCAGACATATGACAACAAACACACATTCTGATCATCCTTCCCACACGCCCCCCACAAACTGAGCTGAAATAGAGGCCTGGAGGCCAACCGCACACACCGTTCTCCCCAGCAAATATGTGCAAGATTGGAGAATTAATGCACTGCCCCCCACCCCCACTCCGAGCAAGAAATGCGAAATTGTAACAAACCACTGAGCAGAAACACTATCAAGAGGCCACAAAGCCACAGCCAAGCCCCTCTCTTCCTCCCCCTCCACAGAGCAAGGAAAGCACAATCCTCCCTCCAAGCAATGAAATCCATGGAGCTAATTTATCGTAACCATTCCCCAATTTACACCCCACCTTGCAATGAGCACATATTTGAAAAACCCCCAAAGCTTCCCCGCACAGAACAGAACTAGAGTGAAGCTCTACCGCCCCCCACCCCCCACTGAGAAATACCTAGATGTCTGGAACAAATCTCCTTCAGTCAAGCAACACCCGCTTCTCATAATGATCACTGGTTTGGTGACCACAGTCCACGCATGTTAACTGAGTACATCTAAACAATCCCCCACACAGGTCTGCCACCCACTGATCATTGTTTTGGTGACCAGAATCCTCCTCTTCACCAGAGCACATCTTCATTCCCCACTAAAGCTAACCTCCCCATCCTCTTCCTTATCTTCCCCATGCTCCTCTCCCTCCCTTTTATCCCCGCTCTCTCCCCTTCTCCTCACTTGTCTCCCTCACCGTACCTAACTACCTCTTTGACCAAGCTTTTAGTCACCCGTCATAATATCTCCTTCTTTGGCTCTGTCAATTTTTGTCTGATTACGCTCCTACGAAGCGCCTTGGAATGTTTTACGTTAAAGGCACTATATAAATGCTTGTTGTTATTCCTTTCCCTCACCCCACTCACTTCTACTCTCTCATCTTCCTATTTGCCTCCTAACCTTCTCCCCTTCTTCATGCAATTTAATTATCCCCACCCTCTAACCTTGCTTGATCCAAATATTGTACTTGGTCTTGATTTAGATCGGGAACGGTAGCATAGTGGTTATGTTACTGGACTAATAATCCGGAGGCGTTCAAATCCCACCATGGCAGCTGGGGAATTTAAATTCCTTTAATTAAATAAATCGGGAATAAAAAGCTACTATCAGTAATGGTGACCATGAAACTATCAGATTGCTGTAAAAAAAAATCTGGTGATGCCTAAATGTCCTTTAGGCATCACATATAGGCCAGGCCAGGTAAGGACCAGGTCAATATGGTTGACTCTTAACTGCCCTCTGAAATGGCCTAGCAAGCCACTCAGTTGTAAAAAACCGCTACTAAAAACAATATGAATAAAACTGGACAGACTACCCGGCATCAACCTCAGCACCGGCTATGGACACGACAACAGCACACCCAGCCCAGTCGACCCTGCAAAGTCCTCCTCAGCAACATCTGGGGACATGTGCCAAAATTGAGAGAGCTGTCCCACAGACTAGTCAAACAACAGCCTAACAGTCATACTCACAGAATCATATCTTTCAGCCAATGTCCCAAACTCTTCCATCACCATCCCTGGGTATGTCCTGTCTCACTGGCAGGACAGACCCACCAGGGGTGGCGGCACAGAGGTATACAGTCGGGAAGGAGTGGCCCTGGGAGTCCTCCACATTGACCCCAGACCCCATGAAATCTCATGGCTTCAGGTCAAACATGGGCAAGGAAACCTCCTGCTGATTACCACCTACCGCCCACCCTCAGCTGACAAATCAGTACTCCTCCATGTTGAACACCACTTGGAAGATGCACCAAGAGTAGCAAGGGCACAGAATATACTCTGGGTGGGGGACTTCAATGTCCATCACCAAGAGTGGCTCGGTAGCACCACTACTGACTAAGCTGGCCGAGTCCTGAAGGACACAGCTGCCAGTCTGGGCCTGCGACAGGTGGTGAGAGAACCAGCACGAGGGAAAAACCTACTTGACCTTGTCCTCACCAATCTACCTGTCGCAGATGCTTCTGTCCATGACAGCATTGGCAGCAGTGACCACCGCACAGTCATTGTGGAGACAAAGTCCCGTCTTCACACTGAGGACACCCTCCATCGTGTTGTGTCCACTGCCACCGTGCTAAATTGAATAGATTCAGAACAGATCCAGCAGCTCAAAACTGGGCATCCATGAGGCGCTGTGGGCCATCAGCAGCAGAATTGTATTCCACCACAATCTGTAACCTCATGGCCCGGCATAACCCTCACTCTACCATTACCATCAAGCCAGGGGACCAACCCTGGTTCAATGAGTGTAGAAGAGCATGCCAGGAGCAGCACCAGGCATACCTAAAAATGCGGTGTCAACCTGGGGAAGCTGCAACACAGGACTACATGCATGCTAAAAAGTGGAAGCAGCATGCTATAGACAGAGCTAAGTGATCCCACAATCAACGGATCAGATCAAAGCTC
The DNA here is from genome assembly GCA_030390025.1 of Squalus acanthias. Taxonomy (NCBI): domain Eukaryota; kingdom Metazoa; phylum Chordata; class Chondrichthyes; order Squaliformes; family Squalidae; genus Squalus; species Squalus acanthias. Next base: position 13,796,535 of record CM059439.1, read on the forward strand.
TGCAGTCCTGCCACATGCAGTCGTGAATGGTGGTGGACCATTAAACAACTAACGGGAAGAGGAGGCTCCATGAATATCCCCATCCTCAATGATGGTGGAGCCCAGCACGAGTGCTAAAGACAAAGCTGAAGCGTTTGCAACCATCTTCAGCCAGAAGTGCCGAGTAGATGATCCATATCGGCCTCCTCCTAAGGTCCCCACCACAACAGAAGCCAGTCTTCAGCCAATTCGATTCACTCCACTTGATATCAAGAAATGGCTGAGCGCACTGGATACAGCAAAGGCTATGGGCCCCAACAACATCCCGGCTGTCGTGCTGAAGACTTGTGCTGCAGAACTAGCCACGCCTCGAGCCAAGCTGTTCCAGTACAGCTATACCACTGGCATCTATCCGACAATGTGGAAAACTGCCCAGGTATGTCCTGTCCACAAAAAGCAGGACAAATCCAATCCGGCCAACTACCGCCCCATCAGTCTACTCTCAATCATCAGCAAAGTGATGGAAGGTGTCATCAACAGTGCTATCAAGCAGCACTTACTCACCAATAACCTGTTCACTGATGCCCAGTTTGGGTTCCGCCAGGACCACTCGGCTGCAGACATCATTACAGCCTTGGTCCAAACATGGACAAAAGAGCTGAATTCCAGAGGTGAGGAGAGAGTGACTGCCCTTGACATCAAGGCAGCATTTGACCGAGTGTGGCATCAAGGAGCCGTAATAAAACTGAAGTCAACGGGAATCGGGGGTAAAACTCTCCACTGGCTGGAGTCATACCTAGCACAAAGGAAGATGGCTGTGGTGGTTGGAGGCCAATCATCACAACCCCAAGACATCGCTGCAGGAGTTCCTCAGGGCAGTGTCCGAGGCCCAAGCATCTTCAGCTGCTTCATCAATGACCTTCCCTCCATCATAAGGCCAGTGGTGGGGATGTTCGCTGATGACTGCACAGTGTTCAGTGCCATTCGCAACTCCACAGATAATGAAGCAGTCCATGCCCACATGCAGCAAGACCTGGACGACATCCAGGCTTGGGCTGATAAGTGGCAGGTAACATTCGCGCCACACAAGTGCCAGGCAATGACTATCTCCAAAAAGCGAGCGTCTAACCACCGCCCCTTGACATTCAACAACATTACCATCGCCGAATCCCCCACCATCAATATCCTGGGGGATCACCATTGACCAGAAACTTAACTGGATCAGCCACATAAACACTGTGGCAACAAGAGCAGGGCATTCTGTGGCGAGTGTCTCACCTCCTGATTCCCCAAAGCCTTTCCACCATCTACAAGGCACAAGTAAGGAGTGTGATGGAATACTCTCCACTTGCCTGGATGAGTGCAGCTCCAACAACACTCGAGAAGCTCGACACCATCCAAAACAAAGCAGCCCGCTTGATTGGCACCCCATCCACCACCTTAAACATTCATTCCCTCCACCACTGGCATACCGTGGCTGCAGTGTGTACCATCTACAAGATGCACTGCAGCAACTCACCAAGGCTTCTTCAGCAGCACCTCCCAAACCCACGACCTCTTCCACCTAGAAGGATAATGGCAGCAGGCGCATGGGAACACCACCACCTCCAAGTTCCCCTCCAAGTCACACACCATCCTGACTTGGAAGTATATCGCCGTTCCTTCATCATCGCTGGGTCAATATCCTGGAACTCCCTCCCTAACAGCACTGTGGGAGTGCCTTCACTAGAAGGACTGCAGCAGTTCAAGAAGGCGGCTCACCGCCACCTTCTCAAGGGCAACTAGGGATGTGCAACAAATGCTGGCCTTGCCAGCAACGCCCACATCCCATGAACGAATAAAAAAAGTAAGTGTTGACATTGGGTTATCTCAATTCAATGTAAATATCTTCATTATATTGAAGTTAGAAAGAAGTTGCAGTTATATAGTACGTATCACAATGTCCCACAGCACTTCACATCCAATGAATTACTTTTTGAAGTATATGATGCGGAGATGCCGGTGTTGGACTGGGGTGAACAAAAATGAGAAGTCGCACAACACCAGGTTATAGTGCAACAGTTTTATTTAAAAAATTTAAAATAAAACTGTTGGACTATAACCTGGTGTTGTGCGACTTCTCATTTTTGTCCACCCCAGTCCAACACCGGCATCTCCGCATCATGACCTCACTGTACCTGTACCTGAAGAAGGAGCAGCGCGCCGAAAGCTCGTAATTTTAAATAAAACTGTTGGACTATAACCTGGTGTTGTGTGACTTCTCATTTTTTTTGGGAAGTATAGTCATTGTTGTGTGAGTAAACATAGCAGCCAAATTGACCAAAGCCAAGTTCCAGAGTTAATTTGTTTTTGGTAGTGCTTGTTGAAGGAGGAATGCTGCTCAACACACCAAGAGAATTTCCTGCTCTTCAAATAGTAGCACAGGATCGTTTACATCTAATTGAACCACCACAGGCAGACGCAGCGACAGTTTAACACCTCATCTGAAGGACAGCATCTCTAACAATGCAGCATTCCTTAGGAGCTACATTGAGGCGCCAGCCTAGTTTATATACTTAAGTCTTGGAGTCGGACTCCAATCCATACCTTTCTGACCTAGAAATGTGAGTGCTACCAACTTAGCCAGGCTAATACTTTTTACATCAAATCATAAATGTACAAGCTGAATAAAATATATGAAACATACATTTGGCATGAATGTTGGAATGTTCAATTAAAGTCAAGAAAAAAAGTAAACATTTTGGTCAGAAAGCCACACAGATCAGAAAGCCCCAAATTCAATTTTTTGGTCTATTAGTTGATCTTAGCTGAGGCCTCGCGTTCTCACTCCTAATCATTATACAGTGACCCTCACTGTAACTTGCATACATATGGGACATCGGGTGAGAATAGGGTTTGGCTCAGCTGTCTACTATGGTCAAATGGTCTGCCAAAACTCACTACTTGGGTGAACTACCAGTGGGATGACTTGCTCATGGAGCTTTATCCCTGCAAGAGTCAACACCTTCTCAGTAGAAGGGAAAAAATATAAAAATGGGCTCATTTGAAAATTACTGAAGACCACCTTACAAAATCACTGGGTATTAGTCAGAATCATCTCAATGCAACAAACAAAAAGCAATCAAAATTGAAGCATATTTACCATGAACTTAGCCATACTGCTACCTAGAATTTTGTGATTTATTGCTGTTGAGTGGAACAGGTTACAGCAGTTCCCTCCTCCCAAGCCTCAAAGCAGGCAAGAGCTTAAAAGTCTAAAATTACTTGTAACTCAGCCCATCAAATGAGCATTAATAAAAAACTGACTGTACCAAAAACAAACAATCCAGAACTGTAACATTAACAGTTCAGTACTGGTTGATACAAAACTAAATCTTGGTTCTTTTGTTAGTTAAATTATTCATAATTATTTTGCAAACAGTCCAACTGTGTTGTTCACTCCAAATTAAAATTGTACTTCTGATGTTTAAAGTTGTTGTACTACTGAAGTATGAATATTAGTTTTTAACTGAAGACTGTAGCAATGAAAAGAAAAACAGTTGCCCAAGGGAGACAGGAGTAACCAGTTGACCCAGAGAGAAAGGAATAATTTTAGGTATTTCCTACTCAAATCTTTGCATGAGCACAATTAATGACCATGCAAGTTCGAAGCTGGGTACTGCCCTTCTTTTAATGTTTTTTCTGGCTCGAGTTATAAAATTGTTTTGTAAGTAGGCAGCAGTTAAAACAGTGAACATATTAAAAGAACAATGCAAATTATAATACTAAAATGTACATTTATATACAAAACTGCTATTGAGTTATCACGTAACAGTAAATATAGGTTATGTCCAGCTGTTAATTTTTGAAACCTTATTGTGTACCTCTCATTGGTTACATACACTAAAACAAAAACTGTTCCTGGTTGTTTTTATTAACTTTAATTGAATAAATTAAAATTTACCTGTATTGCCTATTGGGTAGGGTAAGTTTCTAGTACACTATTTTTGGATGGTGGTGCCAAACATCCTACCTCTGATCTGCTGCACATTTTCTGAATCATTCCATCATCTAATAAGGACAATTTTGAAATTCCTATTGTCCATCTAAAAACAGAGACTTTAAAGGTTTTTTTTAAATCACTACAAAACATTGGAAAAGGTTCAACAGACACATCAAAACAAAGAAAAACTATATAAAACCTTGTGTGCAATAGCACTTTCTTTTCTCCAAATCTGACGTTAACCCACAGCTGCCACAGAACTAATCTAAAACATATGTCCAACCATTTAAAACAAAAAAACATGGGTCTGAACCCCTGATGTGCTGTTACATCATGATTAAGAGTGTGAGCAGAAATTTCTTAAAAGGGAAAGTCCACTGATCAACATTTCAAAACACGCAAGTATTTTACTGGAACTACTCTTTATATGTGAATACTATTGATTTTAATAATACAAATCATAAAACTTTAAAATAAAACACTTAATAATAAACTCTGGTGTTTCTAGTTATAAAAATGCTTTTGCAAACTCAAAAACTTTTTTTTTGAACAAATTGCACATTTTCACAAAGAACTTTTCAAATTTGTACACTGTAAACAGGACAGCAAGGAGGAATTACTTTTGCATATAAAATGACTTTTTAGATTGCATGCAAGCTGCTGATGTGGTAACCCGCATCTGACTTATCATGCAAATACCCATAACAATTTCACTAGTGCCACTCAAAATTTCCAAGCAGAAGTATTGTTCCATACTTTTCACAAAAAATACTACTGCTACCAGCAGATGGCACCCATAGCACTCCAATTGCTGGCCAGTTTAAGTATAATATTTAAAGAGGCACTGTCTTCATGAAAAGAAGTTTAGTAGATTTTGTTGATTTGAGAAGATGAGTCAGAACAGTCCTGTAGCATTTTTCAACAATGACATGATACATCAATGATATATTGTGTTTAAATTAAATTTATATCGCTGTTTTAACTGTAAAACAAAGACTTCACTGAACACTTTTGCCAAGATGGTGCCCTTTTAAGAACCTCATCTCAGGGATCCAAGCAAGAGGTATCCAGTGTACCTTCTTGTGAGCAGCTGGTTGAGAACTGGCAAACTTAGGAGATATATGATACCAAGCCAATCCTTATTTTCACACATTCATAGGCATAAAATCCAAATTCAGCATATTCTTCTTTTAAATTACATCCATTCACTTAAATTTTATAGAGCACCACAAATTGGAGTGAATGGAAGTAATTAACAGGATTTGCATACAATTTATTATACTATCTACTTTTGCACTGATGTAAAGCAGTTTTAGGTGCACAGACACAAAAATGGTGGCATAACCAACTCCCAATCACACTAAAACCTTTCCCAGCTTCCAGTAAGAAATGACTTCCCAAGGAAAGCAGCTTTGCACATATATCTAAGTGCAAGGTTTCTTTGACACTGACCATAGTACTATCCACATTGCTGTGCAGTTGACAGCATTACTGTTCTACAAGCTGCACATCACAAACCATAGATACCAGCCTGAGGCCAGTTACTGCAGTATAACTGCAGCCCACAACTATCCTTAGTTTACAGCTGAATTTGATTTATATTACTGCATGGAGCAGTTCCAACAAATATGTTTTTAGTACTTGAAATCTATTACATTCAGTGCTGCAAAGCATCAACCCAACAAATATGCACAAAGCCATTTTAATCCATTTCTAAAGCACTTCAGCAATAGTGTGCCAGAATGACAATGTGGCATCATTGTTTCTAATAGGTGCATGCTTCTGTCCTCTGCAACCAGGTCCTATGCCGCATCATTCCCCTCTCTCTCTCCCTCAGACTCTGGTCCCACACAGCATCATCCCTCGCTCAGGTTTTGGTCACACAAAGCATGATGGATCTCTCTCTCTCTCGGTCTGATTTCACCCAGCATCTTTCTTTCTGGACGATCCTCTCTTGCAGGCCTAAGTCCTTCTCAGCAGTGTCTCTGATGTAATAAAACTCCTACATTGGGCATGAAGTAGTTTCCACTTAACAATGCTTTGTCTTTGTACTGGTTGCAGTTTAATTGCAACTCGTGCAAAGCCAAGTAAGAGTCCAGATGATTTTCTGGATCTTAATTTTCTAATATCACAAGAAAACTCTCCTTTTAGCCCTTTTCAAAGATTAAAAATTTCACTAGCAGTTAGACGTCACTGAACGAGAGTTCTGCATGTGTATTTAAGTATGTATGTGTAGAAAACTTCACTGAGAGTCTTGGCTCAGTGGTAGCACTCTCACCTGAGTCAGAAGGTTGTGTGTACAATCCCCACATTCAGGCTTGGGCTGATAAGTGGCAAGTAACATTTGCGCCACACAAGTGCCAGACAATGACTATCTCCAACAAGCGAGAGTCTAACCACCGCCCCTTGACATTCAATGGGATTACCGTTGTCGAATCCCACACCATCAACATCCTGGGGGTTACTATTGACCAGAAACTTAACTGGACTAGCCACATAAATAATGTGACCACAAGAGCAGGTCAGAGGCTGGGCATTCTGCGGCGAGTGTCTCACCTCCTGACTCCCCAAAGCCTTTCCACCATCTACAAGGCACAAGTAAGGAGTGTGATGGAATACTCTCCACTTGCCTGGATGAGTGCAGCTCCAACAACACTCAAGAAGCTTGACACAAAGCAGCCCGCTTGATTGGCACCCCATCCACCACCTTAAACATTCACTCCAATCCACCACCGGCGCACTGTGGCTTCAGTGTGTGCCATCTACAAGATGCACTGCAGCAACTCACCAAGGCTTCTTCAACAGCACCTCCCAAACCCGCAACCTCTATCACCTAGAAGGACAAGGGCAGCAGGCACATGGGAACACCATCAGCTGCAAGTACACCTCCAAGTCACACACCATCCTGACTTGGAAATATATCGCCGTTCCTTCATAGTTGCCGAGTCAAAATCCTGGAACGCCCTCCCTAACAGCAGTGTGGGAGTACCTTCGCCACACGGACTGCAGCAGTTCAAGAAGGCAGCTCATCACCAGCTTCTCGAGGGCAATTAGGGATGGGCAATAAATGCTGGCCTTGTGACACCCACATCCCAGGAACAATTTTTTTTTTAAATTCCAGAGATTTGAGCACATAATCTAGGTTGACACTTCAGTACAGTACTGAGGGAGTGCTGCACTGTTGGGGGTGCTGTCTTTAGGATGAGACAATTAAACCGAGGTCCTGTCTGCTCTCTCAGGTGGACATTTCTCCCAGTGTCCTGGTCAATATTTATCCCTCAACCAACTTCTCTTAAACAGATTATCTGGTCATTGTCTTATTGCTTTTTGAAGGACCTTGCTGTGTGCAAATTGGCTGCCGCGTTTCCCTACATTCCAACTGTGACTACACTTCAAAAAGTATTTAATTGCCTGTGAAACGCTTTGGAATGTCCTGAGGTTGTGAAAGGCGTTATATAACTGCAAGTTCTTTCTTTCAGACAGTGCGGCACAGTATAACTCATCACTGCCTGCTTGCATTTCAATAAAAGAAATCATGTGGATGTCAAACAAATGGCGTTCCCTGAAAGATGCGCGGCCGCACACTGCTGCAGGGAACCCGCGCAGCCAGCTTGCCGGCATTTCAATGCAAAAACTGTGCATGCACAGTATTTTGAATGGGCCGCACGGGGCCAAAAAAAATTACAGGGAACATAGAATATAACTACACCATCTGTCTCTACTGCTGGCCCAGGTTCCTCCTCCATCTATTGTTTAGTTTCATCATTGCCATGTCTCTCTTGGTCCGATAAGGTAATACAGTATTGCCAACTCTCGCAACGCAATTTTGCAGTGAAATAAAGCATCACTCGTGATCTCGCGCTGGAATGCTAAAATTTCAGCGTAATGAGATTTGAGCATGCGCGGGGGTGGGGGGGGGGGAACAAACCTTTCACGCATGCGTGGAAAACAATTTGTAAGAAAAAAATACGACGAGATATGCTGACGACTTCAAACCGCTTGCTGTCCCATGTTCATCAACTACCTATGGATTCCTTCGAAGTCTTGAGGTATAAACTAATTATAACAAGTCCCTCTGTAATGAAATCAGAACACACACAGCCTCCTGTCTCGAACATCTACGTACAAGGAATGTCCCGGGTACATATGGTGTCAAATCAAACCTGCAGGGTTAAATAGTGCATGGACATACTTTCTGTTTGAAGTACTTTCGCTCTCTTCCCCCTCCCCCAATCCTCATGGGAGAAATAATAAGCATAAAAATAAATAACACCATCAAATTTCTTAGATGACAGAGAACCACCATTCTGGTCAATTGCAGGGCTGAGCCATGTTCCAAAAGTGGTTGTAATCGTTCGCTGGGGCTAGAACTTATACCCCAGTGAACTAGAACTACCCTCTCTCAGCCCAGATTTGGCTAGGGATAGGGGAGGGGGGGTTGCCTCTCTCTCTGTCGCTCTCTCCGTCCAGTACTTGCCCTATGGGCGAGATTGTGAACCCGTTGCCTGGGGTAATTTGGCCATGGACTTGTGCCAAAACAATTCAGTGACACCTCCGTACCCCAGTGCACACTCAACATGGTGCCACTCTCCACACTCCATTTGGTAATGCTTCACCAGTAATGCCAACTCTTGTGAATTAATCATGAGACACGCGATTTTTAATGAATATTTACCCCAACCCGAAGGGTGAGGAGAACAGGTAAGATTTTTTAAAACTTTTTTGTAACACATTTTCAGATGCAGTAATGTAGTTTTTGTGAAAAGCTGTGACTGGTTAGGGATTAAATAATGCCATTAATGTGGTTTAAAAACCAAAGATTATTTAAGAGTTTGTCTCATGATTTATGAGATGGCAGGGTTGGCATTACTGAGAATATTACCTATAATAATTAGGGCTGTTTAACCATTTCAGGACTTGCAGCAGAATTTTTTAAAAAGGTAAACATTGAGACACACTGACTGCAAGTTAAGAAAAAATATAACAGCAGTTTCTACTACCGATATACTATCCCAGTCAAGTAACAAATTGACACCCAACAAGAATCACATATTTCCTCGCTGGTGCATTTAATTCCAATTTATGCTACAGCTTATAAAGCCCAATATTAAGACTATAACCCTGGACATGAACTGACTGCCATCGTTTTAGCTGTTCTATGAAAATTCAAAGCAAGCAACGACCCATCGGCCGCTACTCCACGTGTCCAGATCCCTAAACGGATACTGGGTGATTCCTAATTCTCACAGCTTGATTTTCTGAAGATCGATAAGTTAACATGTTTCTTAAAGACAGTATCTTCTGTTGATCCTCTCAACTGTTATAGAAAGTCCCAACTTAAAATTATATATAGAAGAAAATCATCCGAGAATGTGATGGAGGAAAAAAAGTTGTTCTTTCAAAACAAAAAATGTATTACGAGTCACTTCCAGCAGCTGTTTAGAAGGATGAAATTACTCCTGACAACTATATCCATGCGAAAGGACTGCTGGAAATCACATACACGCACGGCCTACAGAGAAGTACTGTTTTGCGCACTATTTTTCCTCTACAATGTTCAGCTTTTGGCTCGTATGCATCACAACCAGTTACGAAGCCTGCGTCTGCAAACAATAAAAAATCTGCAATGGCTTGCGCTCGATTCCCACAATATAAAAGCCAACAGCAGGAGATAAGCCACGTGAAGAATGCAACTCACCAAAAAAAAAACCTCACACGATAGCACCCCACGTTAAAAAAAAATAAGCAACAACATGTCACAGAGAAAATATATATATTCCCTTCGGATTTGGTTAGTGCTCCGAAAACATTGCGTTCTGCGACTTTTCGTCACTCGCGAGGCAAGTTTAGCTCAAGTCTGTTAAAAGTTGACGAGCTGATATACGTACCTCGAGCTGTCAAAAAAGGCACCGGACGCAGCGGAAAAACACTTTCGCAGGCCCAAGTTTGTAGGTTCTGATTTAACTCTTATCTACTTTGGATCGGAGAGTTAAAAAGGATGGTGGGGCGGAGGGGGGGAAGGTCTCCCGTCGCCGCACACGGCGTGTGTTTGTCGGCTCTCACCGGGGGCAGGCGCTGCCTGACGGGATTTTAACTCGCTGTCGCCTCTAACGGACTTGTCTCGCGCTCAAGCGAACGAACAGCACTCAATCCTCAGTGCGCATGTTCCGCTCGCTCACGGGCGCCGCAGCCGCACCCCGCCCCCTCCTCTCCTCCCAGCAGCCCCGCCCCCACTCCTACCCGTAGCCCCGCCCCCACTCCTACCCGTAGCCCCTCCTCCTACCCGCAGCGCAGCCCCGCCCCTCCTCTCCTCTCCGAACCGCAGCCCCGCCCCTCCTCTCCGACCCGCAGCCCCACCCCCTCTCTTAACCGCAGCCCCGCCCCCTCTCCTACCCCCCCAGCCCCGCCCCCTCTCCTACCACCCAACTCCCTCCTGCCGCCCCCCGGCCCCTCTCCTACCCGTAGCTCCGCCCCCTCTCCTACCCGTAGCTCCGCTTCCACCTTAGGCGGCTGCGTTACCACCCCCTCGCCTCGCCGATTGGACGATCCGGTGACAGGAGGCCGCGTTCGGAGCGCGCGCCGGGCGATGTGTCAATTTATTTTGTTGGTTTTGGAATTTAGAACGCGGTGTGACAGAATAAAACCCCAGAATAATTTTAGCGGGGAAAGCAAATAAAATGCTTTTTAAAAGTTTTAAATATGTGTGGGGCTAAGTCGATATTTGAGTTCGGTCGGAGGTAAGAAAGGAAGCAAATAGCCACAGGGAAAGGGCTGGGGAAAATGCTTTGAAACAAGACCTGGGGAGTGGAAAGCCTGTAGCTGATGTGCTTGCTCTCTGTTGGGAGAGCTTGTTCAGTCCTGTAGCGAAGGCAAGAAACGTGAGCTCATTGAAGCCCCTTCCTAAAGGAGTGGTGTTCTTGTCAGTTCTGTAGGGTGGGGAGGAAGGGGGGGGGGGGAGAGTTTGCTCCTGAAAATTTGGTATTTCCGTAAAAAGAATCAATCATTATCAGTAAGCAAGAAAATTGCGCCAGGATTGTGCTGTGCTCAAGTCTCGGAGAAGAAGCACTTGGAAATAATTAAGTATGTTAGCATTTCTTAAATGGAGAAATGTACCTACCACAAAAGAGAGGGGAGGGGGCGAAATGTTGCATTGAGTTCTTGGAGCGTAGGAAGGTAGATTGAGCGAAACGTAATGTAATAGATCTCTCAACGGCCCCTCATTTGATGAGACTGACTCATTTTGAGTTTAAAATATCACCTATTTTGAAGTATGTCACACTTGAAAATAAACACTCCGTGGGAGAATATTTCGCCGTTATTTTTTTTATTCGTTCATGGGATGTGGGCGTCGCTGGCAAGGCCAGCATTTATAGTCAGTCCATCGCTACCTTTTCGAGCATTTTTATACACACATTGATGATAGTAATGAACAGGAAATCTCACTGCATTAAATTTCATGTGGCATTTTTCTGTCCGCTTAAAAATGTTGTTCAACTCATTCTGTCATTTCTCGGCTCCCATTCCACTGCCACTTCCAGTTTGGTATCATCTTCAAATTTGACCAAATTGCATTGAGTTTCTGAATCCAAGTCGTTGTTTTAAATTGGAAACAGTGGTCCCGACACTGCTTACTCCCCTCTTCCAGCCTGACATAACTTCTCTAACAAGTACCTGTTGTTTTCCACCCTTCAGCCAATTTCCTATCTATTTATCTTGACTACCACAGCTTTGAGCTGTAGAACTTTGTCAAATGTTTTTTGGAAGTCCATGTATATTATATCACAGAGGTTTCCAAAATCCTCTTTAGTTTTCATTTCTTTGAAACCAAGAAGGTTGGTCAGGCAGGATCTTCTGCTTCTGAATCCACACTGATAACTGTTTACTGGGCTGGGATCATTCTTACTTACATTTGATAATCCATTCTATTATTTTACATAGAATTAAAATAAAACCAATAGGTCTGTAGTTTCTTGTCTGTCTTTTGTTGCCCTTTTTGAATATGGGCCATTACATTAGCCTATTCCCAATCTACTGATACCTGCCCAGTGACTCCCTCATAACGATTGTTAAAGGCTTATAAATCTGCTCCGAAGTATACCATCCATCCCTGGGAATGTATTTGTTTTGAGCCCTTTTAGCTAATCTAGGACTTCCAGCTCATATTTGTCTCTGGGGAGGGCATGTTGCTCATGTCTTCTGTTGTGAATACTGGGAGAAAGTAGCCAGCCCTGGCTGAGTCAGAAGGTTGTGTGTTCAAGTCACACTCCAGAGACTTGAACACAAAATCTAGGCTGACACTCCAATGCAGTACTGAGGGAGTGCTGCACTGCCGTCTTCCGGGTGAAACTTTAAACGCCGTCTACCCTCTCAGGTGGGCCCATGGCAATATTTTGAAGAATAGCAGGGGAGTTCTCCCTGGTCAATATTTATTCCTCAACCAATATTACCAAACAGATTATTTGGTCATTATCACATTGTTGTTTGTGGGAGCTTGCTGTGCGCAAATAAGCTGTTGCATTTCCTACATTACAGCAGTGGCTACACTTTTAAAGTACTTCATTGGCTATAAAGCGATTTGGGACATCCTTTCTTTCTTTAAATAATATATCTACTATCTTGTGCTCATCCTGTGTTTCAAACCCATGTATGTCTTTTATGGTTCTTGCTTCTTCTGTTACTGTTGAATTACTGAAAGAAATTGTCACTATTACATTTTGCCTCTGAAACTATGCTTTTTTCTCTCTCTAGATCTCTGCCCCTCTGATCATGGCGATACTGGAAACAACACTGCTGACTGGGTTCTGGTGGATTATCCTGACATTTCTTCTGGAATTTGGAGCTTACATTCAGCCAAAGTACTACTGCATTTAACATATAGTGGAAAACAAAATGGTAGGGCCCCATGAGGACAAGACTACAAGATTAAAACTAATATCTCCAAGCAGATTTTTTTTAAAGCACAAATTGGCAGAAAAATATCTAAAAAAGTAAGTACTCCCCCGACCCCCGCTACCCCCCCCCCCCACCCCGCCCCGCCTTGTCATTTAAGTACTGAAAGGGAATTTACAGATTCAGCTCCCTTAGCTTATCTGTACAGCTCATGGGTTGATGACCCAGTAGCATTCTTTGAGCCTTTACAATGGTTCTATGCCTTTTCTGAAAACTGGGGAAAATAATGCAAGGTTGGTCTCACCACCAGTGATTTATAGAGTGCCAGTACAACCTTTTAGACTTGAGCTGTATACTTAACATTCTAACATTTGATAATTGATGGCATATTATAGGGCAGGGCTATTCAACATCTGGTGAAGGAGGGCGCTTAGTTTTTTCATCTATTTTAGTTTATTGAACCATGCTCAATACTTCATTATGTAATCATACCCCAGGACGAATGTTAAGATTTCAAATGCAGATGTATATGTATAGCTTTTTAGTTGGAATAGGAGAGGCCCCTCGGCTAAGTGACTATGGAATGAGCGATAAAGAAGAAGGATGTTAAAGAATCCATTCTGCCCAAGGACTAAGAAAAAACATATATATTGGCAGAACACGTGCTCTTTTTGATTGAATGTAAAAGGTGACCAGAGCAAATCTGACCCCAAATCTTAAATGGGAGAAGTCGCACAACACCAGGTTATAGTCCAACAGCTTTATTTGAAATCACAAGCTTTGGGAGCGCTGCACCTGACGAAGGAGCAGCGCTCGGAAAGCTTGTGATTTCAAATAAAGCTGTTGGACTATAACCTGGTGTTGTGCGACTTCTCACATTTGTCCACCCCAGTCCAACACCGGCATCTCCACATCATGGCCAAATCTTAAATGGAAAGGGGAGAAGGAAGAAAGCGAGAGAGAGAGAGGAGTGGGTGGTGTGGCCGGAGCAGAGCATATAGTTTAACGGCTCTAATGATTGAAAACAAATATCCCAATTCACGTGACGAACATTAAAATCAAGACCAGAAGGGTATTTAGCTGATATGTGTAAAAATATTCTTTCCTGGGTAATTGATGAATGCGAGAGTGGCTCGCGTACATAACAAGTTCAGAATACATCAAACGCCTTTTGGAATACGACCTCAGGATTGTTGTCAACTTTTCGGGTTAATTAATAGTTGGTATTTCAAAAGTGCACGAACTGCAACCGATTGTAACCTATTTAGTCTTGGCTTCAAATAAGTGGCGCCAAATATTTGCGAATACGATGAAGAATTAACACGCATTATTGAACAAAATACATGCGTTACCCATGAGGGAAACATTTGTTAAAAGCAGAAGTGCACTGGAAATATAGAGCTCGTCGAAAGTTCTTCACACTGAAAGTTAATAGCAATTTGTCTCCAAAGTACGCTCACTTTCACAAAAAAGGAGAAGCGATTGAGTTCTATGTTGCATCCGCAAGAATTGTTGGACCTGTTTCAGGAATTAAGCAAGGAGGCAAAGCGCGCCCAGGCAAGCAGTTTACATAGGGCAACTGAACCAAACCAGAACCCCACTGAGAACAGTTGCAAAAAGGGATCAGTTCAGATAGCGCATTATTTGAACAAAGTGCACGGTCTGAAGTAATGGAAAACATCAACTAAAATTATCTCAAGCTGCACACGTTACATTGTACAGGTTTCGTAACAGGTTGCTAGCCGAGTGATTCGGTAAGAAAAAGAACAATTCTAGACTTCTGAGGATGATAAACGTGGTTGGCAATCTGTCTTATGTTACAGGATCTTCTTTCACTAGCATTAAGTAATATTTAACATTATTAATGTAACTTGAGTAACAATCTTAAAATATAGAAAATCCAACTCATAACAAAAAGCTACACAAGCATAATTCGTGATGAAAAGAAACACACTAGAATTAATGCTCCAACAATTAAGTTTGTCGTTGCTAGTTTTTTTTAAAACTATGAATTACCTGTAAACAGTTGTGAAATCCGGATTCCGGTCGCAGCTATTGAGCCAATGTTTATGTTTTAAATTTTAAGCAGCTCTATATACACGAGCTGCGAGAAGAAAAACACATCCCACAGTTGATGTCACTTCGTGGTTTGGACAAATCAGTGCAATCAAACAACATTGCACCGGACTGCTGAGATACGGGGGCGTGCGTGGGGTGGAGGGTCTTTGAGCGAGCTTGTTATGCTAGTGTTTATCTGCCATCTGCTGGAAAAGGAACGCAATACAACACCAGTCCCTGGCGGGATGGTTACAATCCACTGACGCACATTAAAAAAAAGGCGCTAACTATTTTAAGAAACCCGGCCGAATTTTGTTTGTGTTCGCGATGAAGATTTCCCAACAATTGGCTTGAAGAAAATTAACTGATTGATTAAAAAATTATCCAAACTCGCCTCCCCATTCGACGAACTTGACTGGTTTGAATAGTACTTTATACATAAACTGATACATTTTCTTTTAAAACTGTTAATCAATATTCGTAATCTGTTGCATTTCTTGTTTTGTGGCATTACTTAACATACGGACGAGAAGACAACATTAATTGTTGTGCAACCATTAGTTAAAACATATTACAACTGCTAACTTTTCTTAGGCAGTCCCTCTGAACCCAGGATGACTTGCTTCCACATTAAAAATGAGTTCTCAGGTAACTGATGAGTCCAATGCGGGACCTACAGTCTCTGTCACAGGTGGGGCAGACGGTGGTTGAAGGGGCGAGTGGGTGGGGTTCTTGGGTTGACGTGCGCTCCTTGCGCTTGGCTTCCGCTTGCTCCCGGCGAAGAGACTCGAAGTGTTCGGCGCCTTCCCGGATGCTTCTCCTCTACTTTGTGCGGTCTTGGGCCAGGGTTCCCAGGTGTCGGTGGGGATGTTGCACTTTTTCAAGGAGGCTTTGAGGGTGTCCTTGAAGCGTTTCCTCTGCCCACCTGGGGCTCTCTTGCCGTGTCGGAGCTCTGAGTAGAGCGCTTGTTTTGGGAGTATCATATCGGGCATGAGGACGATGTGACCCGTCCATCGGAGCTGATCGAGCGTGGTCAAAGTTTCGATGCTAGGGATGTTGGCCTGAGCGAGAACACTGACGTTGGTGCGCCTATCCTGTCAATGGATTTGCAGGATCTTGCGGAGGCAGCGTTGGTGGTACCTCTCCAGTGCTTTGAGGTGCCTGCTGTACATGGTCCATGTCTCTGAGGCATACAGCAGGGCGGGTTTCACTGCTGCTCTGTAGACCATGAGCTTAGTGCCGGGTTTGAGGTCCTGGTCTTCAAACACTCTCTTCCTCAGGCGACCGAAGGCTGCACTGGCACACTGAAGCGGTGTTGGACTTCGTCATCGACGTCTGCCCTTGTTGACAGTAGGCTCCCGAGGTATGGAAAGTGGTCCACGTTGTCCAAGGCCTTGTCGTGGATTTTGATAATCGGTGGGCAGTACTGTGTGGCGGGGGCAGGTTGGTAGAGGACCTTTGTCTTACGGATGTTTAGTGTAAGGCCTATGCTCTCGTACGCTTCGGTGAAGGTGTTGACGATGGTTTGGAGTTCGACCTCCGAGTGAGCACAGACGCAAGCGTCGTCTGCATACTGTAATTCGACGACAGAGGATGGGACGACCTTGGATCTGGACTGGAGGCGACGGAGGTTGAACAGTTTCCCGTTTGTTCTGTAAATTAGCTCTACTCCAGCGGGGAGCTTACTGAGGGTGAGATGGAGCATTGCAGCAAGGAAGATTGAGAAGAGTGTTGGTGCGATGACACAGCCTTGCTTGACCCCGGTCCGTACGTGAATTGGGTCTGTGGTGGAACCGTTGGTCAGGATCACAACTTGCATGTTGTCGTGAAGCAGACGGAGGATGGTGACTGTCGTAAGAATGAGCCTTACGCGTGGTGAACTTAAAGTAAGCTTTAATCAACTAAAAAGGTGCTACATACAAAAGAGGTCTTACTCTATGCCTCTCCAGGATCCAACTGATCAGTCCAGTATTTATCCTGGACTAATCACAGGAAGTGATGCAATAAAGTTCGAGTCACAGGAAGCTGTATTGTGTTACCACATTCTCCCCCCCCAAAAAGATTAGGAGGCCGGGATGAAGTTCGAGTCACAGGAAGCTGTATTGTGTTACCACATTCTCCCTCCATTTCGTAGCCGCTGGACGAGGGAGAGCCGCACCCGTTTGGGTTCTCGTAGCGGTAGAGGGTCCCTAGCCCGTTTACCCGCCGCGGGCCGTGGACTAGAGTCCGAGTGATCCAGCCCGCTCTGTGAGGGGTCAGAACGATCCTGACTGTGTACTGGTGCCCGAACAGGTGTCGGGCAGGGCTGTGGCAGATCCGTTTCCGAGCGTACGGTACGGGGTGGATCGTGGCTGCGCGTGCGAGCCCCGACGGGCTCATAGTCAGTCTGCCCCAGGTCGGCACGCTGGAGTGAGGTACCAGCCGGCGTCAGATCCAGATCGTGATGAGAGGCACCTGGCGAGCCCAGAGATGTGCCTGGTACAATATCATCCCCTGGTGTCCCTCTATGTTTCGGCGGGCAGGGAGCCAGATCCCGCAATGACACGGTAGATTCCCGACCGTCAGGATACCGAATATAGGCGTAGGTAGGGTTGACGTCAGTGAGCTCAACCTCATCTACCAGGGGGTCATTCTTAGACGCCCGGACATATCTTCGGAGTAGCACTGGTCCCGATGCAGTCAGCCACGACGGGAGAGATATCCCATAGGATGAGCGACGCTGAAATCGGAAGAACCGTTCATGAGGCGTCGTATTTGTGGCGGTTGAAAGGAGGGACCGTGTGGAGTGTAATGCGTCTGGAAGTACTGCTTCCCATTGCTGGTTGGGTAGGCCCCGAGATCTCAAAGCCAGACGTACCGCATTCCAGATGATAGCGTTAAAACGCTCGACTTGCCCATTCCCGACCGGATGATAAGGCGTCGTTTTGCTGGCAGCAATACCCCGTTCCGAGAGATAGGCCTTGAGTTCTCCTGACATAAAAGAAGGGCCCCGATCCGAATGAACATAGGATGCCATGCCACAGAAAGCAAATACCTGCTCAAGGCAGCTGATAACCGTGGTCGTCAGCATATTGGGGCAGGGAAAGGCAAACGGAAAACGGGAATACTCATCGACCATGGTCAATAGATAAGTGTTGCGAGTTGAAGAGGGCAACGGCCCCTTAAAATCGATGCTAAGCCGTTGCATTGGCTGGGTCGCATGTATGAGTATACCACCCGAGGGGCGGAAAAACTGAGGTTTCAATTCCGCACAGACTCTGCAGTCCGAGCACATCTTCTTTACATCCCCGGTAGAGAATGGGAGATTTCGGGACCGCACGAAGTGTAGCATGCGAGTAACGCCCGGATGACACAACCCATCATGGATGTCTACGAGCGTAGAGGGTGCCATGGCGGAGCAGAATGCTCGTGTGAGGGTATCTGGAGCCACATTCTCCTTGCCAGGTCGATAGTGGATGGTGTAACCAAAAGAGGCCAATTCCAGCCGCCAAAGCTGGATTTTATTATTTTTAATTTTGGTCCGTTTTCGATTATCGAGCATGAAGGCGACCGATCGCTGGTCCGTGATTAAGGTAAAGTGCTGGCGAGCTAGGAGATGACTCCACTTCCGTACTGCCTCTATGATGGCTGTAGCTTCTTTCTCGACTGGAGGATAATGTAGCTCAGCCCCTTGAAAAGTCCTGGACAAAAATGCCACCGGACGACCTTCCTGATTCAGAGTGGCCGAGATCGCCACCTCCGAGGCATCACACTCAACGACAAAAGGAAGACTCTCATCGATGGAGTGAAGAGTCACTTTCTCCAACTGTTTTTTCAGGAGGTTAAAGGCTGCAACAGCCGCTGTGTCTAGTGGGAATGTGCTGGCCTTCAGTAGAGGTTGGATTCGGTCCGAGAAGTTAGGAATCCATTTAGCATAGTATGCAAACAGGCCGAGGGCCCGGCGCAAGGAGGCCGGATTCTTAGGTGGCGGGCGTTCTTGGAGTGGGCGAAGCCTTTCAGGGTCAGGTTTAATGATGCCATTGCCCACACAATAGCCAAGGATGTTGATGGTTGGTTGTGACTCAATGGATTTAGCCGCATTTAATGTCAAATTACGGTGCTGGAGTGCATCCCAAAATCGTTGGAGATTGGCGTCATGTTCCCGCTGATTGCGACCTGCGACAGTAATATTGTCCAGATAAGGAAACGTATCCTTCAAGTCTTCCTGTTTGACCAGGTCATCCATTGCTCGCTGGAAGACAGCCACTCCATTAGTGACCCCAAAGGGGAGGTGACGAAATTGATACAGCCGTCCATTGGCTTCAAAGGCCGTATACTGCTTGTCTGAGACCTTCAAGGGTACCTGATGATAGGCACTTTTTAGATCATATGTTGAGAACACCGTGTACTCAGCCAATTTATTAACCATATCATCGATGCGCGGCAATGGGTATGCGTCCAAGTCCGTATATTGATTGATGGTCTGTGAATAGTCAATGCACAGCCGTTTCTTGTGAGGTTGTAGAGGGTTCTTAACAATAACGACCTGGGCGCGCCATGGCGACGAACAAGGCTCGATGATATCCTCTGCTAAAAGCCGCGAAATCTCAGCCGCAATAAAAGACTGGTCTTCCTGACTGAAACGTCGTGACTTTGTTATAATCGGTTTGCATCGAGGAGGGATACTGGAAAACAGTGAGGGTTCATCCAGTGAAGCTGCTGACAATGCACAGAACGGTAATCGAGGTAGTATATTAGAAATAGTGAGTTCAGGTTTGGATCCGCCGAACTCAATGGTGAGCTTCTTATGCTGCTTTTGAAAATCCAGCCCTAAGATAAGATCACTACATAAGTCCTTGAGCACCGAAAGCCGGGTGGAGGGATACCTGCGACCATTAAGTGTTATTTCAACCATACAAAAGCCAGAAATTCTGGTATTAAGTGATGACTGAGCCATCGCAACTGCCTGGTCCGATGGGAAAACATGTAGCTTTAACTCTGCAACAATCTGTTCCCTAATGAAACTATCAGTGCTACCTGAGTCAATTAAGGCATCTAAAGTATGTCCATTAATTGATGCTTTTGTAGCTGCATGGAATAGGTTCTGAGGACAAGCAGCTGTAATTGGTGTCGTTGCACAAAGAGTGGCTGAAACTCTAGGTGTGTTTCTTCGAGAGGAAGCACGATAGATTTTAGCCGGAACATCTTGATAGGCCCTTACCGGGGCAGTTCGGTAGGACTTAGCTTGATAAGCCCTCGTAGAGGCTCTTGATAGGCAAACCTTTGCAAAATGACCCTTTTTGTTGCAATGACTGCAAAACGCATTGCGAGCAGGGCAGAATTTCCGAGGGTGGAACTCATCACCACAAAAGAAGCATTTCTTAGATTGCCAAGAGGCTGCCACAGTGGGGTCATCATCCTCTTCATCAGTGAAGTCATCAGATTGATCGTCAGGGATAAAGACCTCCCTAATAGAGTTCACCTGTGGCCTCTTAAATTGCCTGACTGTAGTTAAGGCAGTAGACCGAGGTCTGGGCACTGTATAAAGGTCTGCATTTCTTTTTGCCAGATCTAGAGAGCAAGCCATGTCATAAGCTCTCTGAAGCTCAAGTGTCTTACTTTCCAGTAGACGCTGGCGTATAAATGGGGAGGCAAGCCCGCAGATGAAAGCATCACGGATCATTTCTTCACGGTACAGCTCAGCTGAGGCCGCCCGAAAGTTACAGTCCATACTAAGTCTGCGAAGCTCTTGGAGGAATTTATCAATGGATTCCTCTGGCCCTTGTTGGGCTGTAGCAAGTAGATGTCTGGCATAGACCTCATTCGGTGTCTTAGTATATAGTCTCTTAAGCTTCCGAATTGCCTCCTCGTAACTGTCCCATTCCTCCACATACTGAAATACATTCGGGGTGACACAGTTGATGAGTATCCGCAACTTTGAGTCATCATCAGCCTTACAATATTCCAGAAAATTGTCAAACGTGCGATACCAGTGTTTCCACACCTTACCGGCTGCTGGGGTGTTTGGGTCCAAGTCAAGACGCGATGGTTTAAGGATGTTTTCCATGATGGGTGATTCCCTGGATCCTTAGTTCCGAGTTCGTCCAAAAAGTTTGAGTGCGAAGTTTTCCAAAGTTGATTAAATTGTCGGAAGAATGAGCCTTACGCGTGGTGAACTTAACGTAAGCTTTAATCAACTAAAAAGGTGCTACATACAAAAGAGGTCTTACTCTATGCCTCTCCAGGATCCAACTGATCAGTCCAGTATTTATCCTGGACTAATCACAGGAAGTAATGCAATAAAGTTCGAGTCACAGGAAGCTGTATTGTGTTACCACAGTGACAAACTTTTGAGGACAGCCAAATTTGAGGAGGACACTCCATAATCCCTCACGGTTGACAGTGTCGAAGACCTTTGTGAGATCAAAGAAGGCCATGTACAGCGGTTGGTGCTGTTCCCTGCATTTCTCTTGTAATTGACGTGCGGTGAAGATCATGTTCATTGTGCCTCTTAGTGGCCGGAATCCACATTGCCACTCTGGGAGGAGCTCTTCGGCCACTGGGAGAAGGCGATTGAGGAGGATTCTTGCGATGACTTTCCCTGTGGCAGACAGCAGGGAAACTCCTCTGTAATTACCGCAATCGGACTTGTCACCTTTCTTGAAGATGGTCACAATTACGGCATCTCTGAGATCCCCTGGCATGCTCTCCTCCTTCCAGATAAGAGAAATGAGTTCATGAATTCGCGCCAGTAGTGCTTCTCCGCCATACTTTAGTGCCTCGGCAGGGATTCCATCTGCTCCTGAGGCCTTGTTGTTCTTCAATTGTCGGATGGCCTTTTCAACCTCATGCCGGGCTGGGGTTGTGCTGAGATGGTGGCGGGTAGCATGCTGTGGGATGGAGTTGAGGACACTCGCGTCGAAGACAGAGTCTCGGTTAAGGAGATCTTCGAAGTGCTCCTTCCAGCGGGCACTGACTGCCTCTCTGTCCTTGATGAGTACCTCTCCGTTCTTGGCCCGCAGTGAGGTAGGACCTTGGGTGCTTGGGCCGTAGATGGTCTTGACTGCGCTAAAGAATCCACGCATGTCGTGGTTGTCGGCTAGCTGCTGGATCTCCTGCGCTTTCTCCACCCACCATCTGTTCTTTAGGTCGCGAGTTTTTTGTTGGACCTCGGCCTTCAGGCGTCTGTAGAGCTGCTTTCTTGCTCTTGAGTTGTGTTGCTGCTAACAATGTAATGATAATTAACATTTTGTTCGAATTTCATAATTTCATTTGTTAATTTCATTAATACTGCCAGATAATGCCACAAAACAAGAAAGCACCAGGTTATGAATATTGACAGTGATATGCTGATAAAGGTTTTTCTTTACAGCGATCTTCAAACCAGTCATGTTTCTTGGAGGGCTGGTTTATTCTTAAAATAAGGGAAAAGTGCAAATAGGAATAAATGGTTTTGCATGTATACAAGTGGGGAGTAGAACGATGCGCACATTTGTTTAGTACTAAATACGTTTTTCATGATTCTGCTGTTGCAAAAATCCTCACGGAGAGGAAAGTATGGTAATAAATGGAATACTCTAGCTATTAAAATAAAACCTTGCATTTATATACTGTGCCACCTTAAACGTAAAAAAGCGCTTCAGAGAGGCGTAATCAAACAAAAATAGACATTGAGCCACACAAGGAGATATTAGGACATGTGAGCAAAGGTTTGGTCAAAGAGGTGGCTTTTAAGGAGGGTCTTAAAGGGAGGTGGAGAGTGGGGAATTCCAGAGCATGGGGCCTAGATGGCTGAAAGGCATGGCTGCCAATGGTGGAGCGAACTGGGAAAGGGGTGCAAATGGTCCAGAGCCAGAGGAACAGAGGCCTAGAAATTGGATACGGCCCAAAAACGGGCGGGGGCACCGCCCAGCACTATTTGCCTGTGCCCGTTACCTGACGAAGGAGCAGCGCTCCGAAAGCTCGTGATTTCAAATAAAACTGTTGGACTATAACCTGGTGTTGTGCGACTTCTCCTCTCCGTTCTAAGTGGTGCAGGCAGCACGCAAAATTCATGCTGCCTGCTCATTTACATGATCGCAGCGCTGATCTAAGCACTAAACGCGCGGCTGATTGGCTTAGCGCTCAGCGGTGGGGGGGTGGCGGTGGGGGAACAATGTCGGGTGCAGTCTACTGGCCAATAAAGTTTGGCCTAGGCTCTCTGCACTACTTAAAGGGGAGGTGCTTTGTTGCAGAAGCACCTCATTGTCAGGTGAGAAGAAGCCATGGCCCAACACCCTAGAGAAAGGGCGAAACGTTTCTCAGATGCCGCACTGTAGGCCTTGGTCCTGGGAGTACAACTTCGACGGGATGTCCTATACCCGCATGGGGACAAGAGGCCTTCAAATGTAAAGAGCAGAAGGAAGTGGGAGGAGATAGCACAATCCGTCACTGCGCGAGTATTGTCCCCAGGGCCTGGATTCAGTGCTGCAAAAAGTTTAATGACCTCATAAAGCTGGTGAAGGTGAGTGAAGGCTTCAGCAAATGCCATATCCCACCATCTGCGTCACAAGCCTCACACACTGCTCAATGCACCACACCCCCATCACTCACCTACCAACAATTTCTACCTATCACCACTTATACCTCACAATCATAGCTTCACTTCACCCTCTCACACTTAGCGCTGCTACAACACTCACACCCACATCTCACACCTTGCACACACTGCCAGCTATTCAATCATGGCAGGCACATCACCCAAACATATTGCACTACACTCACTGACGCACCTCCCTTTCTCTTGCAGGCAAAGGTGGCTCGTAACCGCCGGGAGCAGCAACAGATGGGGGACGGCCAAGCGAGGGTTGGAGGGGCTGTGACCAAATCCGTGGCGAGCAGAGAAGTTGAAAGCATTGCTGATGATGACGGTATGCTCATACCTAATCCTTCTTCTCACATCCCACTTCCCCCTCATCCCACAATCACTTCTCACTCACAAGCTGCTGATGGTGTATGCATGGATGTCTTGCTTTCCCCCCTCCCCTCCCCTCCCCACGACATGACCCTTGTGCGTTTTTGCTTTCAGATACCCAAAACTGCCAGCAGCCAAGCCAATCCCTGAATATGAGGAAGACACTGATGGATGAGAAGAAGAAGAAGATGACACACCGGCACTGCATCTGACACTCGCAGACACCAGCTCAGAAAACGGTGCTGCGCGGACTTTAGCGGGTAGTATCGGGTCACCGGGTATGAGTGGGCTGCAGCCAGGCCAGGGGAAAAGGGTAGCTCGGGTGCCAGCTCCCCAAAGGGCGTATTCGCGCACGAGTTCTGCTCCACAGGACTCAGACGATGACCTCGATGAGGCAGCTTCAGAAGAAGGGAGATGGGCATGCACACGGAAATGCTAGCGCAATGGCAAGCCTGCCAGAGAGCCTCTTGTCAGTGTCAAGGAGCATGGAGGAGTCCAGTTCCAACATTGCAAGGGGTTTTGCGCAGAGCTTGGAGTCCATGATTTCCAGGATGGATAATTTGATAAATTTATGAATTTTGTTTGGAATATGTGTTTTGTAGTGGCTCTCATTTCAGCTTCGTGCCCAGGCGGACGCTGTGATGTTCCATGACAGAGGGATGTTGATGGGGAAGTGGTGAGCAACAGGGATCTGGGGTTTCATCCACTGGAATCGGAGTCTGATGAGGCGCTCACTGACAGCCCATCCGGAACGGGGATTTGCTGCCTGCCTCCTCTCTTCCTTCTCCTCCTCCTCTTCCTCTTCCTCCTGAGGTGTTCCCGGAACCCCTGGTGGCAAGACTGTGCCTTCATGATGGCCAAGTTGTGGAGCATGCAGCAGACCACCACGAAATGGGACACCCGCTCCGCGAGTACTGGAGGGCTCCTCCTGAGCAGTCAAGGCAGCGGAACCGTTGAGCACCCCAATGATCTGCTCGATGATGTTCCTCGTGGCAGCATGGTTTTCATGGTGGGGTTACGGAGGGGTGTCATCAGCCAGGTGGAAAGCGGATAGCCCTTGTCTCCAAGCAGCCACCGTCAGGTTTGACGTGGTGGCTGGAAGATTGTTGGCACACTGGACTGGCGCAGGATGAAGGCATCATGACTGCTGCCAGGATAGCAGACATTCACCATCATGATGCGCTGCGCGTGGTCTCACAACAACTGTACGATAAGTGAGTGGTGAGTGGTAGCCTTTGCGGTTACATACATCTCAGGATTGGTATACAGTGCCTGCAAAGCCATGTGGGTGCAGTCAATTGTGCCCTGCACCATGGGGAAGCCCGCTACCCTGGCAAAGCCACATGCACACTGTCCTGCTTCTCTCTTCAGAGAGAAGACAATGAAGTCCCTTCTGGAGTAGAGAGCCTCTGTGACCTCCCAGATGCAGTGATGGATGGCGAACTGGGAGATGTTAGCTATGTCGCCTGCTACAGACTGGAAGGATCCGGTGGCGAAAAAATTGAGGGCCACGGTGACATTGAAGGCCACTGGGAGAGCCGTCGTCACCCAGCTCTGAGGTTGCAGGTCTGGTTCCAAGAGGGTTCTGTGACCACCTCCTTGGTAAAGCGGAGCCTCCTAATACACTGCTTCTGGCTTAAGTGCAGGTAGGAGAAGGGATCTCGGAAGACCCTAGGTGAGTAAGGCCTCCTGCTGAGAGCCCTCCTGCCCCCCCTCCTCCCTCTGCAAGTATCTTGTCCTCTCCTTCGCTGCCTCTGCTCCATCTCCCTATCATACTCGAGCGCTAGGGGTACTGCAAGTAGAGCCCCCATGACTGTGAGCAAGTGGTGTGAGCAGAAACCTTTAAATGAGAAGCAAGGCGTTCTCCACTTGCAGCGACACCCCCTGTGACCTCAGTAACTTCAAACAACTTTAGAAAGCTCCAAACAGTTGCACAAACTTAGACAGAGCAAGTAGAACTGAAAAAGCAAGTCAGCTGTAAATTGTTGTTTTCATTCGCAACTCCTCAGATAATGAAGCAGTCCGTGCCCACATGCAGCAAGACCTGGACAACATTCAGGCTTAGGCTGATAAGTGGCAAGTAACATTTGCGCCACACAAGTACCAGGCAATGACCATCTCCAACGAGAGAGTCTAACCACCGTCCCCTGACATTCAACGGCATTACCATCATTGAATCCCTCACCATCAACATCCTGGGGGGTCACCATTGATCAGAAACTTAACTGGACCGGCCACATAAATACTGTGGCAACAAGAGCAGGTCAGAGGCTGGGTATTCTGCGGCGAGTGACTTACCTCCTGACTCCCCAAAGCCTTTCCACCATCTACAAGTCACAAGTCAGGAGTGTGATGGAATACTCTCCACTTGCCTGGATGAGTGCAGCTCCAACAACACTCAAGAAGCTTGACACCATCCAGGACAAAGCAGCCCGCTTGATTGGCACCCCATCCACCGCCTTAAACATTCACTCCCTCCACCACCGGCGTACCGTGGCTGCAGTATGTACCATCTACAAGATGCACTGCAGCAACTCATCAAGGCTTCTTCGGCAGCACCTCCCAAACCCACAACCTCTTCCACCTAGAAGGACAAGGGCAGCAGGCGCATGGGAACACCACCCCAAGTTCCCCTCCAAGTCACACACCATCCTGACTTGGAAGTATATCCCGTTCCTTCATCGTCGCTGGGTCAAAATCCTAGAACTCCCTCCCTAACAGCACTGTGGGAGTACCTTCACCACACGGACTGCAGCGGTTCAAGAAGGCGGCTCACCACCACCTTCTCAAGGGCAATTAGGGATGGGCAATAAATGCTGGCCTTGCCAGCGACGCCCACATCCCATGAACGATTTTTTTAAAATCCCTTTAAATAGCGCTCCTGGAGGTTCCTTCCTGCTGCTGAACGCTTGGTGAGCTGGTTGTGATTAGAAGAGGGCGTTAAATAGAGTGGCGACGTCCAAAATGGCAGATCGTGCATCAAATCAGCATTGCACACTCACTGATGCCACGATCCGCCAAATCTAAATATTTGGAGCGAGATCTGGCAACGGCAGCACTACCGACCTCCCCAAAATGGTGGTTGCTGTGAGAACCGCCAGAACTGAGCAGAAGCGAGTCGGCTGCCATTTTTTCATCAAAACCAGCCTTAATATCCGCGCTAAACCCCCGAATTTTGCAGCCAGAGAGTTCTAGGGTTGGTGAAGGTTGCAGAAATAGGAAGGGGCGAGTCCATAAATGTCTTTAAACAGAAGGATGAGAATTTTAAATTGGCAGTGTGGGGATCCAGGAGCCAAAGTAGGTCAGCAAGTACCAGAGTGATGGGTGAGTGGGTTAAAATAAGGGCAGGAGTGTTTTCGATGAGATGAAGTTTACAGAGCGCGGAGAATGGAAGGCCACCAGGAAGCATTGCAATAGTCGAATTTGGAGGTGACAAAGGCATGGATGAGTTTCAGTAGCAGATGGGCTGAGGAAGGGTCAGATGTGGGTAATGTTACGGAGGTAGAAGTTGGCAGTCTTTGTGATGAAGTAGATATGGGGTCAGAAACTCAGCTTGGAATTAAATAGGACACCATGGTTGTGAGCAGCCTGGGCCAACCTGAGACATAGGAACATAGAAACACAAGTAGGCCATTTAGCCTCTCAAACCTGTTCCGGCATTTAATTAGATCATGACTGATCTGTACCTCAACTCCATGTACCCGCTTGTGTTCCATATCGCTTGACACCCTTACCTAACAAAATCTATCAATCCCAGTCTTGAAAATTTCAGTTCAGCCATCATCCACAGCCTTCTGAGTGAAAGTTCCAGATTTATACTACCCTTTGTGTGAAAATGCGCTTCCTGGCTTCATTCCTAAAATTATAACCTTTTGTTCTGGATTTCCCCCACCAGAGGAAATACCTATCTTATCTCTTTATTATTTTAAATACCTCGATTACATCACCCCCCAACCATTTAAACTCAAGGAAAAACAAACCAAGGCTAAGTAACCTGTCTTCATAATTTAACCCTTTAAGCCCTGGTATAATTTTGATGAAAATGAGCTATATTTCTTCCAAGGCCTATATATCTTTCCTGAGGTTCAGTGCCCAAAACAGGATCTGTACCTCGACTCCATGTACCCACTTGTATTCCATATCCCTTGATACCCTTACCTTACAAAATCTATCAATCTCAGTCTTGAAAATTTCAATTCAGCCATCATCCACAGCCTTCTGAGTGAAAGTTCCAGATTTATACTACCCTTTGTGGACAGAGATATTGGCCAGGGAGAAGGATGGAATTGATAGCAAGGATACGGAATTTGTGGAAGGGGGCAAAGACGATGGCTTCAGTCTTCCCAATGTTTAACTGGATAGGTAAGAGTGGAACAAAGAGAGGGCAGTCCCACTGAGTTGGACAATGGAGGATGGTGCGGTCAGAATCTGCAGAGAGGTTGAGGAAGACGAGGAGGGAAAATGCACCACTTTCCGAGGATGTGATCTGTGATTGATCGGGGCTATTCCGATGGTGTGACAGGGGCAGAAACCTGATTGGAGAGATTTAAAGATGGAGTTTTAGGAAAGATGGGTATGGTTTTGGAGGGTGACAGCACATTCGAGGACTTTGCTGAGGAAAGGAAGGTTGGAGATGGGGCAGTAGTTTGCAAGGACAGAGGGGTTGAGGCTGATTTTTAAGAAGGTGGGGTGATGACTACGGTTTTGAAAGGATGCGGACAGTAACTGAGGAGAGATAACCATTCACAATGTCAACTAGCATGCAGGCCAGGAAGGGAAGCTATGTGGTTAGCAGTTTAGTAGGAATGGGGACAAGGGAGCAGAAAATGGGTCTCATGAACAGATGAGCTCAGAGTGCGCCTGAGGGGTGATAGGAGAGAAACTAGAAAAATACATAGGATCAGAGCTAGGGGATGTGGAGGCCTGGGAGGAGGTTTTGCTTGTTGAGCAAGGGGAAGGGAGATGCAGTTAAAGGGATAGTCTCAGTCTTAGTGACAAAGAAAACTATGAGCTCCTCGCACTTGTTAGTAGACATGAGGGTGAAGGGAGTAGGAGAGAGGGGTTTAAGGAGATGCATGGTAAAGGAGAAAACAAGTTGGGGTTATCTTTGCTGTCCAGGATGATCCTGGAGTGATGGGTGATTTTGGCAGAGGTGATTGAGGCCTACTGGCACTTTATATGGTCCAGCCAGATCTGGTGATGAACAGTTAAACCAGTTGTGTGCCAGATACGCTCAAGTCTACACCCTTGAACATGAGAGAGCAAAGCTAAAGGCCATTCAAGGAGGAACAAGCAGGATTTGAGAGAGTACAGGTTTTACAGGAGGGGACAAGGGCATCAAAGGAGTAGGTGAGGGGAGCGGTTGAGCAGATCAACAACTGCAGAACTATTGTGGTGAATGGAAAGCTGAAGGCTAGGCATTTGGCAGCTTGAAAGTGCAATGGTAAGTGACGGAGGAGAATGTTTGCCAGGGAAGAAGCTGAAGCAAGTCGGGTTGGGCGAGAGGGAAAGGAAAAAGGTTGGCGAGATGAGCCCCAATGTGCCCGCTGAGTAGGAAAGCCAGTGAGTGAAGAGGATGGCCAATTGGGGTTGCTAATAGGTACCATGATGGTTGTTTCAGAAAATGTCGAGATAGGCACAGAATGTAGCCATGGGCTTATCTAAAGATATGAAACATATAAGATTCTGAGGGGCCTTTTCAGGGTAAATGCAGGGAGGATGTTTCCCATCATGGGGAATCTAGAACTAGGGGGCACAGTTTCAGGATAAGGAGTCGCCCATTTAAAACGGAGATGAGGAGGAATTTCTTCTCTCAGAGGGTTGTGAATCTTTGGCATTCTGTACCCCAGAGAGCTGTGGAGGTGGAATCATTGAATATATTCAAGGCTGAGATAGACATATATTTAAGCTACAGGGGAGTCAAGGGTTATGGGGAGCGGGCGGGAAAGTGGTGTTGAGGCCAAGATCAGATCAGCCATGATCTTATTGAAAGGCGGAGCAGGCTCGAGAGGCTGAATGGCATACTCCTGCTCCTATTTCTTATGTTCTTATGATTCAAGCCTGGGCAGGAGAGTAGGAGGACAAAGAAGTAGTTATGGGTTGGGATAGGAATTGGAGGTACCCAATTAACCCAAAATACCCAAAAGGGGAGAAAGGAAGGATAGCATGATGGTGAAAGGAAGGGGAGGAGAGAAGGGCCCAAAAGGGGTTAAGGGAATAAAAGGGAGATAGAAGTAATGGACTTGGATCCAGAGCTGCAGCCAAAATGCGCACATGAATGGACACAGCGAGAACTCAGGTTACATAAGCATGGCAGAGATTAGGAGAGACATGTCCTGAACATAAACAGAGGACAGGGAGGAGACAATATGACATAGCCCAAAGTTAAAGTCTGAGGTCCTGTGAAGAGATGAAGTTGACTTGTAGACAGGATGAAGTCAGCTTGAAGCATCGACAAACAAGTGTCCACATTTGAGCTAATTATAGAGAGTGAGTGAATCCAGGAGATGTTCAAGGGACGGAGTATCAATGGGTACGTTGCTGGAGGTTGTCCCGTGGAAACAGAGGGCTGAAGAAGAAAAACTTGCATTTATATAGCGCCTTTCAAGGCCTCAGGACACCCCAAATCGTTTTACAGCCAATGAAGTACTTTTTAAGTGTAGTCACTATTGTAACGTAGGAAACACAGCAGCCATTTTGCACACATTAAGCTCCCTGCTCTTCCTCGAAATTGCCATGGGATCTTTTATATGGCACCTGAAAGGGCAGATGGGGAATCATTTCACGTCGCATCTGAAAGACGACAATTCCGAAGTTCCAGCCTGGATTATGTGCTCAAGTGGAGCTTGGACCCAGAATCTTCTGACTCAGAGGCGAGAGTGCTGCCACTGAGACGTGGCTCACACTTAAAAAAAGTGCCGAGTTGATCATGAGCCAGTAGAGGTTGATCCAGGGGTCCAGTGGAGGTGAATAGTGGCCTCAGGTGTTTGCAGTGCATACCAGTGGATCTGGTGTACCAGAGGAGTGATGGGCAGTGGGTGTGAGGACCAAGGACCAAGAGCAGCATCGTCCATGGAGCCAGGAGAAGGTGAAAGATAAATCCATGGGATCAGTACAGATGAGAAAGCTGCGGGGAGGTGAGAAGTGCACAAGATCAAGAGCAGCAGTAGGAGCTTGAAGAGGCAGGCCAACTCAGTCTAGCAAAGTTCAGAGGAGTTCTGAAGGATGAGTGAAGTCAATGGCCACAGGAAGCAAACACAAAGCAGTAAAGCAGAGATCATTAAGCAGCAAGGGAGCAGAATATGGAGCAGGATAGGAACCAGCAAGAACAGATAAAAGCTAGCTCAGCGTAGAATGTTGCAGAAAACTGAACCTGCAGAAGCAGACCAGGACTGGAATAGAGGCAGTCCGGCATAGAATATAGACTTAGTAGAAATTGGTGGCAAAGGTAGAGATCACAGTAAGTCAAGAAGCCAGCAGAGAAATGGTCTTCATCCTAGGAGATGGCAAATTTTTGTCCAGGACCCAAAATAGCAACAGAGTAAAGCTGAGAAGCCAGCAGTGCACAGAGGTATAGACCTGAAGCTATGCAGGTAACAAGGGGAAAGGGCAGTGGATGGCCATGCTGCATCGAGAGGAGCTCAGGGTGGAGTTGCAAGCACAGGAACCATCTTCCACTCATTTTTTAACTTCTGACCAAGTCAGAATTATCTGATAGTCTGGAGCTGAAATATTACCCTATATTTTATTTTTATAAATGATTGATATCTTTTAATTAATTATGTATTTTAATTTCTGAATACACAACCAAACCTAGCTTTTGACACTACAAGATAGGCCTGAATAAAGAAGGCCCTTCAGCCCATTTTATCTCATCCTTCCAGAATATCATAATCTTCCCATTACTGCATCATGTTCTGGTCCCAGACATCCTTCCTGACCACCTGTTTCAACTGTTGATTACCCTGTGTATAAATAAATCCTTTCTGACATCAGTCTTAAGTCTGCCCTTCACAACACTGAACTTGTGTCTTCTTGTACTGCTGTATGCCATATCTAAAAGTATTATTTTGGGCCTACATAGTTTATTCTGTTAAGTATCGTATAGATCTATAAGCTCCACAATGGAAATTTGTTTTTGAGGCTGAAGAACCCTGGCTTATTAAATGGACGGCCCATTTATGTCACGAGAACCAGACAGTATGCAGTACTCCAGATGCAGCTGTAACAACACTCGCATTGGTAAACCCATAGACCTCGTAAGGAATATTAATCAAAGACCCCCGAGACAAATCCTTAACCCTTTCACCTTAATTCCTTGTCAAAGAACTGCCTGAGGATTAACTGTCCGCATCTAGGGAATTACTAAATATGGCTCACTTGAACCATCTTATTTTAACCGGCCTAAAATATATTAACATTTATACTAGCAATATGTAAACTATATGTAAGTGAACAAGTTAACCACTTCTTGCCAAAATCATCAAAGATGATGTTAGACCATGAAATGATGAACTAACATTTCTTCATTGACACCCTTATGATAATAAAGTTAGCAGGATTATAACATCAAACATGAAGATTTATTTAGGTAGAGATAGCAAACTGTGAGGTTGCACAGGCAGTTCTGGTGTATCAGAATAAAAGTATCAGCTGGGCTCTTATTACTGATAAGCTCACAGCTTTAGCAATGATTCCAGAAGCTTAAACAATAACATACATCCTTCTGAGTCTGCATAGAAAAATTGGTTGTCTCATCTCCCTCTCAGATGCTTTTGCTTGCCTCCAGGACATCGGTACAATTAATATTTGTTTGTCATTGCAGTATCTCATCCTCCAGCTGATGTCTGTTCTCTTAATAGAACAAACCTTACTTCTGTTCTCAGAAACTTAATTCTTACATACAAGTGATACAATTATCTTATTTAATAAAAACAGAAAATACTCAGCATCTGTGGAGCGAGAAACATTGTTTCTCTCTCCACAGATACTGAGTATTTACAGCATTTTCTGTTTCTATTTCAGATTTCCAGCATCTCTGGTTAGTAGAGTTCCTAAACTTAAAAGTTTCTCTGAACTCCTGTAACTTTCCTCTCGATCAAGAACATTCTATCCGTCTGAAACCTCTCTGACTTCTCTGAATGTCATGCCAAAAACATCAAGGGTTAAATTGGATAACCCTCGAAAGCGGGCACAGGGATCACGATGCACGATTAACCCGCGCCCGTTGATTGCACTACAGACAGGACGGCAACTTCGTGCTGCTGGCTCATTTCCATGATTGCTGTGTGCAGCCAGTGCTCCCCGCGCTGTTGATTTGCTGCATGCAGCAATCATGAGTGCCTAGCACTGCTTAAAGCTAGCCTGCACAACTTATAGCTAGCCTGCACCAAACGTTAACTCTCTTTCTCTCTCCACGGATGTTGCCTGGCCTGCTGAGTTTTTCCAGCGTTTTCTGTTGTTATTTCGGATTTCCAGCATCCGCAGTATTTTGCTATCCCCTTAAAGGGGAGGTGCATTGTGGCTGTTGGTGGTGCTGCGATCATTCTGAATATTGTGCTGTGAAAGATTCAACAATGGCTGACCATGGGAGAGAGCTTGCACCAAGGTTTTCGGACGCTGCACTGGAGGATTAGTGGAAGAGGTGTAAAGGAGAAATGTCCTGTATCCTCAGGGAGCAGAGGCCCTCCAGACTCATGCTCAGAAGGCAGTGGCAAGAGATAGAGGTGGAGTTCAATGTGAGGAATGTAGCCCCAAGGACCTGGATGCAGTGCAGGAACATGTTTAATGGTCTCACACGAGTTGTCAAGGTCAGGAGTACATCTTCAAATGCCATATCCTACCAACTGTACCACGAGCCTCATCCACTGCTCAATTCACTACACCCCCATCACTCACCTACCAACAATCTCTATCAATCAGGACTCATACCTTACATTCATCTGCTTTACCTCACCCTCACACACTTAGCACTGTTACAAGCCTTGCACCCACATCTCACAGCTTGCACACACAGGCATCTGTTCAACTATGACAGCCACATCACCCAAACATATCGCACGAAACTCGCTGACAAACAGGAGAAGATGGCATACAACAGGAGGCAGCAGGAATTATTGGGAGGGGGAGAGGCATGCCTGCATATTTCAACCCCCATGGAGGAGACAGTGCTGGCCATTATGGGAAGGGGCATTGCCGAGAGCCCTTCGCTCCCTCCTCCCTCTTCTAGCAGCTTGTCCTGCTCTGTGTGGCCTCTGATCATTCTCCCAGTCATGCTCAATGTCAAAGGAAGCCCTACTAGGCCACCCATGTCCGGAAGCAACTTGTTTGTGCACAAGCCTTTAAGTCACCGAAAAAAGTACTTCAGCACCAGCCAGACCACTCCTTGTAGACTATTGAAACTTTAAACAAGTATGGAAAACCACCCAAAACGGGTAGAACTACAGCAACAGCCAGAAGAAATAATCCAGCAACTAAACGGTAAGTAGTTCGTGATCCCTTTAAATAGCGCTGGTAGTGGGGTCCTTCATGCCGTTAGACAAGTACATGTCAAGTACTAACGAGCAACTTTTGGTGGAAGATCTGGTCTGCCTCCTCTAAGTCTACTGTTTTTCCTCCTGTAACCCAGTTTAGCATCATTTATAAATTTGACGAGCTTGCATTGGGACTTCGATTCCAGGTTAGTTATGTATACAGGACACAGAAGGTGGTTCAAGCACAGACTCCAGAGTCACCGCACTCATTAGGTCCCTGAGTGTGAGCTCTGTCAGCTATCCTTCCCAACATTTCTTTAACCCGAGTATTGAATGTCTTTTTGAAGGAATACATCAACAGACTTGCAGAGAATCAATTCTGTGGGAAAATAAATGGTACAGCAGCCACTCCTCTCTTTCACGAATGGTTAAATGGACCATATGCCCCTCCCTATCTTTATAACCTCCTCCAGCTCTACAACCCTCCAACATCTCTCCGCCAATGTTCCCTTTAAGCTCCATGGCCGCGCAGCGCTCCATCGAACCCGCGCAGCCGGCTTTTCAATACAAAAACTGTGCACGTGCGGTATTTTGAATGGGCCGCGCAGCACCTTAAAGGGGCCATGTGGTGCCAAAAGAATAAGAGGGAACATTGCCCTGCGCTCCTCCAATTCTGGCCTCTTGCGTAATCCAATTTTAATCACTCCACCATTGGCGGCCATGCATTCAGGTGCTTGGGCCCTAGAATTCCCTCCCTCAGCCTCTCCTCCGTAAAACCTACCTCTCTGACCAAGTTTTTGGTCACCTGTCATAATATCTCCTTATGTGGCTCGGTGTCAAATTTTGTTTGATAACACTCCTGTGACGTGCCTTGGGACATTTTACTATGTTAAAGATGCTACATAAATGCAAGTTGTTGTTGCTGATATTAAAGAGATTAGTAAATTTTGGAATTACTCTAAATATGCTGTTTGTACTGAGCACAGCTGCTTTAATGTTCAATAAATTTGTCTAGTGGTTTGTGGCCTGAACATATATTCTTCTGGTTACCAAAATGAGGTGGCATGTGACATCGTCCAGCTAGCTGAAATACAATGACAAGGGTTTTCTGTTCGATACCTGGATCTCACTACATTGACCTATATATTGGGCAGGTAAAGGCCCATTCTGGTTCATAAGGGACATGAGATCTGCTTATGAGAGTGGTAGAAAATACTGAGTGTAAAAATTTCAAAACGCAACACCATGTTTAAAATACAAATTAGTGTATTGAAAGAGTTTTATGAATGGTGCGTACTGGAAGATACACTGTCTACACGACATTCAAAGTTCCATCTGCTTATTGGATCTTTACTTTTTTAAAGCTCATTTATTA
This sequence comes from Squalus acanthias, assembly GCA_030390025.1. Lineage (NCBI taxonomy): Eukaryota > Metazoa > Chordata > Chondrichthyes > Squaliformes > Squalidae > Squalus > Squalus acanthias. Next base: position 13,832,222 of record CM059439.1, read on the forward strand.
TGGTTAAATCAATTTGGATGCCCCTTGTTTTCTGTGTTGTTGTCCTACTAAGGGTAAAAAGTTTGTGAAATTGGACATGTTGGATTATGGCTCTTAGCCAACCCCAGAGAAGCAATCGTTTTTTGGAACCTTTCCCTTTTACTCCCAGTCATATGGGATATGCTACAGGACTGATTTACATTTTTATGCACCATTTAAAATGCTGGAATCCATTATTAAGGAAGTGGTAACAGGGCACTTAGAAAATCATAATATGATTAGGCAGTCAACATGGTTTTATGAAAGGGAAATCGTGTTTAACAAATTTATTCACATTTTTTGGGGATGTATCTAGTAGGGTAGATAAAGGGGAACCAGTGGATGTAGTATATTTGGATTTCCAAAAGGCATTCGATAAGGTGCCACATAAAAGGTTGTTATGCAAGATAAGGGCTCATGGGGTTGGGGGTAATATATTAGCATGGATAGAGGAGTGGTTAATGGACAGAAAACAGAGAGTAGGGATAAACAGGTCATTTTAGGTTGGCAGGCTGTAACTAGTGGGGTGCTGCAAGGATCAGTGCTTGGGCCTCAGCTATTTACAATCTATATTAACAACTTAGATGAAGGGACCGAGTGCAATGTATCCAAGTTTGCTGACAATACAAAGCTAGGTGGGACAGTAAGCTGTGAGGAGGACACAAAGAGCCTGCAAAGGGATATAGACAGGTTAAGTGAGTGGGCAATAAGGTGGCAGATAGAGTATAATGTGGGGAAATATGAGGTTATTTAAATTGGTAGTAAGAATAGAAAAACAGAATTTTTTAAATGGTGAGAAAACTATTAAATGTTGGGGTTCAGAGAGATTTAGGTGTCCTTGTACAGGAAACACAGAAAGTTAACATGCAGGTACAGCAAGCAATTAGGAAGGCAAATGGCATGTTGGCCTTTAATGCAAGGGGGTGGGGTACAAGAGTAAGGAAGTCTTACTACAATCGTTCATGGCTTTGGTGAGGCCACATCTGGAGTACTGTGCACAGTTTTGGTCTCCTTATCTGAGGAAGGATATACTTGCCTTAGAGGCGGTGCAATGGAGGTTCACTAGAGTTTGTCCTACGAGGAGTGATTGAGTAGATTGGGCCTATACTCTCTGGAGTTTAGAAGAATGAGAGGTGATCTCATTGAAAGATACAAGATTCTGAAGGGGATTGAAAGGATAGATGCTGAGAGGTTGTTTCCCCTGGCTGGAGAGTCTAGAGCTAGGGGGCATAGTCTCAGGATAAGGGGTCGGCCATTTAAGACTAAGATGAGGAGGAATTTCCTCACTCAGAGGGTTGTGAATCTTTGGAATTCTCTACTCCAACGGGCTGTAGATGCTGAATCGTTGAGTATATTCAAGGTGGAGATCGATAGATTTTTGGACTCTAGGGGAATCAAGGGATATGGTGATCATGTGGGAAGTGGAGTTGAGGTCAAAGATCAGCTGTGATCTTACTGAATGGTGGAGCAGGCTCGCAGGGCTGTATGGCCTACTCTTACTCCTAATTCTTATGCTTTTATGTATGCAATCTTGAAAGCATCCAATAATCAAATGATTATCATGCGCTGCAGTAACGATTTCGACAACCATATCCATCTCCAAATGATGAATGCATTAACACCATTGCTGTTGCAAGATGGTGAACTCTGCAACTTGGTCAAGTGGGTAACCAAGGTATTTGATAAAACAGTTCCTTTCTTAAGATCTTCAATCTCTTTTCTAACATTTCTGAAAATTGCCCTCGGGAGTTGTCTAATCCAGTTCGCTATAATTTTCAAGAAACAGTACCACCATAGATCTCTCACTTAAAAGCAAATGTAGGGACACAGCTTTCCTGATTTTAAGGATGAGAACGAAGGTGAACTGTATCTGAACACAGAAGACTGAGTTCCCACTTCAAATTCTTGAGCCTTAACACTAGAAACAAGCATACAAAGCAAATAAACTATTTTATGAATCAGCTGGGAAACATGGATTTGGGATCCTGCAATCGGTCAACCAGCCAGGTTCATAAAAACAGAAAATGCTGGAAATACTCAGCAGGTCAGGCAGGATCTGTGGAGAGAGAAACTGAGTTAATGTTTCGATAACCTTTCGTCAGAACTGGAAAAAGTTAGAGATGTAACAGGTTTTAAACAAGTACAGAGGAAGGGAAAGGAGGAGGGGAGGAAGGAACAACAGGGAAGATCTGTGATGGGTTGGAAGACAGGAGAGATTAAATGACAAAAGGGATGATGGTGCAAGGCAAAAGGGGGTGGTAATGGGACAAGTAAATAAACAAAAGATGGGTCTAGAGACGGTGTAAATGGCAATAGCAGAATCATTACCAACAGCAGCTGTCTGAAAAAATGAGAGCAGTGGTTATGATCTGAAATTGTTGAACTCAATGTTGAGTCCAGAAGGCTGTAAAATGCCTAATCGAAAGATGAGGTGCTGTTCCTCGAGCTTCCGTCAAACTTAATTAGAACCGTGCAGGAGGCCAAGGACAGAGAGGTCAGTATGGGAGTGGGGCTGAGAATTAAAATGACAAGCGACTGGAAGCTCAGGGTCATGCTTGCAGACTGAACGGAGGCGTTCTGTAATCACCCAATCTGCATGTGATCTCCCCAATGTAGAGAGCAGTGAATACAGTATACTATGTTGAAAGAAGCACGAGTAAATTGCTGTTTCACCTGGAAGAAGTATTTGGGGCCCTGTACAGTGGAAAGGGAGGAGATGAAAGGGCAGGTGTTGCATCTCCTGCGCTTGCACGGGAAGGTGCCATGGGAAGGGGAGGGGTTGTTGAGGGTGATTGAAGAGTAGACCAGGGTGTCGCGGAGGGAACTTTGCTTTTATATTTGCAGAGCCTGCCTGTTTTTCATGATTTTAATGAATTGCTGTAGAGTGCTTTCCTCACAGAACTTTCTGAACTTAAATACTTCAGGGTAGATTTTCATGTGTCCATTTTTGAGTCCAGACTCAGTGCTGTTGAGGTAGCACGTGCCCAAACCAAGAGGCCCGAGGAGCGCCAGGAAATGGTCCTCAGGCTGCACCTACATATTCGGGGCGAGCATCTGCCCCTGGTTTCGCTTCTACAGACACCTTACCCGACGACATAATCAATTCCGAGCTACCTGCCTCACCAGGAGGGGGTTGGAGTGGGCAACTTGGGTGGGGGTGATCGTGAGGACTGTGGAGTCCGGATGAGCACTTCTGCTTCTCCTGGCTCCACTGAAAGGTTTTTAAAAAAATATATAGAAAAACTTACTTTTAGTTGGCAGCTGCAGAGGCCACTGAAGAATCGTGCATGGGGCAGGACCAACGCCTGCCCCACTTATTAGTCACAAATTTTGTTGAGTAGTCCTTTAGTAACATATTGCAGGGGCCCAACACCTGTTTACATGGCCACCCAGGATGCCTAAAAATAGGCCCGACAAATTTGGCAGTGGACCTAATGCCTGCACAGATTGGGTGCAGGCCGTCCCACTGCTAACTTGGTATGCATTATGCCCGTTTTATGCCCCGAAAAACAGGCACAACACATACCAATTTCTACCCCTTGGTCTCCTGCTGGGTAAGGAATAATCAGCTTGGAAGTTGCTTTCTCTATCTGTGTGTGTGTGTCTATTTGGGAGGTGGAACAAAATAAGAAGTTATTACTATTGCAACCCTCACTTCCCACACATCACATCTTACACACTGCATACAAACTATTCGACCATGGCAGCCATACTCTAAACACCTCACAAGGATGTCACTAGCACAATCCCTCTTTCTTGCAGTAGAAAGTCTCACACAACTTGCACCAGGAGGCTGTCACTAGAGGAGGCCGAGCCCACTTGCACATCCTCTCCCTGTGGAAGAAAACGTGCTGGCCATTCCGGGCAGACAGAGAGTAATGGCTGTGGTGAGTGGCAACTACGCCATGTTCTTCGCAGCCTTCAACATGTCATCGATGACGACGAACACCTTGCTAAGGCCATCCCCACGCCTCCACTACTCACCTTCAAGCAGCCGCCTAACCTCAAAAGTACCATCGTCCGCAGCAAATTACCCAGCTGTCAGGAGAACAGCGACCACGACACCACACAACCCTGCCACGGCAACCTCTGCAAGACATGCCAGATCATGAACACAGATACCGTCATCACAAGTGAGGACACTACCCACCAGGTACATGGTACATACTCATGTGACTCGGCCAACGTTGTCTACCTGATACGTTGCAGGAAAGGATGCCCCAGAGCATGGTACATCGGCGAGACCATGCAGACACTGAGACAACGTATGAACGGACACCGCGCAACAATCGCCAGGCAGGATAGTTGCCTCCCAGTCGGGGAACACTTCAGCAGTCAAGGGCATTCAGCCTCGGATCTGCGGGTTAGCGTTCTCCAAGGCGGCCTTCGAGACACACAACGCAAAATCATCGAGCAGAAACTGATAGCCAAGTTCCGCACTCATGAGTACGGCCTCAATAGGGATATCGGGTTCATGTCACGCTACAGAACGTGACTTGACATCGTTGTCTGTCTTTCCAGTTTTTTAAAAAACAAACACAAAAAAACAAACCCCAAAAAGGACGGAGAGAGAGGAAGGGATATGGAGAGAGATCTGCTACAGACAGCAGGATTTGACACGTTGGACTCCCTGGGACACATCTCATTGTCTTGGCTGTGCTCTTGGTGTGTCTTTGATGTAAGGAAAGATTGTATCTCTGTAGTATCTGTGTTTATATTCTGTGAACTTTTGTAGATTCACTCAGTGTAACTTTACCTGAAGAAGGGGCAGGATAGCTCCGAAAGCTTGTAATTTTAAATAAATCTGTTGGACTATAACCTGGTGTTGTGCGACTTCTCATTTCTGTTAAGTATTAGACACAGATGGAATTGAGTTGTTGGATCATTTTTTTTTGTTCTGGATTTGGTGTTGGTGTTAATATTTGTAGTGAAGTGAGGGCAAAACCTATAAGGCTGGATTGAAGGAAGGTAGTCAGATGGTGGTAGTAAGGACGATGGTGATAAGGATTGCGGGAGTGTTGGTGTATTGAGGATGGCAGGGATGGATCATATCAAGCGCTCTTGGATGTGCTGCTCTCTGACAGCTAAGAGCACTGGTGGTCGAAGCTGCTCATGCTTCTGAGGGGGATAGGGTAGATGCTGAGAGGTTGTTCCCCATGGCTGGAGAATTTAGAACTAATGGGCATAGTTTCAGGATAAGGGGTCAGCCATTTAGGACTGAGATGAGGAGGAATTTCTTCACTCTGAGGGTTGTGATTCTTTGGAATTCTCTACCCCAAAGGGCTGTGGATGCTGAATCTTTGAGTATATTCAAGGCTGAGATATACAGATTTTTGGACTCGAGGGGAATCAAGGGATATGGAGATCGGGCGGGAAAGTGGAGTTGAGGTCGAAGATCAGCCATGATCGTATTGAATGGCGCAGCAGGCTCGAGGGGCCGTTTGGCCTATTCCTGCTCTTATTTCTTATGTTCTTATGCTCTTCGTCTTTCTCCTCCGGCTGCACTTCTTGCTGCCCAGGTGGTGGTAAATGCTGGTCGCTCATGATGGCAAAGTTATGCACCAGGCAGCATATGACAACAACAACAACTTATATTTATATAGCACCTTTACCGTAATAAAATGTCCCAAGGAGCTTCAAAGGAGTGTTATCAAAAAAAACAAAATTTGACACCGAGCCATATAAGGAGATGTTAGGGCAGATGACCAAAAGCTTGGTCGAAGAGGTAGGTTTTAAGGAGGAAAGAAGTGGAGAGACGGAGAGATTTAGGGAGGGAATTCCAGAGCTTAGGACCTAGGTAGCTGAAGGCACGACCGTCAGTGGTGGCGCATTTAAAATCGGGGATGTTCAAAAGGCCAGAATAGGAGGAGCGCAGAGGTATGGGGGATTATAGGGCTGGAGGAGATTACAGAGATAAGGAGGGGCGAGACCAGGGAGGGATTTGAAAACAAGGATGAGAATTTTAAAATCGGGGCATTGCTTAACTGGGAGCCAATGTAGGTCAGCAAGCACAGGGGAGATGTGTGAGCAGGGCTTGGAGCGAGTTAGCACACGGGCGGCAGAGTTTTGGATGACCTCAAGTTTATGGAGGGTAGAATGAGAGAGGCCGGCTAGGAGTGCGTTGGAATAGTCAAGTTTAGAGGTGATAAAGGCATAGATGAGGGTTTCGGCAGCAGATAAGTTGAGGTAAAGGCGGAGACAGGCGATATTACGAAGGTGGAAATGGGCGGTCTTAGTGATAGAACGGATAGGCGGTAGGAAGCTCAATTCGTGATCAAATGACACCAAGGTTGCGAACAGACTTGGTCAGCCTTAGACAGTTGCCGGGGAGAGAGATCAGTGGAAAGGGAACGGAGTTTGTGGTGTGAACCGAAGACAATGGCTTTGGTCTTCCCGATAGTTAATTGGAGGAAATTTCTACTCATCCAGTGCTGGATGTCAGACAAACAGTCTGATAGTATAGAGACAGTAGAGGGTTCGAGAGAAGTGGAGGAGAGGTAGAGCTGGGTATCATCAGCGTACATGCAAAAACTCACGTTGTGTTACCGGATGATGTCACCGAAGGGCAGCATGTAGATGAGAAATAGGAGGGGGCCAAGGATAGATCCTTGGGGGACACCAGAGGTGACAGTGCAGGATCGAGAAGAGAAGCCACTGCAGGTGATTCTATGGTTACGGATGGAAAGATAGGAGTGAAACCAGGCGAGTGCAGTACCATCCAGCTGGACGATGGTGGAGAGGCGTTGGAGCAGAATTATGTGGTCAACCGTGTCAAAGGCTGCAGACAGGACGAGAAGGGATAGATTACCTTTGTCGCAGTCAATTAAGATGTCATTTGTGACCTTGGTAAGAGCAGTTTCAGTACTGTGACGGGGCGGAACCCTGATTGGAGGGATTCAAACAAGGAGTTCTGGTAAAGATGGGCACGGATTTGGGAGGCGACAACACGTTCAAGAACTTTGGAGAGGAAAGGGAGGTTGGAGATGGAGCGGTAGTTTGCAAGAACGGAGGGGTCAAGGGTTGGTTTTTTGAGGAGAGGCATGACGACGGCAGATTTGAAGGAAAGGGGGACAATACCGGAGGAGAGAGAACTGTTAACAATATCCGCTAACATGGGAGCCAGGAAAGAGTTGGGTTGTCAGCAATTTAGTAAGAATAGGGTCGAGAGAGCAGGAGGTCGGTCTCATTGACAAGATGAGCTTTGAAAGGGCAAGAGGGGACATAGGAGAGAAATATGCAAATTTAGGGTTAGGGCAGGGGGAAAACCAAGAGGCAGTAAGGTTCGGTGGGCTAGGGGAAAGGAGGGAATTGAAATCAGAAGCAGTTGAACGGATGTTGTCGATCTTTTTAACAAAGAATTCCATGAGCTCTTCACATTTATTGCTGGAGGTGAGAGAGGAGGAGGCAGGGGAGGGTGGTTTGAGAAGACAGTTAGTGGTGAAGAGAAGCTTGGTATCATTTTTGCCATCCTGGATGATTTTAGAATAAACGGCAGTTTTAGTGATGGACAGCAGGACCTGGTAGTTATATGATCTAGCCAAATCTGGTGATGGATGATTAGACCAGTTGTCCGCCAAAGACGTTCAAATCTGCGTCCCTTCAACTTAAGGGAGCGGAGATGAGGAGTACACCAGGGGAACGACTAGGGTGAGAGACTGTAATGTTTTAGTGGGGACAAGGGCATCAAAGGTGGTGGAGTGGGTGTATTTATTAAGTCAGTAGCTGCAGAGATGTCATGAAGAATTGTAGGCTAAAGGCTAGGTAGTTGGGAATTAGAAAGTGCGGCGGTAAAGGACTTCAGGGAGAGTTTTTTTCAGGGGCGGATACAAAAAGAAGTGGGCTTAGGAAGGAGAAGGGGAATGTGGATAGAGAGTGATATAAGGTACTGGTCAGATATTGCCTTATCGGTTATGGAGAAGAGGGAGCAAGAAGAGTTGAGGTGGAGGTTGAAATCACTGAGGATGAGAAATCACTTGGTGCAGAGGCAGAGGGAGGAAAGCATAGAAGATATCTCATTGAGAAAATTGGTGTGGTATTTGGGTGCGCGGTACAGAATAAGGATTTTAAAAGAGAGACGTGAAGGGTGGCACAAGGTGAGATGCTCGAAGGAGGAGAAGTTGCCGGAGGAATAGGGAGACAGACCAAGGTGTGAGTTAGATATAAGGGCTACACCACCACCACGGCGGTTTGGGCGTGAAATATGGTGGAAGGTATAGCCAGGTGGGGAAGCTTCAATTAGGGGAAAGGTGTCATCACCCCTCAACCATGTCTCCGTCAATGCCATGGTGTCAATTTGATCGTCCACAATAAGGTCATGGATGACAAGGCCCTTGTTTACAAGTGAAGGTACATTTTGAAGGGAAATGCGGAGAGGGCGATCATACCTAATTTACTGGCGTAGTCCAGAGGGGCAGAGCATGGGGGGACAGGGAGGAGGTTGGTGAGATTAGCTTGCAGCAGGCGCTTAGGGTGGGGAGAGAATAAGATAGGTCAATTTGAGTTGCTGCTAGCTGCTAGCTCAGTGAGCGTTTCGAAGGCTGCCAAGAGAGGCACAGAAGGAAATGTGGAATTATTTAGGAGGGAGTCAAGCCTTGGCGGCAGCAGGAAAGTAAAAGAAAAGTGAGTATTGGAGAATAGGGATTAGTGATGGTAGATTACATGACGGCAGAGAAAAAAAAGGAGGCATGAAGGCCAGGGGAGGGTAATGAAGAAAGAGGAAAAAGGGAAAGATAGAAGTGATGGAACTTGGGTCCGGAGCGGCAGCCAAAACGCGCACGCGGATGGACACGGGGGTTAAGTTACAAAGGCATGATTAAATGATAGATTATAAAGCAATATTAGAGTTATTCTGAAAAAGTTAATGTAGCCAATGACCCATAGATGTCAGGTGCTGAGACAATGAATTAAAGTATTTCTTGAGATCGGGTAGAAATAAAAATAGAATATTGTCCGTTGTCGATGCCGGTTGATCAAAAGATGTAGTGAGAAGTTCCAATTCATGTTGTTCCAACTGTCAATAAGGTAAGGTTCTTAAATTCTATAAATATAAATGAAGATTCTATAAAGAGACAGTTTGAAAGAAAATCTTGAAGCAAGTTTCTCAAAAATACACCAAAAATCCTGAACAACTAAGGGAGAAATCAGAAATCGACAGGAGCCATGATCAATATCAGTAACAATAACGAAGTCAGTTTCAAAGTGATACAGCAACAGCTGAGGTGAAACCAATCAATGACAGAGTCCCGTTGAACAAATGACAATCTAAATAACTGTTAGAAAAAGTTAGGCTTTTTCTTCAGGATCCCCTTGAACCTGGCGTACCTCCTCCCGGTGGATGCGCATGGTGGGCGGGGTGGGCCCAGCCACGAATTTGGATACATGGTTGGATACAAGGCTGTACTGCAAGGTTCCTTCCGGGAGGTCCAGGCAGCGAAAGCGTTGCTTGAGCACAATAACTGTCTGCTCAATGACATTTCTGGTGGCAGCATGACTCCAGTTGTAGGTTACCATTGCAGCTCTGCCCGGGTTCCTGACAGGACTCATGATCCATGTCTGGAGGGGATACCCCTTGTCGCCCAGTAGCTAGCCTGTGACTGACAGCCTGGTTGGAATAAAGACGGCACAGAAGACTGGCACAGCATGAATGAATCATGACTGCTGCTGGGACATCGGGCACAGACCAGCATGATGCGCTGCCTGTGACCACAAACAAGCTGGATGTTGAGGGACTGGAATTCTATTCAGAAAGATTTCAGGAAGGTGATGGAGAGCACGCAGAGGAATATGGGTGCAGTCTATGGCACCCTGCAACCTGGGGAAGCCTGCAATGTGGGCGAAGCCCAGAGCTCTCTCGTTCTACTTCGCTCTGTTTCTTCTGGCATAGAGCCTCGATGACCTTCCTGATACAACAGTGGATTGCAAACTGGGAGAGGTCGCTGATGTCATCTGCTGCAGCCTTGAAGGAGCCTGTTGCACAAAAGTTAAGGGCCACGGTGACGTTGACAGCCACAGGCAGTGCTGCCCATGTCTTGGTTCGAGACTTCAGTTGTGGCTGCAGCAGGTGACAGCTTGGTGATAGCCTCCTTTGTGAAGCGAAGACATCAGAGACATTACTCCGCAGTGAAGTTCATCTTGGAGATGTGCTCCCTGAAGACCCGCTGTGGGTATGACCTCTTCTCTCAGATGGTCCTCTCTTTCCTGTCTTCTTGGCTGCTCCCCCTCATCATCCAACCCCAAAGGCCTCTGGAAAAGCTGCTACTGAAAATAAAGAAAGCAGAAATCAGTAGAAATATTTTACAATGGATACGTAAATGATTGACTGAAAGAACCCAGAGGGTGGTGCTAAAGCAATTGTCATCAGCCTGGGAAAATGTTACCAGTGGGGTTCCACAGAGATCTGTTTTGGGACCTTCTTATGACCTCTTTTGTTTAATATCTATATAAACTATCTAGAGCTAGGAGTCACAAGCACAGTGGCTAAATTTGAAGATGATACAAAGCCACTGAACTGCAAATCTGAACAGGATAAGCTACAGGAGGATTTGAACATACTTAGGAATTATGCAGCCAGGTGGCAGATGAAATTCAATATAAAGAAATCCCAATGCTTCATATGGGGACAAACGATCTAGGAAGAGACTTTTACTTAAATGGAAAGGAAATAATGTGTATGGAAAATGAACGAGAACTGGGGGTCCTGGTTGAAGCTATCACAACAATGCTCGGTGGCAGTTAACAAAGCAAATCAGATATTGGGATGTTTTCAAAGGTCAATATTGAGCCAAAATAGTGAGATAATCCTGCCACTTTATAAATCATTGGTGTGACCGCACTTAGAATACTGTGTGCAGTTCTGGTCGCCGCAGTGCAAAAAGGATATTGCAGCTCTTGAAAGGATACAGAAGAGGGCAACCAGAATGATTGCGGGGATAGAGGAATTGGATTATGACAAGCTATTATGTAAATTGGGCATGTTCTCTCTGAAAAAGAGAAGGTTGAGAGGTGATATGATTTTTGTTTCTAGGATTCAAAATCGGACTAGATAATAGCGACCATGACAAGCTGTTTTATCTTGTCCAGAAGAGTAGAACCAGAGGACACGGCCTACGCTTGAAGGGGGGGTAAATACAAAATGAATCTACAGAAGCATTATTTCAGAGAGTGAGTGGTAAATCTATGGAACAGGCTCCCTGGGGAAGACGGTGGAAGCAGATAGTGGTGACTCATTCAAATGCGAATTAGATAGATTTCTTTCAGAAAATATTTTGAAATACAGTATATGAGTAATTTGAGACATGACTATATGGTAAGTGTAGCATGCTTGGGACAAACAGGAGACTTTGCATCTATAGTTCCCAAAGCTTTCCACCAATGGGGGTTATCCTCACCTCATGTCTGGGTCTGTTGTAGACTAATTGATAGAGAGTGAATGTGATTAGTCAACAACAATAAGAACTTGCATTTAATATAGCACCTTTAACGTAGTAGAACGTCCCAAAGTGCTTCACAGGAGCATTATCAAACAAAATCTGACACCGAGACATATAAGGGGATATTAGGGCAGATGACCAAAAGCTTGGTCAAAAAGGTAAGTTTTAAGGAGTGTCTTAAGGGACAAAAGAGAGTTAGAGAGCAACGTTCCCTCTAATTTTTTTATGCGTGGTCCCTTTAAATTTGCTGCAAGGCCGCACATGCGCAGTATCTTTACCAGCGGCAACAGCTGGTGAGCGGCCGCGCACCTTAGACGAACATTGATAGAGAGGCGATTCCAGAGTTTAGGTCCTCGGCAGTTGAAGGCACGGCCTCCAATGGTGGAGCGATTAAAATCAGGGATGCGAAAGAGGCCAGAATTGGAGCAGCGCAGATATCTCGGAGGGTTGTAGGGCTGGAGGAGGTTATAGAGATAGGAGGGGTGAGGCCATGGAGGCCATTATTGTATCATGCGACGACCAGGATGGGTAGAAGGCGAACTAGATGGATCTTGGTCTTTTCTTTGTCTAGCAATTCCTGTTTCTAATTCTGGCAATTTAGTTAACTAACTGGTACTGATGCATCCTGGGATATTGAAACTCTGCAACCCTAACTGCACATTCCTTTGTCCCTTTTTTTTCTTTTAGTGCACACAAACAAATAAACTGTAACTTAACTTAAAACATTAAAAGAAACTTAATAAATTAAATTAAAATTTTGGTGCGGGGGGGGGTGCTTATGCACTCGTCCCTCCGGTGCCCACTGGTCGCGGAAGGCCTCGAGCGTACCGGCGGACACCGCGTGCTCCATCTCCAGGGCTACCCATCATCTCACTGATATACAGCACCATCTTAATTTTCTGTTAAGCATTTTGTAGCTCATTCAATCCATTAATCAACTGCCTGTGATTGATATAGTTATTCATTCTCAACTGTCACTTCCTCCTAAATGTTGACTAATTTACAGAGAATGTACAGCACAGAAACAGGCCATTCGGCCCAACAGGTCTATGCTAGTATGCTGGTGTTTATGCTCCACATAAGCCTCCTCCACCCTGATTCATCTAGCTCCATCAACTATTCCTTTCTCCCTCATGTGTTTATCTAGCTTCCCCTTAAATGCATCTATGCTATTCGCCTCAACTACTCAATTTACTGTGCATTTTGTTTTTATTTCAAATGATTATATTTTTTCTCTTTCTCCCTCCCCTTTCTATTGGGCTATACACAGTATTACATTCAGACTAGATTCGCCTCTTTCTGCTCTTTATTAATTGGAAACTGGGTCTCATCAACCCAAATTAATAGGGGGTCGTTCGGCCCGATTGCCTGCCTCTCTTCCGCGGCCATGTTCGCGCCCGGGTGGCCCTGGAGATGGAGCATGCGGTGTCCGCCGGCACGCTTGAGTTTTTCCGCGACCGGTGGGCGCCGCGGGGACTGGAGTGCATCGTCACCCCGGACTACCAAATTTTAATTTGATTTGTTAAGTTTCCTTTAAAGTTTTATTTAGTTACAGATAATTGATTGGTTTGATCAAAATAGTCAACCCAAATTAATCCAACAAAAGTGCCCTCTTCCCCACTCCTTTTAAAAAGGGGCACAAACACCCAAATCATTAAAAAAAAGGAAACGTATTCGCCTCTCACCTAAGTTGACCTGTTAGCTTTGCCTTTCAAAGCCCGCGGCAGTTTAAACTGTTGAAAAGGTTTCCCTCTCAGCAGTTTACAATAGGGTTTCATGTGCAAGTTTCCATAACGGCTGGTATTCTTAATCTGGTTTTAATCCGCATGACTAAATTTTCCCCATTTAAATTGAACGAGTTCAAACTGCTGGCAGGGGAGAGAAGCGGCGCAGTTTCCTCCCGGGATTGCGAAAAGGCCCCCAATAAAAACAGGCCGAGCGGCGGCCGCTGACGTAGCTGGCGTCCTGTTTCCTGCGCGAGAGAGGCCGGCGGGCGGCGGCGCCTTTGAAGCGCGTCTGTTTAACGGGTGTGCGCGCGTGTGTCGCCGTTTAACGGAAAGGTCAGTCTCTAACGGCTCCACAGAGAGCCGACAGGAGCTTTCATTTGGAGGGGGAAGAGAAAAGGTGGGGTGAATAAGAGATTAAAATATTCACACACATTTTGTATGCAAATATATAAAAAAAAACACCGGTGTTTGTTGTTGCAGGTTGCTGAGTAATCATGGGACCGCGCGAGTTTCTAAACTGGCAGAATTCTGGCTGTTGCGGGTTTTTCTTTTCACTTCTTCTTTTGGTGACATATTTTTTCGGTCTTGTTCCGAAGAGCCAGGTAGCTCCACAGGGTTAGAGCGAAATGGTACAACAATGTTGCCCGTTTAACAATTCCAGATTTCCCCTCCTGAATTCGAGGTAAAACAATAAGATGTTTGCGTGAGCAGGAGTTTATTTCTTGCCGCCATTTTGCTGCAGTGAAAGTAAAAACTTACTTTAAAAATATATATATTTATATAGAAAGTTTCTTCTGTTAACAAGCAAACGATTTTATGCAACCAGCAAAGTGACCGTCGTCGCTGGTCTCTGATTGAACTGTTCAGAAAGTTACCTGAAGGTGAATTTTTTTTTTAGTTTTCATTCAATTGACGAAACAAAACGTTGCTGTGATGTGCAGCCCACCAGTAGATTACTACTTACATACTACATACATACAGATGAAAACGCAAGGCACCAATCAACATAACTTTTGCCTCTTTAAGCAAGTCACCAAGCAATTCCTGGACTTTTTTTGAAATGTGTTTTCTACCGCACCAGATTGTAACGGGTTGTAGTTTAATCGATAGGTTAGTGTTCTGCAGTGAAAGACCTGAACTGCCAGCCCTCTGTCAGCTTTTATAACAGAGACTCGAATTATTGCCTATGACGTTCGTGTTTTCCAAAATTGCCGAATATTCCCTCCTTTGGTTGAAATGGACGTGCCTGGTGACGACAGTGTTGGTAATAGAATCATAGAAAGTTACAGCACCGAAGGAGGCCATTTTGGCCCATCGTGTCCGTGCCAGCCAACAAAGCCATCCAGCCTAATCCCACTTCCAGGTCCATAGCCCTGCAGGTTACAGCATCCCAAGTGCACATCCAAGTACTTTTTAAATGTGGTTAGGGTTTCTGTCTCTACCACCCTTTCAGGCAGTGAGTTCCAGACCCCCACAACCCTCTAGGTGAAGAAATTTCCTCTCAAATCCCCTCTAAACCTTCCACCAATTACTTTAAATCTGTGCCCCCTGGTTTTTGACCATTCTGTTCAGGGAAATCGGTCCTTTCTATCCACTTTATCTAGGCCCCTCATAATTTTTTTACACCTCAATAAGGTCTCCCCTCAGCCTCCTCTGTTCCAAGGAAAACAAACCCATCCTATCCAGTCTTTCCTCCAGCTAAGATTCTCTACTCCTGGCAACATCCTTGTAAATCTCCTCTGTACCCTCTCTAGTGCAATCACATCTTTCCTGTAAAGTGGTGACCAGAACTGCACGCAGTACTCTAGCTGAGGCCTAACTAGTGTTTTATACAGTTGAAGCATAACCCCCAAAGCAGTTTCTAATCCTAACCACTAACTTCAATCGTGAGGTGTCAATTGCCTGACGCAGCTAAAAATTGCGTAGCTGACTTGCTGTGCTGTTAATTAGGTTTGTGCATTTGCTGCAGCTTTGACCTGCTAAACTCCTCCCTCACCTCTGCCTGCGATGCCCTCTTTTCTACAAAGTCACTCATCACAGCCCCCTGTTACAGTTCCCACCTTTTGAAAGCAGTAGAGACTGTTCACACCTGATGAACAGATAGTTATGAAGTCCACTACAACATTGCTGCATTCCCAAATCCTCCCATTGCTGCAGGCTCAGCCTCGAGGACAAGAACAATTCACAATTCCTTTTCTTCCTTTAACCGTGTTCCCAAACCCCAAGCCATTCTTTTCTGTGGGCTTCTTTGTAAGATTGAGATTGTTTACTTTGGGTTTCTCCTCCTTCCCTCCCCCACCCTGCTGCTGTACCAACTACCTCCTGAGCCGGCACTTATCTTAATCCTTCTAACTTTGCCTCCTTTCTCATTTCCTTTCCCCTCCTACTTGTCTCTTATGAAACCCTTCTCCTTCCCCCTTTTTCTCTCTCTTCTCTTCCCCCACCCCCCAGTAAAATTCCTGACCACGCAACTACTTTTGCCAGCCCCAAATGCTTGTTGGCATTGTTTAAAACTTCTTTCAGCCACTGTCATTCAATTCAAAATTGTGAACATTACCCCCCAGCCACCCCTCCTCAAAAAGCCCATCTGTGACCTATCTATCGCCTTCCATTATTCTAGATGAAGGGACCGAGTGTACTGTATCCAAGTTTGCTGACGATACAAAGCTAGGTGGCACAGTAAGCTGTGAGGAGAACACAGAGTCTGCAAAGCGATATAGATAGAGTAAATGAGTGGGCAGTAAGGTGGCAGATGGAGTATAATGAAGGGAAATTTGAGGTTATTCACTTTGGTAGGAAGAGTAGAAAACCAGAATATTTTTTAAATGCTGAGAAACTTTTAAATGTTGTTCAGAGAGATTTGGGTGTCCTTGTGCAAGAAATACAGAAAGCTAGCATGCAGGTACAGCAAGCAATAAGGAAGGCAAATGGCATGTTGGCCTTTATTGCAAGGGGGTTGGAGTATAAGAGTAAGGAAGTCTTGCTACAATTGTTACAGGCCCTTGGTAAGTCCACACCTGGTGCACAGTTTTGGGGTCTCATCTAAGGAAGGATATACTTGCCTTGGCAGCGGTGCAACAAAGGTTCACTAGATTGATTCCTGGGATGAGAGGGCTATCCTATGATGAGAGATTGTGTAGAATGGGCTTATACTCTCTGGAGTTTAGAAGAATGAGAGGTGATCTCATTGAAACTTACAAGATTCTGAAGGGGATTGATAGGGTAAATGCTGAGAGGTTGTTTCCCCTGGCTGGAGTGTCTAGAACTAGGGGGCATAGTCTCAGCATAAGGGGTAGGCCATTTAAGACTGAGATGAGGAGGAATTTCTTCACTCAGAGGGTTGTGATTCTTTGGAATTCTCTGCCCCAGAGGGCTGTGGATGCTGAGTGAGTATATTCAAGGCTGAAATAGATAGATTTTTGGACTCTAGGGGAATCAAGGGATATGGAGATCGGGCGGGAAAGTGGAGTTGAGGTCGATGATCAGCCCAGATCTTATTGAATGGCAGAGCAGGCTCGAGGGGCCATATGGCCTACTCGTGCTCCTATTTCTTATGTTATGGTTTATGTTCAATCACTAAAGTCGTCTTCTCTAAGGTCCTTGAATATGTTGTGTGTGTTTTATTAGTGGTGCCCTCTTCAGATTGAGGAGCCACTTGTGCTGATTTATGTCCCAGTGACACTGGGTTACAAAGTGCCACCTTCTTTGGTCCAATTAAAACAGTCCTAACCCTCACGCAAAGGCTTAGTGCCCACTCCTTTTCTCTGTGGAACTTTTCTTTAACATTAAAGGTGTTATATAAATGAAAGTCAGTATATAAATAAAAATTCAATTGGCACCTTGCTTTACTTTGTGCAATTCACTCAATTGTATAAATTGTTACAAATGTTGGTAAATAAACCTGATCTTTATCCATAAACACTTGCATTTTGTTTTTTCCTAAATTTAAGTGACCATGGATAACTGACTTCTGGCCGGTTGCTCACGACGTAAACAAATTTGATAAACTATTTTAAAATTAAGTAACGGGATAATTTTTTTATTTTTAGGTTTCTGCTGTTTCAATTTAAGGGAAATGTTGATTACTGTGTTAGCTGATAGTGACCTTCAATTTATGAAGAAATTATTACATGAATTAATGTGGCATTGTTGATGCAGTTTTCCTGCTGTGAGCCATGATTCCACTTTTGCATGTACAGAATAGACTGTGTCTGTATTACCACTTGCCTCCAGCCTGAAGCTGTTTGTACCCAGCAGTATGCGGTAGTGATTGCAACCTTGCCTTAGAGTTTGTTTAGAAAAAGTGCCCACACTTATCAATGCACTCTAATTGCTAAAATTCCAATCCATGGTATTTCTGAGCAACATGGCCCATTTTTAAACCGCATTATTAATTATGCTTAGTTACTGTGGCGCTTCTAATGAGCTCCTGCTGAAGTAAACTGGTACTTGGATTCCTGATTGCAGACTAGCAATATTCCAGAGAGTGCAGATTGATGGTTTATAATACTTATGGGGAAATACCAGTGCAAGCAACAACTGATTTGCCTGGGTACAAAAATGTTGTGTTGGGTGGAGAGGAAAGGAACCTGGAAGTATTTTTTTTTTAAAAAAATATTCGTTCATGGGATGTGGACGTCGCTGGCAAGGCCCGCATTTATTGCCCATCCCTAGTTGCCCTTGAGAAGGTGGTGGTGAGCCACCGCCTTGAACCGCTGCAGTCCGTGTGGTGAAGGTACTCCCACAGTGCTGTTAGGTACGGAGTTCCAGGATTTTGACACGGCGATATACTTCCAAGTCAGGATGGTGTGTGACTTGGAGGTGGTGGTGTTCCCATGCGCCTGCTGCCCTTGTCCTTCTAGGTGGTAGAGGTCGCAGGTTTGGGAGGTGCTGCCGAAGGAGCCTTGACGAGTTGTTGCAGTACATCTTGTGGATGGTACACACTGCAGCCACGGTACGCCGGTGGTGGAGGGAGTGAATGTTTAAGGTGGTGGATGGGGTGCCAATCAAGCGGGCTGCTTTGTCCTGGATGGTGTCGAGCTTCTTGAGTGTTGTTGGAGCTGCACTCATCCAGGCAAGTGGAGAGTATTCCATCACACTCCTGACTTGTGCCTTGTAGATGGTGGAAACGCTTTGGGGAATCAGGAGGTGAGACACTCGCCACAGAATACCTAGCCTCTGACCTGCTCTTGTAGCCACAGTATTTATGTGGCTGGTCCCATTAAGTTTCTGGTCAATGATGACCCCCAGGATGTTGATGGTGTGGGATTTCGTAATGGTAATGCTGTTGAATGTCAAGGGGCGGTGGTTAGACGCTCACATTTTGCAGATAGTCATTGCCTGGCACTTGTGTGGCGCAAATGATACCTGCCCCTTATCAGCCCAAGCCTGAATGTCGTCCAGGTCTTGCTGCATGCTGGCATGGACTGCTTCATTATCTGAGGAGTTGCGAATGGCACAGAACACTGTGCAGTCATCAGCGAACATCCCCATTTCTGACCTTATGATGGAGGGAAGGTCATTGACGAAGCAGCTGACAATGGTTGGGCCTAGGACACTGCCCTGAGGTGATGTCCTGGGGCTGTGATGATTGACCTCCAACCACCACAACCATCTTCCTCTGTGCTAGGCATGACTCCATCCAGGGGAGAGTTTTCCCCCCGATTCCCATTGACTTCAGTTTTACTACGAAAGAAAGAAAGACTTGCATTTATATAGCGCCTTTCATGACCACCAGATGTCTCAAAGCACTTTACAGCCAATGAAGTACTAGGGCTCCTTGATGCCGCGCTCGGTCAAATGCTGCCTTGATGTCAAGGGCAGTCCCTCTCACCTCACCTCTGGAATTCAGCTCCTTTGTCCATGTTTGGACCAAGGTTGTAATGAGGTCTGGAACTGAGTGGTCCTAGTGGAACCCAAACTGGGCATCAGTGAGCAGGTTATTGGTGAGTAAGCGCTGCTTGATAGTACTGTCGATGACACCTTCCATCACTTTGCTGATGATTGAGAGTAGATTGATGGGGCGGTAATTGGCCGGATTGGATTTGTCCTGCTTTTTGTGGACCGGACATACCTGGGCAGTTTTCCACATTGTCTGATAGATGCCAGTGTTATATCTGTACTGGAACAGCTTGGCTAGAGGCGTGGCTAGTTCTGGAGCACAAGTCTTAAGCACAACAGCCGGGATGTTGTCGGGGCCCATAGCCTTTGCTGTATCCAGTGCGCTCAGCCGTTTCTTGATAACATGTGGAGTGAATCGAATGGCTGAAGTCTGGCTTCTGTGGTGGTGGGAACCTCAGGAGGAGGCCGATATGGATCATCTACTCGACACTTCTGGCTGAAGATGGTTGCAAACGCTTCAGCTTTGTCTTTTACACTCACGTGCTGGGCTCCACCTTCATTGAGGATGGGGATATTCATGGAGCCTCCTCCTCCCATTAGTTGTTTAATGGTCCACCACCATGTCGGACTGCAGAGCTTTGATCTGATCGTTGATTGTGGGATGGCTTAGCTCTGTCTATAGCATGCTGCTTCTGCTTTTTAGCATGCATGTAGTCCTGTGTTACAGCATCCCCAGGTTGGCACTGCATTTTTAGGTACGCCTGGTGCTGCTCCTGGCATGCTCTTCAGCACTCCTTATTGAACCAGGGTTGGTCCCCTGGCTTGATGGTAACAGTAGAGTGAGGGATATGTCGGGCTACAAATTGTGGTGGAATACAATTCTGCTGCTGCTGATGGCCCAAAGCGCCTCATGGATGCCCAGTTTTGAGCTGTTAGATCTGTTCTGTTCTGAATCTATCCCATTTAGCACGGCGTTAGTGCCACACAACACGATGGAGGGTGTCCTCGGTGTGAAGACGGGACTTCATCTCCAGAATGACTCTGCGGTGGTCACTGCGACCAATGTTGTCATGGACAGATGCATCTGCGACAGGTAGATTGGTGAGGACGAGGTCCTCACGATGGGGGATATGTCTCAGGAATTCAATCTTGTGATTGTTTCCTTCTGAGGTGATTTTAAACCTGTGATTGTATTCATCAGCATTCTTTCTTATAGAAATGTTCACGTTCAGTCTGTCCATAACTTAATGAAAACCTCAGTTTGTCCAAATCAAATTACTTTAAATTTGTAGTTTATAGTAGATTATATGATAGTTCCTCTTTTCTTAATTCATTGGGTGATTAGTTTTTTGATTGAGTATTTGCAGAAAGATGCTCATAATCCCTTTTGTATCCTAGAGAACGTAAATTAGAAACCCATTGGATACAATATTTATCCAGTACATTAATTCAGCGAAAGGACTGTAGATTGTATTTTATGTAAATAAATGTCAAGGTAAGAATGCTTTCAAAAATAGGAATACAAATGGAATGGATTAAGACTGTTCAGCATGTCATGATCTCTCGCAGAGCAATATAAATTCTTGGTTTGGCCCAAGTTGTGCTCTGAACGTAACGATAGCTTTAACTGGTTTGGGTCCTCTACTCATTCGGAGTTGCTGAGAGAACTTTCTGTTCATCTTCAGCATTTTATTTCTATAGGTGCACGGGTGAATAAAAGTGTTTTAAACAGGGAGTACATTTTATTGCACTTATTTAAAATGGAAATGGTTCTGTAAAAATCGTATCTCATGGGCTGTACAGTGTAGTCTGTATAAATAGTGTATATTTGACAATCCAAATGTTCTTATTTGTAAATGAATGATGAGGTTAACAGACTTTAGCTTATCTTGATGGATTTATAACTTTTAAGTTGCTAGAATTATATGCGTAACATTTTATGAAGGCTAATTGGCTCAGAGTTATGAAATGCACCTAATGGAACTTTTGAATGTCACAATTTGAGAATGGTTGCAATGCTGGGACAGAGTTCCTCCATCTGCTAAATTAGTAAATCAAATTTCCATTTCAGTTAACAAGCCACTAATGTGATTATTGTGACTCATTTCACAGATCTAATTTGTAACATGTTGGAACCATTAGTCACTCAATTTTGATCCTCGAGCACAATTTTTTTTTCCGATTTGACTATATCTGCCAAAGGATTTTTTTTATTTCTAGGTATACTGTGGT
The DNA here is from genome assembly GCA_030390025.1 of Squalus acanthias. Classification (NCBI taxonomy): domain Eukaryota; kingdom Metazoa; phylum Chordata; class Chondrichthyes; order Squaliformes; family Squalidae; genus Squalus; species Squalus acanthias. The sequence continues at coordinate 13,853,469 of CM059439.1, forward strand.
TCTTATGGACTGTTTTGCTATTTGATTCGTGTGGCTTTTAATTATAAATTAATACAAAATCCTAAACAAAGCTTACTTACCAGACAGCCTGTAGTTGGAGGTGCTTGAAAGATTTCTTCAAATCAAATCTTTGAATTATACATGGAAACAACTAGCTGTTTGCATTGCAGCTATGGATCTCTGATGATCAAGGGGATGGTAAGATCTTCCAGAAATGTAGTTTAAAATATTCTTGTGGGATAATTTTATTTTAATCAAACATGTCCACCCCCATACTATACTGCTTAACAAATTTTTGATTTTCCAACATTTTTTATATGCTACCATGCTATAATCTGTTTTGGATCACGCTGGAAATTTTCCATTTTTCACACTTGAGAAATAATAGCCCATATGGATCGGGGTTAAAGGTATATAATAACTTTAAACTTATTTAACAGTATTAACCATAGTATCATATGAAATAAAACCAGAACATGCTTGACTTGTACAACAGGTTGGTCAACATCTAAAAGAGAAAAATAGGTTAATCTTTCAGATGCGATCTTTCAGTTTTGATGACTTGTAATTGAAGGAGCCCAGCTTTTCAGGTACTGAAGAACATGTTGGGCACTTTCACGATTTTCTGATTTTACGTTCAATATGTCTTGTTAGTTGTCTGCTGTTGTTCTTGTTAGCTGTCTTTATGACAGATAATCTCAAAGTCTATGCCAGTTTAGACTTGATAGCATTCCCATACAAAATGGTGTCATTGGAAACATTAATCTGGAAGTGAAGGAATTTTGGGGCGGAGGAAAATGTCATAAGTTATTCAAATCTAGTAAGAGATCTTTAAGGAGTTCTAACTTCAAATAAATCAATTTGGAAATTACAAAAGATATAGTTTAGTCTAGCACAGCTCACGTGAGAAATACAGAAAAAAGAAACACTGTATATATGTTCTATGCAAAAGAATATTTTGGCAATCAATTTGGCCGACAGGGAGCCAGTGGAATTTGATGAGGACAGGTGATGGATGTGTGGGACTGTGTATGGGAGAAGACTTGGGCTGCAGACATCTGGATTAGCTGAGAATATTTGACATCAGTCTTGATGAGGGTTGCAGCAGAGGGATTAAGGGGAGTAATGAGGCATTGTTTTTGGATGTGGATGGAAGTAGGCTTGACTGGTTGGATGTGGCGTTTTAAAGCTCAGCGGCAAATAGAAGTTGTGCACCAAGAGATTCAGCGTAAGTGGGCAGCCAGGAAAGGGTGATAGAGTCAGAGCATGGCTCATAGTTGCTAGCAAGAGGTGACTGTTGGGTTTACTGATGCAGAGCTTTAGGAGATTTCAACTCTGGCACTTGATGTCTGACAGGCAGTTGAGTATTACAGTAACAGTCCTAGAGTCAGTGTTGGTCAAGTAGAATTGGGCATGATCAGTGTACATGTTGAAGTTGATCCTATTGCTAGCAGATAATGCTGTCAATGAAAAAAGGGTGTGAACCAAAAATGGTGTCCCTGTGGCATACCAGAAATTTGGGAATTGGAGATCAAAATTGAAGACGTGTAATTGTATTGGAAAGATTAAAGGTGGAATCAACTGTGCCATGGTTAGGCACCATAGATAATGGGTTGTTCCACAATGTCTTAAGGCAGCAGAGAGGTTGAAAATGGGGGGAGGAGGCAGTGAGTTTTGTTGTCCGTCACACATGTTGGTGATTTTCTAGGTAGGAAATGAGATTGGAGCAATGCTCATTAGAGATGGGTGCATTGGGTAGCATGATGCATTCAGGAACTTCGACAAAGACAGCAGGTTAGAGATGGTATGGTAGTTTACATAGTGGTCAAGGATGAACTTTTTAAACAATGGAATGTTGCATGGTTTTGAAAAGAGTAGAGACCATCCCTCTAGGGAGAGGTTCATTGCGCCAGCAAGCATATGTAGTTTGGTGCTTGTAACATTCATTTTCCCAGTGGTACCAGCAAAGTTACCACCGAAGTCGAGCTATTGTAAACAGTTAATTAATATCTAAAAGAAAAGCTCATTTAAATTTAGTGTACATAATGGATATAAGAGAATGAGTTCATGGATTTCAACACCATCTTTCCTGCTGTCTCCATCACCACTTCTCCTCGCTACCTGGACCCTAGTATTTTGCAATTTCTCCCCAGTCATTGCCCCTGCCTTCTCTAAGCTTCTCTTCCATGAGATGCCTCCTGCTCCCTAATCTCCTCCCCATTCAACTTCCCTTCCTCACCTTCCATGTTAGGTGATATCAATGAGTAACATTCTCTCTTTAAAGCTGCTGTCATCAACCCCTTACTCAAAAAAAAAACCCCACTCATGACCCATCCGTGCTCTAACTAACTATAGCTCAATCTCCAAACTTCCTGTCCTCTCCTAACCCTCGAATATGTTGTTGTCATCTTCCAGTTCCATGCCCATGTCTCAAAAATCTATTGAATTCCCCTCAGTCTGGTTTCTGTGAGACCCATCGCACTGAAACAGCCCTAAGCTTGACTGCACACTCTATGATTGACTGTGGTATGCTATCCATCTGTAGTCTTTGACCTCTTTGCAGTATGTGATGTGGTTGGCCATGGCATCCTTCTCCAATGTACCTCATCCGTTGTCCAGCTCCATGGGAATGCATTGCATGGGTTCATTCCTACCTATCCAAATGCAGCCAACGCATCTCCAACTATAGCTTTTCTTCCATTGCCTGCGACATCACTTCAGAGTCCCCTAACGATCCATCCTTAGCCTCCTCCACTACCCTAGCTATATGCTGCCCCTCGGTGATATTGTCTGCAGATATGGGGTCAGTTTCCACATGTACCGCTCTATCACTACTCTCATACTGTTGGACTACTTGTCCGACATCCAGTCCTCCAGCTCCACATGAGGAAGACTGAAGCTATCATCTTCAGCTCCAGCTATAGACTTGGCATCCTTGACAGTCAGAGATTGAGCCAGACAGTTTGCAACTTTGGTGTCTTATTTGGTCTTTAACTAAGCATATATCGGCCTTCATCATCTCCAGATTCAACTACGCCAATATGTTCCTTGCTGGCCTCTCTTCCTCCACAAACTCCTATTTGTCCAAAACTGCTCATATCCTGTCTGGCACTAAGTCCCACTCACCCATCATCCTCATTGATTTACATTGGCTTCTGTCCCCACAATCATAACGTTTAAAATCATCCTCCATGACCTGACTCTACCCTGCCCTATATCTGCTTCAGCCTTGTATCCCCTCCTGAACTTTCCCTCCTAATCTACCCCACTGTGCATTTCCTTCCACACCCTTTCACCTTGTGACGGGTTGCAGAGCCTGAAGGCACCGTGGCCCATTTCACTGGAGCTTCCTCTCTAAATCCCTTCACCTCTTTATCTGCATTTTCAAAACCTCTGAGCTTTCTCTCAACCTTCATAATCTTACTCGTATTTAGATGTGAAGAATCTTGGATTTTTTTACGTTAAAGATAATTGCAAGTAGTGTTGACAACAACAACAATTTGTATAGCGCCTTTAACGTAGTAAAATGTCCCAAGGCGCTTCACAGGAGTATTATATGACACAAAATTTGACACCGAGCCACATAAGGAGAAATTAGGGCAGATGACCAAAAGCTTGGTCAAAAAGGTAGGTTTTAAGGAACGTCTTAAAGGAGGAAAGAGGGGTGGAGGGAATTCCAGAGCTTGGGGCCTAGGCAGCTGAAGGCACGGCCACCAATAGTTGAGCGATTATAATCAGGGATGCTGACGACGTCAGAATTAGAGGAGCGCAGATATCTTGGTGGGGTGGGGTGGGGGGGGCGGTTGCTGAAGGAGATTAGAGATAGGGGAAGGGCGAGGCCATGGAGGGATTTGTAAACAAGGATGAGAATTTTGAAATCGAGGCGTTGCTTAACCGGGAGCCAATGTAGGTCAGCGAGCACAGGGGTGATGGGGGAACGGGACTTGGTGCGAGTTAGGACACGGGCAGCCAAGTTCTGGATCATCTCAAGTTTACGTAGGGTAGAATGTGAGAGGCCAGCCAGGAGTGCGTTGGAATAGTCAAGTCTAGAGGTAACCAGGGCATGGATGAGGGTTTCAGCAGCAGATGAGCTGAGGCAAGGGCGGAGACGGGCGATGTTACGGAGGTGGAAATAGGCGTTCTTAGTTATGCCGTGAATATGTGGTCGGAAGCTCATTTCAGGGTCAAATATGACACCTAGGTTGCGAACAGTGTGGTTCAGCCGCAGACAGATGTTAGGGACAGGGAAGGAGTCAGTGGCTAGGGAACGGAGTTTGTGGCGGGGACCAAAAACAATGGCTTCGGACTACCCAATGTTTAATTGGAGAAAATTTCTGCTCATCCAGAACTAGATGTCGGACAAGCAGTCTGACAATTTAGAGTCCGTGGAGGGGTCGAGAGAAGTAGTGAGGTAGAGCTGGGTGTCGTCAGCGTACATGTGGAAACTGACGCTGTGTTTTTGGATGATGTCGCCAAGGGGCAACATGTAGATGAGAAATAGGAGGGGGCCAAGGATAAATCCTTGGGGGACACCAGAGGTAACAATGCGGGTGCGGGAAGAGAAGCCGTTGCAGGTGATTCTCTAGCTACGATTAGATAGATAAGAATGGAACCAGGTGAGGTACAGTTTACCTTTGTCACAGTCACAAAGGATGTCATTTGTGACTTTGAGAGCCGTTTCGGTACTGTGGCAAGGGTGGAAACCTGATTGGAGGGATTCAAACATGGAATTGCAGGAAAGATGGACATGGATTTGGGAGGCGACAACACGTTCAAGGACTTTGGCGAGGAAAGGGAGTTTGGAGATGGGGCGGTAGTTTGCAAGGACTGAGGGGTCGAGGGTGGTTCTTTTGAGAGGCGTGATGATGGCAGATTTGAGGGAGAGGGGGACAGTACCTGAGGCGAGGGAACCATTAACAATGTCAGCTAACATGGGAGCCAGAAAAGGAATAACAGAAAACGCTGGAAAAACTCAGCAGGCCAGGCAGCATCCGTGGAGAGAGAAAGGAAGTTGGGTGGTCAGCAGTTTGGTGGGAATAGGGTTGAGGGAGCAGGAAGTGGGTCTCGTGGACAAGATGAGCGCAGAGAGGTCATGAGGGGAGAATGGAGAGAAACTGGAAAAAGATGTGAGTTCAGGGCTAGGGCTGGGGGGAACTTTGGAGGAAGTTTGGCTCAGTGGGCTAGAGGAAGGAAGGGAAGTGGCAGAGGCAGCTGAACGGATGATCTCAATCTTCGAGACAAAGTCCATGAGCTCCTCACACTTGTTGTTGGAGGTGAGGGTGGAGGAGACAAGGGAGAGGGTTTTATGAAGATGGTTAGCAGTAGAGAATAGGAGCCGGGGTTTATCATTGCATTCCAGAATGATTCTGGAATAGTGAGCAATTTTGGCAGACGAGAGCAGAACCCGATAATGCTTTATGTGGTCCAGCCAGATCTGGTAGTAAATGGCTAAACCAGTTGTCTGCCATATCCATTCAAGTCTGAGCCCTTGGACATAAGGGAGCGAAGATGAGGGCTGTACTGGGGGAATGGCCAGGGTGAGGGCTGTACTGGGGGAACGGCCAAGGTGAGAGAGAGAGAGTAATTTTTTTAATAGGGACTAGAGCATCAAAGGTGGTGGTGAGGGTATGGTTGAGCAGATTGGTAGCTGCAGAAATGTTATGGTGAATGGAGGGCTAAAGGCTGGACATTTGGGATTTCATAAGTGCAGTTGTAAGAGAATTGGGAGAGAGTTTTTTCCAGGGGCGGACACAGAAGGAAGTAGGATTGAGGTGGGTATTGGAAGGGGGATGTGGGTGAGAGCGATACGAGGAAGTAGTCAGAGATGACCTTATCTGCAATTGACACGATGGGAGTAGCAAGGTCACGAGAGATGGCAAGGTCGAGGGGGTGGCCGTGAATATGGGTTGGGGTGTTTACATGGAGGGAGAGATTAAGGGAGGATAGGAGGTTAGTGAACTCAGAGGAGAGAGAGCATGATGAATTGAGATGGAGGTTGAAATCACCAAGGATGAAAAGTCGATAGCAAAATACTGCAGATGCTGTCTCCAGTTCTGATGAAAGGTCTTCGACCTGAAACGTTAACTCTGTTTCTCTCTCCACGGATGCTGCCTCGCCTGCTGAGTTCTTCCAAGGATGAAAAGTCGTTCGGTGCAGAGGCTGAGGGAGCAAAGCAGTGAAGATACCTCGGTAATAGTAGTGTTGAGAAGGTGGAAAACCTAATTGACATCCTTAATTAACATTCACTACCTTCAATGCTCAGTAGCTGATTATGAATTCAGCTACCCTTTTGTAACCATGCTAAGAAACTATGGATGTCTTTCTTAAAAGTATAAAGTTAAGCAAGGGAAATCAGTTTACCTTTTTTTCTTAAACAAAGAACTCTGGTTTCCTAAAAGGAACAGGACTAAAATTATTTGACCATTGCATTGAAGTATTTGCAACAGGATGCATGGGGTGTTTTGGGAGCTACAATTTATCTTGAAACAACTGAAAAATTAAGATTTGTCACTCCTTTGTATGAAGAACAACTTCCTGCCATTGATCTTAAATTTATCTTCCACTAGTTTGAAGCTATGACCTCTTGTTCTATTGTTGGGATTTAGTTTAAAGTAGTGCTTCAGATTTGATTTTTCTATACAGTTATACATCTCTATCCTGTCACATCCTTTATACGGTCACTTCCTTTTTTGGTTATAAAGCCCAAGTTTCTCCAGTCTTTCCACCTATATCTCTGTCCTCTCACAGTAGGCATTGGTCTTGTGGTTCCTCTCTGCACTGCCTCCAGGGCTTGAATGTCTATTGTGTCTTGATTAGAACAATGGTAGCATAGCTGTTACGTTACTAGACTAGTAATCCAGAGGCCTCGACTAATAATCTGGAGACAAGTTCACAATCCCACCACGGCAGCTGGGGAATTTAAATTCAGTTAATTAAATAAATCTGGAATAAAAAGCTAGTATCAGTAAGAGTGACCATGAGACTACTGGATTGTTGTAAAACCCCATCTGGTTCACTAATGTCCTTTTTAGGGAGGGAAGGAAGCCTGCCGTCCTTACCTGGTCTGACCTACATGTGACTCCAGACCCACAGCAATGTGGTTGCCTCTTAACTGCCCTCTGAAATGGCCTAGCAAACCACTCCGTTGTACCAAACCGCTACAACAAAGTCACTGTGGGAGTACCTTCACCACATGGACTGCAGTGGTTCAAGAAGGCAGCTCACCACCACTTTCTCAAGGGCAATTAGGGATGGGAAATAAATGCTGGCCTTGCCAACGATGCCCACATCTGTGAATGAATTTAAAAAAAAAAACTGAAGATGGTACTCAGTGTGTCTGACCAGAACATGATTTCATAGAATCATAGAAGATAGGAGCAGGAGTAGGCCATTCGGCCCCTCTAGCCTGCTCCACCATTCAATGCGATCATGGCTGATCATCCAAATTCAGTACCCTGTCCCTGCTTTCTCCCCATATCCCTTGATCCCTTTAGCCTTAAGAAATATATCCAACTCCTTCTTGAATCTATATAATGAATTGGCCTCTACTGCCTTCTGTGGCAGAGAATTCCACAGGTTCACCACTCTCTGGGTGAAGAAATTCCTCCTCATTTCTGTCCTAAATGGCTTACCCCTTATCCTTAGACTGTGACCCATGGTTCTGGACTCCCCGACCATCGGGAACATCCTGCATCTAGTTTGTCCTGTCCTGTCAATTTTATAAGTTTCAATGAGATCTCCTCTCATTCTTCTAAACTCCAGCGAGTATAAGCCCAATCGACCCAATCCCTCTTCATACGTCATTCCTGCCATCCCAGGTATCAGCCTTGTGAATCTTCGCTGAACTCCTTCCATGGCAAGAACATCCTTCCTCAGATAAGGCGACCAAAACTGCACACAGTACTCAAGGTGTGGTCTCACCAAGGCCCTGTACAACTGCAGCAAGACATCCTTGTTCCTGTACTCAAACCCTCTCGCTATGAAGGCCAACATACCATTTGCCTTCTTAACCACCTGCTGCACCTGCATGCTTACCTTCAGCGACTGGTGCACAAGGACACCCAGGTCTCGTTGCACTTCCCCTTCTCCCAATCTATTGCCATTCAGATAATCTGCCTTTCTGTTTTTGACACCAAAGTGGATAACCTCGCATTTATCCACGTTATATTGCATCTGCCACGCTTCTGCCCAATCACCCAACCTGTCCAAATAATCCTGGAGTTTCTCGGCATCCTCCTCGCAGCACACACGCCCACCCAGTTTTGTGTCGTCTGCAAACTTGGAGATATTACACCTAGTTCCCTTGTCTAGATCATTAATATATATATTGTGAATAGCTGGGGTCCAAGGACCGATCCCTGCGGTACCCCACTAGTCACTGCCTGCTACTCGGAAAAAGACCTGTTTATTGCAACTCTTGCTTTCTGTCTGCCAACCAGTTCTCTATCCAAGTCAATACCTTGCCCCCAATCCCATGTGCCTTAACTTTACACGCTAACCTCTTATGCGGGACCTTATCAAAAGCCTTTTGGAAGTCTAAATACACCACATCCACTGGTTCTCCCTTATCTATTTTACCAGTTACATCCTCAAAAAATTCCAATAGATTAGTCCAAGCATGATTTACCTTTTGTAAATCCATGTTGACTTTGTACGATCCTGTCACTGTTTTTCAAGTGCTCAGCTATTACATCTTTTATAATGGACTCCCACCCAGTTTTCTTCTGATTTGTACTCTTGTTTTGGCGCTGTAGTTCATTTTTATTTGCTTTGGTGGACATTTTGAATGTCGAATCTACTAAAACCTCTTGGTCTCTCAACCTTACCCTAGCTATTCATTCAGTACTTAAGTTTCACAATTTTTTCTTTTATTCTTAAGACATAAGCACATTAAATTTCACCTGTAATTGTTCTGTCCACTTGAATAATTTGTCTAACTGATTCCTACTTCTAGGGCTGACTTTTCTGACTCTTTCTCTTTCACCCCAAGTTCAGTATCATCCTGGCACAGGCAAGATGGGCCGAAAGGCCGCCTCCTGTGTTGTATCATTCTTTGATCTGAAAATGTGAAATTTTTTTTGTACTGAGCTTCTGAATCCAAGTTGTTCTGATAAAGAAACCAATAGGGTTCCCAACAGTCCTGGACACTTGGCACGAGTACCTCCCTCACCCTGGCACAACTACTGTAACAAGTACATGCTGTTTCCTACCCTTAAGACAATTTCTTATCCATTTCCAAGTTTTGACTTGAATCTCCACTGCTTTAAAAGTTTAAGGAGGAGCCTTTTATTCAGAACTTATAAAGTGCTCTTTTTAAGTTCAAGGTTGTCAACAGTCCAGCTGCGGTGTTACTTCCTCAGGAAAAAATTATGGTTGGTCAGGCAGGTTCATGTCCTTCTAAATCTGTGGGTTCCTGTTTACTAGGTTATCATGTAGGTAATCCTCCAGTTTACCTGTAGTATTCAATGGCAGAGAGGCATCCCAAGAGTGGGAAGGAACTAATGGCCACTCAGATGAATTTGGTAAAGATAGACCCATTGAATAGACATATTGAGTATGCCATCTTTAACAGGATTCTTGCTGGGTGGGTCTCCATGAAACTTGTGAAGTTGAGTTTCATTATATTTAAAAAAAAATCTAACTAATCTTGATCACTTTTTTTCTGGAGACCCTAAGTGGGAGCTACTTGTCACTTATAAAGTATTTTGTGGTATGAAGAGTAATTTGCCAGCTGAAGAAATTTGTCTTTAAAAGTTTTTACCAAAGGTAAGAACAGCTGTAATTTACTAGTTGCAAGAGCTACAAGGGGCTCTAATTAGAGTCCAGTTAATTTTTGTTTTTCAGCAAATGAATGCACTAAACTCTTGTTCACCGAGGATCCCCCAATTTCTTCCTAAGGCTATTCTCTGGATGGGTAAACTCCTGACCTGTTAATGACCTCCTGTCTGCTACTACAGAAAGGTTTGGGCAGGTAATGAGACATGTAGTTCCTTACGCAATATGTTGCCATCCCAGTTATGTATTCAAGGTGAAGTGCAGAATGGAAGTTGGGTGTCTTCTCTTGAGAAGAGGATATTGTGTATCCCAACATCTGAATCATGACTTAAATTGTAAGAGCAACTTATTTAGGGAAATAAGACTGCTTTATCCCTTGAGCCACTAATAACTTGTTTGCAGCACAGCAGTTTGCCTGGATCACTGCAAAGTTATTTAGCATTTTTCATTTTGTGTTCGTGGATCTCTTGTGCCGTTGCTCACGAGTCAGAGTAACTGGTGTGTATCTTATCTGTCTCTGCCTGTCATCTTTTCTGTTGATATGTTGTGGATCTTTCCCTCTGTTTTCTGCTTCTGTCTATTTTGCATTCTCTTTTGCTTTTTCTTTTCATTCCTTTTGGGTAGGAGATCGTGGGTGGCGTCATGTGGCAAGGGAGGGCGTCAGGGCTTTTTTTGAACATCAAATTTTTTTTCTTCCTCTGTAAAGAAGGGATTTAATATTTGCCATACTTTGGATTGCATGTTTTTTTTTGTTCCTTCGAATTGAGATTGTATAATTTTGAATTGTTCTTGGCTATTTGGTTTCCTGATTGGCTGAGTGTTGTGCTGGAATTGACACCGCCCCCCCAAAACCAAAAAGCACTTGCGTACCCTGATTGGGATTATTTTTTTGACTTTCTTTCGCTGTTGGTGAATACTAACTCATTTACTGTGCATTGTTTGTTGCTTGATCACAGTTAATTTGTTTTGCTTTTAATTTTCTATTGCCAGCATTGAATTCTGCTCCTACCAACAAAGGCCCAGATATTCCGATCGCAGGCCTCCTGCGGGCGGAGAACTGCGATCTGGAAAAATCTGCACCCTCACCTGAGGGCTCCCGGGACGCGCACAATTCCGGTGCTGGGCCTCTCCAAACTGCAAGTGCGCAGGGCCCACGTATCCCAGAGGCGCAGGTAGTTTGCAGCGTCCCTGGGATCACGTGGGCCATGGAGAGCCAATCACAGAAGGGAATATCCCTTCATATATTTGACAGGTCTTCATGTCAAGTGTATGAATGGAGATCACCCCCAAAACATAGTAAAACTTTAAATAATTTTTTTTCAAAATCACATTTTTAAAATGACTTGAAATTATAATAAATTAACTATTTTAAACAAAAATTTAAATTTTTGACAAAAATAATTGAAGTTTTTTACGGGGCTAAAAATAAACTTTTTTTTAAAGTATTTTTAAATGATAAATCAGTGAGGTTTTTAAACTTTTTTTTCAACTCTTATCCTGGTAAAAGCAGGCCTTACGCCTGCTTTTACCAGGCACAAGAATTGTAAGGGTTTTCTGCGGGCGGAGGGTCTCCAAAAAGTAGAACTATCCGCCCGCAGAGGCCCTTCTCCAGGGCAGCCGGAGAATCTGTCAAGACCATTCTTGACGGATTGGAAATGCCGGTTTTCAGTGCATGCCTGAAACCGGCATTTCCGATGTCCCTATGGGTGAGTACACAGCGCATACCCACCCGTAGGGATCGGAATATCCGGTTCAATGTAGTTTGGCTTTATAAAAAAAAATAAAAAATAAAAAATTTTGTTGCCAGCATTGAACTCTGCTCGAGAAACCAAATCCTTCAGAGCAACTAGATTTTGACTCCTTTGCCCACCACACCATGACACCCATATCACGTCATACCCAGAAGGCAAGATGAAAAGACAGAGCTGAAGAGGACACATCTAATCGGCATCTCCACATCATGACATCTAATCTATATAGTGGAAGTTGGTGAGATCCTCACGATGATGTGGGTAGAGGTCATGAGGTCTTCAGCAATGAAGCCAGGCCAGCATCAGAGTGGCATGGGGTGCTCCATAAGCCCTGCAGGAATGGCAGCTGGAGCTGTCCCCTGCGGAGGTATTAATCAGGGTTGTCAGCTAGGTGTGAGAAACTGGAAACTAAGCAAGAATAGGAGCAGCACTCAGGTGAAAATGGGACCTGGTAATGTGCACAAGAAAAGCAGGGTATGTAGTAGCAGTAAGCAGCGTCAGGTGCTTGCCAGAAAACCAGACCAGCAGTTTTAGTTGGCAATGCCAGGCACTCTGCACACCCTGCAGGCCTGGAGCTAGTTGGGGCCATTCTCTCCATGCTCAAACAGCAATCAAAAGCAGGAATAGTAATCCTCTCCAGCTATAAGAACATGAACTTCAGTTTGCTGTTAGTAACTGATAAATCTGATGAACTGCAAATCGACCCAAGTCCTGTAGTAGCTTCCATAAAATACCAAGACTTTTTAGTTTAATGTAACAATACCTATAGCAGAAGATAGGTTAACTTTCAATAAGTTTTAATAAAAGATTCTCCTAACAACAGATGGAGCAGAGGAAGATGTAGGGGATGTACAGGCTTTACAACAGATGGTGTTGTGACAGGTTATCATTTGAATTACTATAAAAGCATTCAAATTAACATTACATTCCTTTTTAAAGTGGCACGTACTGGCATCACAAACGTAACAGAGGTGAGGACATCTTAACGTGGGCATTTCCACAGGAAATGTTTACATGGAAGTTTTTCGATTGAGTGTGTGACCCATATAGTTATGTTAACAGTAATTAGACTGGCCTCCAAATATCCCACACTTCCTCTCGGCACAACATTTGCACAACAGTATAAAATATGTTGGCGTGAAAAATAGGTTTGAAATTCTAACCTTGTTGCTCTAATAGTGACAATTTGAATGATTAGTAGTAATGGTGGTCAGGTGGGAGAGGAACGAAGAGGAAAAAGATCTTATGAACATTATTGAGGACTGAACAGCAATGTGGGTTCTAGTTCCATATGAATGGGTGCGTCTGTAGAAAACTGCTAAATTTACTATTCCAAAAATACAACATACAAGATAGTGTAATATATCAGTAAAGCTAAAACAATAGAGAAGGAAGTGAAAATATGCAAGAGAAAGGCAGAAATGGCGGGAGGCCAGCAGGACAATACTTGAATAGATTTTTCCAAGCCAACTTGTCCTTGGCTTTAGTTTCTGTCAACAACTGACTGTGGTGTATATTGAATGTATTGGATTTTTTTTCGAGTCATGACAATATTTAACGTGTGTTGAATTCAGCAGAAACACTTGTCTTGTGATCATCATCTCATCTGGAAGCTTATCCTGTGGCAACAATGTTTAAATTTGATGCGCCTCCAAGAAAACATCTTGAACTCTGGTTCCTCTATGTGGCACAGCTCCAAGTTGGATAGAGAATCCGATTAATTTAAGAAATGCTCCTCAGCAATCTTCAAAAGTACACTGAGCAGCTTTCAGCCCACCAGGCTGGGTAGAAGACATGTAGAACTCTAGGATGATACCAGAACTGTGAGGTTATACCTATCAGGAAAGGATGAACAGGCTGGGTCTCTTTTTTTCTCTTGAAAAGAGAAGGCTGAGGGGTGACCTAATAGAGCTCTTCAAAATTATAAACGGTTTTAATAGAGTAGACACAGAGAGTATGTTTCCACTTGTGGGAAAAACCAAAACTAGAGGCCATCAATATAAAATAGTCACCAAGAAATCAAATGGGGAATTCAGAAGAAACACCTTTTTAAAAAAAAAAGAAAGACTTGCATTTCTATAGCACCTTTCACGACCACCGGACGTCTCAAAGCACTTTACAGCCAATGAAGTACTTTTGAAGTGGAGTCACTGTTGTAATGTAGGAAACGCGGCAGCCAATTTGCGCACAGCAAGCTCCCACAAACAGCAATGTGATAATGACCAAATAATCTGTTTTTGTTATGTTGGTTGAGGGATAAATATTGGCCAGGACACCGGGGATAACTCCCCTACTCTTCAAAATAGTGCCATGGGATCTTTTACGTCCACCTGAAAGAGCAGACGGGGCCTCGGTTTAACGGCATCTCCGACAGTGCAGCCCTCCCTCAGTACTGCACTGGAATGTCAGCCTAGCTTTATGTGCTCAAGTCCCTGGAGTGGAACTTGAACCCACAACCTTCTGACTCAGAGCCGAGTGTGCTACTAACTGAGCAACAGCTGACACCAGTCTTACCCAGAGAGTGGTGAGAATGTGGAACTCGCTACCACAGGAAGTAGTTGAGATGAATAGTATAGATGCATTTTAGGGGAAGCTAGATGAGGAAAGGAGGGAGAAGGGAATAGAGGGTTATGCTGGAGAGTTGGATGAGGAAGGATGGGAGGAGGCTCTCCCTAGATTATGAATGTATTCTCACTAAACTGGCACCCAACCTGCTGCTACTTTTTAAAATGTAAAATAAAAAGATGCAGGACTTCCAATAAAGAGATGAAAAAAATTGCTGCTGCCACTGCTAACACCTCCACTCACCAATTTATTCAACACTACTGGAAAATCTAGTAGGGAATGTTCCCACTTTCAGATGAATGGGATCTTCTTTTGTTGGATGGAAAGGTAAAGAATATTGTCAGTGAATTTTTTGATGAAGTAACAGAGGATTATGAAGGGAATGCAATGGATGTTGTCTACATGGATTTTCGGAAGGCGTTTGATGAAGTACCACATAGAAGGCTGGTTAATAAAATTGAGGCTCATGGAATAGGTGGGCCAGTGGCAGCTTGGATAAGGAATTTGCTTAAGGACAGAAAACAACGAGTTGTGGTAAATGGCTGTTTTTCCAGACTGGAGGGTGGTAGACAGTGGTGTTCCCCAAGGGTCAGTGCTGGGGCCACTGCCTTTTTTGATATATATATATATATATATATCTCTATCTATCCTGGATATTGGAATACAGAGTAGAATTTCTAAATTTGCCAATGACACCAAACTTGGGGGTCTTGCAAACAGTGAGGATGATACCAATCGACTGCAACAGGACATAGAAAGACTAGGAGAATGGGCAGACAAGTGGCAGATGAAATTTAATACAGAGAAGTGTGAGGTGATTCATTTTGACAGAAGGAGCAGGGAGAGGCAATATATACTTCATGGCACCGTTTTAAAGAGTGTGCAGGGACAGAGGGACCTGGGAGTTAATGTGCATAGGTCCCTGAAGGTGGCAGGACATATTGCGAGAGTAGTTAGCAAAGCATATGGGATCTTGGGCTTCATAAATAGAGGTATTGAGTACAAAATTAGAGAAGTTTTGCTGAACCTTTATAAAGCGCTGGTTAGGCCACAACTGGAGTATTGCGTCCAGTTCTGGTCACCACACTTTAGGAACGATGTGAAGGCCCTTGAGAGGGTGCAGAGGAGATTTACCAGAATAGTTCCGGGGATGGGGGATCTTAGCTACAAGGACAGGTTGGAGAAGCTGGATTTGTTTTCATTAGAGCAAAGGAGGTTGAGGGGTGATTTGATGGAGGTGTACAAGATTATGACTGGTTTGGATAGGTTAGACAGGGAAAGGCTGTTCCCACTAGTTGATGGTACAAGGATTAGGGGACACAGATTTAAGGTTTTGGCCAAGAGATACAGGGGGGATGTGAGGAAAAACTTATTTATGCAGCGAGTGGTGAGGACCTGGAACTCGCTGTCAACAGAAGTGGTGGAAGCGGAGACACTCAATGTTTTCAAGGGAAGACTGGATAGGCACTTGAGGGAAATAAACTTGCAGGACTACGGGGATAGAGCAGGGGAATGGGACTGACTGGATTGCTCCACAGAGAGCCGGCACAGACTCGATGGGCCGAATGGCCTCCTTCTGTGCCGTATGACACGATGCCCTTCACAAAGCCACTCAATTTTCTGAGCAGTGACTTTCTTTGGGCAATCAGTTGCTTACACCAATAGTGTTGAAACATTAGATTTGTCTGGCCACAGGAAAACTCAACTTGTCCCTTGTATTTGAAACAAACTTTTTTTGTTCACTCAAGACCCTTGCCATTCATGAGCTTATTGTGGATAATTGTATTGGCATCCTGGCTTTAATTTAAAATTGTCTCACGTGGCAACACATTGCTTGTTACTGTAGCCTCCCCACCTGGCTGCACTTTACACTCCTTGTCATGGCCAAACCGTCACGGTTACGGTGTGGCCCTTATCACCAAATCACGTCTTGGTCTCTCTCCTACTCTTCTGGTCCTTTCTCCCCCTTCAGCACCTCACCTTGGACTACCCTTCTCGTGTCTCCTTTATCATCCTCACCATCTACCGCTCCCCAACTTTTTCTCCAAAATAGCTTCCTACAGTCTACATTGTTAGCTTTAGCCAGAATTATCATGTTCAGTGTGTGTTTTAAAAGCCAAAGGAGTGTGCGATAGACTGCAGTGGTACCCTGTACATCTTTCCAGTGTAAATTGAGAAGAGTAATTGTTAGCGCTGCAATGCTAACCATTCATTCCATGCTCAAGGTTTATAAATGTGAGAAGTCGCACAACACCAGGTTATAGTCCAACAGCTTTATTTGAAATCACAAGCTTTCGGAGCGCTGCTCCTTCGTCAGGTGAAGTGAGCAGCGCTCCGAAAGCTTGTGATTTCAAATAAAACTGTTGGACTATAAACTGGTGTTGTGCGACTTCTCACATTTGTCCACCCCCGGCATCTCCACATCAAGGTTTATAAGTTTTAGATCATAGGTGGTGTGGATTTGCCCATGCAAACTGCCCTGTTGCTGTGAGAATTAGCGTGTTGAGAAGCCTGAATTGTAACACTACACTTTTTGCCAAAAGCCCTATATTTCAGGAAACCAATGCTGATGCCTCACATGTTTGGTCTCCTTATCTGAGAAAGGATATACTTGCCTTAGAGGGGGTGCAACGAAGGTTCACTAGATTGATTCCTGGGGTGAGAGGGTTGCCCTATGAGAGTCAGTAGAATGTACCTCCTTGAGTTACTTGCTGGCAGGACAGGATCCATGCAGGGAAAATCTATTAATGCATGGGCTTAATATGCAAGAGGATTTGCTGTGTAGAGCAACTTTGTTTTCAGGCAGTCAAAGGGCTGTCTCCTTTTTTTCCTGGTTTGGTAATTTGCCAGTAGGCCCATCAATAAACTGTTACTTTTCCTAAACCATTCGGGTTTGGGTCTCCAAAGAACCCATCTGCTGTTTTAAATGAATGGAGAGCATCCTGACTGTTTTCTAGGATGAGTTAATTGACCTCATTGTTTAGCTTGAAGTGATCTGTCACATTCCACAAACTGGTAGATCTAGCTTTAATACACATCTTCAATGCCTGGCCCATTGATAACTAAACTCTGGGTCAATGAGTGCAGCACATCAATCAAAAGAAATTTATGTGCATCCACTTTGGTTTGAAATGCTCACACTCAAATGTAAATCCCTTCCAAATCCTTTCTGCAGCAAAACAGTCCAAAACAAATCCTTAACAGTGACTGGTGTTGTTGACTTTTTTTTCTACTTCAAGTTCAGTCATTTCGTTGTAGTTGTGGCGGATCGCCACCTAAACGGGCGCAATCCACTTTTCCGTCCGTGGACAATAAATCGGGCACCTTGCCTTTAAGGCACCTTGCCTTGAAGGCAGGAGAAAAGGAGTGGGCGTGGCCTCAGAGTTTGCAGACCAGTTGGTTAGCAGCCATTTTACCAGGCAGATGTGATTAAAAGCTTTGTGTTCCACACATGGACTCTGCCTTAATTCGTGTTTCGCGGCAGCCACAACATTGGTGATCCTGACGCTCAGAACGTATTCCGAGCACTGCAATGGCGGACACGAACGCAGTTTCCGTGAAACTGCCGGAGTTTTGGGAAAACCAGCCCGAAGCCTGGTTTCTCCAAGCAGAGTCCCGATTCCGGCTGCAACGCATCACCACAGATGGGACGCAGTACGACTACCTCGTCACATCACTCGGTAGCTCCACGGTTACAAAGGTCTGGACAGCGCTGCAGAACCCACCAGAGGGGGGCAAGTATGCACATCTTAAGGCCGCGCTCCTTAAAAAAATTTACGGCCTCGACATACCAGCGTAACTGCCACCTCCTCGACCTTCCAGGCCTCGGTGATGCCCCACCGTCAGACCTCCCCTCCCACATGCTCTCCCTCACCGACGAGAGCCCACCCGGATCCCTCTTCTGCACGCTGTTCATCCGGCAGCTACCTCTCAGCATCCGCCCAGCGATTGTGGCGTCCGGCCTCATGGACCTGGAAGCCCTGGCCGATGAGGCCGACAAGCTGCTGTCCGCTCACTCCAGCCGCGACGTCACTCCGGACCTGGCAGCTACTGCCTGGGCACGCCCCTCACCGGCGGCCACAAGGCCCAGCCACCGGGCTCACGGGGCCTTCGCGCCCCACTAACCCGGGCCACTGTTACTACCATGCACGGTTCGGCGCCAGGGCACAAAGGTGCACACCTCACTGCTCTTTCAAGTCCGCCCCTATACCAGCCCCCGTGATGGCCATGGGCCACACGGGCTCCCTGCTGTACATCACGGATGACAAAACCGGCCGCCGGTTCCTGTGCGACACTGGAGCTCAGCACAGCATCATCCCGGCCTCCTCCCTCGACATCCAAAAGGGCAAACGAGGACCGGCGCTGGCTGCTGCTAACGGCTCGGACATCCCGACGTACGGCACCCTCACAGTCACCCTCGACCTCGCTGGTCGCCGCTACCGATGGGAGTTCATCACTGCCAAGGTGCTCTCCCCTCTCATTGGCGCGGATTTCCTGTGCGCCCACGGCCTACTGGTAGACATCCCTCGACACCGCCTTGTGGACATGAACACCATGTCCCCCATCCTGGGCGCCATGGCCCCCCGTCAACCTGCCGACATGGCGTCACAGTGCCACGCCCGGGCCACGGATGACTACTCGGCACTCCTGGCCGAATTCCCGGCCCTCACCAATCAGACCTTCTCCGCGGAGGCCGCCAAACACTGGGTGGAACACTTCATCCCCTCCACAGGCCCCCTAGTGTACGCCCACGCCCGCAGGCTGGACCCGGCCAAACTGGAGATCGCGCGGACCGAGTTTGCCACCATGGAACAGCTCGGCATCATCCGCCGCTCCAACAGTCCCTGGGCCTCCCCACTCCACATCGCCCCCAAACCAGGCGGGGGTTGGCGCCCCTGCGGGGATTACCGCCGCCTCAACGACGCCACCACCCCCGATCGGTACCCCGTGCCACACATCCAGGACTTCTCGGCTAGACTGGCCGGCCGCTCAGTCTTTTCCAAGGTCGACCTGGTGCGCGGCTACCACCAAGTCCCCGTCCACCCCGCGGACGTCCCCAAGACGGCCGTAATCACCCCCTTCGGCCTGTTCGAGTTCCTGCGGATGCCCTTCGGCCTCAAAAACGCGGCCCAGGCATTCCAACGGCTCATGGACTCGGTCCTTCGGGACCTGAAGTTCCTGTTCGTCTACCTGGACGACATCCTGGTAGCCAGTTCCTCCAAGCAGGAACACCTCGAACACCTTCGCATCCTGTTCGGGCGCCTCAGCGACCACGGGCTCATCCTCAGCCCAGCCAAATGCCAGTTCGGCCTGGACAAGATCGACTTCCTCGGCCACCACATCACCCATGCTGGGGCCATTCCCCTGCCCACCAAGGTGCAGGCCGTCCAACAACCTCTCCCACCCCGGCGTCCGCGCATCCATCAAATTGGTAGCCAACCGCTTTGGCGCAGCCTTTGCAAGGATGTGCGTACTTGGGCCAACTCCTGCCAGCCTGCCAACAGGCCAAGGTGCAGCAACACACGAAAGCACCCCTCGAGGAGTTTACCGTCCCTGCGCGGAGATTCGACCACATCCACGTGGACATCGTCGGGCCCCTGCCGCCATCGCAAGGCCACACGCACTTGCTGACGATCGTTGACCGCACCACGCGCTGGCCCGAGGCAATTCCACTGACCTCTACCAGCATCGCCAGAGCCTTCGTCAGCACCTGGGTTGCAAGGTTCGGCGTCCCCTCCGACATGACGTCAGACAGAGGTCCGCAATTTACCTCTGGACCCCCGTCGCACGCAATCTGGAGGTGACCGTGACCATTCACCGCACCACAGCGTACCACCCCCAAGCCAACGGACTGTGTGAGCGGTTCCACAGATCCTTGAAGGCATCTCTTCGAGCCAGCCTCCAGGACGGCGCCTGGACCGACCGACTTCCGTGGGTCCTCCTCGGCCTGCGCACCGTGGTTAAAGAAGATCTCCACGCATCGGCAGCAGAGCTCGTGTACGGTCAGCCGCTGCGCGTACCCGCCGAGTTCCTGCCCACCGCCACGACACCCTGGTCAGCCGACCAGCAACGCCACGACTTCGCCTCACCGGCGCTACAGTTCGCCCCGGTGCCCATTGCCCGACACGGCGAATCCACCTCACACGTCCCACTAAGCCTGCACCAGGCACGGTTCGTTTTCGTCCGGCACGACGCCCACCGCGGACCCCTTCAACCCCCGTACGACGGGCCCTACAAGGTGCTACAGGCTGGGGACAAATTTTTCACCCTGCAAGTGGGCGACAGGACCGAAAAAGTGTCGGTTGATCGACTCAAGCCAGCACACTCGGAGCCCGGTGAGCAGGTCCCTGTAGCTCGTCCACCGCCACGCGGACGACCTGCCCTCAAGCCGGTTCACCCGGCTGCTCCACGCCCGGCCATTCCACGTCCACCGGCGTCCTACAAGAGCCACTGCGGCCGGCCCATCAGACCGCCGCACCGTCTCATCCACACCTCCTAAGCGGATTCTGGGGGGAGCTGTGTGGCGGATCGCCACCTAAACGGGCGCAATCCACTTTTCCGTCCGTGGACAGTAAATTGGGCACCTTGCCTTTAAGGCACCTTGCCTTGAAGGCAGGAGAAAAGGAGTGGGCGTGGCCTCAGAGTTTGCAGACCAGTTGGTTAGCAGCCATTTTACCAGGCAGATGTGATTAAAAGCTTTGTGTTCCACACATGGACTCGGCCTTAATTCGTGTTTCGCGGCAGCCACAACATAGTCATCTACTTGCATGAGTTTTGCACTGTACATAAGATTGTGAAGCTTTTAAATTCAGCTTATATAATTCATTCAACCCCGGCCGGAACAATATGCCGATCTAATTATGTTTATGCTTTTAAGTTTTTTGGTGTGGTTTCTCACTTGCTTTCAAAGCTAAAATCGCAAATAGAAAAGCCTTTGGGTCAGGGGTGAGAGAGAATGCTACACAGAGCAATGGCATGCCAGGTTTATCTTGTAGAAAATGGGAATTTTAAACAAATGGATTCATCTGAGTGTGCAAATGGCAGCTACCATTCTTCTAC
The DNA here is from genome assembly GCA_030390025.1 of Squalus acanthias. Classification (NCBI taxonomy): domain Eukaryota; kingdom Metazoa; phylum Chordata; class Chondrichthyes; order Squaliformes; family Squalidae; genus Squalus; species Squalus acanthias. The sequence goes on from CM059439.1 coordinate 13,874,618, forward strand.
TTCCAGGTCCAAGAGCTTGATCTACTGACATGGTGTGATTTTCCCCATTTCTTGTTGGAAGTACACTTACCTGCTTTGCAACCTGGTACCAAAAACAGGACGTTTTTATAGTAATGGTTTGAGACCTTGTTTATACAGCATGGCTCCAATTGCAACTCTGTTAAGAGATCTCTGCGCATGTTGGCAGGAGTGTCTGCAAGCTCTGAACATTTAAACCAACTGCAGCTATCTGTTTACTCCTGCCCCCTTCCCCCTTCCTATTTTTTGGAAGTGTATTAAGCATACTGGGAGCTTCACTGTTTAAAGATGCCAACTAAGTGTGATGTTGAATTTTGGACTATTGTAGAAAACGGCCTTGCTCTTAAATCCAAAATTTGCCTGAGAACTGACACAATTTCTAATCTCGCATGCTGACTCGTTGGATGCCTTACAGAGACTTCATTATCTCCTAATGCTAACTGACACTCTTTCTGCTCCCTGCTACGTGACGCTCCCTGATAAAACAGTTCAGACTTAAACCTTGAGGTTAATACCTTTTAACAAAGCAGAAAATAACTTGTACACCAGAAATTCCATTTGTCTTCATAAAACTCCAGTTGCATCAGATTAGAGGGCATTCACCTTTGTTAAAGGTGCTTGGCACAGTTTTAGGCTTTGTACTGAGCTGCTACTGGGACAAATACCAACCACCCAATATGGTACTATATCCTTCCCATTATGTAGTTAGTGCCTCTTTTTAAAAATAAATGATAAAGTAAAATAAATACAACACACAAAATGATATTTAAGTGGTTCTACCCACAGCTATTGAAAGCCTGTAGCTGTTAAAAATGCAGTTTACCTGGTGCCCCACCCAAAAACAATCAACAAAATCAGAACAGTCCCATTGTGCCCTTCATCCCAAGTTGCTCATGGTATTTTGAATGGTCTTTCCTATCTTTTCAGAGAAAGAGAAGGCTTCCCATTTCTTAAGTTGCCTTCAACATCAGCCACTGGATTTGGATATGGTGCTGAAACATTACACATTAGAGGAGATCCTTCTCAAAAGTTTCTGTTTCCCAGCTAATTCCTAACTAGTTAGTTATCGTCCATGTACAGGCGAAACGTGGCAAATCCCTGTTCAAGTAGGGTGATGGGGTTTAGCTGCACTTTGATAGCACAGGAGGTCCTGTGCTGGGGGCACTGTTCTGGGATTAGGCAGTGGTTTAATGGGGCTGATGGAGTTTGGCAGCGTGGAGGTGGAACCTAGTGTTGGGTGGAATGTGAGGTTTAGTTGACTGGTGGATTTCTGCTGTTCCTTAGCAGTAAGTGGAGAGAGAGGGCAATTGTCTGACAGTGTGGGTAGGATGAGGTTGTCCCAGGTCTAGCAGCATTGATTTTGTAACTTTCCAAGAGTTCTGCAAAACATTTAAATTGAGCATTTAGGATTGGTTCCTGGATGTGTATTTCTGTCTGTCTTTGACTTGCTCTCTCCCTTGTGTGTACCTCATGTTGAGTAATTTGAATATTTGCATTTTCTAACTACCAACAAAACACAAGTGATGATCAGAGATTATGCTTTCAAAGCTCAGCTGCATTTTTTTTTTAAAAACCCTCAAATTTAGGATGCAGAGAAACACACTCTCTCTTAGCTTAATGTATTAAATTTGGTACATGGGACAAGAATTCTTTTAAACTCCTATGCAAACCAGCTCTTATGGGGAATCTCATCCACATTTGTTACAATTACTTATGACACTGGTAGATGATGCTGTGATGAGACTTTCAACATTACAGGTGCTGCACATTGCCTATTACATAACAACCACTGTTTTAATGTGTCCTGCAGGATACTCATTTCCTATAAAATTTCTCAATGCTTTTTGAAAAATAAATACTTCCTCCAATTTCTAATGCCCAAAATAATGGTTTAAACAAAATAAATTCAAAAAATTGCACAATAACATGAAATTTATCCACCAATTATTTTTTTTTTAGTCTCTTAATGCCTTCCTTAAAGTTTTTTTCCCCCCTGGTTCTTTTGCCAATTATTTTAAATTTGTGTCCTCTGGTTATCGACCCTCCTGCCAGTGGAAACAGTTTTTCCTTATTTACTCTATCAAAACCTTTCATAATGTTGAGCACCTCTCTTAATCTTCCCTTAACCTTCTCCGCTCTAAGAACAATCCCACTTCTCTAATCTCTCCCTGGGAGAGACTACTGTCTCATGGGCCTTGATCACTGTCAATTTAACCTGAAATGATAGATACCCTTGTATTAGATTTAAGCTTTCTCCGGTATATTGATGACTGTATTGGTGCCATTTCCTGTTCTCTCCCTGAACTGGAAAATTTAATTCACTTTGCTTCCAATTTCCACCCTTCCCTCGCCTTCACACGGTCCATCTCCGACTCTTCTCTTCCCTTCCTTGACTTCTCTGTCTCCATTTCTGGCAATAGGCTATCGACAAACATCCACTACAAGCCCACTGACTCCCACAGCTACCTGAACTACACTTCCTCCCACCCCGCTTCCTGTAAGGACTCTGTTCCGTTCTCCCAGTTTCTCCGTCTCTGCCACATCTGTTCTGACAATGCCACCTTCCATACTAGTGCTTCCGATATGTCTTCCTTTTTCCTCAACCGAGGATTCCCCTCTACCGTGGTTGGCAGGGCCCTTGACCGTGTCCGTTCCATTTCCCGCACTTCTGCTCTCCCCCCTTCTCCCTCCCAGAACCACGATAGGGTTCCCCTTGTCCTCACCTTTCACCCCACCAGCCTCCCCATTCAACGGATCATCCTGCGCCATTTCCGCCACCTCCAACGTGATCCCACCACCAAACTCATCTTCCCCTCACCTCCCCTTTCAGCATTCCGAAGGGACCGCTCCCTCCACAACACCCTTGTCCACTCTTCAATCAGCCCCTCCCCTCCCCACGGCACCTTCCCGTGCAAGTGCTGGAGATGCAACACATGCCCTTTTACCCCCTTCCAGGTGAAACAGTGATTTACTTGTACTACTTGCAATTTAGTATACTGTATTTGCTGCTTCCGATGTGGTCTCCTCTACATTGGGGAGACCAAACGCAGATTGGGTGACCGCTTTGCGGAACACCTCCATTCCGTCCGTAAGGGTGACCCCGAGCTTCCGGTCGCTTGTCTCTTTAATTCTCCGCTCCACTCCCTCTCTGACCTCGGCCTCTTACACTGTTCCAATGAAGCTCAACCAAAGCTCGAGGAACAGCACCTCATCTTTCGATTAGGCACTTTACAGCCTTCTGGACTCAACATCAAGTTCAACAATTTCAGACTATAACCCCCCCCCCCCCCATTTTTTCAGGCGGCAGCTGTTGATGATTCTGCCATCCTTATTTGCAACATTTTATCTCTCCTGAGTTCAATCCTAGCACACAGACCGTGCCTTAGTTCATTCCTCCCCTCTCCCCACTCCATTTCCCTGCCTCTGCACCTGCTTAAAACCTGTTACATCTCCAACTTTTACCAGTTCTGATGAAGGGTTACAGACCTGAAACGTTAACTCTGTTTCTCTCTCCACAGATGCTGCCTGGCCTGCTGAGCGTTTCCAGCATTTTTTGTTGTTGTTTCAGATTTCCAGCATCCACAGTATTTTGCTATTGTATTAGATTTAAGCTGTTGAGCAGAACAAAATGGTCTCAAATGTTGTTTATTCTAATACTAGGCGGGGCTGCATTGAACTGGTAGTCTCCTTCCCTATTGCATTCTTGGCTGAAGCCAATTTACTGTCTGGCCATCAATACTCATCTGTAGCAAACGTGCCTTTCCAGCACTTGTAAAATCCCACTTTGTGAAAGTATGGCCTGATGTCTGCTTCCCCAGATGAGACAATGCTAAGATGCCTCATTCAATTGTATCTCAGCATTTTCATCATTGGCATCAATTGAATCTTTTGCTTGTGCTTGTTTTGCGTCCAACAGCACTTCCTTCCTTCCTAAAAATGTTTTATGCAGTCTGAATTCATTGATAGCTGAGGTTGAAGTAAAAAGAGCAATCTTTTCTAAAGTATATTGTTCATATTTAACAGATTACACTATGAAGCCACAATGGGATTAATGATCTGTCAAGAGCATTGAAAGGAAAGTAAAAATCTGTTGGCTGAGCACAAGAAGTTTGAAATTCAAAATGACATCGACTGTAGAAAAAAGACCCCAGCATGAACATACAATCGTGAATCCGCGGCCACCAGAATATCGCAATCCAAAGAGACCTAGCCGCATGACAAATCAGTTGCAGTATTTGCAGAAAGTGGTGGTTAAAGCTTTGTGGCAGCACCATTTTGCATGGCCATTCCAACAACCTGTTGATGCTGTGAAACTAAACCTGCCTGTAAGAATTGTATTTTATCTGATTTAGAACATATAGCGCTGTATTTAATTACACTGCCATGGTTTATTTAGCAGCAGCAGCAGTTATTGACAAATTAAACTGCAGATCAGATTTCTAAAAATTTATTGGGAGGGCTGAAGCCCAAATTTTTAAGATGTGTCCGACACAGGAAAATTTTAGTTATTTGATTTTGATTTATGGACAGCCTGTCTTGCATTGCAACAGAAACATGAGTAACAACAGCAGCAAATGCAAATATAGTCAATACTTTTATGTTGCATGCATAAGAACTTTGCATCTGGATACCCACTTTCAGCTTTGCTGATCTGAGTTGTGCCTTTTGATGTTTATTGTCCATTATTCCTACTTGCTGGCTTCAGTGGAGAGGAATATGCACTTGGGGCTGAGTGGGGTTTTTTTTTGTAAAGGGGCAGTTGATTGCTATGTAGCCCGGTGAGGGTCGACAGATTCAAATATTCGACAAGTTAGAAAAGTCTGGGGGTTTACTGCTATACTCCTAGATCTTCAGAAAAGGGTCGACAACTAGAACCACAGTTGTTTACAGCATGGAATGAGACCATTCGGCCCATTGTATCTATACCAGTTCTTTGCTAGAGTAATCTAAAATGAATCCCATTGCCCCTCATTCTCCCTATAACCCTGTATAATCCTCTGCTTCAAATGTTTATCCAGTTTACCCTTAAAATATGTAGTGGATTCTGCCTTAAAGCAATGACATGCATTCCATGGTCCAACATAAGAGCAGGCCATTCGGCCCTTCGAGCCTGCTCCGCCATTCAATGAGATCATGGCTGATCTTCTGCCTAAATTCCATTCGCCGGCCCTATTGCCATATCCTTTGATGCCTTTACTAGTCAGAAATCTATCGACTTCTGTTTTGAATATACCCAATGACTGAGCCTCCACAGCCCTCTGAGGTAGAGAATTCCAAAGATTCACCACCCTCTGTGTGAAGTCATTTCTTCTCATCTCAGTCCTGAATGGCCTACCCTCTATCCTGAGGCTGTGGCCCCTGGTTCTAGACTCCCCAGCCAAGGGAAACATTCTCCCAGCATCCACCCTATCAAGCCCTGTAATAATTTTGTATGCTTCAATGAGATCCCCTCTCATTCTTCTGAATTCAAGAGAATACAGGCCTAGTTTACTCAATCTCTTCTCATACGACAGTCCCGCCATCCAGGAATCAATCTCGTGAACCTTCGTTGCACTCCCTCTATGGCAAGTATATCCTTCCTTAGGTAAGGAGACCAAAATTGTACACAGTACTCCAGGTGTGGTCTCACCAAGGCCCTATATAATTGGAGTAAGACTTCTTTACTCCTGTACTCAAATCCTCCTTGTAATGAAGGCCAGCATACCATTTGCCTTCCTAATGGCTTGCTGCACCTGCACATTCACTTTCAGTGACTCATGTACAAGGACACCCAGGTCCCTTTGAGCATCTGCATTCCCCAATCTTTCACCATTTAGGAAATACTCTGCCTTTCTGTTTTTTCTACCAAAGTGGATAACTTCACATTTATCCACATTATAATCTATCTGCCATGTTCTCGCCCACTCACTGAGCCTGTCAAGATCCCCTTGAAGCCTCTTTGCAACTGACACTGCCACCTAGCTTTGTATCATCAGCAAATTTGGAAATGTTACAGTTAGTCCCCTCATCCAAATCATTGATATAGATTGTGAATAGCTGGGGCCCAAGCACGGATCCTTGCGGTACTCCACTAGTCATGGCCTGCCATTCCTGAAAAAGACCCATTTATCCCTACTCTTTGTTTTCTGTCTGTTAACCAATTCTCAATCCATGCTAGTATATTACCCCCAATTCCATGTGCCCTAATTTTGTTCACCAACCTCTTGTGTGGGACCTTATCGAAGGCCTTCTGAAAATCCAGATACACCACATCTACCCCTTTGTCTACTCCACTAGTTACATCCTCAAAGAACTCCAATAGTTTTGTCAAACAGGATTTCCCTTTCATCAATCCATGTTGACTCTGCCCAATCTTACTATTAGTTTCTAAGTGCCCAGTTATTGCATCCTTTATAATAGATTCCAGCATTTTCCCAACTACTGATGTGAGGCTAACAGGTCTGCATAACAGGAATTCCTCCTAATCACTCTTAGTGCCTATTTTAAGTTGATGACCTCTTGTTACTGACTTGCCAGCCAGAAAGAATGGACTTTCCCTATGTACTCTATGAAAACATAATTGAAAAAAACTTAATTTACATCTCCTTTTAGCCTTCTCTGCTTCAGTGGAAATAGTCCCAGTATCTTTAATCTCTTCTCGTAACTATAGTTTCCTGTGCTTGTCATCATCCTGGTCAATCTACACTATGTTCTCTGTGGCTTTGATATCATTATTTAAAAAAAACTGATTCTTGACGTGGGTGTCGCTGGCAAGGCCAATATTTATTGCCCATCCCTAATTGCCCTGAGAAGGTGGTGGTGGGCCTTCTTGAACCCCTTCAGTCGGGTTTGATTCAACTGACTGGCTTGCTAGGCTACTTCAGAGGGTAGTTTAGAATCAACCACGTTGGTGTGGGACATACGCCAGACCAGGTAAGTCCTTTTTCTGAAGGACATTCGTGAACCAGTTGGGTTTTTATAACCATCCAATGGCTTCATGGTCACTATTATTGACACCAACTTTTTATTTCCAACTTAAAAAAAAACTGAATATAAATTCTCACTGCCTTGGTGGGATTTGAATTTTGCGTTCTGGATTGCTAGTACAGTTTTCTATAATGGGACACCCAAAACAATACAAAGTACTCTTGTTTTGTACAAATTTATCATACTAGTTTACTCTTGTACACTATACCCCTATTTTATAAAACCCAAAAGCTGTTGGCCATTTTTAAGGCTTTATCTGCCTGCACACTTGCTTTCAGGGAACAATTTATTTGACGAAGGGTCACGGACCTGAAACGTTAACTCTGTTTCTCTCTCCACGGATGCTGCCTGGCCTGCTGAGTGTTTCCAGCATTTTCTGTTGTTAACAATTTATTTGAACCGCAACCGCAACATCTTTGATCATCTTTCCATTGACTCTATTCCTCGTTTTCCCTTGCAAGATGTGTTACCTTGACCTTATCCACATCAAGTGGCACCTTCTGTCTGTCTGCACATAACCGGTTTGTTTTCTCGCAATATTTTGCAGTCATCTTGCTGTCTGCCAGCCCAGTTCCACTTTTGTGTCATTGGCAAATTTCAAGATTGCGCTCCTAAGTCCAAATCATCTGTATCTACCGAGAACAAAAGTCGATCCAGCCGTACCCCTGTGGTACACCACTTGCAGCCCTTCTGAAATATGAGCAACACACATTGACCCTAACTATTTGTTTCCTAGCATTCAATCAACTTTCTATCCATGCTGCTATATTTCCTCATGCCATACTCCTGAATTTTTGTGTCATACCTCTTGAAATGCCTAATTGAATGACTTCTGAATGCACATCCATGTACACTACATCTACTGCATTCTGTTTATCCATTAAGTCCCTTTAAAAAAAAAAATCTCTAATTTGCCCTAATAAGATTAAAATGTTTGATCTGATAACTCAAATGTTTTAATTATGGGTCTTTTTGTTATGATTTGATTAAAGTCCACATTTTATATCCAAAATAATGGGTGATAAGCATCAAGGCTGAGTAAGGGAAAGACTTGGCTTATGGTTTGCTCAGTGTGTGGGGGGTTGTTTTAAAGAGTGTACTTTTTTTAAAAAAAAAGTGATGTTTCAAGTACTCTTACATGGATGGGTGAATCGATTGAAGAAGGGAGTAATTAAAACTAGTAACTAGTTTGTGATTTATTTTTTCTGAAATATATCATGACTCCATCTATGTGCTGCTCCTCAGTCTGGTTTCTTTTTTCATAGGATTATTATCAGATAACCAAGAAGCCAATGGATTTAGGTACAATCAAAAAACGCTTGGAAAACAAGTATTACTTTAAAGCTATGGAGTGTATAGAAGACTTAAATACACTGTTTACCAACTGTTATGTATATAATCGGGTATGTTATTGCACCTTTTTTATAATTGCATGAATGTTTTTTGTGTTATGTTAATAAAAGATATAACTAATGTCTGTTTATAGCCAGGTGATGACATAGTTCTAATGGCGCAAGCATTGGAGAAAATTTTTCTACAGAAGGTGGCACAAATGCCACAAGATGAAAAAGAACTTCCAGTGGTTGGTAACAAAAGAGGAGGGAACGGCAAAGGAAGAAAAGGACCAGGTAATCGATTTGACAAATACCCCCTTTTTATTTATAACATGCTTTTTGGTTGTGGGGAAGGTGGCATGCATTCTGAATCTTCTGTAATGTGAACTTTATGTGGTGGTGGGGGGGGCAGTAGCCGTAGTCCTGCACCTTTTTATAACCCAGTATAACATCAAGTGAATTATAGCAAGTTGGAGGAGTTTTGGAAGAGAATTTGATTTGGGGGGGCGGTGAAGGTTCAAGACTCTATCGCTGGTGGAACAGGAACAGAAAGAGGGAAGCAGAGTTTGCTGCAGTCTTAAAGTGGAGTGCGCAAGCTGGAATGTAGGGAGAGGTTGCAGAGATGGGGCAATCGAGACATTTATAAATGAGGATAAGGAGTTTGAACTCTGTATTTGGGGATGGCTAGGGTCAGAGGCAAACAATACTGCAGAGGTGGAAATAGGTGATCTTGATGGCTATGATGTGGGGGTTTGAAAATCAGCTTGGAGTCAAAAGGGGCACCAAGGTCGGCCTGACTGCGCAACTGGGGAGGGATTGCAGTGGGCTCTAGTGTGGAGTTTCTGGTGGGAGCATACCAAGATGGCTTTGGTGTTGCCGGTGTCAAACTAGGATAGAACTGCAAGGAAGAGAAAAAGACTGTAAGGAAAAATGAAGAAGTTAAGGAAGGTGAGAAAGAAAAATGGAGGACTGAATTAAATAAAAGGAAGTTTTAAGTCATGTGATGCATTGATTAAAGATGGCAACAGATTGGTGAATCTCTTGCTGCTTCTCCAGCCATCCTAACCCACAGTTTGTGTTTAAGATAGTTGTGAAACAGGGATTCTCCATATCTTCTGAACCCCAAACAAAATAATAAAGAAACACAATGGGGAGTGGTGGGGAAAGGAAATCCAAGCCTGACCAACCCTGGAGATCCTGGTCATCTCTGGCAGCTGCACTTCAGTGGACTCCCTCACAAGCCAACACTAAATTAGGTAATGATCCTGAGGTAGTTAGTCGACCTTAAAACTGTATAAATCAAAATCAGATGAGGCAAAACAGAGCCAGGATTGGGAATTGGAAGGCCACTGAGAATATATCTTGAAGGAGATTGATGTGCAGAAAAGAAAGATGGTGGTAGCTGATAAACTAAATAATATACAAAAGCAAAATACTGCGGATGCTGGAAATCTGAAATAAAAACAGAAAATGCTGGAAATACTCAGCAGGTCAGGCAGCATCTGTGGAGAGAGACACAAGAGTTAATGTTTCAGGTCGATGACCCTTCATCAGAACGTTCTACAACCATTGAGCCTTTTATAGAAGACTTATTTGGTTGAGGAAGAATACCCGAAGCTTAAATGATCAGTGGGGGCAAATGCACTGCTTTTAATTCAAAATAATTTTGAGGGTGGCAATATTCATAATTCTATTCCATTTACAATGCATTACTGTGTATGGAATCTGAAGGGGAGGTATATGACTGGTTGGTTTGTTTTGGCATGGAAAGATCATTCTGGATAACACACATTCCCCTAATACTGTTCCTAGTGGTTATTCCTTCTAGAATTGGAGAACTACCCAGACATCTGGGGGCCCGGTGTTATCTTGTGGAGTTTGGCAAGAAGATGGGCCTGGGATATGTATAAAGGCTACACCACCCCCACATGTGGAATTCTATGTATTTATTCTCCATGCCATAAGGTATATTCACAAATTGATAGCTTTTGAATACGAGATTTGACAGGATACGAGATTTGACAGGAAGCTGAGCAGTAGGACAGAAATTGACCAAATAGTTACTTCATGCTCCAGTCTCCCTCAGCTTTGCTGCTACAGTGAAGAATGAACTATAATTTGCTGTTGAGCCTTGCCTTCATACAAAGATTAGAGGCAGTAATTGATAAGTACCTGCAGGAAAACAAAATCTTGGCCTCTAAGGCATACTTACGTGAAATTCTCCAGGTAGTAATGTGAGGACACATAATGAACTGAGCTTCAGTCAAAAAGAAATAATTTGAAGAGCCTGTCCATGCTGCAGACTGAGGTCCACCAGCTGGAGATGCAGCACAATGTTTACAACTTTGAAGTAACTATTGAGAACTAATACAGGCTAAACATACTCTTAACAGAACAAACAACCGTCCCTCCAACATAAGGTCAGAAATGGGGATGTTCGCCAATGACTGCACAGTGTTCAGTGCCATTCACAACTCCTCAGATAATGAAGCAGTCCATGCCCGCATGGAACAAGACCTGGACGACGTTCAGGCTTAGGCTGATAAGTGGCAGATAACATTCGCGCCACAGAAGTGCCAGGCAATGACTATCTCCAACAAGCGAGAGTCTAACCACTGCTCCTTGACGTTAAATGGCATTACCATTGCCGAATCCCCCACCATCAACATCCTGGGGGTCACCATTGACTAGAAACTTAACTGGACCAGCCACATAAATACTGTGACTACAAGAGCGGGTCAGAGGCTAGGTATTCAGCGGTGAGTGTCTCACCTCCTGACTCCCCAAAGCCATTCCACCATCTACAAGGCACAGGTAAGGAGTGTGATGGAATACTTTCCACTTGCCTGGATGAGTGCAGCTCCAACAACACAAGAAGCTTGACACCATCCAGAACAAAGCTTGATTGGCACCCCATCCACCACCATAAATATTCACTCCCTCCACCACCAGCGTATCGTGGCTGCAGTGTGTACCATCTACAAGATGCACTGCAGCAACACCCAAACCCGCAAACTCTTCCACCTAGAAGGACAATGAAGCAGGCGTATTGGAACACCACCACCTCCAAGTTCCCCTCCAAGTCACACACCATCCTGACTTAGAAATAGATTGCCGATCCTTCATCGTCGCTGGAATTCCCTCCCTAACAGCACTGTGGGAGTACCTTCACCAACACGGACTGCAGCGGTTCAAGGAGGCGGCTCGCCACCACCTTCTCCAAGGCAACTAGGGATGGGCAATAAATGCTGGCCTCGCCAGCGACACCCACATCCCATAAAAACAAATTTTTTTAAAAAATGGAGTTTATTCTGTTCGGAGCCAGGCAGCAGTTCTTTGACCAGGAGATAAAATGGGGAAATTGCTAAATGGACAGCTATAATGGGCAGAAGCAGTTGTAGCAAATAGGAATAAGACAGGAGCTGCAGAGAGTGAGCAAGTAAATTTTAACCAGGAATTCTGTGAATTTTTACAGGATTTGTATCCATCAAAATCTCAGACATGAGCCTCTGAGTATGACTTTTTTTGCAGGTCTTAGGATTCCGTTAGATCAGTCCTTCTGTGATCAATTGGCACGTCCCGAAGAGCTAGCTGAGGTGGTAGGGGAAATAAGGTACAAGTAAGGGAATAAGTCACGTGGCTCGGTTAGGTACACGGTAGGATTCTACAAAAGTTCTACCCAAGCTGGGGCCATTATTAATGACTACTTTTACTATTTTTTTAAAAATGGAGTGATCCCACCCACTCCAGTAGCTACATTTCACTCTTAAACATTGACTGCAAGATGCTGCTGCAGTATAATAGAATTTTTCAGCACAATAGGAGGCCATTCAGGTCATCGCACCTGCACTGTCTATAACTTCTATCTACTTAGTCTTATTCCTCTATGTATGTGTATCCACTTCCAAACAGTGTTCCATGTCTTAACAACCCTCTGCACAAAAATAAATACATTTCTGCAATTTCCCTTCTTTTAGTCTTAACTATATGCCCTCTAGTCACTGACCATGGATATAGTTTACGATAGCAAAATACTGCGGATGCTGGAAATCCGAAATAACAACAGAAAACGCTGGAAAAACTCAGCAGGCCAGGCAACATCCGTGGAGAGAGAAAGAGAGTTAACGTTTCAGGTTTCAGTTCCGACGAAGGGTTTCGACCTGAAACGTTAACTCTCTTTCTCTCTCCACGGATGTTGCCTGGCCTGCTGAGTTTTTCCAGCGTTTTCTATGGATATAGTTTATCCTGATTAACATTTTCAAAACCCTTTATAATTTTACGCCTCTATCAGATTTCCCCTTGTCCTTCCCTGCTGTAGTGAAAAGATGCGGAGATGCCGGTGTTGGACTGGGGTGGACAAAATTGAGAGGTCGCACAACACCAGGTTATAGTCCAACAGTTTTATTTGAAATCACAAGCTTTCGGAGCTATCACTCCTTCCTCAGGTGAAGTAAATTGGATACAGAATCGCCAGAGCATATATAGATGGAAAAAAAAGCATGTGTACTTTACAATTGCAGACCAATAAATTAAATCATCCTGACTATCTGCCGAGGTGTGATAAAGTTAATTAAGTCAGCCAGGAAGGTACCACATCAAAAGACATAGCAAGATACAACTGAGACAATGAGGTGTAGTCGCAGGGGTTCCAACGTGTCAAAAGCTGCCGTCTGTATGTAAAACGAAAAGCTTTAAAAAAAATTTACTTTTTTACTGGGAAAATTTTTACTTTTTTACTGGGAATCACATCTGTGAACAAGCTAACGACGACTCGAGTCCGGATCACGTCATGTATCGTGACATAAACCCAAGATCCCGATTGAGACCGTCTTCATGAGTTCGGAACTTGGCTATCAGTTTCTGCTCGATGATTTTGCGTTGTCGTGTGTTTCTAAGGTTGCCTTGGAGAACGCTTACCCGCAGATCCGAGGCTGAATGTCCTTGACTGCTGAAGTGTTCCCCGACTGGGAGGTAACAATCCTGCCTGGCGATAGTGAAAAGAGCCCCAGTTTCTCTGGTCTATCCTCGTAACTAAAACCACTCCTCCATTATACTCCTGTTCATTTGAATTTTCCAATAATTTGAATTAAGCAACTTAATTAAAACAGCATTTACTTTTTAGTACTTAAAATATCAAATTAAGTTTTTTTTCTTAATTAAAATTTTTAAATATAGGTTGCATTAACTTATTGAATCTTCTCTTTAACTTCCCCACAGCCCTGACATCTAGTCCTAATATCTTTCCTAAAGCACAGTGCCCAAAATTGGGCACAACTACAGCCTAAACAATGATTTGTAGAGGTTTAGCATTGCATTTTTTGCTTTTATATCTCTATTTATAAAAACTAGTATCTCATGTGTTTTTTTTTAAGACAGTTTTATCAACTCCCACTTTTAAAGATTGACATCTGAATTCCTGTGTCTTTACATATATAATCTATTTAGTGTACATTTTGTCCTTATTCTTTCTCGCCTCTCATTTCTCTGCATTAAATGTCATCTGCCGTCAGTTTAACCTTTATCGTCCTTGAGCTAACCACACACCCTATTTGTGTCTGCAAATTTAAATGTGCCCCCATACCAAAGTCTACATATGTATCTATATATCTACATAAAAAAATCTTGTATCTGTGCACATTTCCTGTCTAGCTTCCCGTTATCATAATGCTGTGCCACAGCATCAGTGATGAAAATCTGCAACTACATCTCAACAAACAAAGTTTCCATTATAAAAGAATTTACCAAGAATTATGCTCTTATCATGGGTTGAAGTCTCAAAATGCAATCTCCATTTATAAATACCTTTTGACTTGAGGTGCATTTGTTGCACGCGATGGCAGCTCCAATATGCAAAACATTTATGTATTACAGGCTTGTGTGGAGCATGGACCTTTTGGGCTGAATGGCTGTTTCTGTGCTGTAAATACTATGTAATTTCGTTAGCCAGAAATATACCACAATTGGGCAAGGGTGGGAATTAACTGTTTTTTGAGATATTTGTGAAGGAGAGCTTCTTCAACAGAAAAATCAGCATCTTGCTGCCCCATAAACAATTCTCTAGGTTCTTGTACCTCGGGACCAGTGCTGGGATGATGGCCGGAATTTTCCGGGGGGTCAGCAGGTGGGATCGGTGGGAAAGTGTTTTTTTTTTGACAGCGGGTCGGGAGCCCACTGTCAACCCGCCGCCACGCGCCTTTCCAATGTCAGGTCTGTCGGCGCTGAGCAGACCCGATGGGCAGCGGCGGGGGGCCCAATTAGTTTCATTAACATCTAGTTGACCGATCATTAACAGGTTTTTTTAACTTTTACACTTTAACTTCATGGCCATGGGAACGACACAGGAAAATTGGAATTGCTTAACCAGAAGCCAGTGTAGGTCAGCGAGCACAGGGGTGATGGGTGATCGGGACTTGGTGCGAGTTAGGACATGGGCAGCAGAGTTTTGCGTGACCTCAAGGTTATGGAGGGGAGAACGTGGGATGCCAGCCAGGAGTGCGTTAGAATAGTAAAGTCAAAAGGTAACAAAGGCATGGATGAGGGTTTCAGCAGCAGATGAGCTGAGGCAGGGCCGGAGTCGGGCGATATTCCGAAGGTGGAAATAGGCAGCCTTAGTGATGGCGTGGATATGTGGCTGGAAGCTCATTTCGGGGTCAAATATGACACCAAGGTTGCGAACAGTCTGGTTCAGCCTCACAGTTGTGGCGGGGACCAAAGGCAGTGGCTTCGGTCTTCCCAATATTTAGTTGGAGGAAATTTCTGCTTCTCCAATACTGGATGTCGGACAAGCAGTGTGACAATTTAGAGACCGTGGAAGAGTCAAGAGAGGTGGTGGTGAGGTAAAGCTGGGTGTCGTCAGTGTACGTGTGGAAACTGATGCTCTGTTTTTGGATGATGTTGCTGAGGGGCAGCATGTAGATGAGAAGTAGGAGGGGGCCAAGGATAAATCCTTGGACACCAGAGGTAACTATGCAGGAGCAGTAAGAGAAGCCATTGCAGATGATTCTTTGGCTACGATTAGATCGATAAGAATGGAAGTGGGCGACTGCAGTCCCACCCAGCTGGACGACAGTGGAGAGGTATGGAGGAGGATGGTGTGGTCAACCATGTCAAAGGCTGCTGATGGGTCGAGAAGGGATAATTTACCTTTGTCACAGTCACATAGGATGTAATTTGTGACTTTGAGAGTCATTTCATTACTGTGGCAGCGGCGGAAACCTGATTGGAGGAATTCAAATATGGAGTTCCGGGGAAAATGGGTATAGATTTGGGAGGTGACAACATGTTCAAGAACTTTGGAGAGGAAAGGGAGGTTGGAGATGGGGCGGTAGTTTGCAAGGACAGAGGGGTCAAGGTTTTTTTTTGAGAGGGGTGGTGACTGCAGATTTGAAGGAGAGGGGGACTACCTGAGGAGAGAGAACTGTTAACAATATCAGCTAACATGGGAGCCAGGAAGAGAAGTTGGGTGGTCTACAGTTTATAATGGGAATAGGGTCAAGGGAGCAGGAAATGGGTCTCGTGGACAAGATGAGCTCAGAGGGCATGAGGGGAGATCGGAGAGAAACTGGAGAAAGATGAGAGTTCAGGGCTAAGAGCGGGGGAACCTTGGAGGAAGTTTGGCCCAGTGGGCTAGGGGAAGGGAGGGAAGTGGCAGAGGCAGTTGATCGGATGGTCTCAATCTTAGTGACAAAGTCCATGAACTCCTCGCACTTGTTGTTGGAGGTCAAGGTGGAGGAGACGGGAGAGGGGTTTAAGAAGACGGATTGCAATAGAGAAAAGAAGCTAGGGGGGGTTATCTTTGCATTCCAGAATGATACTGGAATAGTGAGCAATTTTGGCAGATGAGAGCAGGACCCGATGATAGTGCTTTATGTGGTCCATCCATATCTGGTGGTGAATGGCTAAACCAGTTGTCGCCATATCCGTTCAAGTCTACATCCCTTGGACTTAAGGCAGTGGAAATGAGGGCTGTACCAGGGGGAACAGCCAAGGTGAGAGAGAGTAATGGTTTTAATGGGGATGAGGGCATCAAAGGTGGAGATGAAGGTATGGTTGAGTAGATCGGTAGCTGCAGAAATGTCGTGGTGGCTGGACAGTAGGGCTTTTGAAAGTGCAGTTGTAAACAACAACAACTTGTATTTTTATAGCGCCTTTAACGTAATAAAATGTCCCAAGGTGCTTCACAGGAATGTTGTCCAAAAAACCCAAAATTTGACACCGAGCCATATAAGGAGATGTTGGGGCAGATGACCAAAAGCTTGATCAAAGAGGTAGGTTTTAAGGAGCATCTTAAAGGAGGAAAGAGAAGTAGAGGCAGAGAGATTTAGAGAAGGAATTCCAGATATGAGGTAGGAAGCTCAATTTGTGATCAAATATGACACTAATGTTGCAAACCGACTTGGTCTGCCTTAGACAGTTGCCAGGGGGAGAGATCGAATCGGTGGAAAGGGAATGGAGTTTATTGCTTGAACCGAAGACGATGGCTTCGGTCTTCCTGATATTTAATTGGAGGAAATTTCTACTCCTCCAGTGCTGGATGTCAGACGAGCAGTCTGATACTACAGAGACGGTGGAGGGTTCGAGGGGTGGAGGAAAGGTAGAGCTGTGTATCATCAGCGTACATGTGAAAACTCATGCAAGTGAATTGGGAGAGATTTTTCCAGGTGTGGTCACAGAAGGAAGTAGCGTTGGGAGGGGGAACAGGGATGTGGGTGGAGAGCGATGCAAAGAATTGATCAGGGATTTATTGTAACATTTGTGCTGCGCTTTGTGGTGCTGATATACATGTTCCACTGAATATTTGTACATGATTATACTGTTCTTGTAATTTATGGTTCAATATATAAAAAACGTTTCCTTTTTAAGATTTTATTTGTGGAATCATAAAAATTACAGCATATGAGAGGGCCATTTGGAACTATAATCCTCTTTCCCATCGCCCTAGAAAATTCTCTGTTTAAATAATGTAGTCTCTGCCATAATAATCACTTGTGGTGAAGCACCCCATGTTTTAATAAATCTCACGTACTTTCCCCCTTCATTCTTCTCGTGATCCTCCATGTTATCAATCTATGTACTTGTAGGCACAATGGCACCATTAAGTAGCTGATTCACTTCAAATTCCATTGTTTCTTGTGGCAATCATAACTGTCACCGAAGCCAGTATGTTGTCACTTCAACTTTCTTGGGATCTACCACTTTTCAGGCTTGCCATCCCCTGACCACTCTCCTCCTCCTTTACTTCATCTGTTGTCCTACTCTATTGGTTTGGGTATCCCATGAACCTTGCCCCTTTAGAGCCATGGATGTTTACTGCCTCGAAAGATGCTATTCGGTCCATCATGTCCATGTCTGCTCTATCCTAGAGTAATCCAAAACTAATCCCATTGCCCTGCATTCGTCCTATTGTCCTCCATCTTCCTCTATCCAATTTTATAATAAACTTGCAATGTTAGCAACCATTCTCTGTGCCCGACTTGCAAGAATCTGTAGAATTGTTTGTGCAGCATTCCATGCTCCAACAACCCTCTGTATACAGAAATTTCTCCTAACTTTTCTCCTTGCTCCTTTTTGTAGTATAAAATTCATGGCCCCTTGTCACTGACTAGAGGAAATAATCTTTGCCTATTCACTCTATCAAAACCCTTCATCATTTTAAATAACCCTTTATTAAATCTCCTCTTGGCCTTCTCTGCTGCAATAAAAGTAAATAGAATTGCATGGAATTTACAGCACAGAAACCGGTCATTCAGCCCAACTGGTCTATACTGGTGTTTATGCTTCACGCAAGCCTCCTCTAACCCTCCTTTATCTCACCCTATCAGCATTACCTCTTATTCCTTTCTCCCTCGTGCTTCTCTAGCTTTCCCTTAAATGCATCTCTGCAATTCACCCTCAACTACTCCATGTGGTAGCGAGTTCCACCTTCTCGTCACTCTCTGGTAACCCTAGTGTCACAAGTCTCTCATTTATAACTCTAATCTCTCATTTCTAACATAATTCTGGAGATTTTCCAATGTATGCTCTCCATGGTTTTAATGTCCTTTCCATGCCCAAAACTGCACACAGTACTCTAACTGTGGCCAACCAATGTTTTGTGCAAATTGATCATTATTTCCTTACTCTTGGAGACAATGTCCTTTTCCGAGGCTACACTGGGTGGAGAAGGTTGTAGGGATGGATGCTGCCTGGAAGTGTTCAAAACAGCACAGCCCATAATGCCCAAACTGAATTGCAAAGTCAGTGAGAAACTGTAACCTTGTTACACTTTGCATAATCAGGGGCTCTTTGAAATGTGTGCTGCAATAATGACTTGTCATAATAAAAACAAACATCAAATGCATGCATATAATTTAATATAGTATTACCATTATATTTAGATTTTTATTAAAATACAATCTGCTCTGAAAACATTCTCTAATATTTGCTCATGACCAATGGTCATTATTCACAGCAGAACTGAGTAAAATGTTGCAATATAGATGTAAACAACTCACCAAGATTATAAAGCAATGTGCAATATTCTTAAATAAAGTACCACAATGAATTTGCCACACTGGTTCCCAATTCCATCACTGATTAATATGTGGTGATTGGAGGGTTAAAGGGAAAGAAACCTTGAAGCCTAGCCACTTGTATGTAAATATCTTTTAATAGGAATGGGCATCTATGTAAAATTTACATTTTATATGGCTGTATAGTTACGTTTGAAACAGTTACTTTAACAAGATTATCATTTGCTTAGGGATAGTCCTAGTTACACTTATGCACCTAACCAATATAGCTTTTAGATGGGTCATTAATATCGAAAAATGGTAGGCAATGGTTATATCTGTGTAATCTGTGTGTGTCTGTCTATCTGTGTATATATTTATATTTTTTATATGTGTACTGCTTTGATTGTATGACTGTCGTGATACTCTATTGTTTTAGTGCCAACAGTGTCCTCAACTGCACCATCAAAATTATGTCCACCTGCCTCTGAAGTTGGAATTCAGAAACCAATGATTGTGCTGCCACCTCCGTCAAAAACCACTTCATTGCCTGTGCCTCCCCGCCCTCCTGTAATACCAGCAGGGCAGCCTGTTACAAAAGTAAGTGTTTCTATTTCTGAACAAAATTGTGATTTTTACAGTTCCCAGGCTTCCTAACAATTTATTTTGTATACTGGTCACTTCTGAAAACGACCAAATCTTTCAATATTCAGAATTTGTTCAACCTCAACATACAAATAGGATTTTCCACGTGACTGACCGAATGTTCGTTGCTATAGAATATGAAGGACTAGTTTGATTTCCATTCCTGCACTCAATTTCTAATCTCTGTCAAACAGAGAGGTACTAGCGAGTCTCCTTTGGCAAGCAGAGAGCAGAGCGAGAAAGGGCAAATAGCACAAGATAATCCTCCATGGGCAGAATCTTGTGTATCTAGCAGCTGCTTTTAAGGGAAAGGGTAAAGATATATGGGTATGCTGTCTCTGCATTTAAAAAAAATTAAAAAATTAGTTCCTGGGATGTGGGTGTCGCTAGCAAGGCCAGCATTTATTGCCCATCCCTAATTGACCTCGAGAAGGTGGTGGTGAGCCGCCGCCTTGAACCGCTGCAGTCCGTGTGGTGAAGGTACTCCCATAGAGCTGTTAGGGAGGGAGTTCCAGGATTTTGACCCAGTGACGATGAAGGAACAGCGATATATTTCCAAGTCAGGATGGTGTGTGTCTTGGAGGGGAACTTGGAGGTGGTGGTGTTCCCATGCGCCTGCTGCCTTGTCCTTTTAGGTGGTAGAGGTCGTGGGTTTGGGAGGTGCTGTCTAAGAAGCCTTGGTGAGTTGTTGCAGTGCATCTTGTAGATGGTACACACGCCAGCCATGATGGAGGGAGTGGATGTTTAAGGTGGTGGATGGGGTGCCAATCAAGTGGGCTGCTTTGTCCTGGATGGTGTTGAGCTTCTTGTGTTGTTGGAGCTGCACTCATCCAGGCAAGTGGAGAGTATTCCATCACACTCCTTACTTGTGCCTTGTAGATGGTGGAAAGGCTTTAGGGAGTCGGGAGGTGAGACACTTGCTGCAGAATGCCCAGCCTCTGACCTGCTCTTGTAGCCACAGTATTTATGTGGCTGGTCCAGTCAATGGTAACCCCCAAGATGTTGTTGGTGGGGGATTCGGCGATGGTCATGCTGTTGAATGTCAAGTGATGGTGGTTAGACTCTAGCTTGTTGGAGATAGTCATTGCCTGCCACTGTGTGGCGCGAATGTTACTTGCCACTTATCAACCCAAACCTGAATGTCATCCAGGTTTTGCTGCATGCGGGCATGGACTGCTTCATTATCAGAGGAGTTATGAATGGAACTGAACACTGCAATCATCAGTGAACATCCCCACTTCTGACCTTCTGATGGAGGGAAGGTCATTGATGAAGCAGCTGTAGATAGTTGAGCTGAGGACACTGCTCTGAGGAACTCCTGCAGCAATATCCTGGGGCTGAGATGATTGACCTCCCACAAACATCTTCCTTTGTGCTAGCTATGACTCAAACCAGTGGAGAGTTTTCCCCCGATTACCTTTGACTTCAATTTTACTAGGGCTCCTTGATGCCATGCTTGGTCAAATGCTGCCTTGATGTCATAGGCAGTCACTCTCACCTCACCTCTGGAATTCAGTTCTTTTGTCCATCTTTGGACCAAGGTCTGGAGCTGAGTGGTCCTGGTGGAACCCAAACTGAGCATCGGTGAGCACAGTCGACGACACCTTTGACCACTTTGCTGCTGATTGAGAGTAGGCTGATGGGTTGGTAATTGGCCGGGTTGGATTTGTCCTGCTTTTTGTGGACAGGACATACCTGGGCAGTTTTCCACATTGTCGGATAGATGCCAATGTTGTAACTGTACTGGAACAGCTCAGCGAGCGGAGCGGCTAGTTCTGGAGCACAAGTCTTCAGCACGACAGCCGGATGTTGTCGGGGCCCATAGCCTTTGTTGTATCCAGTGCGCTCAGCCGTTTCTTGATATCACTTGGAGTGAATCGAATTGACTGAAGACAGGCTTCTGTGATGGTGGGGACCTCAGGAGGAGGCTGAGATGGATCATCCACTTGGCACTTCTGGCTAAAGATGGTTGCAAACGTTTCAGCCTTGTCTTTTGCACTCACGTGCTGGGCTCCGCCATCATTGGGGAAAGGGATGTTCATGGCGCAGCCTCTTCCCGTTAGCTGTTTAATTGTCCACCACCATTCACGACTGGATGTGGCAGGACTGCAGAGCTTTGACCTGATCTGTTGATTGTGGGATCGCTTAGCTCTGTCTATAGCATACTGCTTCTGCTGTTTAGCATGCATGTAGTCCTGTGTTGCAGCTTCCCCAGGTTGGCACCTAATTTTTAGGTACGCCTAGTGCTGCTCCTGGTATGCTCTTCTACGCTCCTCATTGAACCAGGGTTGGTCTCCTGGTTTGATGGTAATGGTAAACTGAGGGATATGCCAGTCCATGAGGTTACAGATTGTGGTGGAATACAATTCTGCTGCTTCTGATGGCCCACAGCGCCTCGTGGATGCCCAGTTTTGAGCTGCTAGATCTGTTCTGAATCTATCCCATTTAGCTCAGCGGTAGTGCTACACAACACGATGGAGGGTGTCCTCAGTGTGAAGATGGGACTTTGTCTCCACAAGGACTATGCAGTGGTCACTGCTACCAATGCTGTCATGGACAGCTGCATCTGCAACAGGTGGCTTGGTGAGGATGAGTTCAAGTAGGTTGGTTCTCTCACCAGCTGTCGCAGGCCCAGTCTGGCAGCGATGTCCTTCAGGGCTCGATCAGCCGTGGTGCTACCTAGCCACTTTTGGTGATGGACATTGAAGTCCCCCACCCGGAGTACGTTCTGTGCCCTTGCTGCCCTCCGTGCTTCTTCCAAGTGGTGTTCAACATGGAGGAGTACTGATTCATCAGCTGAGGGAGGGCAGTAGGTGGTCATCAGCAGGAGGTTTCCTTGCCCATGCTTGACCTGAAGCAGTGAGACATCATGGGGTCCGTAGTCATTGTTGAGGATTCCCAGGGCCACTCCCTCCCGACTGTGTACCACTGTGCTGCCACCTTTGGTGGGTCTGTCCTGCCATTGCGACATGACATACCCAGGGATGGTGATGGAGGAGTTTGGGACATTGGCTGAAAGGTATGATTCTGAGAGTATGACTAGGTCAGGCTGTTGTTTGACTAGTCTGGGACAGCTCTCCCAATTTTGGCACAAGTCCCCAGATAGTCAGGATGACTTTACAGGGTCGACTGGGCTGGGTGTGCCGTTGTTGTGTCCGAAGCCGGTGCCTAGGTCGATTTTATTATTGTTTTTCGTAGCGGTTTGTTACAACTGAGTGGCTTGCTGTGCCATTTCAGAGGGCAGTTAAGAGTCAACCACATTGCTGTGGGTCTGGAGTCACGTATAGGCCAGACCAGATAAGGATGGCAGATTTCCTTTCCTAAAGGACATTCGTGAACCAGATGGGTTTTTACGACAATTGATAGTTTACATAGAAACATAGAAACATAGAATCTAGGAGCAGGAGTAGGCCATTCGGCCCGTCGAGCCTGCTCCACCATTCAATACGATCATGGCTGATCATCCAAATCCAGTACCCTGTCCCTGTTTTAATCCCCACAGTACACATATCCCACCCTACCCCCGTAACCCCACGTATTTAATTCCCCCTAACATATCCCATCCTATCCCCACATATTTAATCCCCCCCTAACACTAAGGGTCAATTTATCATAGCCAAATCAACCTAACCCGCACATTTTTGGACTGTGGGAGGAAACCGGAGCACCCGGAGGAAACCCACGCAGACACGGGGAGAATGTGCAAACTCCACACAGACATGTTTCATGTCACCATTATTGATGCACGTCTCTGGATTATTAGTCCAGGCCTCTGGATTACTAGCCCAGTAACATAACCACTATGCTACCATTCCCGTATGTTGCATCTCTGCATTGGGAAGACTCCCATTGAAGAACAAGAGGAACCATAGATGCTTAACATTCTGATAGCTTTCATGTTCTTCCCTTTAATTGGAATGGAACGACCATAGTCATCTGCAATGCCCAGCTTCAATCAAAATAGATATGTCTGCTGCTCAGGGTAGCCATCACACTGCTCTTGAATAAATTTGAGGCAGCCAGGGTCTGACTCATTCAGCCTCTTGTAATGTGAGCTTTGCCTGCCCTGCAGGGAATGAGGTGAGTTTCTTGTAGGGTGGTCATAGTTTAGCATAATTTTGTTTTTTCAGTGGCATGAGCCTCCCCTGGTGAGACCTAAACATTTTGGCCAAGTGTTTTTGTTTAGGCTGACTACCCACTAATTCCTCCTTTTGATCAGGGTACCAAATTATTTGATTCTTGAAATGCTAGGGTGGCTGGAACAAGATCTCAACCCTGGAAACTCCTGCTTGGGATTACTTGAATGTCTCGATCAGGGACTTTTACAGGATTTGTTATGCCCTACTGGAATTTTGCCAATGGCGTTTGAGCTGATTTGGGAAAGCAACTCTGGGTGATTCCAGAGTAAATAATGGGGAGAAATCGAATCCTGGATTCTGTGAGTGAATAATATGGGCTTCAAATAATGCAAGTCATGAGTGCAGCTAGACTATTTTTATATGGATGCCTTATGCGCCATAAGTTTAACTACTTTGGCCAGAATTTTCTGGGGTGGTAGCGGGCGCGATCGGTGGTGGGTCGGGTGGGAAAGTTATTTTTGACCGGGTCGGGAACCCGCTGTCCTCTCGCTCCCACGCGCCTTTCCCCCAGGCGTGTCTGTCATCGCGGAGCTGACCTGACCTGGCAGTGGTGGGCGACCCAATTGAGATGATTATCAGGTAGTTTACAGGCACTGAAGAGCCTTTTTTCACTTACTTACTGGCCACGGGATTTACGCAGCTCAGGGAACCACGTCTGTCAACCTGAGGCGGGAGTTCCGTGGTCATTGCTCAGCTGATTACTTGACAGCATGAAATGTACAGAAAAAGCTCCCACCTGACAGTTGATCACTTTCCTCAAGTGTTTCCAGCAAAGTTTCCAGCCAGTGACACCTCATTGGAAGAACTCTCACCATTGACAGAATGCTCCTGCCATCTGTTCCATCAACATGGGTGCTGTTTATACTGTCTCACCTTGGTCCTCCGAATCGGACCACAATGAGCCCCAATGCCAGCAGCACTAACAACACCACCACCAACCGTCTCCACAATCACCTGACAGAGGGCATCAGCACCCGAGCACATTGCTGCCTGGGAGGCTAGGGATGGCCTCGTCATGGCAAGATTTAGTTAACTTTACGCTGTACACCCATATTACTGCCACATGATGCGTCAGGTTGGCACCCCCCCACGCCAACACCATAAAGCATCCCGACAATGACCAAACCATTCCTTTCACGCTCATCACCATTGCAGGGGGTACCATTGTGACTCACCATTAACTGTAACTCCCTGCCGCTTCTAGAGGTGCACACACATCTGTCCAAGACTGGAAAGGGTTGAAAATAAAGATTTTTATGTTTGACATCACATTAACAAAAACTTTACATAAACATTGGATAAAACACCCCAGTGGCTACCCTTGTGTGGTGCTAGTTGGTATGATTGCACTAGGATGAGGGTGAATGTGAGGGTGGCTAGTGAGATGGGGATGTGGTAATGTAGATAGAGAAAGAGAGATGGGTGGAGGTGCAAGCTATGTTGGTGTGAGTAAGGATGTGCAGGAGTAGGGAAGGCAGAGTCATGGGGATTGATGCGGCACAGCAGGATGCAGTCGAGTGTGACTTTGTACTAACGTTTCCTGATCTAATGAGATAATTGAAACGTTTGCAACACTGCGCCCAGGTCCTCCTGACCGCATCCCTGCTTGTGACCTCCTCTGCAATCTACAACCTGGCTGTCTTGACCTCTTGGGGAGGTGTCTTCTGCCCATCAGAAGGGAAGAAGACCTCCCTTCGTGCTCTGACTCCCTCCATAAGCATATGGAGGGAGTCATCGGAGAACCTGGGTGCAGCCCTCTGCCTCTGTGCAGTCATTGTCTGTGTTTGCAGCACTCCAATGCTGCAGTGCACTGACAGCACTATGTTAGATGAAACTTCAAAGGTCATGAGTGACGTCACCAGACCCGCTCCATCTAATTGGGCCGGGTAACACACTGGTGGGCTTAATAGGCCCCATTAAGGTAAGTTCATTTTTAACAGCGGAACGGAGCCAGCAGCGGGGTCGGGACCCGACGTGGCCACCGCCCGCACCGGACCCGCCAAGGTAAAGAAAATTCCGGCCTTTTTCTCTGTACCTCAACAGAATGCAAAACACGCTTCTGAAACTTCCACTCAGCAGTTGCACTTCTGCAAGTGGAAAAGATTTATCCTGTTTTATCCAGGTCGGTTGTTGATCTCTAGATGGCAGTTATGATTCATAATTGCAGCTGACCACTGGGGAATATTCATACTCCTTATTATGTAGGACATTGCTACTGCTAAATAATTTTTTTTGTAGTAGAAGTTTAATTTATTTTCCCTCATGAAAATGTGAAGTTTGATATTTCTGATTCAGACTCGAAACATGATGAAGCCTTCCTTGGTCTATTGGCTTGGTACATACGAATTCTTGCATGGTGGCAGCTTGCTAAGGAGTAGTTAATTGGTTTCACCTGAAGTCTGCTGTTCAAGGAGATTTACGAGACAGTAGGAGTTCTAACCAAGAACTGTACAAATTAGAATACTTCGTCAAACTATAAAGTGGACTTGTTTTAAATTGAAACACAATCCCGATCAGCCTTGTAATTTTAGGTGGTCTACTTGGCTGTTGAGGATATTCCCCCACTAATGATCAAAGGACTAATTGAAGCAGCAGGCTTCCGTGAATACCTCTGCTTGCCAGTTGTGCTTTGCTATGGATTTGAAGAGACAATTAGAAATGTTTTTGCATGGAGGAAAGATTGGAATGTTCGTAAGGCTAATAGATGTGGTTGATCTGTCAAAAAAGCTTGTTGCCGCCTGTTCTTATTGGTGTGTGTTTAATTTTTAAACTTCCTGCCTCCTTTAACTTAGTGATTTTCTTTTGAAGGTAAAGAAAGGTGTCAAAAGGAAGGCAGACACTACTACACCCACCACTTCAATTTTCACTACAAGTAGTGAATCCTTGCCAATACTTGCAGAACGAAAGCCGACAAAAATCTGTTCCTGGAGAGAAAGCAGTCAATCAATCAAGCCACCAGGAAAGGATCTACCAGATTCTCAACAGCATCAAGCTGTAAAGAAAGAAAAGTTGACGGAACATTTGCAATACTGTAATAATATTCTCAAAGAAATGTTTGGAAAGAAGCATGCAGCGTATGCTTGGCCTTTCTACAAGCCTGTGGATGCTGAAGCATTGGGACTTTATGATTACCGTGATATTATTAAACACCCCATGGACCTTAGTGCTGTGAAAGTAAGTTAACTTCATCGCCCCTCTGCCCCCCCTCCCCATCCAAAAATACTGAATAAAATCAGAAAGTGGTGGTTTATCAGCTATTTCGTGAGGTGGTCCATTTTCCATAAACTATGTTTTTTGGTGTGTATTCTGTTGATCCAGGTTAAATATTTTTAAGTCACCTGTTTTGAAGCTGTCTACCATCTTTGCACTAAGGTAGGTTGGTGCATTAACTAATGCCATCATAATATGGTCCCTTGGGGCTCTGGAGCATTTGTGTTGTCTCGTTTTGGGTGCGCAATTTATTTTTTACATCTGGGAACTTTGTGGAAAAGAGGCTAGTTATGAAATAGTGATGGAGCCAATGTGACAGACAAGGAACCCTAGAGAAGCTGGAACAATGGTTGTAAAGAGAAAAACAGAAACACGAGGTGGGAAGGTTCCAAGGGAGATGATTAACATTAAATTGCAAAGAAATACTGCAGCAAGAGTGAGGAGGATAAAGTAAGCAATGAGGTGGAGTATATAGCGTAAAAAGGCATAGGCTCTTTTAAGAATTGTTCTATCATTGGCAAATGATAGCTGTAAATCTTATGTAGTCTGAAGTGCTCTCCAATATTGAAAATTTTGTTCTGACTTGCTTTAAGTACTTGATTGTTACCATTCCTACTCTATTCTCAACCTTGCTCTGTTCCACAAAATTTAGTAGAATATTTCCCACCTGTTACTTTTTTGCCTATTATCCACTAATGTGTCAAAGGAGACAAATGGGTATTGTGCCATTGGATATTCTTTCTCTGCAACCGCGACACCACTGGAGTGAAGCTGCACTTCAGTACCACTCTGCTAGTGAAAGGTCACGTAAGACAATGTCTTTTTTAAGGGTGCATTTATATGTCTGCTACTTGTTCCAGCCAGGTTTACTTCCTGGCTCCAACTGGAATTTTCCTGCCCTGGAGAGAGCTCTGTGCATGGTAATGGTTAAAATTTAAATGTTTTGAGTGAGAGTGACCGCATCCTAGCCAGTATTTAAACAAACTTCTCAGAACTTGCAAAAGTGCTCAGGATATTCTAATCAACCAACTTTTCTTCATTTAAAAGAGAAACAGGTTTGACACAGCACTGAAGTTGTATTCCATGTGATGTCAAGCCCGCGCAATGTGACACTGCCTCGTTCAGGGGGTCCCGTACCACTGGGATCCAATGCTTGGTTGGGCCCTAGTTTTAAAATTATACTGCAACTTTAGCATTGCTGCCATGTGGAAACTGCTTCAAAGTGATTCTGAAGTTGCAGCATAAATGCACTTGGATGTTTTGAATGCTATGATACCAAGGAACAATGCGGCAATATTTGGGGTGCTACACTTCATGTATCCTTGCTGTTGAGACATTCAAGCCTCTTGCCATTTTCAGCTGATGACGTTTGTGTCATTTACTGTTCCATCAATACTGACCAGGCCTCTTCGATCACCAAACTTTTCAGAATTTTTTTGATGTGTGTGTCTGGAAGCTTCAAATACTGTATGAAGTGCAGTTGCAACCATTGGCTTTGTTGTCTCTGCAACAAATGCCATGTAGCTCTGTGCAAAATATTTTTGATTTCTCCACTAGGACATATCCAGTCCCTGTAACAAGTTGCAGTGGCAAGGTGCTGGCATCAAACATGGACCCCAAGCTGCCAGATATTTTAATCTGGCACTGGTCCAGCTGACTGATGTCTACCTTGGAAAAAATCAGGGTCAGACAACTAGCTTGGTACTGGATGATACCCAGGACTGCCCATCATGCAAGCAAGACTTTCTGTTTTTAATCAAGATGGTGGCAACATCCTTTTGCTGGTCCACTTTCCAAATTTCAATTAGCACTTACTTGACTATGAACCAGTGTTGAGATTCTACGTAAGATAAGAAAAGGGTTTCCTAAAGGGGCACAGATGGCTCCTCAATGGGGAGCCTTCAACAGTCCAACTCTTCAGGTCATTTCTGCATAGTCTAGTCCCCAGAGGACTTAAATTTTTCTGAAGCTCTCTCCCAAGGGAGGAACTCCCAAGTGTAGGTACGACCTGGAATTCTGGCTCCGCACTACTACAGGTCATTGTTTCCTTGTGACATTTTGGCAGCCGCTTTCTTCTACCCTGGAATTCCTAAGTGCTGTTCTGTTTATAATCAAGCATTGCTGCTGGGATCTGGTACTTCCATCTGAGTGGCAAGGGTTTTGCGAGCAGAGAATTGGTCAACAATTTGCAGAGAGATTTGCAGCCCTTGTCCCTGGTGGCAACATTTGTCCAGTACATTGTGCAGGTTGAGTGCTAGAAATTTGTGCGCTTGGTTCAAATCTGACACCTGATCACTTTCCTTGAGGAAAAGGATGATCCTGGCCTAACTCACTCCTTGGTTCAATCAATCTCCCAGAGCCCTGGATATATTTAATTGCAGGATACCCTAAAACATGGATACAGTTGCCCTGGTATGCCAGCAGAGTCATTACTAGTCATGCTCTTCAACTTTTGTAAGTCTCAATTTGTCATCCTCTGTTCGGGCCACAATAAAAGCTTCTGGGCAGATGTGTGACTGTAGTTCCTGATCTCGCCCAAGACAAATCCTACTTGCTTGGTCCACTATGCCTCAGCTGAACATTTTTATGTACCTCCTCTCCTGTTCAAGTGATGGTATCATGTGTTACCTTGTCATGGCAATCCCTTAAGAATTCTGTAATCCCTATGGTTAGATTTGCACGATTTAATATGTCTTTATTTAGAGATTGTCCCAGATGAGAATAGTTTGCCATCAAATGCATTGTCCCATAATTGGGAAATCCAATTTGAAGTTTTCCTCATGACACCCCTCCTCCTCCAAGGTGTTGCCAGGAGAGCCATCTCTGCTATTGTTTGAAGCCGTCTTCCAATCTTTCTCGCTGCAGTAGTGGGTTGGGGGGAGTCTAAAGATGTGCACTTCTTTGCCTTTTCCTTCTGTGCCAAGTCCACCACTTATTTCCGCACCTCACTACCTTTATTAGCATTGGATATTTGTTAGCAATGAGATCGGCTAACTCTACACAGACCAGTTATTGAATCTTGGAACGACTAAGCCATCAAGCGCACCACTGATTTTATTATTTATTTTTAACTAGATCAACATCTTTCCCATATCCTTCACCAGCTTTTCTCTCATCTTTCCATTTTATTTTCTCTTGTCATTCATCTATTACATTTGTTCTTATCATGAGGTGACCTCTCATTGAACACTGGTCAATTCCTTGCATTACTCCTTTCTTAAAAAACAATATGTTTATAAATGTCTCTAGGTTTCAAAGAAGATACTGGTTTGATTATAATAGATGAAATCTACTGGATTAATTTGATTGTGGGAGGGATTAGCTGTAGTTTAATCCCCAAATTATCAGGCTATTCGAGCTGAAATCTTTGTGTTTCTGGGCTTTTTTTTCTTGCTCTGAAGGATGTTGGATTGCTGAGCCCAATTATTGAAATAATCCACCTAAAAGGTATATTCGTTCTCCTTTTAATGTGCACCATTTTTCTCCTTCAATATTGGTCTATATCCTCTGTGTTCTATATTTTGTACTTGTTTCCTGCCTCCTTTGAGAATAACTTCAATCTTGGTAATTTCATGCAGTGATTTAAAAAAAAAAAATAATAATTCTAAACCTTTGACCATTTGTTTGCCCCAGCAGAGGCAGCAAAATAGCTGAATGTGTTACCTTCCTCTAAGTAGATAGGCACTGTTACCAGAAAGTCTTTGTGAATGGGTTATTGGTTTTGACTTTTCAATGCTGAATATAATACTGAATTGGTGCCGTTTCCTGCTCTCGCCCTGAACTAGAAAATTTCATTCACTTTGCTTCCAATTTCCACCCTTCCCTCACCTTCACATGGTCCCTCTCCGACTCTTCCCTTCCCTTCCTCGACTTCTCTGTCTCCATCTCCTGGGGATAGGCTATTGACAAACATTCACTATAAGCCCACTGACTCTCACAGCTACCTGGATTACACTTCCTCCCACCCCGCTTCCTGTAAGGACTCTATTCCATTCTCCCAGTTTCTGTCTCCGCCGCATCTGCTCTGATGATGCCACCTTCCATACTAGTGCTTCTGACATGTCTTTTTCCTCAACCGAGGATTCCCGTCTACTGTGGTTGACATGGCCCTTGACCGTGTCCGTTCTATTTCCCGCACTTCTGCTCTCATCCCTTCCCCTCCCTCCCGGAACCACAGTAGGGTTCCCCTTGTCCTCCCCTTTCACCCCACCAGCCTCCACATTAAACGGATCATCCTCCACCATTTCCGCCACCTCCAGTGTGATCCCATCACCAAACACATCTTCCCCTCACCTCCCCTTTCAGCATTCCAAAGGGACCGCTCCCTCCGTGACACCCTGGTCCACTCCTATCACCCCCAACACCCCTTCCCCTTCGCCCAGCACCTTCATGTGCAAGCGCAGGAGATGCAACACATGCCCTTTTACCTCCTCCCTTCCCACTGTTCAGGGCCCCAAACATTCCTTCGAGGTGAAACAGCGATTTACTTGTACTACTTGCAATTTAGTATACTGTATTCGCTGCTCACGATGCGGTCTCCTCTACATTGGGGAGACCAAACGCAGATTGGGTGACCGCTTTGCGGAACACCTCTGTTCAATCCGTAAGGGTGACCCCGAGCTTCCGGTCGCCTGTCACTTTAATTCTCCGCTCCACTCCCACTCTGACCTCTCCGTCCTCGGCCTCTCACACTGTTCCAATGAAGCTCAACGTAAGCTCGAGGAACAGCACCTCATCTTTCGATTAGGCACTTTACAGCCTTCTGGACTCAACATCGAGTTCAACAATTTCAGACCATAACCTCTGCCCCTATCTTTTTTTCTTTTTTTTTCTCTCTCATGACAGCTGTCGATAATTCTGCCATTACCATTTACACTTCATCTAGAGTCCTCTTTTGTTACTTAACTTGTCCCATTACCATCTCTTGCCTTGCACCATCATCCCTTTTGTCTCTTAATCTCTCCTGCCTTCATCCTATCACAGACCTTCCCTTTTGTTCTTTCCTCCCCTCCCCCCTCTCCCTGCCCCTACACTTGCTTAAAAACCTGTTACATCTCCAACTTTTTCCAGTTCTGACGAAGGATCAGCGACCAGAAACGTTAACTCTGTTTCTCTCTCCACAGATGCTGCCTGACCTGCTGAGTATTTCCAGCATTTTCTGTTTTAATTTCAGATTTCCAGCAGCCACAGTATTTTGCTTTTGTATAATACAGAATTTGTTGTTTTACTTTCCAAATTTGGCTTTAACTAATTGGACACTGCTTGTCTTTCAGAGGGAGAGCTATTTTTCAATCTGTGGAATGTGTCAAAATTAACACCAATATTGATGGCAGCAACAGGTCACTGCTGAAGAAGAGAAATCTAGTGGGTTAAATATGTTCCTTGAGAGGCACCCGCCTAAGTATTACAAAAAATCTGTTTATTCTCGCTTCATTCAAACGCCCCAATAAATAATTAGATTTTTGTCTTCACAATACTCTAGTAGGGCAGATTGAATATAATGGAATGAAAATCAGGCAGGTTCTGTAAGTGGCATGTGATCTGCCCTGTCAGATAAACGCCCAGATGGTGAAAGTGAAAATCTACCGCACAGTATTACTGTCATATGGCGATCGGGGTGGGGTGGAAGGAAGAAGAGAAAATGACCTAGTGCCGATTTCCCTTTAAAGAAATTCATACCATGCATGATCAAGTAACATTCGACCAACTCCATTGTTCGAGCAAAGGCTCATTTTGCCTTGGGTTCTTTTACTTCCATTGTTATGCATGTATAAATTATGTAAGGGAAGAAGAAATAGATTAGAGAATAATAGACCTATTAAATAAGTTGCTTATATTATATAGAGAGAGAGAACATCATACAAGAGGTAGGTACCAAAATAATATAATCACGGTTAATGTGGTCTCCTGATTTAGGTTTGATTACCTATAGGGATTGGAGAGGAAGTTTCCAGATCTTTTTTTAATTGGCCTTGGGTTTTTGATCTAGTTTTTCACCTCCCCAGAAGACTACATGGTACCTAGGGGCTAAGCATATTTTGACATGATGCATAAGGCATCACAACTGTAAGGGACAGGTTAGATGGACCAGCTGGTCTTTTCCTGTCCGTTTTTGAATGTGCGTATGGTTTGTCTTCCACCATGGATGGCTTCTATGGTGTTGCCTTTGTTTCTACTCTAGTGCGCACTGATACCAGTCAGTGTCCACTCTGTTAAATGTTGCTGGCCAGTACTATTAAACTCACCTGAACCCAGAGGACTTTATCCATAATGGCAAGGTGAACACAGATCAGAAATTGCTTCTTGGCATTGCTTTAGTTAAGAATCCAATTGCATTTCTTCTCATCATTATAACTGCTATGTAGCCTCACTGTTGAGAATTCGCATCCCAGAAAACCCAGGCACCAACGCAAATTCGATTCCAGACCTGGTGGAATTTTACTTGTGCGTTCCCAGTTTTCCTCTTTTGTGGTTTACCATTTAAAGTAACGTGGAGAATTTGGGCTGTTTACAATGATTGCTTCCAGAATAGACAACACTGTCCACATATCTGTAGCACAGTTCTCCATTTTCACATACAAACTACGGGTGTGATCTTGCCAGCCCTGGGCAGGCGGGTTTGGAGGCGGCACTGCTGGGAAAATGGCAGAATCTGGGGGCGGGTGCCCATCCTGCCCCCAACCCGCCTCCATGCCATCTTCCAGGAGGCGGCTAGCCGACCCGCGCCGGGTCCCGTCTCCTGGAGGCAGGAAGGGGGTTACAGCCACTTAACTGCCTGTTAACAGGCAGATAAGAGGATTATCCCCATTTTACCCACACAAGTGCAGGCCTCCCGAAGGCTGCGAACCCCACCAGGGTCACCGAGGTGGGCAGCGGGTCTGCGGGGTTTGGAGGGGTGTAAAAGTGTGCTGTGAAGTTAAGTGATGGGTGCAAGTGTGGAAAGGTGAGTATGTGAGGTAAGTGGAAAGTGTTAGAAAAAGTTTACTTACCTTTTTGTTTCTTCCTGCAGGCTTCAATCGTTGGGGATGCGGAGAGTCTCGCATCTCCGCGGCAGAGATGAAAGATGGCTGCTACATTCTCCAATGCAACAACCATCTAATTTCTGCTAAAGAAAGAGGTTTGACAGAGAATGTCAGTGTTTGACAGCTTCAGAGCTGTCAAACGATGACATTTCAGCTGTCACAATTTTTTGACATTAAACATCATACGCTGCCGTTCTCTGTAACCGGCTTCCCCTTAATTGGCCTGCTAAGCCTGCTGGGCGGGCTCAACAAGGTCAATCAAGGGAAAATAGTGTGGGTTGGCCACAAGTCGATGGAGGCGGAACTAAATCCCGACAAGTGGGAGTCCCACCTCCAAAAGCTCCCCATTGGCAAAATCCAGCCCTACGTGTGAATAATCTTGTTCCTCCAGGAAGAGTTGAAGACCAGTTAACTCGGGCAAAATTATATTCTCAAAGTAATCTTGTAAATCAAAATGGCATAATTGAGTAGAATGGGCCTATATTCTCTGGAGTTTAGAAGACTGAGAAGTGATCTCATTGAAAGGGATAAAATTCTTAGAGGGCTTGACAGGGTAGATGTGAGAGGCCGTTTCCCCGATGGATAGTCTAGAACTAGGGGTCATAGTCTCGGGGTAAGAGGTTGGCCATTTAGGACTGAGATGAGAAATTTCTTCACTCAAAGGGTTATGAATCTTTGGAATTCTCTACCTCAGTTGATGAATATATTCAAGACTAAGATCAATAGATTTTCAGGCACTAAAGGAATCAAGGGATATGGGGATCAGGCAGGAAAGTGGAGTTGAGGTAGAAGATCAGCCATGATCTGGCCGAGCAGGCTCGAGGGGCCATATGGCTTACTCTTGCTCCTATTTCTTAGGTTCTTATATCTGTTTGAAGTTTCCAGAAAACTGCTCACAATTCAGTAGAACTTGACAATCCGCTTCCGGCAGCAAGGATGATTTGGTGTAGGAAGTGGGGAATTTCAGATTAATACGATCTGAGGTTTGAGTCCAAAGGAGATTGTTGGAACAGAGTCGGAGTTGTTTAATTCTGCAGATAGTTATGGCGTTGCATGTTGGGAATGCTAGGTACTGATGCTAGATGACCAAAATGGAAACTCTTTCTTTCCCCAGCATCAATCCTATTTGGTTTGAGCTCAAAAACAGAGATGAGTTGCTGCTTAGAATAAATGTAAAGCGCGACAGTGATCTGCTTAATCTGAATCCAAAAACACCCCCTCAATCTCTTGATTTGGGAAATGGAACAGCTAACTTCCTGTTTGAGACCATTGAAATTAGTTTTAGCATACAGCTGGACCTTGCACTGGATATTGCGTCCAAGATGCCAACAAAAGGCTGTTTAGACGCAGACCATACTAATTGGCACGTAAGAGCATTTTAAAGTGAATAATACAGTTGGTCAATGCTGGATCTAAGTAGGCATTGTATTTAGGGTGAGAATGAACTAGCCAAGTGAGATTAGAGTGCCCAAAACTCTGGGCTTCTCTTGTTTTATATTCTTCCCAGCCAATCCTCCTGGAGTCAAACCTGAAGGATGATCTATCAAGAAAAAATGATTGAACTTTATTCTTGGTACCTTACAGGTATGTGAAAGTGTAATGATCAGCAGATGGCAAACTGTTGCCACAAGAACCTTCCATGCCTTGGGAATTGCTTCTAATGAAAGGATTTTGAAGGTACTTGATTATAAATCGTGTCTGTGGGATGTTGTCAGCTCATACTTGGAATCTTGACAACTCTGCCCCACTTTCTATGCCACAATTCTGTTGAGAGATCTTAGCCAGGGTAAATACAGCCTTATTGGTCACCTGTTCCATCAAAGACAATTCAAAGATGGTTTGTCAGGATTGTAAGACGTTGCAACACCGAGAGACAACAGGTTATTCTGAAGGTTGCAAATAATGTAAATTTGAAATTTATGCATAAGCACTTGCATGTTTGCCAATAGATACAGCCACTGTGCTGAGTTAGATCCTGGGTTTGAATCCAGGCTGTGAAGAACAACTACAACAACTTGCATTTATATAGCATCTTTAACATAGTAAAATGTCCCACGGTGCTTCACAGGAGCATAGGATCAGGCGTTCTGTGATAGATAGTAGATTGGCGGTTAGGATCAGATCAGCCATGATCTTATTGAATGGCGGAGCAGGCTCGAGGGGCCGATTGGCCTACTCCTGCTCCTATTTCTTATGTTCTTATGTATGCCATTCAGTGCCTCGAGTCTGTTCTGCCATTCAATTAGATCATGGCTGATCTACATCTTGCCTGCCTTGGCTCCATATCCCTTAATAGCTTTGCCTAACAAAAATCTATCAATCTCAGTTTTGAAACTTTCAATTGACCCAGCTGCAACAACTTTTTGGGAGAACATTCCAGATTTCAACTACCCTTTGTGTGAAGAAGTGCTTCCTGACATCACCCCTGAAAATCCTAACTCTAATTTTAAGGTTATACCTCCTTGTTCTGGTTCCCCCACCAGAGGAAATGGTTTTTGTCAATCTACCCTATCAAATCATCTGAAGCACTTCAATTAGATCATCCCTTAATTTTCTATACTCGAAGTATATTCACTAGAATGATACCAAAGCTAAAAGAGTTAAATTATGAGGACAGTTTGCATAGACTATGTTTGTACTTAGAATCATATGATTCTAAGTACAAGCCTTAGCCCTGGTATCATTCTGGTGATTTTTGTGCTACAACCTGCCGCCCCCCCCCCCCCCCCCCCTGCTCAGGAGCAGAGCTAAACGCAGTACTCCAGATGCAGTCTAACCAGAGCTTTATACAACTGTAGCATAATTTCCACCCCTTTGTATTCTAGCCCCCTTGAGATAAAGGCTAACATTCCATTAGCTCTTTAATTTTTTTTTGTACCTGTCCACTAGCTTTTAACGATTTCTGTGCATGGACCCATAAATCTCTCTGCTTTTCCACAGTTCCTAGCTTCTTACCATTTAGAAAATACTTTGATCTATCGTTCTTGGGTCCAAAGTGGATGACCTCGCACTTCCCCATGTTGAATTCCATCTGCCATAGTTTTACCCACTCATTTAATCTATCAATACCTCTTGGCAACTTTCTGCTCCCATCTACATGACTTACTGTGCCACCTAACTTGGTGTTGTCAACAAACTTAGATTATGCAGCTGTCTATTCCTTCATTGAAGTCATTTATACATGTAGTGAAAAGCTGAGGCCCACTACAGATCCCTGGGAGATGCCACTAGTCACATCCTGCCAATTGGAGTACATACCCATTATCCCTACTCTCTGTCTCCTACCTCCTAACTAATTCCCTACCCATGTCAAAAGGTTGCCTCCAATTCCATGCGCTTCCATTTTTCTTAACAGTCTCTTGTGTGGAACTTTATCGAATGCCTTCTGGAAGTCCACATAAATAACATGCATAGACATTCCCTTATCTACCACATTAGTGACCTCTTCAAAAAATTGAACAAGGTTGGTTAGTCATGACTTACCCTTTACAAATCCATGCTGACTCTCCGATCAGTTCATATTTGTCCAAGTGCTCAGTCACTCTGTCCCTAATAACTTAATTTCCCCACAACAGACATTTGACAAATAGGTCTATAATTTCCTGGTTTATCTCTCCCACCCTTTTTAAATAATGGAGTAACAGTGGCAATTTTCCAATCCAAGGGGATAACTTATAAATTGAGAGTTTTGGAAAATCATGACTAAAGCATCTACAATTTCATTGCCTACTTCTTTTAGTGTTCTGGAGATTTGTCTATCTTCAGTCTCATTATTTTCTCCTTTAGCTTTTTTTTAATTACTTGTATTAAATCCCCTTGATTTTCTTAGTCTTCACAGTACAGGAAGAGGATAAAAGCACCAGAGATAAGAGGAAAACTGATAGAAATTAATCTGCCATTTCCTTATTTTCAATTGCAATATTACCTGTGTCTGTCTTTTAAGGGGTTCACATTACCCTTAGCCACCCTCTATCTCTTAATATTGTCCTTGATATGCCTTGTAAGTTTTTTCTCGTATTCCCTTCTTTTGCAGCTCTTCCTACTTTCTGTGTATCCCTTTACTCTTCTTTATATCTCTCCCAGTCTGTGGGATCTCCACTATTCTTTGCATTTGTATAAGCCCTTTCTTTTAGTTATTTATTATCTTTCACCTCTTTGTTCACCAAGGTTTTTTAATTGCACAAGTGGAGCTCTTTCCCTTTAGGGGTATGTACAGGTCTTGTACCAAATATTACTTTGAACACCTCCCACTGTTCATCTGCAGTATTATCCATTAATAGTTCTGCCCAGTCTACTGTCATCAATTTCTGCCTCATTCCTTCAAAGTCAGCCTTGCCTAAATTTAAAACCTTGGTTCGTGATTCATCCTTCTCCCTCTCAAACCTAATATCGAATTCAGTCATGTCGTTGTCACTGTTAGCTAGGTGTTCCCTTACCATTACATTGCTAACTCATTACTCCTCATGAAATCTAGTACGGCCTGTCCCCTTGGTCAAGAACGTATTGTTAAAGAAAACTCTCGTATACAATCGGGAAATTCGATGCTTTTGTGACTCGAGCTGTTCTGCTTCTCCCAGTCTATGTGAAAATTAAAGTCTCCCATTATAACCACTCTGCTTTTGCAACAGTTTCTCTCATCTCTGTATTTATGCATCCCGCTACTTTATCACTATTGGGAGGTCTGTTGGTTCCTTTACAGCTGCTTTGAGATATCACTTACCTAATCAGACAACAATAGACGCCGAGCCAAAGAAGGAGACATTACGACAGATGACCAAAAGCTTGGTCAAATAGGTAGGTTTTAATGAGCATCTTAAAGAAGTGAAGAGATGGAGAGGTTTTGGGAGGGAATTCTAGTGCTTAGGGTCTAAATAGCTGAAGGCACAGCTACCAATGGTGGGGAGAAGGATATGGGGGGATGCACAAGACTCCAGAGTTGAAGGAATATAGTTCTCAGAGGGTTGTAGGGCTGGAGGAGGTTAGAGATGGAGAGAGGTGAGGCCATGGAGGGATTTGAACATGATAAATTTTAAAATCAAGGTGTTGATGATGGAGCAGGAGCCAATGTAGGCCAGCAAGTACAGGAGTAATGGGTTTCAACTCTGGGTTTTAGCATATTATCGTTCTCGGCACAGAACCATCTCTAATTTGACACTAATTGGCAATTCAACTTGGAGGACACGAGTAGCTCATGGAGGCGGGGCAATAGAAAAATTCACACTGATGAGGTGAAGGTGTTTACCCTGAGGTTGGTACAAAGGCAGATTTTTGGCCAGAAAGTTGCACTCTGCATCCAGCATGCTACATCTCATCTGGGAGCGCTTGATGCTGACATTGGCTGTATGAAATTGGAAGACTTTTTGTTCTCGAATC
The DNA here is from genome assembly GCA_030390025.1 of Squalus acanthias. Taxonomy (NCBI): domain Eukaryota; kingdom Metazoa; phylum Chordata; class Chondrichthyes; order Squaliformes; family Squalidae; genus Squalus; species Squalus acanthias. Next base: position 13,913,815 of record CM059439.1, read on the forward strand.
TGGAGAACCCTCTATTTGAGAATAAAATGCAGCTACAAGAAAAAGGAAGTTGTAATTTTTCTTCAGTACTCTTTCACTTAAGATTGGAATCTGATACCTTGGACAGGCGTCTTTAGGTATCTGCAAGCAATTTGTTACTACTTCTTGCCCTTGCTGCTCCTGAAAGAAGTCTCCTCTTCGTTAGCTGATGGGAGGTGAGGCGCATGTCTTTAGACCAAAAACATAATGCTTACTGTAGACTCCCCTCTCACTTTTAAGTGTAGACAGTTTTCCCAGGCTGACCCAGTATGGGGTGATGAGTGGGATCACTACTGATGTAGGGCATATGATCAACTTTGTGTGTTCCTGTCTTCTTTGTGTATGTTTTTGGACAAGTGTAACATTGCCACCTACTTGTCACTCTTTGTCATTTTGTTTTTAATGACCCACTCCTATTTGATTTTTTTTGTGTAAAGAATCCATACAGATTAAATCGGGACAAAAGATGTAATACTTTGGCGTGTGCCTTTGGTGACTGGTGTGTTCTATAGGGATTTACAGCTTCTGGTAGGTAAAAATAACTTTCCATTTCCATCAATCATCCAGCCTTGCAGAAACCAGTGTCTTGTTGGCTCCCAGCATCTGCCACAAGTCAGAGCTGGTCTCTAAATCTGTAATTTTCTACAGGTAAACCAAATTATTTGAGAGCTTAATTACACATCTACATCAGTTAACTCTTGAAGTGAGGTATTCAGAACTCAATGGTTATAGGCCTGTGGATGGCTACCTTCTGCACATGAGAAATAAATCATGGAGAAGTTTGTTTAATGTACAACATATTCAATAAAATTTAAGAGCTGGCTCGCTAGTACTATATTATCCTAGGAACATTTTTCTTTTAACAATAAAAACAGAACTATTATTCTACAACATATTGTTACTGTTTTGTATTTTGCCAACAAGGGTGTGTGTGAAATGACTTGCTTGTTAGTCACATTATAACCAGAAAGCTCAGTATTCATTTCATGTCCACCCTGAGCTCCAGCATAACTGGGGACCTTCTTTGGAGGGTGGAGTAGACCATAATGGGGAAAAGAGAACGACAGCAGAAACCTTTCTCTAAACCTGTCCTATTATGGGTGGTGCTTGGGCTGGTTCTGATTCTTGAATTATGATGTTTTAGTGATCGAAGTATGAATATTTGATTTCCAGTTACAGCTTGCTAGTTGAAAGAGTAACGGTCTGATGGTGTGGTGGCAATTAACAATATTTTAATTTGCACGTTCAGCAATGGTCTGTGTGTGCAAGAGTGGATGAATTCTGAGTTGGGGCACTTAAATCTCTTTTTATTTTTAATCAGACTTTTGTTGCTGTGGATGCTGAGGTCAAATAATGTGATTTTATGCTACATCAAAATGTACAGTTTCAAAACTGCGTGAGACAGGTTGAGAACTCGTAACCCTGGAGAAAAGTGCTGAAAATACACAGCATTTGAAGAAAGAGAAACATGGTCAACATTGAAACCCTTTTCTAGACTAATTGGCCGTAGAATTGAGGAGAATTATTAGTTTGTCTGGGAATAGTGAGCTCATCTGGCACACAGCTAGCTGCCCCTCAAAAGGTAACCTTGTATTTGAGACCACGATTTTACATGTTTGGAGCTTACACTTGGTACTGTCCAGACTCATCAAAAACTGTAGAAAATTAAGTTGTGATCATGGAAATTCAATTCTGTTACAGTAGTTGATATTTTGCTGTATTTCAAATACCAATTATGCAGTCTTGGCCTGTTGGGTGATATCTTCATATTTTTTGTATTGTATTCTGCTCCTCACAGATTTGGCAATTTTGGGTCTCGGCTCCCTTCCTGAGCTGGTCCGGTGAGTTAAGTTACCAGGCATGTGTCTTGGGAGTGGGTCCTTGTAATTTCAAAGAAGATTGATGCTTCAGTCTCACCTGGGAGATCAATTCAGAACTGTTGCTGGCCCATTCTTTCTCCTATGTTCTGAATTAATCTATAAATATCTGCTGCTTTACTATCCACTCCAAAGAGAACATCTGTAGGATGCAATCATGTCATCATCTTTTATGTTCTAATTAAAGAAGTGATCTGGCAGGTCGTCATGTTGAGGAAAACTAGTCTCGGAAGTAATTATAGTTGGCTGCAAGTGGCTTCTTTTTGAAATCTGCCTTTATGGAAATTTAGAGGTCAACTTTTGTTTCACATTTGTGAGGAGTGGATAAAGAGAGAAGAGATGCTTTTAAAAAAAAAAATGGAAACTTGAATAGAATACCACAACAGTATCGTGCTGCCTATGGGTGGAATAAACTATCTGAAGAAGAGAAGGAATCACAATTCCTCATCCAATAAAGAGTCTTCCACACTTTGGTAAAATGTACATAGTATACAACTGTACAGGGCTTTGGTGAGACCACACCTGGAGTACTGTGCACAGTTTTGGTCTCCTTTTATCAGAGGAAGGATATACTTGCCTTAGAGGTGGTGCAACCAACGTTCACTCGATTGATTCCTGGGATGACACTGTTGTCCTATGAGGAGAGATTGAGTAGATTGGGCCTATACACTCTGGAGTTTAGAAGCATGAGAGGTGATCTCATTCTAACATTCTGAGGGGGATTGACAGAGGTTGTTTCCCCTGGCTGGAGAGTCTAGAACTAGGGGGCGTAGTCTCAGGATAAGGGGTCAGCCATTTAAGACTGAAATGAGGAGGAATTTCTTCACTGAGGGTTGTGAATCTTTGGAATTCTCTACCCCAAAGGGCTGTGGATGCTGAGTCTTTGAGTATATTCAAGGCTGAGATAGATAGATTTTTTGGACTCTCGGGGAATCAAGGGAAATGGAAATCGGGCGGGAAAGTGGAGTTGAGGTCGAAGATCAGCCATGATTTTATTGAATGGCGGAGCACGCTTGAGGGACCGTACGGTCTACTCCTGCTCCTAAATCTTGTTATGTTCTGCTTTTGGGCTTCTCAATACTGTTTTTCTCTTGTCTAATGATACCTAGAATGGTTGAGAAAATCTGAATGAGGTTTTGCTATTTGTGTTCCTATCCAGACGTTAACCAGAGCATCAGTCCCGTAAATTAACTTTCATCAACCTGCAAATACTAAAATCCGTAAAAATTTCAATTTGTGGGAAGCAGAAAAAATGACCACAGAAGTTGCCAGACTATCGTCAAAAACCGAACTGGTGCACTAATATTCTTCAGGGAAGGGTTCCTACCACCCATACCCAGTCTGGCATAGATGTGACTCCATTACATGGTTGAGTCATCTTGCCCTCAAGGCAACTAGCGATGGGTAGTAAATACCGTCCTGTCAGTGTCACCCACATCCCAAGAACAATTTATAAATAAATTTTGGGCATGTGCCTGATCACATTGATTGTGTATGGGAAGGTGGACCAAAGTTAATGCAGAATTTATGGGATGTTGCAGTCGATCTGAAGTACTTCATTGGACATTTTTAGTGCTAATAAAATAAATCTCTAGTGAAGTAAATTTGCATTGTATGGCAGTGTACCTATTAATTAAAATAATTGCTTAGTTCCATTTCTGAATTACTTAACCTTATGCACTATGTCAATACTTTGATTTTGAGAGCATTACAATATTATAACGGTTTGAAAATGTACTGAATGCCCAATACATTAGATTGGAAGCTTGAATAGGAAATTTTGATATTACTATTCTTGAGCCATTGGGTTTAGTTTTCCATAGTATTGAACACTGGATTTTCCCAACATCGGTGGGTCCGTAGCGGGCGACATCGGTGGCGGTCCCCGGCCTCGCTGCCATCTCCAGCCCGCTGTCCAAATACTTTTCCCCTGATTGGGCTTGTTAAGCCCGCCCAGCGCGTTGCCGGCCAATTTAAGGAAGTGGGTCTGATGACGCGTCATCAGCTGGTTTCCTTAAAGGGACCGTGTGCAAATTGATTTTGACATTTGTGCTGTCAGTGTTCCACAGCATTGAGGTGCTGCAAACACTGACGAGCACTGCACAGAGGTGCACGGCTGCACCCAGGCTCTCCCATGACTTCCTCCCTATGCTTATGGAGGGAGTCACAGCACGCAGGGAGGTCCTCTTCCCTTCCAATGGGCGGAAGAGACCTCCCCAGAGACCAACGCAGCCTGGTTGCACATTGCACAGGAGGACACAAGCAGGGATATATGCTGCAGTGGCACAAACCTTTCAATGACCTCAGTAGATCACGAAACGTTAGTACAAAGCCACACTCAACCTCATCCTGCTGTGCCACTCATCACATCTCCATCACTCCGCCTTCCCTACCCTACTCCTGCACATCCTTACTCACGCCAACTTACCTTGCACCTCCACCCATTCCTCTCCCTCACACTCACCTTCATCTTCGTGCAATCATACCAACTAACAACACAAGGGTAGGCAATGTTCATATAAAGTTTCTGTTAATGTGGTGTCAAACATTGAACCTTTATTTTGAAAACTTTGCATTCTTGGACAGATTTGTGTGCATCTTTGGAAGTGGCTTAGTGGGTTGCAGTGAATGGTGAGACATAACTGTACCCCCTGCAATGGTGATGAGTATGAAAGGAATGGCTTGGGCATTGTTGGGATGCTTTATGGTGGTGTTGTGGGGTGGTGCCAACCTGGTGCATCATGTGGCAACCAAGGTGTACAGCGTCAAGTGAAGTAAATCTGGTCATGGTGAGGCCATCCCTGGCCTCCCAGGCAGCAATGTGGTTAGGTGTTGATGTTCTGTGTCCTGTGCAGCATCAGTTGATTGTGGAGAAGGTTGGTGGTGGTGCTGCTGGTGTGCCTGGTGCTGCTGGTGTTTGGGCTGATCGTGGTGGGATTCTGAGGACCAAGGTAAGACATTATAAACGGTACCCATTCTGATGTAATAAATGGCAGGTGAACTTGAGCTGACAGAAGCAATCTGTCAATGGTGAGAGGGGTTGTTCTATGAGGTGACACTGGATGGAGAGTTTGCTCCAAACACTTGCAACCTGCATAAAGCTCAATCTGTCTTCCAAATGCAGTAAGCAACAACTTCTGAGCTTGGAAAGTGAACAGCTGTGAGATGGGAGCTTTTATAGCACATTTGCAGCTGTCAAGTAATGAGATGACTCCATGGCCATTCAACTCCCGACCTGCTTACCTGACGTGATCCCCGAGCAGCGTGAACCCCGTGGGCGACCTGGTAAACTCTGAAGGGGAGCTGAAAATAGTACTTAATACTCTGTTAACAAGGTCATAATGACCTTAATTGCCTCACCCGCCGCTGCATGTTGGGTCTGCTCAGCGCTGACAGACCTGACATTTTGGAAAGGCGCGTGGCAGCGGGTTGAAAGCAGGGTCCTGACCCGCTGTCAAAAAATTTTTTCCCACCTGACCCGCCACCAATCACACCTGCTGCCTGCCCACACCCCCACCGAAAAATTCCCTCCTCCAGTTTTATTTGTGTAAACCATTACTTTCATTCAACATAATGGCTCTGAATGTCCGACCCCCACGGGTGCGTACGAGGTGCGTACGCGCCATAGGGACCGTGCAAGTTCTGGGTTAAGGCATGCGAAGCGCATGCACTGAAACTTGGAACTTGCGATCTGCCAAGAATCCTCTTGACAGATCATCCGCACGCCCAAGAAAAGTGCCTCTGTGGGTGGAGAGTTGTGCTATTTGCTCAACTTCCGCCCGCTGAAAGGCCATAGAATTCTTACGCCTGGTATAAGCAGGCATAAGGCCTGCTTTTACCAGCATAAGAGTGTTTTTTTTTTAAATAGAAAAATAAGACTTTATCACTCACTTTTATAAATTAACAACCCTGTCCAATAAGGTAAGTTATATTAAGACCCGTTAAAACATATTCAAAAAAAAATTCTGTTTAACATATTTAATTAAATGCCATTTTAATTAATTTTATATATGTAATGGTTTTTCTTTTATTTATTTCAGTGTGTTGGTGCATTTTTGCAGTCATCCCCATTCATACTTTTGACAGATCCGTGTGTATAGAACTGTCAAAAGTATGAAAGGGGATTCCCTTCTTCCATTGGTTGAGCTGGCCCACGAGATCCCAGGGGCGCTTGCAAACCACATGCGCCCCTGGGATACGTGGGCCTCTACGCATTTCGAAGAGGAGAGGCTCAGGATCGCAATCCTCGGTATCTACCGAACCAGCAGGTAGGTTCGTAGATTATTTTCTAATCGGAGGCATCCGCCTGCAGGAAGCGTCCAATCGGAAATTCAGGGCCATTAAGTTTTTGTAGAACCTTTACATATTTACTTTTTTTTTCTTCAAATTTTAGTCACATCTTGAACTTTCTGCTTGATATGTTGATCCATGTCAATAGTCCTAAGTCATCCCTTGCACAATACCAATAACTGCACTTGCTAGACATTGCATAAGCCTTCAGTTTACTTAGATTGCATCTTCGTAAAATAAATGATTTTTTTAGGAAACCAAGATCAAAAGCTGTTCAATATCAGGTGGCTTTTATATCCAGTAGTTTCCAACAGTAGTTGTTGATGTTGATTCCACCTGGAATTTGGCCAGGGTTTGTGAATTTCTCTACTAATAATTTGTGTTCTGCAAATAGAACTTTTCAGTGCAAGCATATCCAGTTGTTTTTCTGTCGATGAGGGCTATCTAATTACCAGTAACAATGTTGTTCCTATCATTCTTGTATGTTAACCTGTTGTAAACAATGAGGAGAGGATTAGTGAAGAATATTTATATGGTGTTTGAATACTATTCTTTACCTCTGACCACCCCCCACCCGGGAATTGGCTTGTGTGTCCCCTACGGAGTGTGTGGTGTTCTAATTAGGATTGGCCGTTTCGCCAATCTTCATCAAAAGATTAGTGAAGAAGACTATTTGGTAAGTAAATATTTTGCAGCTAGAAAAATCTTTTGAAGAAAACATCTTATTGATCCATTTATATTTAATTACAGCTGTAGTCTGTCCACCGTTTAGTTAAAAGACTCCTTTGTGTGTGTCTTAAGTTTTCATTTATTTTATGTTGAGATGCTATCCATTTCTCTGCAACACAAGAACCACAGATTGTATTTCTTCCATATATTCAGATATTTGGTGGTCGTTGTAATCAAATGAACTTGTCTTTTGGTTCTCGTGCTTGCAGTTATGAGAATTTGAGTATATTTCAATTTAATTTTTAAGTTTTTATGTTTACTTCAAGTTTCCTTCTATATTTATTTGTCCCTTGGCCTTTTTGACTATAGTCTTATTTTTGTTTATACAGATTGCCTTGTTCTTGTACATAATTCTCATTAATGTATTCATTTGCATTACATTAAATGAATTTTAGATGCAGTTGTATTGTCTACTATTGTCATTTAACACCATTACTGCTTTACAGTAACGCCTGTATAATTTGGAGTCCGGTTACAATTTGACTATGGAACACAATGATGAAAGACCTCCTGGGGATAGGCTGTGTCTCAGTGCATGGCTTTGACACCACAGATGTGTATGACTTCAGTACAGTATCAAGCCAAGTTTGATGAGGTCTGTTGGACCTCCTGGGTAATGCGTTTGTTATAAGCACGCATGACCGCTCGCTCCTGACCACAAGAATCTCTCCAGCCAGTATTAAGCATAAATAATTTGCATCCAGCTGTGAATATGCAACTATAGCCTTCGTACTTAAATGTGTTGGAAAAAGCTGTGTTTAGTCTTGGTTAATGTAGAAGCTACTTTGAGGTATAGGATATGATTTATATTTGAATATGCTGATCATTGTAGTGTGTGTGTTACTGATCATTATTGCTATTTTATTTTGATCAATGCTTGCAACTTTAATGAACATCAAAAACTTTTTAGGGGTGGGGAATCCAGGTTGTTGTCATGCTCTTAAAATCAGCAAGAGCTAAGTTTTGAATGCACTTTTTTGATTTTCTGGGTTTTTATGTTTCAATCTTCTCTTGCAAGAAAAAAATGGCCAACCAAGAATACAGAGATACCCAGGAGTTTGCTGCAGATGTGAGATTAATGTTTTTGAACTGCTACAAGTATAATCCACCAGACCATGAAGTGGTAGCTATGGGCCGAAAACTTCAGGTAAGAGTATAGTGTGTTCATTCACAAAATATAAAATAACTATTTATAATCAATAATTATGATATATTTCAATTTGAGTGGGTCACAATATTGCATTTCAAAATACATTGAAAAATCGTATGTCCAACGATCTCATATGGAAAATAAAATGCATAATAAAACTGCTGACTGCAGTGCCCTGTCATGCCTGTAGGTGCCACTGTATATAGGAAATTGCGAGTTAGCCAATAGAACTGTTGCGTGTGCAGGCTCTACGTACTGAGTATTGCTGTGGAGCAGTCTTCACTTTCTGAGCCTTTGTGGCTTTGACCAGCAGATAATTGTTGCCGGTGGGTAATGAAGGTACCGTAAAACATCATTTTAAAAACCCATTTGGAAAATTTAGCATCCATATAGCTCTATTGCAAATCACCCCTCTCGCCACAATGAATCACTTTTCTGCGTGGCCATCACTCAAGGCACCTGATGGGGGCCATCTTCTAAAAATCCATTTCCATTGACTGGTACGACCCACCTCTTCCCACTCCCCGAAGGGGGCCCACCTTTGCCCCCCATACACTAAGTGCTCTGGCTTTTCCCCCACAACCGTCTACCTTCCAGCCTGGCAACACAATCACCCGACGTGAACTTAGGCGTTCGTAACATACAACTGTCAGTCAGTGTTCCTCAGGGCAGTGTCCTAGGCCCAACCATCTTCAGCTGCTTAATCAATGACCTTCCCCTCCAGCATAAGGTCAGAAGTGGGGATGATCGCTGATGATTGCACAGTGCTCAGTTCCATTTGCAACTCCTCAGATAATGACGCAGTCCATGCCCGCATGCAGCAAGACCTGGGCAACATTCAGGCTTGGGCTGATGAGTGGCAAGTAACATTCGCGCCACACAAGTGCCAGGCAATGGCCATCTCCCACAAGAGAGAGTCTGGCCACCTCCCCATGACATTCAATGGCATTACCATGGTCTAATCCCCCACCATCAACATCCTGGGGGTCACCATTGACCAGAAACTTAACTGGACCAGCCACATAAATACTGTGGCTACAAGAGCAGGTCAAAGGCTGGGTATTTTGTGGCAAGTGACTCACTTCCTCACCCCCAACGATTTTCCACAATTTACAAGGCACAAGTCAGGAGTGTGATGGAATACTCTCCACTTGCCTGGATGAGTGCAGCTCCAACAACACTCAAGAAGCTCAACTCCATCCAGGACAAAGCAGCCTGCCTGATTGACACCCCATCCACCACCTTAAACTTTCACTTCCTCCACCACCGGCGTACCGTGGCTGCAGTGTGTACCATATACAAGATGCACTGCAGCAACTCGCCAAGGCTTCTTCATCAGCACCTCCCAAACCCGCGACCTCTACCACCTAGAAGGACACGGGCAGCAGACGCATGGGAACATCACCACATCCAAGTTCCCCTCCAAGTCACACACCATCCCGACTTGGAAATATATTGCTGTTCCTTCATCGTCGCAGGGTCAAAATCCTGAAACTTTCTATCTAACTGCACTGTGGGAGTACCTTCACCACACAGACTGCAGCAGTTCAAGAAGGCGGCTCACCGCCACCTTCTCAAGGGATGGGCAATAAATGCTAGCCTTGCCAGCGATGCCCACGTCCTGAGAATGTTTTAAAAAAAATAAAAAATAAATAACCTGTTCCTGTTGGCCCTCTTCCCAGAGTCAGTCGTGGCTCAGTTGGTAGCACCCTCACCTTTTGAATCAGAAGGTTGTGGGTTCAATTTGCACTCCAGAGACTTGAGCACAAAAATTTAGGCTGACACTCCAGTGCAGTACTGAGAGAGTGCTGCACTGTTGGAGGTTCCGTCTTTCAGATGAGACGTTAAACCGAGGCCCCGTCTGCCCTCTCAGGTGGATGTAAAAGATCCCATGGCCACTATTTCAAAGAAGAGCAGGGGATTTATCCCCGGTGTCCTGGCCAATATTTATCCCTCAATTAACATCACTAAAACAGATTATCTGGTCATTATCACATTGCTGTTTGTGGGAGCTTGCTGTGCACAGATTGGCTGACGCGTTTCCTACATTACAACAGTGACCACACTTCAAAAGTACTTCATTGGGTGTAAAGCGCTTTGGGACATCCTGAGGTCATGAAAAGCGCTGTAAAAATGCAAGTCCTTTCCTTTTTCTGTTGGTAAATTCTACACCCCACTCCCCCGCCCACCCAGCCATTCCTCAATGTGATAATCAAGCAACTGGAGCCAAGGCATATTTTACACACGCGCACGCACACACCTTCCCCAGCCCCCAACTGTGGAAAAATGGCTGGGTGGGGAGAGTAGGATATTTCAGGCACCCCTCCCTTCTATGGTAGTTTATCTACCTTTCCTTCTCTTCTTCCTAACCATGTACTTCCTCCCCGCTCTCCGTTTCCCCCCCCCCCCCACCCCCTAATCCCTCTACTCTCATCCATCCCGGACCCCCTCTAGTGTAGCCCAGCAGAATCCCACAGCGCACATCGCACTGACAGAAATGATGGTGCTTGGTGGGGGGGGGGGGGGGGCGGGGAGGATAGACAGCTCATCATAGCCTTGCTTCCCAAACCAAGAGTAAAGGCAGGGCCAAGGCGGAAGGAAGGACAGTAAGTTTTCTGCCTTTACTCCTCTTGTATCTCTTAGTTGCACTCCATCGCTCTTTACCTACTGCCCCCCCCCCCCCCACCACCCCCAATCCCTGGCCCCTCACACACAAAATCCTGAACTGAATACTGCTTTTGGGCTTGTCTCCCTGTGTGTAATTAATTATCTTAAAAACTTTACAACTTTAAAATGGAACGAACCAGAAGTCTGCGGATCTGAAATGTGTACAGTACATATTCAAAGTTCTTGTCGAGTACATATTCAAAGTATTTTTGATATTTGAATGAATTCTGTGTTCCTCCTGTACATAGAACTGCTGTACTAGCTTGAATTATCAAAGCCAAAATCTGATATTTTCAGTCTAATAAGAACATAAGAACATAAGAAATAGGAGCAGGAGTAGGCCAATTGGCCCCTCGAGCCTTCTCCGCCATTCAATAAGATCATGGCTGATCTGATCCTAACCGCCAATCTACTATCACAGAACCATCTCCTGAACCTAACAGAATTGGACACACGAAATAGGAGCAGGATCAGGCTGCACGGCCCCTGGGCCCGCTACGCTACCCACAGGGCCATGACCGATCCGAACCTAGACTCATGTCCAAATTCCTGCCCGTAACCCTTAATTCCCATTACTTCTAGGAAACTGTCTATTTCTGTTTTAAATTTATGTAATGATGTAGCTTCTACAGCTTTTTGGGGCAGCATATTCCATGGACCTACCACCCTCTGAGTGAAGTAGTTCCTTCTCATCTCAGTTTTGAAAGAGCAGCCCCTTATTCTAAGACTATGCCCCCTAGTTCTAGTTTCACCCATCATCGGGAACATCCTCCCCGCATCCACCCGATCCAACCCCTTCACAATCTTATATGTTTCAATAAGATCGCCTCTCATTCTTCTGAACTCCAATGAGTAGAGTCCCAATCTACCCAACCTCTCCTCATATGTCCATCCCCTCATCCCCGGGATTAACCGAGTGAACCTTCTTTGTACTGACTCGAGTGCAAAAATTGTTCACAAAAACAATTGGATTCTATTGTAAAGTGATTATTTTGCTTTATACCACACAATTATTTCCACAAAATATTTTTTTCCTTAAAGGAGTGAGATTCCTATTTGAATTGTGCAAAATAGTCAGTTGAGATAAGTGCTATATAACTGGTACCCCAGTTAATCCTCATCATGTAACTTCTGTTTTTCCGTGTCTGTCTCTCTTTTAACAGGATGTTTTTGAGATGCACTTTGCAAAAATACCTGATGAACCTGTTAAAACTGCACTTGCGGCACAATCCACAACTCAAATCACCGACTCATCAAGTGAAAATAGCGGTGAGAGCTCCTCTGCTGAAAGTAGCTCCGAAAAATCAGGAAAAGAGCAGAAGGAGCGCCTTGCTCAGCTTCAGGATCAGGTAAGCAAGAGTTTTGAATATGTTAATAAGATTTCACTCTAAATTTGTTTTGTCTTAATGCCACTAATTTCTCAACTCACTCGCTCTCTTTTCCCCATTGCCAGATCGATGCATTAAATGAGGGTCATATACTTGTAAGCAATGCTGTACTTCGAATATCGTTACCCCATCCCTATTGATTTCCAGATTTAGTATACACTCTCGTGGGGCTTGCCGTCCATTCCAAAATTGGTTTCTCATTCCCGATTATTCAGATTGTGTCAACTGAGAACATTTCCTCTGTGATTTCACCTTCTCAGTTGTCGAGGCATGTAATGGCTTTCCTCCAATAACAACCAGAGAGGCTGTCACTAGCACGTTGTTCTTGTACATCCTTAGTTGAAGCCCCAGCCCCTTTGCAGTTGGTCACGTTGCCAGGATTTACATCAGTACCTATGGCCATTCAACTTCTCAAATCTATGCCATGTCTCGAGCACTGGAAACTTTGGATTATTTGGTTCCGTTTTGTGTTCTTCAGTCAGTACCAGTCCATGTACTCAGTTACCACAATGTTCTTTGGTGTCAAATTGTTGTTTCATTGCATCACCTTGTTCCTTTTGCTACTTCCTTCAAAAGAGCAGAGGTGTTTTTATAGAAAAAGACCTTGTACACGGTGTTCACTGGGAGAAATTACAGGGACTGTCTTAAAGAGACAGTGTCCTATTGATGAATATTTGCAAGTTTTTCTCACTCTCCATTTCTTCCCCTCCCCTTCCACATACACCACTTGTGTCCAAAGGAAAAATAAAATGTGAAAATATTCAACTGGAGGAGGGCTAATTTCAGTGAGTTGAAAAGGGATCAGACCCAAGTGGGTTGGAATCAAAGATTGGCAGGTAAAACAGTAAATGAGCAATGGGAGGCCTTTAGAGAGGAGATAGTTCGTGTACAGACTTGACACATTCCCATGAAGGGGAAAGGAAGGGCATCTGAAACTAGAGCTCCCTGGATGACTAAAGTTATAGGGAATAAAATGAAACAGACATGGGAGGCTTGTGATAAATGTTGGGTTCACAATTCAGTGGAGAACCAAGTTGAATACATAAAGTACAGGGGAGAACCAAAAAAGGAAATAAGAGGGGCAAAGAGAGTGTATGAGAATAGATTAGCGGGTAACAAAAAGGAACACGAGTCTTTTATAAACATATAAATAGTAAAAGGGTAGTCAAAGGAAGGGTGGGGCAGATTGGGGATCTTATGGAGGCTGAGGGCATGGCTGAGGTACTAAATGAATACTTGGCATCTGTCTTCACTAAAGAAGAGGATGCTGCCAATGTCACAGTAAAGGAGGAGGTAGTAGAGAAATTGGATAGGATAAAAATAGAGGTACCTAAAAGGTTGTCGGTACTCAAAGTAGAAAAGTCACCCAGTCCGGATGGGATGCATCCTAGGTTGCTGAGGGAAGTAAGGGTGGAAATTGCAGAGGCTCTGGCCACAATCTCCCAATCCTCCTTAGATATGGGGGTGGTGCCAGAGGGCTGGAGGATTCTGGCCACCATTCTTTAAGAATGATGTCAAGACCTTGGAGGGGGTGCAGAGATGTACTAGAATGGTACAGGGATGAAAGACTTCAGTTATATGTGAGACTAGAGAAAGGTAACAAAAAAAAAGCAGTTGTGAACAAAGTTGTTACCTTTTTGATTCATGATAACAGTCTGGAGTATAAATGCAAGCCAGATTCGTCACATTAGACCTGTTCAATATCAAGTCTACTTTGCCAGCTAGCAGCACTGAACAAGAACGCGTGCTCTTGTAACTAGTTTCTGAGCTGAACAAACTCAACGTGACAGCATGCTAACTTAAGTATTTGGAGAGTTTGACTTCTATCATTATCCCCGACAGTTGAAAGCAGTACATGATCAGCTTAAAGCCTTAACTCGAGCTCCACTGTCCAAGCTGAAGAAAAAAGGCAAAATCAAAAAGGAAAAGAAGAGAAAAGATAAAAAGAAATTTAAGAAAAATTCTGAAAGGAAGAAAATCAAATCCAAGCAATTGCAGAAAAAGAAATCCAAGAAAGGCTCTGTGGAAAGCAGGTACATTTCAGGTTTTGTCACCAATTTTCTCCCACTTTTTTGTTTCCTTTCCTTCTGAAGGCACTGACTCATCCCAGGGTGCAGCACTATTTTCAATTTAATGGAGGGGGAGGGAGGGTCAGAAAAGATAGGAAGGAGTGTTGGGCCAAACCAAAGTTTAATTTCTTCTATTTTTGGCTTGTTGCTTGTCCCTCTAAATCCAATAACCATACTTGCATTTAAAGCCAGCTACAGTTCTTTTTTAAAAAAAACAACCCTTGCCCCAATCAAATTCGACAAATATGTTGCAAGGTCGGCTCAAACTGTTTTTTGAGGGGAGGAGCCATGTGACATTTGAACAAACAACCGACTGCATTTTATTCAGTTAAACTTATGATGGTTAATTATTTTTGAATCGGTGAGTGTTGGTTATTAAGATCTAAAGAAGCCATGGCAACTGGTGAAAGGCTATTTTTGGCTTGATTTGATTATTGAGAGAGTTAATAGAAGATAGTAACTTAATTAGAATTTATCACTGGAAAAGACAAGATCGTACAGCTAGCTCCCATAATCAGAAAATATTATAAGAAAAGGGAGTATGTGTACGTGTAAGAGTTATCTGCGAAAGATAAGCACAAGATTGTGCCTCTTGCGGGGGGGGGAGGTGGTTTACCAAGAAGTTAGGCAATAAACTTACTACTGCAAATGTATAATTATATCAGATTATTCTCATGACCATGTGTTTAAAAAGTTTGCTTAAGATTTTAAAGTTAAAACTAAGTCTTGCACTCTACCAATTTTGAAAACTGGAGAGATCCTGTGGAGACGCTGGATTTATTTCAGTCGTTTAAAATAATTAACATGGGCTTCTTTCCACTTTCTCCAGACACATTTGCTTACCTCAATATAAATAAAGAATTTGCATTCGTGCAGCACCATTTGCATCCTGCAGGATGTCCCAAAATGCTCCACAGCCAATCGGTGACTTTTGAAATGTGATCACTGTTAAGTAGGCAAACATGGCAGGTCATTTGTGCACAGCAAGACCCCACAAACATGAATAAGATAAATGACCATTTAGTCGTCTGTTTTGGTGGTGGTGGTTGAGAGATAAATGTTGACAGACATTGGGAGAACTTCCCTGCCCTTCAATTAGTGCCAAGGATTAGGCAGATCGGACCTCGGTTTAACGTCTCATCCAAAAGACGCACCTCCGACAATGTACTGCATTATCTGTCATTTTCCCTGTACATAATTTTCAATTATTTTTGTGTGTGGTTAATGCATTTTGTCCCTATGTGTAAAAATGACCTAGATACTATGAGGGAGTATCCTATTGTAAATTCAATTTCACTTGAAAAATGCCAGGCTTTTGACTGAAGTGAGAAACCCAGGCAAGGTGCTGCAACACTGTAGTGCAATCCACCTCCTATCGATAAAGTCATTTTGTTTAAAATATTGGCACAAGTTTTAAAATATAAACACATTGCCTCTCCAATCCAAAAATGGGTGTTTATACTAGGTCAAATATAGGGAATGTATAATGGATTTTTTTTTTTAAAGATAAAAATGCTGAATAGTAATACCCCTACAATCTTGTTTGTAAAATCTCACTAAGCAGTCAAGTGCTGTTTATCTTGCTGATGCTATGTTATGTGATTCTAATCCATTTTGAAAAATTGAGCAATCCAGTTAATTTATTCCGGCAATTCAGATGAACCAAGGGCCCAGCCTGCCCCCTCATTTAGACATCAAAGATCCCATGGTACAATTCAAAGAAGAGTAGGGGAGTTCTCTTCTGTGTCCTGGCCAATATTTATCCCTCAACCAACATCAGTATAATAGATTGCTGTTTGTAGGATTTTGATGTGTGCAAATTGGCTGCCGTGTTTCACTACAACAGTGACTACACTTCAAATGTAAATCATTGGCTGTAAAACACTTTGGAGTGTCCTGAGGTCATGAAAGGCGCT
Organism: Squalus acanthias; assembly: GCA_030390025.1. Taxonomy (NCBI): domain Eukaryota; kingdom Metazoa; phylum Chordata; class Chondrichthyes; order Squaliformes; family Squalidae; genus Squalus; species Squalus acanthias. The sequence continues at coordinate 13,929,919 of CM059439.1, forward strand.
ATAGAAATGCAAGTTCTTACTTTCTTTCACTTTTTAATAATATGTGATTCATTTATTAATATTTGTTTATAGAAACATAGAAACATAGAATCTAGGAGCAGGAGTAGGCCATTCAGCCCGTCGAGCCTGCACCACCATTCAATACGATCATGGCTGATCATTCAAATCCAGTACCCTGTCCCTGCTTTAATCCCCACAGTACACATATCCCACCCAACCCCCGTAACCCCACGTATTTAATTCCCCCTAACATATCCCATCCTATCCCCATAACCCCACATATTTAATCCCCCCCTAACACTAAGGGTCAATTTATCATAGCCAATTTATCATACACTTGCTTTGCATTTCTCAGTATTAAACACCATCTGTACAATGATTAACTCTCCACTGATCTCTTTGACCTTTATCCTTTACTCGGAACACCTGCTCATAATGTACAACTTTTATCATCTTGGAGCCAATCTCAGCTACTCACAGCTGACCAACTGCAGTGTGGACCATCTGCAAGATGCACTGCAGCAACTCGCCAAGGCTTCTTCGGTAGAACCTCCCAAACCCGCAACCTAGAAGGACAAGGGCAGCAGGCGCATGGGAACACCACCACTTCCAAGTTCCCCTCCAAGTCACACACCATCCTGACTTGGAAGTATATCCCATTCCTTCATCGTCGCTGGGTCAAAATCCTGGAACTCCCTCCCTAACAGCACTGTGGGAGTACCTTCACCACACGGACTGCAGCGGTGCAAGAAGGCGGCTCACCACCACCATCTCAAGGGCAATTAGGGATGGGCAATAAATGCTGGCCTTGCCAGTGACACCCACATCCCATGAACGAATTTTTAAAAAAAAACTACAACTTCTATGTTCACTAGGAACAGGAGTAGGCCATTTAGCCACTCAAGCCTGTTCTGACATTCAAAGAGATCATGGCTGATCTGTGACCTAACTCCATATACCTGCCTTTGCCCCCTATCCCTTAATACCTTTTGGCTAACAAAAATCTATCAATCTCAGATATAAAATTAACAATTGACCTAGCATCAATTGCTGTTTGTGGAAGAGAGTTCCAAACTTCTTCTACCCTTTGTGTATAGAAATGTTTCCTAACTTCACTCCTGAAAGGCCTGGCTTTAATATTTAGATTATGCCTCCTCGTCCTAGACTTCCTAACCAGCGGAAATAGGGTAGATAGAGAGAGAAACTATCAGTTCCCCTTAATATCTTGAAAACTTTGATTAAATCACCCATTAACCTACAAATTGTTTACTGTTCTCTAACAAATTCAATGTTTACTTTTCATTCTCTACTGTTCTAAGAACATTCATTTTAATGTCAAATATCTTGTGAAAAACCTTATTACGTTTTCAAGCTTTCCTGGATATCTATAACCTTGTATTCACTAGAATAATACCAAGAATATTGGCTGTATTTTTTTTCGTGGATCTAATATTGTTCCTACACTGGGATGCCCAGAACTGCATACAATACTCCAGCTGTGATCTAATCAATATCTCGCACAAATTTAACTTGTTTTAAGTCGACAACAGATATGTTTGCTAGTACAAAAGCTAAATACTGCAGATGCTGGAAATCTGAAATAAAAACAGAAAATGCTGAAAATATTCAGCATCTGTGGAGAGAAAAACAAAGTTAACATTGAGCTTTCATCAGAACTCAAAAGTTCGAGATGTAACCGGTTTTAAGCAGGTACAGAGGCAGTGAAAGTGGGAGGGGAGGAAAGAACATAAGGGAAGTATGAAATGGTGGAAGACAGGAGAGATTCAATGACAAAAGGGATGATGGTGCAAGGCAAAAGGGGTGGTAATGGGACCAGTAAAGAAACAAAAGATGGGTCGAGAGTAGCCGTAAATGACAACTGCAGCATCATTACCAATAGCTGCTGTCTGGAATAATGGGAGCAGTGGTTATGATCTGAAACTGTTGAACTCGATGTTGAGTCCAGAAGGCTGTAAAGTGCCTAATCGAAAGATGAGGTGCTGTTCCTCGAGCTTCCGTTGAGCTTCATTAGAACAGCGTAGGAGGCCGAGGTTAGAGTGGGAGATCTGTTTGCTAGTTTGGGTGAATCTGATGTCCGCATGAAACATTAACTTTTGAAATCCTGAACAAAATGAATTAGTCTGGGACTCAACCCAATGGCTGGACCAGAGTCCTGGGCAATAAACAGAAATGCAGAGCCCAAAAACACACAGCTTTCATCCTCTAGTAGCCTGCACCTGTGCAAACCTCTTTGATTTCTTTAAGGAAGTCACAACCCAAGTCGACTGATAAGCCGTACAGTGTTGTGTACTTGGAACTTCCAAAACGCAGTTGAAGTTCCACACAAATGGTTAAAAGAATTAAGTGCAGAACTTGGTTTTGAATAAGAAATTTGCTGATGGGTTGAAAACCAAGAGTATTGGTTAAGCGTAATGTCAGGCTGAGGGGAAAGTACCAAGTGGGGTGCCTAAGGACTCCTTATTGGTATCTTGTTTCTAATTTGTGTCAGATTTGGATTCAGAAACTCTATGCAAATTGGTCAAATTCTGGTCAGCGAGGAACAGGGAGAAATGCGATGCAGAGAAGAGCCACGAGGCTGCTAGCTGGGGCTTGAGTTACGAAGAAAGCCTGGAGAGTCTTGGGCTTTTCAGACTGGAAAGGAGGCATCTGAGGGGTAATCTTAGAGGTCTACAAGATAGTAAATGGTATGAAAAAATTCGTCTGGGTTAGAACTTCAAAGTAAACTGTGGGAGTAGGACAAGGGGCACACTGGTTCAAACTAGTAAAACTAACTTTAGTACTGGTATCGGAGGCTTGTTCTTCACACAGAAAATGATCAAAACTTCGATTTGACGTCCAGGCAGAGTGGTGGAGGCAAAAATCCTGGAAGAAACGATTCGATGCAGCAATGGAGGGGGGTGTACAGTTGGCCTGGATGGGCTGAATTGAGATGGGCTGAATGGGCTTCCTCATCCATAGGTGCCTTGTGATCTTGTAAACAGATTTTTGCTAGCTATCTCCTAAACAATTTTAACCCTGCCCTGGGGAAACTCCAGTCTATTCCCTGTTAAGATCGGTATATCCAGCCCTGCATCTCATTCTATAAACAAACACTAATATTCGATGAGAGAATCAAACTGGTGACCCTCCCACAGATCATAAACAAAATGGTGAAACCCAGAGGTGGGCTGCAGTCAACCTGAGGAGAACACATTTTGGAATTAAGGAAGCCCACAGGAAATACTTCAGGTTCAAAAGGAGTGCGCTGCCAGTACAATAGGGGGTTGTGTCATCTGCACGGCTTTGTCACTTTACAAACCAAATGCGCTCTCAGCTGAATGGCGTGCTGTACTATCTGAGTCCTAGGCCCTTTGGCAGTTACCATCTCCATGATGCCATATACAAGGCTTTCTTTGCAGCCACTGTAGTTGAACATTGTCATACAGTGGTACTTTGGCTTTTGGCATTGTCACAGCTGGCTAGTGCCTTGACATTACCACCAAAACTGGTTGGGCAGCCATGTTTGGCCTATGCAGCAGGTTGTAAAAAGAAACAGCCAAAACTAAGGATTTGAGGACATGCATTCTGATTTCTTAATTGAAGTTAACCTATTGGCCAACACCAAAAGCAATATATTTGGGTATGTTGAGCATTTTGGCAAGGTAATTGGGCAAAATATGCCAGTAAAAATAGCAATGTTTTTGTTCTCTTAGAAGGCCATGTATAGTTTCTCACTCTTGATGATGTTTGCATTAATATTGAAATGGGTAATGAATAATTGTGTAATTTTTCAACAGGCAAATGTCTCTAGAAATCTGTGTCTACTTTTGTATCAAAAGAGTATTCTCACCAGGGACATTCTGCATTCAGAGGTGAAAATTTCACTGTATATTCCATTGAGAAGTTCAAGTAAAGTTGAAACTGAAAGGTTTGAATCGCAATACTTTGGTCTCAAATGCAAGATGTTTCAGATGAATCCTGACCCTCTATTTTATTAATTCCTGGGACGACGGCGTCGCTGGCAATACCAGCATTTATTGCCCTTGAGAAGGTGGTGGTGAGCCGCCACCTTGAACCGCTGCAGTCTGCATGGTGCTGTTAGGGTGGGAGTTCCAGGATTTTGACCCAGTGACTGTGAAGGAACGGCGATATGTTTCCAAGTCAGGATGGTGTGTGACTTGGAGGGGAACTTGGAGGTGCTGGTGTTCCCATGCGCCTGCTGCCTTTGTCCTTCTAGGTGGTAGAGGTCGTGGGTTTGGGAGGTGCTGTCGAAGAAGCCTTGGCGAGTTGCTGCAGTGCAAGTGGAGAGTATTCCATCACACTCCTGACTTGTGCTTTGTAAATGGTGGCAAGGCTTTGGGGAGTCAGGAGGTGAGACACTTGCTGCAGAATACCCAGCCTCTGACCTGCTCTTATTGCCACAGTATTTATGTGGCTGGTCCAGTTAAGTTTCTGGTCAATGGTGACCCCCAGGATGTTGATGGTGGTGGATTCGGTGATGGTAATGCCGTTGAATGTCAAGGGGAGGTGGTTAGACTTTCTGTTGTTGGAGATAGTCATTACCTGGCACTTGTGTGACGCAAATGTTACTTGCCACTTATCAGCCCAAGCCTGAATGTTGTCCAGGTCTTGCTGCAAGCGGGCATGGACTGCTTCATTTTCTGAGGAGTTGCGAATGGAACTGAACACTGCAATCATCAGTGAACATCACCACTTCTGACCACATGATGGTGGAAAGGTCATTGATGAAGCAGCTGAAGATGGTTGGGCCTAGGACACTACCCTGAGGAACCAAACAACCACAACCATTTTCTTTGTGGCTGCAGATGGTTGCAAACACTTCAGCCTTGTCTTTTGCACTCACGTGCTGGACTCCGCCATCATTTGAGGATGGGGATGTTCATTGAGCCTCCTACTCCCGTTAGTTGTTTAATGGTCCACCACCATTCACGAATGGATGTGGCAGGACTGCAGAGCTTTGATCTGATCGAAACAAGTTCCTCTGGAGAGAAATTTTTGCGAAGACCGTACACATCATTCATTTGTGTATATGGGAGACTGGGATCTCTGAGGGTAGCTTTGGACCTCCCAGGATATGTACTTTCGTACAAGTGCCTTGTCAAAAGCATGCTATTCACTGGCAATGCCACAAAACTAACCATAATACAGTACTATATGGCACTGCACTGATGGTCTCGCACAGACATCTGATGTTGGAGTTGGAAAAGGCAAAGTTGGATTAGGGGTACCGTTCTGAAGTTGGAATCGAGGTATATTAAGATCAGTGGAGAGGAAGCTTTACCCTGTGTCTAACCTCTGCTAACCCGGGATTGCTTAATAGTGGCATTGCATATAAAAAAAATGTTGCATTCCTCAGCATTGGCATCCCTTTTTAAAAAAAATTCACAATCTAATTATAACCGAGAAAGTGTCACCATCAGGGCCCCTTTCATAACTGAAAAATTGTGAATAATGTTTTATTTTGGTTTATCATTTTAGTTAATGTATGAATATATTTAGTTTAAACAGCATGTACTAAGGACATGATGTAAATAGTTGACTTAAGATATAGATTTGATGCTGAAACAACCTTGGGTTAATGGGCCAGAAATTGCTGGGAAGTTGTCATTCATCACTCGCCATTATTAATTTGTAAAAATCCACCAATTTGCAAAGTAAAAGAGATTCGCAATCATTACATAGGATATACAGCACAGAAACAGGCCATTCGGCCCAACCAGTCCATGCCGGCATTTATGCTCCACTCGAGCCTCCTCCCGTCTTTCCTCAGCATAACCCTCTATTCCCTTCTCCCCCATATGCTTGTCTAGCCTCCCCTTAAATGTATCTATACTATTCGCTTCAACCACTCCCTGTGGTAGCAAGTTCCACATTCTCACCACTCTGGGTATAGAAGTTTCTTCTGAATTCCCTGTTTGATTTCTTGGTGACTATCTATCTTATATTGATGGCCTCTAGTTTTGCTCTTCCCCACAAGTGGAAACACTCTCTGTATCCACTCTATCAAAGCCTTTCATAATTTTGAAGACCTCTATTAGGTCACCCCTCAGCCTTCTCTTTTCAAGAGAAAAGAGACCCAGCCTGTACATCCTTTCCTGATGGGTATACCCTCGGATTTTTGGTATCATCCTTGTAAATCTTTTTTGCACCCCTCCAGTGCCTCTAAATCCTTGGCGACCAGAATTGTACGCAGTACTCCAAGTGTGATCTCACCAAGGTTCGATACAAGTTTAGCATAACTTCTCTACTTTTTAATTCTATCCCTCTAGGAATTAACCCTAGTGCTTGGTTTGCTTTTTTTATGGCCTTATTAACCTGATTTGTGTATTTGTACTCCGAGATCCCTTTGCTTTTCTACCCCATTTAGATTCTTATTTTCCAAGTAATATGTGACCTCCTTATTCTTCCTACCAAAATACAATACCTCACATTTATCTGTGTTGAAATTCATTTGCCAATTATATGCCCATTCTGCAAGTTTATTAATGTCCTCCTGTAATTTGTTACATTCCTCCTCAGTATTGACTCTCCACCCCCAATTTGGTGTCATCCGCAAATTTAGAAACTTTGTTTTTGATTCCGAAGTCTAAATCGTTTATGTAAGTTGTGAACAACATTGGTCCCAGTACTGATCCTTGTGGGACCCCACTTCCCACCTTCTGCCACTCTGAATAGCTACCCTTTACCCCTACTCCCTGCTTTCTGTCTTGAAGCTAGCAATCCATTCTGCTACTTGTCCCCTGACTCCGCATTCTCTTACCTTATTCATTAGTCTATTATGTGGTACCTTTATCGAAGGCCTTTTGGAAATCTAGATAAATTACATCTACTGCATTACCTTTTGTCTATTCTCTCTGTTACCTCTTCAAAGAATTTAATGAGGTTGGTTATGCAAGACTTTCCCTTTTGAAATCCATGCCGACTATTCATTATTATATTTTTGGTTTCTAGATGTTCTATTTTTCTCCTTTTTAGTAAGGATTCCATAATTTTTCCTACCACCGATGTTAAGCTGACTGGCCTATAGTTCCCTGGACATGTTCTATCTCCCTTCTTCAATATAGGTATAACATTAGCTATCTGCCAGTCCTCTGGCACTACACCTTTTTCTAACGAATTATTAAATATGTGTAACAGTGCCTCTGCTATCTTTTCCCTAGATTCTTTTAAAATGCGCAGATGTAATTCGTCCAGGCCAGGGTTTTTATCCTGAGTTTGATTAGTTTATTTAATATTTCTCCTTTTAATTTTAATGCGGTTATATCATTTTTAATTTCATCTTCCAATGTCATGTCCACCTGATCTGTCTCCCTAGTAAATACTGAAGCAATGTAATTATTATTTCTGCCATTTCATTATCGCTGCCTGTGATTTTATCCTGACCGTCACTTAGTGGCCCTATTCCCATCCTGACTTTCCATTTTTTATTTATGTGCTTGTAGAATATTTTACTCTTTTGTTTTATGTTCCTTGATAATTCAATTTCCTAGTTCCTCTTTGCCTTCCTAATTGTTTTTCTGACTTCTCTCCTAATCTCTTTGTATTCTCCCTTTATCATGCTCTCCCCTGCTGTCCATGTACTTAATGTATGCCTCTTTCCTTTCCTTGCCCTCAATTTTTCCCTTATATCTTTATTCACCCATGGTGTCTCATTAGTGTTTAGCTTGTTCTTGTTTTTTAGCGGAATATATTTTTCCTGGACTCTGTTAAACACAGATTTAAATGTTTCCTATTGCTGTTATATGTCATTGTTTGCCAATATTGTTGTCCATTTTATTTTCCCAATTTATATTCCCAGCCCCTCAAAATGGCTTTTCTCCAATATATTACCCTGGTCTTCGTCATACTTATGAGTTCCGATTCTCCGCAAATTGCTGAACAATTTGCGTCGCTCTGCTGTGAGCCTTGCCAAAGCCAATAAAGTTCATTCTCGCCATGAAGGTCCCGATTGAACTTTGAACTTGATGGCGATCATGAAATTGCTGGATTTGCGACATTACAAATGATGCCCACCGCAGCCATTTAGGGCTGGTAATTAATGTCATAGAGGACCCTAGTGATGTGATTTATGGTCCTGACATCACACTCAACCTTGGAGGCCCATACAGAGACCAATGAAGCTGGTAGTGAATTGTTCCTATACGTTTTTGACAATCTTTTTACCTCTCTTGGGTAGTTTTCTTTTGCCAATCTTGCCATCCACATTCCTGTTCATGTCGGAAGGCAATAATTTTCAAGATGCAAAGCTGTTTCGACACTCAAAAGGGTCACTCATTCAAATTGGATAGATTTCTTTCAGACAACATTTTGGGATACAATATATGAGTAATTTGAGACATGACATATGGTAAATGTAGCATGCTTGGGAGGTAAGAGGTGACTTTGGACCTATGGTTCCTAAAGCTCTCCAACACTGGGGTTTTCCTTGTGTAATTTCTGGGTCTGTTAACTATGCTGCGGGAGTGCTGCATTGTGGAGGTGCCGCCTTTCGGATGAGATGTTAAACCGAGGCCCCATCTGCTCTCAGGTGGATGTAAAAGATCCCATGGCACTATTTTGAAGAAGAGCAGGGGAGTTATCCCCAGTGTCCTGGCCAATATTTATCCTCCAACCAACATCATAAAAACAGATTATCTGGTCATTATCACATTGCTGTTTGTGGGACCTTGCTGTGTGCAAATTGGCTGCCGTGTTTCCCACATTACAACAGTGACTCCACTTCAAAAAGTACTTTTTTTCTTTTTCTTTTTTTTCTCTTTTTCTTTTCTTTTCTCTCTTCACTCACTCACTCACTCACTCACTCTCACTCACTCTCACATTTGGTCCAAAAGATGAGCCTTTGGGCACGACGTTCATGTGGTCCCAGATGCAACATTGACATCGCTGCGTCGTTATCGGATCAACGTTCCTGCAATTTGTGGTGCAAGTGTAGTGCAATGTCAATAGTGAGCACAAAAGTCCAATTAATGTCACTTGTTGCCAAAGCTGCTGTTGCAGCAATTTCTGACCAATCACTCTATATTCAGTTTCCTTGCACTGTTGTACTCAGTAAAACAAAAACTCTCAAGGATGATGTTAGCAGTCACTGTTGAAACGAAACAAAAAGAAGATCCTGACTATAATTTTTTTTTTTCCATGGGGCTTGTTGCTGAGATTTTTCAACAGAGAGATCTTAAGGCAATTGCTTACAAATTACATTGCTTTCATTTACAGAACATGACATTCAGCATCATGAGCACTTCTACAAAACAGCTCCATAAACCGGTTCTATTTTAATGGTATTTTTAGTGATGACCTAAGGACAGAAAGCATCTTTTTTGTTGTGGACTATTAACAAAATCTGATTCCAATATTACTGCCAGGCATTGCAGTTTTAACTATTGCTTAATGTGTAGTAGGCACTAAGTGCTTATAACACCATTTTTATTGACCAAGACTATTTAAATACTAATGCTAATGAGTGCACTTTATAATGCAGGCAATCAAAGAAAAACGAGCAGCAAGCACCTGTTTTGTGTAATTCTGAAGAAGATGATGATGCTAAGCCAATGTCTTATGATGAAAAGAGACAATTGAGTCTGAACATAAACAAGCTTCCTGGTGACAAACTGGGACGTGTCGTCCACATAATACAGTCAAGGGAGCCCTCCTTGAGAGACTCTAATCCAGATGAGATAGAAATTGACTTTGAAACTTTAAAACCCTCTACACTAAGAGAACTGGAAAGATATGTTATGACTTGTCTGAGAAAAAAACAAAGAAAAGTTTATTGTAAGTATGAAATTCTATTGTATATATTTTCTCTTATTTAGAATGATGACTAGTCTAATGTATTTTTGGATACCACATTGTGTAGCTAAAAAAGTTTCAGGAAAATCTAAGGAAGAAATTCAACTGGAGAAAAAACAGGAGCTGGAGAAAAGATTACAGGATGTGAGTGGACATCTGAACTCTGGAAAGAAGCAAAACAAAAAATGTATGTACTTGGTATGCTCAAACTGTAATAGTGTGCTCTTCAACCTTTTTGTCTTCAAATTCAGAGTGTTTTAACTATTTTTAACAGCTCCGAAGAATGATCCAGCTATAGAGATGGGCGGATTCTCCCGATTAAGCGAAAGCAGCAGTTCCTCAGACTCTGGAAGTGACAGCAGCAGTAGTGACTCTAGTTCTTCAGATAGCAGTGACTCTGAATCAGGTTAGGTGCCAGCTTCTGTACATAAATGAATACAGCCAGGTGTGATTAACCTCTCAAATACTACTACTAACTCCCAACTCTGCTGTTCAAAACAACTCTTATTGCAGCAATTGTTATGGAGTCATTACAGAAAACTGAGATGGTTGTTAACTGATGGGTCTTGCATGACACAGTATTGGAAGCGGGAAGTATTCTGACATTTTGAAATGTCTCTTCCCAATGAAAAGGTTACCATTCATATGCACATCAATTCGATTGCTTGAAGTGCAATGCCTTTCATCCGAACATACAAAGGGCAGGAAAAGACCAACTGGTCCATCAAGCCTGCCCCAGAAATTCATCATTTTTTTTCTTTTAAGAAGTTTGAAAATGTTAAAGTCAGTTAAGGTGCAAATGTTTTGCTCAGGAAGGAGAATATCAAGCAATATAATATACACCTAGAAGACAAATTGACCTGTAATGGAAACTGCAAATTCTGGAAATACATCAGTCAGCATCTGTAAAGAGAAAAGATAGGTTAGACTTAAAATCTTAACCTGTCATATGATGAAGGCTTATACACAAAACATTTACTTGTCTTTTCTCTTCGAGTGCTGGCTGACTGGCTTTGTATTTCCAGCATTTGCTGCTTTTTTCCCTCTATTTTCCAACTGATCTGTGTTGAGTAAAACTTAGTTTACATGTCATACTATTGTTTTCTGATTTGCTAAGTGACTAACTGGAGTTCACCATGAACGCTTCTTCTATATTCGATGTACTATTTTGCAAGTGTTGTGATTTCGTACTCGAAGTGCACAGTATGGGTTGAGAGGCCAGTTAACCATTTACGCATAATTTATGTTAGTCAGCTGTAAAGGATATTTTATGATTTAGCTGCAGTAGTGCAGTTTTCATACTGGTACTACACTAGTGCAAGGCTGTTGGTTCAATGCTAATTAAATATATTGCTTGCAGTAGGCTGCTCGAAAGTGGACAAACTGCTATCCATGTATAATAATTTATGGAGAAACTGGTTAAGGCAGCAGTCTTTATGGTTGGAGAAATAACTTAAATGACTTTTGAAATATTTAGTTTGATAGAGAATATATGTGTGTGTTTCTACAATTATGAATTGTATAGTCATATCAGTTTTCAGGATGGCAAAAGGAGAGTGTAGGCAAAACAATACTTATATTTTCACTTTTAGTCCAGGCACAAATAGTAGGTGGTGGACTAGGCAGTAGTTTGCAAATTCTTATTCCTGATCTGTTGTGTATATATGCTACATGCTGTAGTTCATCAGTTTTGTAACCAGCTGGATGTGAGATCCATTATTATAACACTAATGCATCAATCCTTTAAATTACTGTGTAGTATTAGCAAGTATTCTTTTCCCCAGACTGAACTCTCCTGCTATTTGAACTTTTTCACCTCTTTCAACCACTACTAGTGGAATTTGGCTGACCCGAAGTCATTTCTCTGGCATTCAGTAGCTACAATTATTTCAAGTCTTGCTCTGTCAAGATAACTTGAATATGCTGGTTGAAATTGTCGTTCTATTCTTGTGTTTTTTTACATGGAGACTGAAGTTGAATTTAGCAATTTAAATATTGCCAAATGAGAAGTTTTGTAGTGACTGAAATACATTTATTTATTTTGTAAAAGGTTTTCTGACACTTTTTGATCATTTGTATTGGAGACTTAAGTATTACTAAATGAATGCAGGGGTTAAACGAATGGGGCCTTTAAATGTTGCTACAGTGGAAAACTCTGTAGATTTCAATGGAACAGTTGAACAAACTTATCTTGTACAGATGTATAAGTTGTTAGAACATTTAATTTTGAGACCATTAGTTTTTCTATAAAATGTATCTAACGGAAGTGGCATTTAGCATGTAGAGTAATGCTTTTTCATTGTTTTCATTTTCATTTCTTTATTTGATGCTTAAACAATAAATACATTTAAATCATTTATTTTGTGGTGTTAGATCTCATGTAAAAGTCAAGACATTTGAAGAAAAATGGTCACTCGTAAGATCGGTGACAATATACTTTTACGGCACAGTTTGTACAGCCATTTCTAGTTATATAAACATTCCGCACTTTTTAAAGCAGAGTAGAGCAAACTATACCTGTTTTTGTTAGCTTTTACTCTGCTTCCTTTCATATTGAAGGAAATGAAAGGGAAGACACGGATTTGCAAGTATTTATATATACAAGTTAAATATTCACTCTAAGTAATGAGGTAAGTGTACCAATAGTCTTACAAATTACTTTCTGCAGTGTGTTAAATTAAGTAGCTGCATGTTTTAATTGTGATGCTACAGAAAACTGGTTGTCGCTACCAGTAAAATACATGGACAGTTGCTTGCTCTACAATATCTTACAAATATTTCCATTAGAAGCTTTGTTTGAATTCAAAATTAAACCTTTTTTTAAATCACAATAGAATATGGAAAGATACTGTCTGCCTTCCCCTCCCTATGCTTTTCCTTCTCTCACACCCCACACCCCCATCTTATTGCACTTTCTGATTTTTATCAAACACAAAATAAAAGCTAACCGGTGTGTAATCAGAAGTTATTTCTTTCTCTCTCCCTTTCTCTTGCTCTCCCTCTTTCACTCTCACGCTCACACCATCTCTTCAAAAAAAATTCAACATAAATTTTACTTCAAAGCTTTTGAAATTTGTTCTGTTTTCCAAATTATTTGAAGGAATGCTGCTGAGAATAAAGTGCTAGAAGCTAAAGGAAAATATTCTGTTCGTACAGCTGACTGGTACTGATGTATCCTGGGAAGTTAAACACAGTACACAAACCAAATTCAGCTTATTGTTGCAACTCTGGGCAAAAATATCATGTCTAAGAATATGATTTTGGAAGAGGTTGGGGCTTTCAATTAAAATCCTTTAATGAAGGCAAAAAAGACACAAGATAATTCAGTGGATAAATGTAATCATAATATTGTTAAATATGTATTGTTTAATTCTGTTTAGACTCTTAATTTGGACATTAGAAATTTCAGTTATTGAAATTTGAGGGATTCCAGTGATCAGGTTACACAATGACAGGATGATAAACCCAGTCTCTATTGTCCGCCAATGATTTGGAGGCGGGGCGGGACTTGCGGCAGGACTCGCAGCAAACAGTCTTTTTTTTACTACAACAACAACAACAACTTGTATTTATCTAGCGCCTTTAATGTAGTAAAACGTCCCCAAGCACTTCACAGGAGTATTATAAGACAAAAAATTTGACACTGAGCCACATAAGGAGAAATTGGGGCAGATGACCAAAAGCTTGGTCAAAGAGGTAGGTTTTAAGGAGCGTCTTAAAGGAGGAAAGAGAGGTAGAGAGTCGGAGAGGTTTAGGCAGGGAATTCCAGAGCTTAGTGCCTGGGCAACAGAAGGCACGGCCGCCAATGGTTGAGCGATTTATAATCGGGGGTGCTCGAGGGAAGAATTAGAGGAGCGCAGATATCTCTTGGGTGGGGCTGGAGGAGATTAGAGATGGGGAGGGGCAAGGCCATAGAGGGATTTGAAAACCAGGATGAGAATTTTGAAATCAAGGCGTTGCTTGACCGGGAGCCAATGTAGGTCAACGAGCACTGGGGTAATGGGTGAACGGGACGGTGTGAGTTAGGACACGGGCAGCCAAGTTTTGGATCACATCAAGTTTACGTAGGGTAGAATGTGGAAGGCCAGCCAGGAGTGCGTTGGAATAGTCAAGTCTAGAGGTAGCAAAGGTATAGATGAGGGTTTCAGCAGCGGATGAGCTGAGGCAACGGTGGAGACGGGCGATGTTACAGAGGTGGCAATAGGCCGTCTTTGTTATGCTGCAGATATGTGGTCGGAAGCTCATTTCAGGGTCAAATATGACACCAAGGTTGCGAACAGTGTAGTTTAGCCTCAGACAGATGTTAGGGAGAGAGATGGAGTCACTGGCTAGGGAATAGTGTTTGTGGCGGGGACCGAAAACAATGGTTTCGGTCTTCCCAATATTTAATTGGAGAAAATTTCTGCTCATCCCGTATTGATGTCGGACAAGCAGTCTGACAATTTAGAGACCGTGGAGGGGGTCGAGAGAAGTGGTAGTGAGGTAGAGCTGGGTGTCGTCAGCGTACATGTGGCAACTGATGCTGTGTTTTCAGATGATGTCGCCAAGGGGCAGCATGTAGCTGAAAAATAGGAGGGGGCCAAGGATAGATCCTTGGGGGACACCAGAGTTAACGATGCGGGAGCGGGAAAAGAAGCCGTTGCAGGTGATTCTCTGGCTACGATAAGAATGGAACCAGGCGAGTGCAGTCCCACCCAGCTGGATGACGGTGAAGAGGCGTTGGAGAAGGATGGAGTGGTCAACCGTGTCAAAGGCTGCAGACAAGTCAAGAAGGACGAGGAGGGATAGTTTACTTTCATCAGTCACAAAGGATGTCATTTGTGACTTTGAGAGCTGTTTCTGTACTGTGGTAAGGGCAGAAACCTGATTGGAGGGATTCAAACATGGAGTTGCGGGAAAGATGGGCACGTATTTGGGAGGCGACAACACGTTCAAGGACTTTGGAGAGGAAGCGAGGTTGGAGATGGGGTGGTAGTTTACAGCAAACAAAGTTTATTTACACAGCAAAGCAAACAAAGTCTATTTAAAAACAGAACTCCTGACTGTAACTACAGCAACTTCTCCTTATAAAAACAAGGGCCCAGAAATTCCGTTCGCAGGCCTCCCGTGGGTGGAGGGCTGCGATCTGGAAAAATCTGCGCCTCGACCGGAGGGCTCCCGGGAGGCGGGGAGTTCCATTGCTGGGCCTCTTCAAACTGCCGGTGCGCAGGGCCCACGTATCCCAGAGGCGCAGGTAGTTCGCAGCGTCCCTGGGATCACGTGGGCCATGGGGAGCTAATCAGAGAAGGGAATCTCTCTTCATACATTTGACAGGAAGACCTGTCAAATATATGAATGGAAATCACCCCCAAAACATAAAAAAAATTTATTTAAAGTTTTACTAAAAATCACATTTTTAAAATGACTTTAAATTACATAAATTAAGTATTAAACAAAAATGTTATTTTTTGAAAAAAATAATTAAAGTTTTTAACGGGGCTAAAAATAAACTTACCTTTCTTTAAAGTATTTTTAATAATTTTCAACTCTTATCCTGGTAAAAGCAGGCCTTACGCTTGCTTTTCCAGGCGCAAGAATTGTAAGTGTTTTCTGTGGGCGGAGGGTCTCCAAAAAACGGAACTATCCCCCCACAGAGGCGCTGCTCCAGGGCAGCCAGAGGATCTGTCGAGAGCTTTCTTGACAGATCGGAAATGCAGGTTTCCAGCTCATGCCTAAAACCGGCATTTCCGTTGGCCCTACGGGTGAGTACACAGCGCGTACACACCCGTAGGGAACGGAATTTCTGCCTCAATGTGTTGTCTCCAGCAAAATGCAGTGAGTGGAGGATAGTTACAGAAAGAAAGAAAGACTTGCATTTACATAGCGCCTTTCATGACCACCGGACGTCTCAAAGCGCTTTACAGCCAATGAAGTATTTTTGGAGTGTCGTCACTGTTGTAATTTGGGAAACGTGGCAGCCAATTTGCACACAGCAAGCTTGCACAAACAGCAATGTGATAATGACCAGATAATCTGTTTTGGGTATGTTGACTGAGGGATAAATATTGGCCAGGACACACATTATGTGCATAAACGCAATCCCAATCACTTACAGCAACAATTTGTATTTATATAGCGCCTTTAATGTAGTAAAACATCCCAAAGTACCTCACAGGAGTAATTGTCATAAAAAATTTGACACCGAGCCACATAAGGCAATGTGGTCAGAGGTAGGTTTTAAAGAGCATCTTAAAGGAGGAAGCGGGGCAGAGAGCTTTACGGAGTGAATTACAGAGTTTGGGTCTGAGGCAACTGAAGGCACGGCTGCCAATGGTGGAGCGAAGAAAATTGGGTGCGGAAGAGGCCTGAATTGAAGGAGCGCAGATATCTCCTGAGTGTTGTAGGGCTGGAGGAGGTTATGGAGATGGGTGAGGCCATGGAGAGATATGCAAAGCTTAAAATTGTTGGCAGACCAGGAGCCAATATCAGTTCGCACAGGACTTGGTGCGAGTTAGGATACGGGGAGCAGAGTTTTGGATGAGCTCAAGGTTACGGAGGGTGCAAGTTGGGAGGCCGGCCAGGGGAGCATTGGGATAGTCGAGTCTAGAGGTAACAAAGGCATGGATGAGAGTTTCAGCAACAGATGAGCTGAGGCAGGGATGGAGACAGGTGATGTTGTTATAGATATGGAAGTAGGCGGTCTTGGTGATGGAGAGGATAAAGGGTCGCAAGCTCTGCTCAGGTTCAAATAGAACGGCTAGGTTGCGAACAGTCTGGTTCAGCCTTAGACAGTGGCCAGGGAGAGGGATGGAGTCTGTGGCTAGGAAACGTTTGTGGCAGCTTCCCAATATTTAATTGGAGAAAATTTCTGCTCATCCAATACATATGTCAGGCAAGCAGCGTGATGAATCAGAGGTGGTGGCCATGGATATGGGTAGGTGGGTTTTGTAAGATGTGCGGAAATCACCCCCTCGCCCCGTCAAACAGTTTCCAAAGTTCAGACCCGTGGAACAGACAACGCGAGACAAAGCTTTCAGGGTAAACTATTCTTTACTTAAAATCAGCAAGAGGTTACAAGTAAGTACCAAATACAAACCGTACTCAACTAATTTACTTATTACAAGCACGCACAAATCTAAATCATTTACTTTAAGCTCAAGTGATCATAAGCAATCACATACATACTAACACCAGTGAGAGGTCAATTCAGCGATGACTAGACGTATGACTTTAACTGGCAACTGACCAAGTTGCCCTCGACTGCAGCAGTGAGTTGGCAACTCGCCCACAGCATTCATGTCCCGAACTGTGTGAATAGCGTCATTTTCTCTCTCACTTTCTCTCCCATCTGTTTTGACGCTTAGTTCACCAAGACCTGACGTTCAGGGGTTTGGAAAAAAAAGTCGTCTTTGCATCTGAGGGTTGACTCCTGGTTCTCACAGAATTTACAGGATCTTATCTGTTGGAGAAAAAAAAACAGTTTGCAAGCACATCATTTATTTTAAAATGTGGAGGACGCAAAGAATCTGCAAAGTGATATAGATAGGCTAAGTGAGTGGGCAAAAATCTGGCAGATGGAGTTTAATGTGGGAAAATGTGAGGTTATTCACTTTGGTAGGAAAAATAAAAAAGCAAATGATTATTTAACTGGGGAGAGATTACAAAATGCTGAGGTACAGAGGGATCTGGGGGTCCTTGTACATGAATCACAAAAAGTTAGCATGCAGGTACAGCAAGTAATTAGGAAGGCAAATGGAGTGTTGGCCTTTATTACAAAGGGAATGGAGTATAAAAGTAGGGAAGTCCTGTTCCAACTATACAAGGCGTTGGTAAGACCACACCTGGAGTATTGCGTACAGTTTTGGTCTCCTTACTTAAGGAAGGATAAACTTGCACTGGCGGCAGTTCAGAGAAGGTTCACGAGGTTGATTCCGGAGATGAAGGGGTTGTCTTATGAAGAAAGGTTGAGCAGGTTGGGCCTATACTCATTGGAGTTTAGAAGAATGAGAGGGGATCTTATTGAAACATACAAGATTCTGAAGGGGCTTGACAGGGTAGATGCAGAAGGAATGTTTCCCCTCGTGGGGGAACCTAGAACGAGAGGGCATAATTTCAGAATAAGGGGGCACCCTTTTAAATCAGAAATGAGGAGGAATTTCTTCTGAGGGTCGTGAATCTTTGAAATTCTCTTCCCCAGAGAGCTGTGGAGGCTGGGTCATTGAATATATTCATGGTGGAGATAGACAGACAGATTTTTGAATGGTAAGGGAGTGAAGGGTTATGGGGAGCGTGCAGGGAAGTGGAGTTGAGGCCAAGATCAGATCAGCCATGATCTTATTGAATGGCGGAGCAGGACTCGAGGGGCCAAATGACCTACTCCTGCGCCTTATGTTCTTATGTTATGTTTTAGCCAAGCAGTTTCTTGCCCTCAAAGCTTGTTGATACATTTGGTCACTTTAGATTCAGTCAAGTTTACTGTGAACAGTGTATTCTTACAGTTTATATGGAGGGAAAGATTAAGGTAGGATAGGAGGGCAGAGAACTCAGTAGAAAGAGGCCATGATGAGTTGAGATGTAGGTTGAATTCACCAAGGATGAGAAGGCGCTCTGTGCAGAGGCTGAGAGAGGAAAGCTGTGAAGATATGAGAAACTTACTGTGGTACTTGGGTGGGAAGTAGAGAATGAGGATTTTAAAGGGGTGGAACAGGATGAGATGCTCAAAGGAGGAGAGGATTCCAGAGAAGTAGGTGGACAAACCAAGGTGTGATTTGGTGATGGGGGCCACACCACCACTACGGCAATCTGGGCAGGGCAGGTGTTTTTTTTTTTAATTCCTTCCTGGGATGTGGGCGAAGCTGTCAGCATTTATTGCCCATCCCTAGTTGCCCTTGAGAAGGTGATGGTGGGCCATCTTCTTGAACCGCTGCAGTCCATGCGGTGAAGGTAGTCCCACAGTGCTGTTAGGGGGGGGAGTTCCAGGATTTTGACCCAGCGATGATGAAGGAACGGTGATATATTTCCAAGTCAGGATGGTTTATGACTTGGAGGGGAACTTGGAGATGATGGTGTTACCATGCGCCTGCTGCCCCTTGTTCTTCTAGGTGGAAGAGGTCGTAGGTTTGGGAGGTGCTGCCGAAGAAGCCTTGGCAAGTTGCTGCAGTGCATCAACTGCAGTGGTAGGTATAGTCAGGTGGGTAGACCTCATTTAAGGGAAGGTGTCATCACCCATCAGCCAAGTTTCCATCAAGGCCATGATGTCTATGAAATCATCCACAATAAGCTAATGGATGGCAAGGGCCTTGTTCATAAGTGAATGGACATTCTGGAGGAAGATGCGGAGCAGGGCGGTAATAGCTGATCCACTGGCAGAGTCCACAGGGTCAGCAGAGAGGGGTGAATGGGACAGAAAAGAGGTTGACAAGATTTGCCCCCAGCGGGCGTACTGGGCAGGAAGGTCGGTGAGAGTAGGATGGGGCAGTTGGAGTTGCTGCTTGTAAGGAAGCAATGACGAGTGTCTCGATGGGCCCTTCGGGGGATACCAAGAGAGGCACAGAGGGAAGCTGTGAGCTTATCTAAAAGGGAGTCTAGCCTGGGATGGCAGCAGGAAAGTAGGTAGATCGAGGAGTAGTGAAGCGATTTTGGGGATGGAGGGGTGCAGAGTGCCCAAGAGGGGAGAATGAAAGGAGGCACGAGGACAGGAGCGAGGTGCTTGGGTGGCTCAGGTCTGGTCTCCAGGTGTGATTGACGGGGGAATTACCCAATCATCTCCATTCTGGCCAGGAATAGTGGTGTCGCTATACGCAGCAGAATAGCAGCAATTGTTTCTTAGCATGACACCTTAATACCTAAAACAATGCCTCGACTGGACGAACAGATACCACGTGTACTTAAAATTAATTTTAAATCAAATGCACTTCCCAAGTACCAAATTTAATCTACAATAGAAACAAGTGAAACAAACATGTATTAAACAAATGTAATAGATTATGCTTCCTCAAATGGAGAGAGATTCCGATTAGAAGCAATGTAAAACTTGTCCCTCCTGGCTGCATATAACTCTAAGGGGTGTCTTGCCACAATTATAACTCTGTCAGGGCTATATATCTTGAGTACGCTTCCTTACAAACAGGTTGAGCTATCTGTTGCCTTAAAATTATGGTCTTGAAACAAACTTGGAGCTGGCAGCCAACATCCACTCTATCACTGTCTCACCCTTGTGACCACTGCATCCCTTGCAGAAGCGTTGCTCATTCTCAATGAGCATGACTCATCCACAACTGTTCAGTCATGTAAATTACTTTGGCCGGAATTTTCCCCTTTTAAAAAAAAAAAGGGGTGAGTTTGGAGCGTGGGGGCAATTAAAGTGTTAAAAATGGGATTCCCAATTTGATTCCGCCTCTAACCTGCCCACTTCCAGTCCCGCCGACGGGCATCCAACCCGCTCCCGGGGGGGGGCGTTAGCTCAATTTAAATATTGTAATGAGCGCCTCTTTTTTTCTCCCCATCCATTTTGTATTTAACTGCCTGTGGACGGGTCGTGAAACCTGGCAGTTAAACAGAGGCGGGGACTGCTGCATCCAGGAGGTAAGTGGCTTTATACCTACCTCCTGGATCCAGGGTCCCGATTGGAGGCCCACCTCCTCCCCATCCCCGATTCCGACTGATCCTCTGCTTTCCACCCCCCGATTGGCAACTCCTCCGCCCCCCACCTCCTGCAATCCCTCCCCTGGACCGGCCCCTCGCTTCTGAGGCCTATCCGCCCGCAGCCAGCCAGCCTCTCAATCTGGCTGACTGTGGGCGGGAATCCAAGGCCCCTCATTCAAATCAGGCCCTGCCGTTAAAGTCGGCAGGGCCTGCGGGAAACCTGGCCTCCCGGGTTTCCTGCCTGCCTTGGAGGCCCCTCACCCCCATCCCGCCTTCCTTGAGAAAATTCCGGCCTTTGTGTTTGGAACACTAGCTTGCTTCCCTATTTTGCAAAGTATCACATCCAGAAAGAATCTGGATAGATGACTGCAATATCGTGAGGTACATTAACACGGGACTTGCTGCTGGATGGGGCAGTAGTTTAATGTACAATACCATGTAGTTGTTAAATAATGGTTGCACCTACTGGCTTCCACCAACTGAGTTGCCTCACCTCGTATCATTGTGTGGTGGCACCAAACTGAATTTAGATCTCGCAAAAGGGTAAACCGTGGAGAAAGTAATCGCCAGGCCATCGTTGTCTACCTCTAAGTTGTCCACTTGAGTAGCAATAATGGAAGGTCAACCACAGTTGGTACGTGGTGAAGATTTCGTTTTTAAATACATCCCCCGTATCACAAAATAGACCTCGAGTCCTGTTTCTCAGTGGAAATATACATTTGTTGTTGGTGTCAACAAGCTATTACCATCCTCTCTGGCTAAAACTTGGCTGAAGATCAGAATGTCACCTTCATAAATTTCTCTTCACTCTTCAAGTCAAAGCATCCTGCACATACTGGACTCCCAGCCAGTTGATTGCATTTTGTCATTTTATAGAAGACATTGTTTTTTTTTTTGTGTACAGCGAGTTAGGATGATAATTTCTACATATTTTTCGTATGTTTGTTAGCTTCGTTTGGGCAAAGTACTGATGCCCAATAGGCATGCTCTTTATCTGACACGCAAAAGGATGATCACGTGAGGCAATGACTTAACATTACAATCTTCGCCATATCGAGCACTTCTCCCTGTTGACTTCCAGAGTGGTATGAGCAAATGCTTTTATTCAAGGGCTGAAAACAAATCTATTAACTTCTATCTTCTGCGTCGATCTGGTCATTGTGTTTTTTTAAATTGAAGATGGACAACAATACAGCAGTCCAGCCAGAAACGTACCAATAGCCAAGAATTGTATGTACAAATAACCTTGTTGGAACAGTACAGATTGCACAACTACCTCTCCTCCCCCTCAAAACTCACCACTTTATTTGATTCTCTCTCTTTCTACTGGTTACTCTCTAGCATGTCTTGGGATTCTAAAGACATGCCAAAGAGAGATCAGATATTGTGGAAACATACTTTCTTCAGGTATATTTCACATTTATTTTTAAACTTAAATTAAATTTATTGCTGATCAAGGTGATGTTGGTAATGGGGAATGGAATTCTTCATATTTCAGGCACCCAGAGTTGGTATCGAGCACTCTGGGTGGGGGGGGTTAGATATTCACAACCAGATGCAATGTAAAGCTCTCTGTACTCTGCCTCAGTCCCAATCTCAGAAGAGCACCCGCTACTGCACCAATCTGACTTTTCTTTTTTCTCCCACTTCCCCCCACACCATCCATCCAATGTTGTGTTGTAGGCTCATGCCCACTAGAAACTGTGATTGAGATTGCCTCAGCACATTTCATGTAGAATCCCCTACAGCCAGAAGATGGGAGAAGCAATTGTCCCAACAGTCTGGGCTGGATTTGAACCCAGACTCGAGTGCAGGCCAAGGTATATTTCTAGTTTATCAGGTCTTCCAAAATTTGGCTCAGCTGTGATTTTTTTTTAATGTTTGTGGTTACAGTTTTTTATGTCTGCCAGTAAGTTTGCTTCTCTATTGCAAAACATTGAGAACTGAACCATCTATTAAAATTGATCATTCAGATTATCTAGGGTATTCCAGTTACATTCCATAAGTGCCGGGTATCCCTCTCCGTATAGTGGAGCCCTCAAAGGTCAATTACTATAAACTTGTTTTCTGCCAGTCCTTCCACAGTACAGAAGAGTACAGATGATTGTAAGCATAGGAATTACATGCAAATAAAGGGGTAGGGAAGAGAACAGTCCTCTGTGCAATCTCTATTTCAAGTTTATCCAAAGGTAACTGAAATTTTTTAGTTGGCATTATCTGCATATCAACCCCAATCTGTATCCAAAAGTACTGAATATCCTTTTAGCCACTTAAGTGGGAGGTAGTTCAAATAATAAGAAAGCACGATCAAAAATATGTTAGTACCCTCTACTGGAAGCATGAAAGGTACCAACATTAAGGTTAGAGTACTCTCCTTTTGAACATTATTAAATTTTAAACTTAAAAAATCTTGAAATTCCAATTAATTTTGGAATTACATTGTGGAACATTTATTTGACTATCTTTAAAAGAACAATTACAATTATTGCCATAAATACAGCTTAAAACTAATAAATGTCCAAATTTATCTCTTGGTATCATTTTATGTTCCATTAAGTTGTCAAAACGCTTAACCATTTTTCTATTGTTCTGGGGTCATTCCTGTAAAATTTTCGGAAGTCACCGCAGGTGGCTCCAAAGAAATTGGAAAAATAACGCATACTCAAAATCAGCCAGTTGTTGACCATCTTTCCAGGTACCTGCAGACTAAGATGCTCTTGGGGAAAGAGCTTTCTGTTGAGCAAGTGAAGGCTCTGGGATGGCATCAAAGCAATTAATTGAGTTATTCCCATGACTGAGACCAGACTTGTCCACCAGGGTTGGCACTATGGCACTAGCAGCATTAGTGGCGCTTGAGAATCTAGACCCCTGTACCACAGCAGCATAACTCTGATCCCAGACGACAGGATCTTCTGCGGTTGGAGACCTCCCACCAACCATCCTTGACAACCCAGCAATGAATCCAACTTCACTGCAACACAGGTTGCCTAATTTGGAGCACAATCTCATGATAGTAGATCACAACTGATGCTTGGAATTAAGAGACCATCAGTAAAAGGTACCCTCTTCAGGTTCTGGAGAAGCCTGCATGTTTCTGTAATATTGGGTTCCAATTATTTGTAGGGTCCTCAAATGATGGTAGTGATAGCAATCGAGATGGCCTTAAATCATCCATGAAACTGGCTCGGATTTTGTGGTCAGCAGCTCGCCGTTCACCTTGCTGACAGCTGCTTACAATGTTTTTGTGAACTTTTGAGCAAAGACTTGCTCTAATCTGACACATGATCCAGTGCGGCGCCCTCCAACAGGGGATCTGTGAGCAGGTCAAGAAACAGTGAACCAATCCGTTTGAATAATCCTCACTGAGACACGCAGTGTCCAAATCAGGAAGTATAAATTAGATTTAAATCATGTACAGAAAGTAAAATAAAGATCTGGAAAGACAGATGGGATTAAGAGAGCAAGAGATGAGACAGAAAAAGCAAAAATAATAATAATAAAAAAAAAAAATTCTCCAACACTAATTAACTTCTGAAGGAATGAGACTCCACAGTTATAAAATTAAATTTTCAGGGCCGGAGAGGTTGTTTGGCAGTAATTATCACTGATCACAACGTTAACATTTCACTTACACCTGAATACACCAGCCCTAACTTTTTCTGGTGTCTTTAGTGGAGAACTAGTGGGTAAGTACCCCAACTTCACACCATTGCATTGATTTCAGTGCAAAGTCTATCGGCAAGGACTATTGCAGCACACCCTATGGAGGAGCTGGGTATCTCTGACAACAATTTCTGGATTTCCATGTTTAACTCCGCATGCACAATTTACTCCGTTATAACGGTGAGCATTGTTAGCCTTACCGTTATCTATGTAAAATCCAGGCCAATGATTTTCCTCGACCAGAAAATGTGCAAATTTTGCATAATGCTGTTTTATGGTTGCTAAGAAATCTGTGGATTGCAACCAATTCGACATCTTAGACCACTGAAGTTCCTCAATTGAGATTTTCAAGGTGTCGCATAGAATTGGAGAAATTACAACACAGAAATCGGCCATTCGACTAAACCAGTTAGTGTTGGTGTTTATCCTACACGTGAGCAGTAGTCCTAATCCCTTGTGCTCGCTCTGTCACTATTTCCTTTTAGTCCTCTTTCTTCAGTCACCTACCTAACTTATTCTTAAAGGTTGACATGGTCTCTGTTTCAATCACTAACTCTGTTCGTGCAATGCACAGTCTCGCATCCCTCTGTAATAATAAAGTTTCTCCTAATCTCTGAGCTAAACCACTTTACATTTAATCTTGGGTCTATGTCTCCTTGTTCTTGACCCCTCAACCACAGTACACTGTGTGTTTTTATCTACTGTGTCCAATCCCTTCAAAGTTTTAAACCCTTCTAACAAGCCACCTACTTCTCTGTTCTAATAAAAACGGCTCAATTTTTCAAGTAAGCAGTATCCTAGTGAATCTGTGCTGTACCTTCTCTATTGCCTCAACATCTTTCCAATAGCGTGGAGCCAAAAATGCAATGATTGCTGCATGTTTAGTTACCAGAATCACTACTTAAATCAAGTATTAATCTCCTCTGCTATGTAAAAAGAATGCATGTAATTTTATGTTTTGCTTTCATAGTGACGTGTAATATCCTCTTTCTGTACATCCATTTTGCATGTGATAAAATATAGGAGTGATCGACTGACTCAGTGGAAAGTTAAGATTTTGAAATAACTGCGGACATTTTTAAATTGCTCTGCCCACATTGTCCCGTAATTTCTAGTTGTTTATTAATAAGAGACTTGCATTTATATAGCGCTTTTCATGATGTTTCAGACCTTTACATAGAAACATAGAAACATAGAATCTAGAAGCAGGAGTAAGCCATTCGGCCCGTCGAGCCTGCTCCACCATTCAATACGATCATGGCTGATCATCCAAATCCAGCACCCTGTCCCTGCTTTAATCCCCACAGTACACCCTACCCCCATAACTCCACGTATTTAATTCCCTCTAACATATCCCATCCTATCCCCATAACCCCACATATTTAATCCCCCCCTAACACTAAGGGTCAATTTATCATAGCCAAATCAACCTAGCCCGCACATTTTTGGACTGTGGGAGGAAACCGGAGCACCCGGAGGAAACCCACGCAGACACGGGGAGAATGTGCAAACTCCACACAGACAGTCACCCGAGGTCAGATTCGAACCCGGGTCCCTGGCGCTGTGAGACACCAGTGCTAACCACTATGCCACCGTGTTGCCAGTAAAATAATTAAGACGTGTAGTCACTGCTGTAATGTAGAAAATGTGACAGCCAATTTGCGCACAGCAAGCTCCCACAAACAGCAATGAAATAAATTACCAGATCATCTGTTTTAGATATTTGGTTAAGGGATAAACGTTGGTTAGGACACCGGGAGAACTCCCCCGTTCTTTTGTCAATAGTGCCGCAAGATTTTTTTACGTCCACCTGAGAGGGCAAACGTAGCCTCAGTTTAACGTCTGATCCAAAAGACAGCTCCTCTGACAGTGCAGTACTCCCTCAGCACGGAATGTGTCAGCCTAGAGTATGAGCTTAAGTCTCTGGAGCGGGATTTGAACCTACAACCTTCTGAATCTGAGGTGAGAGTGCTACCACTGAGCCACACAGTTATGCACATGTGTAAGTTATGCACAGTTGTAGATGTCTCCAGTTACAGCTGATGTTTGTTTGATGCATTACATATTTTGTTACAAGCTCATGGTTGCTTCTAATGTAAATGTTTATCAATTGTCAAATAATAGTTTTGCACATTGATTGATTGTATTTAGTACCAACAACAACAACTTGTATTTGTATAGCGCCTTTAACGTAGTAAAACGTCGCAAGGTGCTTCACAGGAGTATTATAAGACACACAATTTGACACCGAGCCACATAAAAAGAAATTAGGTAAGTTTTAAGGAGCATCTTAAAGGAAGAAAAAGAGGTAGAGAGGATTAGGCAGGGAATTCCAGAGCTTAGGGCCTAGGCAACAGAAGGCACGGCCACCAATGGTTGAGCGATTATAATCAGGGATGCTCAAGAGGGCAGAATTAGAGGAGTGTAGATATCACGGGGGGGTTGTGGGGCTGGAGGAGATTACAGAGCTAGGGAGGGGCGAGGCCATGGAGGTATTTGAAAACAAGGATGAGAATTTTGAAATCGAGGCGTTGCTTAACCGGGAGCCAATGTAGGTCAGCGAGCACAGGGGTGATGGGTGAACGGGACTTGGTGCAAGTTCGGACACGGGCAGCCGAGTTTTGGATGACCTCAAGTTTACGTAAAGAAAGAAAAAGAAAGACTTGCATTTATATAGCGCCTTTCACAACCACCGGACGTCTCAAAGCGCTTTACAGCCGATGAAGTACTTTTTTGAAGTGGAGTCACTGTTGTAATGTGCGTAGGGTAGAAAATGGGAGGCCAGCCAGGAGTTCGTTGGAATAGTCAAGTCTAGAGGTAACAAAGGCGTGGTTGAGGGTTTCAGCAGCGGACGAGCTGATGCAAGGGCAGAGACGGTGATGCTACGGAAGTGGAAATAGGCGGTCTTGGATAAAAGAACATAAGAATTAGGAGCAGGAGTTGGCCATACGGCCCCCTGGAGCCTGCAGGTCTGCAGGAGTCAACAAGATCATGGTTGATCTACGACTTCAACTCCACTTTCCTGCCCTATCCCCATATCCCTTGATTCCCCTGGAGTCCAAAAATCTATCTCTCTCAACCTTGAATACACTCAACGACTGAGCATCTACAGCTCTTTGGGGCAGAGAATTCCAAAGATTCGCAACCCTCTGAGTGAAGAAATTCCTCATCTCAGTCTTAAATAGCCTACCCCTTATCCTGAGACTATGCCCCCTAGTTCTGGACTCTCCATCCATGGGAAACAACCTCTCAGCATCTACACTGTCAATCCCCCTCAGAATCTTTTATGTTTCAATGAGATCTCCTCTCATTCTTCTAAATTCCAGAGAGTATAGGCCTAATCTACTCAATCTCTCATCATAGGACGACCCTCTCATCCCAGGAATCAATCTAATGAACCTTCATTGAACCGCCTCTAAGGCAAGTATATCCTCCTTTGGGCAAGGAGACCAAAACTGTGCACAGTACTCCAGGTGTGGTCTCACCAAAGCCCTGTACAATTGTAGCAAGACTTCCTTACTCTTGTACTCCAATCCCCTTGCAATAAAGGCTAACATGCCATTTGCCTTCCTAATTGCTTGCTGTACCTGCATGCTAACTCTGAGTTTCCTGTACGAGGACACCTAAAAATCTCTGAACACCAACATTTAATAGTTTCTCACTTTTTAAAAAATATTCTGTTTTTCTAAATTTCTTACCAAAGTGAATGGGCCAGATTTTCCAACCCCCACGGGTGGGTACGAGGTGTGTATGCACCCGTAGGGGCCTCGCAAGTGCCGGTTTCAGGCATGCGAAGTGCATGTGCTGAAAACCGGCACTTCCGATCGGTCAAGAATTCTCTTGACAGATCATCCGCCTGCCCGGGAAAAGGGCCTCCGTGGGCAGGGAGTTCCGCTTTCTGCACAACCTCCGTCCGCTGAAAACCTTTAAAAATCTTACGCCTGGTAAAAGCAGGCATAAGGCCTGCTTTTACCAGCGTAAGAGTTTTAAAAAAAAACTTTTTAAAAAAAGGTACGTTTATTTTTAGCCCTGTAAAAAAAAACTTTTTTAAAAAAAATATTTTTGCTTAAAATATTTAATTTAATGTATTTTTAACTAATTTTAAATACGTGAAGATTTTTTAATTTATTTAATGTGTAACTGTTTTTAAATGTGATCTCCATTCATACTTTTGACAGATCTATGCATAGAGACCAGTCAAAAGTGTGAAGTGGGATTCCCTTCTTTGATTGGTTCCCCATGGCCCACGTGATCCCAAGGACGCTTGCGAATTGCATGCACCCCTGGGATACCTCTGCCTCTGCGCGCGCGGACCAGGAGAGGCCCAGGATCGGAAGTCTCCGGACCTACGAAGCCAGCAGGTAAGTGCGTAGATTTTTCCCGATCAGAGGCATCCGCACGCAGGAAGCCTCCGATAGGAAAATCCGGCCCAATAACTTGCCATTTCCCCACATTATACTCCATCTGCCATCTTATTGCCCACTCGCTTAACCTGTCAATACCCTTTGCAGGCTCTTTGTGTTCTCCTCACAGCTTACTTTCCCACCTAGCTTTGTATCATCAGCAAACTTGGATACATTACACTCGGTCCCTTCATCTGAGTCATTAATATAGATTGTAAATAGCTGAGGCCCAAGCACTAGGGGGCATAGTTTCAGAATAAGGGGTCGCCCATTTAAAACTGAGATGAGGGGGAATATCTTCTCTGAGGGTCGTGAATCTTTGGAATTTTCTACCCCAGAGAGCTGTGGAGGCTGGGTCATTGAATATATTTAAGGCGGAGATAGACATATATTTGAGCTACAGGGGGAGTCAAGGATTATAGGGAGCGGGCGGGATAGTGGAGTTGAGGCCAAAATCAGATCAGCCATGATCTTATTGAATGGCGGAGCAGGCTCCATGGGCCAAATGGCCTACTCCTGCTCCTATTTCTTATGTTCACTGATCCTTGCGGCACCCCACTAGTTACAAGGGCTGAGGCTCCTCCATCACTGTATCCTGGGTTCCCATACCTTCCGGTGCTCCCTTTATGCCGCCTCCGCCGCTCCTGTGTGGAATGTGGTCGGAAGCTCACTTCAGGGTCAAATATGACACCAAGGTTGCGAACAGTGTGGTCCAGCCTCACAAATGTTAGGGCGAGGGATGGAGTCAGTGGCTAAGGAACGGAGTTTGTGGCGGGGACCGAAAACAAAGGCTTTGGTCTTCCCAATATTTAATTGGAGGAAATTTTTGCTCATTCAGAACTGGATGTCGGACAAGCAGTCTGACAATTTAGAGTCCGTGGAGGGGTCGAGAGAAGTGGTGGTGAGGTGGAGTTGGTGGTTGTCAGCATACATGTGAAAACTGACGCTGTGTTTTCCGGTGATGTTGCCAAGGGGCAGCATGTAGATGAGAAATAGGCGGGGGCCAAGGATAGATCCTTGGGGACACCAGAGGTAATTATGCGGGAGCAGGAAGAGAAGCCATTGCAGGTGATTCTCTGGCTACGATTAGATAGATAAGAATGGAACCAGGCGAGTGCAGTCCCACCCAGCTGGATGACGGTGGAGAGGCTTTGGAGAGGGATGGACTGGTCAACTGTGTCAAAGGCTGCAGACAAGTGAAAAAGGACGAGGAGGGATAGTTCACCTTTGTCACAGTCACAAAGGATGTCATTTGTGACTTTGAGAGCCGTTTGGTACTGTGGCAGGGGCTGAAACCTGATTGGAGGGATTCAAACATGGAGTTGCGGGAAAGATGGGCACGTATTTGGGAGGCGACAACACGTTCAAGGACTTTGGAGAGGAAAGGGAGGTTGGAGATGGGGCAGTAGTTTGCAAGGACGGAGGGGGGCAAGGGTTTTTTTGAGGAGAGGGGTGATGGCAGATTTGAGGGAGGGGGTACAGTACCTGAGGAAAGAGAACCAAGTCAGTTTAATAATTTTATTAGGTGTATTGAATGTAGTGTTTTTTTTAAGCAGGGATGCCATCCATGGTAGCTTGTGGTAGGAGTTAAAACTGGCTAAGTGTGATGTGTGAACTCCAGTTAGGTTCATATAAGTCTACCCAGGACAGTGTTTCAGTCTCTATAATGAAGGTATTGAAAGTAGCTGAATTAACTTTTCGATGGTTTCCATTGTTTTCATTTAATTAGCATAGTGAGGTATTATTCCTTAAATATTAAATTTTATGACTAGTGTTTTCACACCACTTTCTGTACTTTATCCATGTATTTTTATTGTATTCCCTTAAGAAATCCAGGAGCAGACATGTATAGGAAGTGTGCAAAACGTAAAGCAACTCCAACTTCAGTTCAGTTTTTTCTAATGAGCATTCAACTGAGAGAATTAATCCATCATGTAGGAATAGTGGGCGCATTCTGTTGTATCATTCAATGGCACAACATATTAAAGCTGGTGAACCATGCTATTATTTACAAATGTACTTTTCGGCAGCTGTCAGGGGGAGACAGAAAAGAAAGAGAATCTCTTTGCTTTCTCCCCCACCCCATCTCCAGAAAATGAAAACTGGTTAGCAAATGCATTTTATTTTTTTCTCGCTCATTTCCTCCCCTCTGCTTCTCCTCTCCTGAAGGCATTGCCTCCCACTCTGGGCTACAGTTCGATGGGCACTGAGCATTCCTCCAGTGCTTTGTCCAATTGGCCATTATGACATGTTGGCCTCGACCGGTTAAGCTGCTATGTTCTCCACAGTTACATAACTTGGTGGCACTCACACACACACTTCTGTATGACGATCAGAAATGGGAACCCTCGCTGGTTACAGTACTCTTGTTACAGCCCCAACTCTGAAACTAATTCATCACAGTGCACACCAAAGATCACACCAAGTACCTTCCTAGTCTATATGGCGAAAGAGAGGCTGTACACCTCAGCCAATGTTTTGGCCAAATACATTTCTAAACAATTCTAGTAACCGCTTAACCAGTTATTTATTCTGAAGGACTATTTGGACTTAAAATTTGCTTTATTCCCACTTTTCTGTAAAATGTAGCAATTGTCATCTATAATTTTAACTTGTACATGTGTATTTTTATGTTTTCATTTCATGATTTTAATGTTCAGTGTTATCTTTAAATTTATTTCTGCAGAAATAACACCAGAGCAGAAATGGAGCAAAAGTAACAATGTTCTTGCTAATGAAGAACGAAAGGTAACTGTTAAACTTTTAACAACATTGGTGTAGAATTCTGTCATTTTATTTTTAGGTTTCTAAACTCATTTCTTCCCTCCCCAAAGCACAACCATCTAAATTACAAGATGAAATATTCTTTGCATAAACCAGCATGGAATTCTGTTCCTCAAGTGCAATCAATGCGTGCCAGTAAAGTACCACAGTCACTACAGACGCATAGTCAACCTATTTTGTTTGGTAACCACCAGACAAAGATCCAGCATTCTCCACCACGACGGTTTGTGCCATTAGAAGAATCAGCACGGATTATTATTTCACCTCCAGGTAACGATTTCACTTGGTTACAGTCAGTTTGAACTGATTTTTTGGTATGTTGGGGGAAAGGGAGGGCAACCAAAGCCAGAGCTCCCTGGATGACGAAGGAGTTGGAGAGTAGGATGAAGCAGAAAAATGGGGTGTATGACAGATGTCAGCTTGATAATACAAGGGAGAATCGGGCTGAATATAAAAGGTGCAGAGGAGAAGTGAAAAAGGAAATAAGAGGGACAAAGAGACAATACGAGAATAAATTGGCGGCTAACATAAAAGGGAATCCAAAGGTCTTCTATTGGCATATTAACAGTAAAAGGGTTGTCAGAGGAGCGATGGGGCCAATTAGGGACCATTTGAGAACTATTGGTGGAGGCAGAAGGCATGGCTGAGAGACTTAAGTGAGTACTGTACTTTGCATCGATGTTTACCAAGGAAGAGGACTTTGCCAAAGCTATGGTAAACGAGAGGTTGCTGGGATACTGGAAAGATAAAAATGATAGAGGAGGTACTAGAAAGGCTGGCGGTAATTAAAGTGGATAAGTCACCCGGTCCAGATGGAATGCATCCTCGGTTGCTGAGGGAAGTAAGGGTAGAAATTGCGGAGGTGCTGGCCACAATCTTCCAATCCTCCTTGGATAAAGTGGTGGTACCAAAGGACTGGAGGATTGCAAATGTTACACCCTTGTTCAAAAAAAGGGGAGAAGGATAAACCTGGCAATTACAGGCCAGTCAGTTTAACAACGGTGGTGGGGAAGCTTTTAGAAACAATAATCTGGGACAAAATTAACAGCCACTTGGACAAGCATGGAATAATAAAGGAAAGCCAGCATGGATTTGTTAAGGGCAAATAGTGTTTGACTAGAGTAATTTGATGAGGTAACAGAGAGGGTGGATGAGGGCAGTGCAGTTGATGTGTATATGGACTTTCAAAAGGTGTTTGATAAAGTACCACACATTAGGCTTGTTGGCAAAATTGAAGCCCTCTGAATAAAAGGGAAAGTAGTAGCATGGATACAAAATTGGCTAAGGGCTAGACAACAGAGCGTTGTGATGAATGGCTGTTTCTCAGACTGGAAGGAAGTATACAGTGGTGTTCCCCAAGGTTCAGTACTAGGACCACTGCTAATACATTAACGACTTGGACTTTGGTGTACAGGGCACAAATTCGAAATATGCTGATGACACAAAACTTTAAAATGTAGTGAACGGTGAGGAAGATAGTAATAGACTTCAAGAAGACATAGACAGGCTGGTGGAATGGGTGGAAACATGGCACACATGGCAAATTCAACGCAGAGAAGTGTGAGGTAATACATTTTGGTAGGAAGAATGAGGAGAGACAAAAGAAGCTAAATGGTACAATTTTAAAGGGGGTGCAAGAACAGAGAGACCTGGGGGTGTTTGTGCACAAATCTTTGAAGGTGGCAGGACAGGTTAACAAAGCAGTTAATAAAACATATGGGATCTTGGGCTTTTATAAATAGATACATAGAGTACAAAAGCCAGGAAGTTATGCTAACCTACTAGTTCGGCACCACACTTTAGGAAGGACGTGAAGGCTTTGGAGAAAGTACAGAAGAGATTTACTAGAATGTTTCCAGGGATGAGGGATTACAGTTACGTGCATATATGAGAGAAACTAGGGTTGTTCTCCTTGGAGCAGAGAAGGCTAAGAGGAGATTTGATGGAGGTGTTTAAAATCATGAAGGATTTAGATAGAGTAAATAAAGATAAACTGCTTCCAATGGTTGAAGCGTCAATAACCAGAGGGCACAGATTTAAGGTGATTGGCAAAAGAACCAGAGGCGACATGAGGAAAAACTTTTTTACACAAGTGGTTAGGATTTGGAATGCACTGCCTGATCGGGTGGTGGATACAGAGTCAATAGCAGCCTTCAAAAGGGAATTGGATAAATACTTGAAGGAGAAAAAAATGCAGGGATATGGAGAAAGAGTGGGGTAGTGAAACTAACTGGATTGCTCTTCAAAAGAACCGGCGCAGACTCGATGGGCTGAATGGCAGCCTCCTGTGCTGTACTATCCTATGATTTTAAGTTATAGGACGTACTTGTTGTACATATGCTTTGCTGCATATGCAAAAACATTATTGCATGTTAAGGTTGCAAAATATAAATTATGAATACAACTTTATTACAACAAAAGTGTAGATTATTCCAAATTTCACAAGCCATACTCATAGAAACATAGAAGATAGGAGCAGGAGTAGGCCATTTAGCCCCTCGAGCCTGCTCCGCCATTCAATGCGATCATGGCTGATCATCCAAATTCAGTACCCTGTCCCTGCTTTCTCCCCATATCCCTTGATCCCTTTAGCCTTAAGAAATATATTGAACTCCTTCTTGAATATATTTAATGAATTGGCCTCAACTGCCTTCTGTGGTAGAGAATTCCACAGGTTCACCACTCTCTGGGTGAAGAAATTCCTCCTCATCTCAGTCCTAAATGGCTTACCCCTTATCCTTAGACTGTGACCTCTGGTTCTGGACTCCCCCCGCCATCGGGAACATCCTTCCTGCATCTAGTCTGTCTAGTCCTGTTAGAATTTTATAAGTTTCGATGAGATCCCCTCTCATTCTTCTAAACTCTAGCGAATATAAGCCTAATCGACCCAATCTCTCTTCATACGTCATTCCTGCCATCCCAGGTATCAGTCTGGTGAATCTTTGCTGCACTCCCTCCATGGCAAGAACATCCTTTCTCAGATAAGGTGACCAAAACTGCACACAGTACTCAAGGTGTGGTCTCACCAAGGCCTTGTACAACTGCAGCAAGACATCCTTGCTCCTGTACTCGAATCCTCTCGCTATGAAGGCCAACATACCATTTGCCTTCTTAACCGCCTGCTGCACCTGCATACTTACCTTCAGCGACTGGTGCACAAGGACACCCAGGTCTCGTTGCACTTCCCCTTTTCCCAATCTATTGCCGTTCAGATAATCTGTCTTCCTGTTTTTGCCACCAAAGTGGATAACCTCGCATTTATCCACATTATACTGCATCTGCCATGCATCTGCCCAATCACCCAACTTGTCCAAATCATACTGGAGTTTCTCTGCATCCTCCTCACAGCACACATGCCCAAGGCACTCAACTGACGATTATCTTTCTTCTTAAACAATGGATGACTACTGATCAAGCTTAAATATCTCCAACTTCTTTAACATCAGAGGGGACTATGTTGCCCAATTCATTTGCATTTAGCACAGATTCACTCTAGTTGAGTCATAGTTTGACAGACCATTAATGGGAATATTGCCACCCATGCACACTTCCACTCTTCCATCTGCTGCTCGTTCCAGTATTCCCGGTGTCCTGTAATCTCTGCTGTCTTGGGTTACATTACAAACCATGAGGAAAGTATCCTTTCAGATTCTACTTGGCCTGTTCACAAACTTACCACTAAGTGGGGCCCTGGTTTCTTCCAACTAGTGTGGCTTGCAATTAGTAGCTATTGTCAGTGCCCATAGAAATGTTACAGAAAGCCACCTCAGTGCAATGATTTGGAGGATACTTTAACCTTTGTTCCATAAGAGGACATTTTTTGCAGATTGTTTTAAAATTCCATCCTTATTTCATCTCATGGCTGTTTCTCAACTTCCGAAATTCAGCCCAAAATGTCAAAGCCCAGGTCTGTTCAATATCTGATGGGGGGGATACAGAAAAACTCTATTTTCAGTAACCCTTTTCCATTTCCCCTCATTCACAATTTGGCTGGAGGAAAACTGGTCATTCTTGTAAGGGTGACTCCACCCCTCTTCCCCCCAGTTAGCTGAAAGCACTTGCATTTATATAGCGCCTTTCACAACCTCAAAACATTCCATCGCAATTTACAGCCAATTTAGTACTTTTAAGTGTAGTCACTGTTGCAATGTAGGAAATGTGGCAGCCGATTTGCTGTTCGAAATAATGGCCCAGAATTTGCTGGAGCGGGGCATTTCACGATGAGTGCCAAGAGTTGGAATTTTTCGTCCCCCCCTGCAGCTCCAATTAATTTTGCGCCGCAAATTACTGGACGTGCGTATTGATAACTGCGTGGCGAGGTCAATGGGGCATCTAGGACCTTGGGTGAACAACGGGACCAATGGTCTATCTCCTTAACCTATCTGCTCTCTTTGTTTCCTTTCAGTTCTATCATTTAGTCGTATTCCCTGATTTTTTTCATTGAAGTATTTGCTTCCTTTTATAATTTCCCTGGTTTAACTTGCATCCTGGTTGCGTGCTTTATGTGGCATGTGCGGGACAATTATCAGTAATTGCTAACTGGTTTCAAAATGGAAGGCCATTAGAAACATAAATTACCCCTTTAACAGGGTCCTAGTGCCATGAAGTAACGGCCCTAACTTCCTGCGGCGAGTTTGATTTGTTTTATTACAGTGCAAATGCAGCAATTTCTTGGTACTCGTGGGGAGGTTGACGGCGTGCTGTGGTTTTTACGAGACTAACATCGGAGTGGCGCAATTTGTCCAGCAATTTGCGGCGATTTGCAACTTGTGGTGCATCTTCCTCGCCACAAATTGCGGCGTTTTTTACACATTAATAACCGCATGTGCCGTGAACTCACCGTTGTTTTTGCAGCAAATTCTGGGCCAATTAATTCCGCGTTCGCTATACCATTTTAACATTTTGAGTGTCTCGCTGAGATCCCCATTAACTTCCTCATTTCTAGACTGTAGAGCTTCATAGACCAGCCACATAAATACTGTGGCAACAAGAGCGGGTCAGAGGCTGGGTATTCTGTGGTGCGTGTCTCGCCTTCTGACTCCCCAAAGCCTTTCCACCATCTACAAGGCACAAGTCAGGAGTGTGATGGAATACTCTCCACTTGCCTGGATGAGTGCAGCTCCAACAACAATCAAGAAGCTCGATACCATCCAGGACAAAGCAGCCTGCTTGATTGGCACTCCATCCACCACCTTAAACATTCACTCCCTCCACCACCGGCACACCGTGTCTGTAGTGTATACCATCTACAAGATGCACTGCAGCAACTCGCCAAGGCTTCTTCGACAGCATCTCCCAAACCGGAGACCTCTACTACCTAGAAGGACAGGGGCAGCAGGCACATGGGAACACCATCACCTCCAAGTTACACACCATCCTGACTTAGAAGTATATCGCTGTTCCTTCATCGTCGTTGGGTCAAAATCCTGGAACTCCCTCCTTAACAGCACTGTGGGAGTACCTTCACCACAAGGACTGCAGTGGTTCAAGAAGGCGGCTCACCATCACCTTCTCGAGGGCAATTAGGGGTGGGCAATGAATTCTGGCCTTGCTGGCGATGCCCACATCCCAGGAACGAATAAAAAAAATTCTTTAATCTTTCTCAG
This sequence comes from Squalus acanthias, assembly GCA_030390025.1. NCBI lineage: Eukaryota > Metazoa > Chordata > Chondrichthyes > Squaliformes > Squalidae > Squalus > Squalus acanthias. The sequence continues at coordinate 13,966,808 of CM059439.1, forward strand.
GGCTCCTCCCCCAACCACTTAGAATCAACTTTATTGCTCTTCTGTGCACCTTCTCCAGTATGCTTTTTGTGGAATGGTGACCAGAATTGAGGGCCATACTACAAATGAGGATCACTTGATAATCAGTTGTGGCAACATTAATAGCTTCTAAGAAATGCTTGTAATTTGAAGGCTTGTAAATTTTATGTATTTGTTCTTGGGATTTGAGTAATGCTGGAAACATCCACATTTATTACCTGTCCCCAGTTGCCTAGAACTAAGTGGCTTCTAGACCACGTCATGGCCATTAAGAGTCAACCACATCATGTGAACAAGAATCACATGTAGGTCAGTTCGGGAAGGGCTGGCAGATTCCCTTCCCTGAAGGACAATAGGGAACCAGTTGGGTTTTTATGGCAATCCGACAGCTTTCATAGTTTTTTTTTCTCCAGTGCTCTCCTCCAAATTACCAGAGGCATTTTGCCCATTAATCACCTTCATTCCACTGGGGTGTCATGTGTCAGCAACTCTGCTGTCTTCAGACGATTCTAGATCTGGAATTTTGAGTTTGTTGAGGATCTGTGTCGCTTCTTTCTTTCTTGTCTACCGCTGAGGATGACAATGGAATAACTGCCCTGGTTTTGGAACACAGTGAATGTCTGCTTTAGTTTGGCACATGGATATGGAATACTATTTTGCATTTTATTGCTTTTGCTTTTATTTTGGGACTCGGTGTTATCTTTTCCAAAGGACTCCGGGCATGACCTTGACCTTCTATAAGCAGAGCAGTCTGCAACCTGGCTGCTAAAGGTGCTTATTTTTTTTTAAAGGGTCTGTGTGTTTTTCCCATATGATGCCAAATTAGTAACTCCTATATAATAGGAAACAGTTCAATAAAAGTCCCACCATGAGGAATATGATGGCATTTTAAACAAGCATTGCTTTTATTCCATTTTGTTTTGTCTCTTTAGTCTTTCACACTAGCTTACCACTGCCATCAAGACCTAGTGCCAAAGCAGCACCCCACCTTCACAACACAGACCATCTGTGCAGTCACCATGCAAGTTGCAGCAGCCTGAGATGCAGCAGCCGTTGCTATCAACTCCGCCTCGTGCTCCACTTCAGCAGTTGCAGAGTCAGAACCATGTTTCATACCATCCATTCATAGTTCTGTATACCTTTTCAGTCTAGAGAGACTACATTTTGTAGTAATTGTATCCTTTAGAAGTTCTTTTCATTTGTGATGAATACAAAGCCAAGCCAATCCAAATTAAGCTGGATGTCAGCCAACTTTGGTTTTTAGATTTTTTGCAAACTGACAGCATTCTCTGTTTTTATAAGAAAATCTAAATCTTGAGAAAATCTTGCATTAGATTAGAATATTGTTTTGCCATTCCTATCAGAAGTTAGATGCGATTGAGTCAGCTTGCATTACAATTATTAACTTTTCTTAAATTATGAATGGACAGACTATCCTGGAGACCGAACCCAAGGTTGCAAATATTGAATATGAAGGCAGATGCTTTCTTTGGTAAAGAAACATCAACCTTTAACAGCAATTGCAGGTGGACATTTTTTTTTCAACTGAGCATGCTTTCCAACATGTAACCACAATGAACTATATTACAAGAGGGAGCTTATGCTGGTATTATGCTTGGAAAAAAACATATGGAGTCAAATGAATGGAGGAAAAGCGACCATATAGAAAACCATTCTGCTCACTTGACATTGTTTTCTTTGAACATTTGAAACATTTTGTAGTCAAGACTGCCATGTCCAATTTTAATCTACTTTTCATTGAAATTTCAGAAGAAAATGTGTTGGCCATGTCTGAATTAACATTTGATTTTTTTTGTTTTTGTTTTTAAGGACTTCCCGCAGTTTTGTCACCATTACATTCACCTCCTTTGTCTCAACTTGCATTTCCGTCAGCTGATCTTTCTCTTCAATCATTCCATGCTAAAAAAGTAAAGTAAAATCTCTTCTGATTTAAAAAAAAAAATGCAATTTAGACGAGCATAAATCTTAAATGTAGTTTACTGAGTGTTATTTTCTAGGAACCAAAGTCATTATATAATGTCGAAGAGGAATCTAAACACATCCCAATTAACCAAACCAAGCTGACTCCTGAAACATGCAAGGACCCTATGCCTGTCACGCTACAACAAAGTAAGTTTACTGCTTTAGGTATTCATAATTTTTAAATGTATATTTACGCTCACTCACTTAATCTGTGTTTGTGTTAAAATCTAAAGGTATAAAAATTAAATATGGCAGGTTGATCAGGAAACGATAGTATTACATGGTATGTGTGGATACACCAGTGGCTGGACCAACCTATCCTCCTGGCCAGCATAGGTATGCATGGCAAGCCTAGCAGGACAAACTATACATTTGATGGGATTCAGTACTTATGTTTTTTCAACAGGACCTTGTATCTGAAATTATTTTACACTTAAGTTTATAGAGCACAACATACAAGCCAGGCATTAGGATTTAGAAATGAATTGAAATCTAAACACACCGTTGCCAATCCACGCTCGACCCCTCTGTGCTTGAAAACTACTGCCCCATGTCCAACCTTCCTTTCCTCTCCAATATCTTTCATTGTGTTGTCATTTCCCAAATTCCTGCTCATCTTTCCTGCAACTCCCATGTTTGAATCTCTCCAATCGGGTCTCTGCCTGTTGCCACGGCACCTAAATGGCCTTAATCAAATTCACAAATTACATCCTCTGTGACTGATGTATTATTCCTCTTGATCCCCCTCAACCTCTCTGTAGTCTTTGACATGATTGACCATGCCATTCTCATGCAATGCCTTTCCTCTATTGTCCAGCTCAGTTGGACTGCCCTCACTTGGTTCCACTCTTAACTACCGAATCGTAGCCAGAGCATTTCCAGCAATGGCTTCTCTTCCAACCCCCATACCATTACCTGTGGAGACCCCCAAATCTATCCTTAGCCTCCTCCTCTTTCTCATATATCCCTTGATAACATTATCTGCAAACGCTAACAACACCCAACTCTACCTCTCCTTCCCCCACCTCTCTCAACCTGCCTACTGTCTGTTGTCAGACTGCTTGTCTTGCATTCAGTCTTCCCAAGTTGACATCTTGAATTTTATTTGCAATTCATCCTGGGTAATTATTAGGGTTTAACCCAAATCAAAAGGTTTATTAATATGTATAGCAGACACCTGAGGTAGTTCCCACATCTTGGCTCTATAATACTCACTATATTTAACCTCTTCAGGACATGCACAATTTATAGCTTTGTATCTACAAACTGGCTTGGATGTTCCTTTTATTGGTGTATCCACCTACCGGTCTAAACATTACCTTGTCTGCTCGTGTTGCTTGGCTAAGCTGGTCGTGCTCACCCAAGTCGAGGGTTGTAGGTTCAAGCCCTGTTGCAGGCTTGAGCACATAATCGAGCTTGACACCTTCATGCAGTACTGAGTGAATGCTGCATTATTGGAGGTGTTTCTTTTGGATGAGACGTTAAACCAATGTCCCATCCGATTGCCTGCCCAAATGGATGGCACTATTCAAAGAATAGTGGGGGGTGTTCTCTCGCTATTCTGGCCAGCATTCCTCACTCAATCACCACCAGCTTAAAAAAAACACTTTATCTGTTCATTCATTCATTCATTTTACTGTTTGTCGGACCTTGCTGTGTGCAAATTGCCTACCATATTTGCCCACGCAACAGTGACTTCACACCAAAAGTAATTAATTGGTTGCGAGGCATTGTGGAATGTCCTGAGGATGTAATGAGGCATTATATCTGTTAATCATCTTTGAATGCTAACTGTGTAAGTGAAAACATCTTCCAAAAACTTTTTTTTAAAATGTAGGGTTTGTATAGGTGAATCACTACTACGCGACTCCCTCTTGGATCCATGTCCATGTGATTCTGTCTTTACAGCAGATTGGGATTCTCCCTTTTCCAGACAGATGTGGGCTAGGGTGATGTGAGACTGGCTTAGAGTAGTGCAATTTTAATATTAGTAGGCATTAGGTTGAAGTAAACTTTTTTTTTTACATGCTGTTAATGGGAACACACATTGCTCAAACATTGAGCAATTCCCCCATGTCTTATAGTGTATGCTTAGTAATGACATTATTCGTTCATTGTGATATTCCCATTGAAAGGCTTCTAATGTGTTGTATACAATATGTTTGTTAAAAGCTCCATTGTTCAGGGCTATAACTGCAAAATGGACAGCCCTGACAATTCATTGAATTTATGTAGTAAGGGTGCTACAGTTGCCCTCAATGCCCTTGGATTAACACTGGTAAAATCAGCCACAGTTCTTGCTCCTGATTGCTATCCAGTAACTCTTACTGTACTGTGATACTCCCACAGTCAAATAGCCTGCCAGCACACTCTGAAAGTTAACATGTCAATAATGACCATTCTGGTGACTGAAAGGCAATTAGCTCTTTTTCCCCCCAGTCAAGTATCTTTATCTTTTTCCTTCTCCTTTTCAATTTTTAAATCAACCTGCCTTTTATGGTCTCTGTTTCCTCAATGCTCCCTTTCCCTTATTATCCATTTAATTTCTTAATACTGGAGCCAGCATGACCTTTTTGCTTGTTGGACTGAAGACACATGATCTGGAAAGCAGTCCTGGACACATTGTAGAAACTACTCCTCCTTTTTTGCTGCTTGTGTTATTTTAGACATGGTTGAAACTTTTTTAAATATTTCAGATGTGGAAGCTGCCCATCCTGATGAAATTCAAGCAAATGATGACTGTAAAGTAGCCCTGGAGCCCAAAACCTCACTTGTTCCAAAGAAGGTGGGATTTCTAGAATTATCATTTTAGACAATTGAAACAATGTTCATGTCCATTTTACCTTTTGAAATATGGAATTATAACTTAATTTGAAAACTGGTTCTGTGACCTTTCTGTTGTGTAAACTAATGTGCTTCCCTGACAGGTTTTGAGTATGCACAGATTTTGAGTATGCCTTGGATGCAAATAGTCTTTTGACTTCATGCATCAGTCACGCCAGTTTTGAGAGATGTCCCAAGTGACTTAACTTTTTTTTTTCAAACAAGCCCTTGTACTCAACTTTACATAGTCAGTTAGATTGTTGGGCTAAATTCCATGAACAGTGAACCCTTTATTGCAGAGGTGGCCAATCTTTCAAAACTAAAAAGATGGAAGAAAATTGTATCTGACAAAGACTCCAGTATTCAGGCTTTTTTGTATTACAGCTCAGTTCAGTCATGGGGGAATTATGCCAAAATTGATTTCCCACAGCCATCAGCTCTACAGAAGCCAAGTCATTTGGATTGAGGACTGCGGGTTGGCATGAAAACCACGCACCTACAGTTTGCTCTTCATTCTTTGGGTGACCTAATTTAAGAAGGATGTTAAGGCTATGGAATGGTACCAGGAATTAGAAGCTTTAATTATGCAGAGGCTAGAAAAACTGGAGCACAGTTTGCTAGAACATAGCAGGTTGAGGAGATCTGATAGAGATATTCAAATGATGAGGGATTCTGAGAAGGTGGTAGCTGGAAAACTATTTCTACTGGTCAGTTAGCTGGTAACTCGGCGGGGGTGCGCATACATTTATAATCTTTAACAAATGAACAAAGGAGCAGTTATGCAGAGGGTTCTTATGCAAAAGTACTTTACATTAAAATCGGGTATGACTTCAGCTCAGCAACAATGTTAATGCATTTCCTTCTCCGTAAAGAGGTTGTTCACCAACAAGATTTAAAAAAAACAGTTGTGCGGTATACCGTGGGTCTTGGACTTCGTGCACTGCACAAAAAAACATTTTTCTGTTTTCAATCATCATCTTTGTTTGCTGCATTTTAATGCTCAATTTAAAAATAAAACCTTTATTTGCCTCCAGTTGCATGGCAATAATCCACCGAAAAGGTATTTCACAGAATCCCCACAGTGCAGATAGAGGCCATTTCGGCCCATCGAGCCTGCACCGACACATATCCCACCCTATCCCCGTAACCCCACATATTTAATCCCCCCCTAACACTAAGGGTCAATTTATCATAGCCAAATCAACCTAACCCGCACATCTTTGGACTGTGGGAGGAAACCGGAGCACCCGGAGGAAACCCACGCAGACACGGAGAATGTGCAAACTCCACACAGACAGTCACCCGGGGCCGGATTCAAACCCGGGTCCCTGGCGCTGTGAGGTAACAGTGCTAACCACTATGCCACCGTGTATGCTTCTGATAGCTTTTCCAGCTAAGGCCACCCTACCTGTTGAGACATTAGTTTGCAGGATTAGTTGAGGCCAAATGTTAAGAATCCCAAACCGCTGTGTGATGGGTCTAACTCTCTCTAGATCTTTTAAATGAACCAAGCTGACTGAGTCATTGGCAGCAACCTGGAACACGCTGGACTTCCCTGACTCGCTTATTGGATTGCCACGTCTACTTTCAGATCTGCTGTATTAATGAACAACCATGAACATTTAAAGCCACCTCTCTTACTCCCAAATCAATTCCTAAATACAAAGGACAAATTTGCAACTTAATGCTAGATTGTACTTGTTAAGACTTCTAATTTTGGACACTCACACCAAGCTTTTGTCACGTAATTACATCATTCAAATTTGGAACAGTTATGATTGCCCACCCCTCATTATAATCAATGGCTAAATTTAATGCAAGAAGTAATCTTACATGACAAAATATCGGTTAAGTAAGAATTTGCCATGGGCATCACACACTTGCCCGTGTGCTTTCTCGCTCTCCCATTGCCCACGTGCTCTCTCTCTCTCTCTCTCTCTCTCCTTCTCTCCTCTCTCTCTCTCTCTCTCTCTCTCTCTCTCCTTTTCTCTTTCTCTCTCTTTCTCTCTCCTTTTCCCTGCCCCCAAGCCTGCGTACTCTTGCACACTAGGAGAGATATCTGGTACTATTCTGTTATTAACTGCAGATTTTTTAAATTCTTGCTACAAGACTGGTAATGTCAAGGGTAACTATTGAAATCCAATTGGTATGATTAGTTAGCATCGTGAAAATATCAAAGTAACATACGCAATTTGTAAAAGCTGGTGTTAAAGCCATTTGCTATAAAGTTTCTTTCATTGACCTGCAATTTCACAAGTTTCTTAATTTTTGATAAATTAGGACATTGAGATCAAGAATGCAAACTCTTGGACAAGTTTGGGTAAACTGGTGACAACAACGGCGTCAGTGATGATAAAATCTTCTAGTGAAAGCTTCAAGTTGTTCAGAAAAGCAGCAATTGAAAAAGAACAACGAGAAAATGCTTTAAAAGCTCAGGAAGGAATCAAAAGGTGCCATCTTGAGCAAGCTGAGAGTGAACAAAGGAATATGGCTTCAGAGCAGCAAAGGTAACAATTGTACCAAAGGAGTGGGTTTGAACACTGAAAAGTAGCCTTTCTATACTAGCAGCAACAGTCTTATGAAATGGGTTAGAGTAATCTGGTTTTTCCCAAATATGTTCTTTCCTCTCATGGAGACGATTCCATGCTGAGGTTTGGATCCATGAGCACTAGCAGACTTAAAATGCTTGCTAAGTGACCATTCTTTATGTACAAAATTAGACGTTGAGTGTTGACATGCTTCTCATTTGTAGAAAATATCAGCGTGAAGTTCAATCCAGTCCTCTCACAATATCCACACATTTGCAATGAGTAAGAACCCTGCATGGTGGGGTTTTTTTTTGCTCCCACAAACCCCAGATAAAATCTGCTAACTTCCTAAGGTTCAAATCTGGAATTTTTCCTGGTGATTGTGGTTGAGTACCATATCACACTGTGTATTTACTGACCAAACCAGCAGGTGCCCACAGATAACCCAATTCCTAGTGGGCACAAGCCCATCGCACCAAAAAACCTGCAATTTAGCATTGTTATCATAGTGGCAATCTTGTTTGAACCACAATGATGGCAACTGTGGCTACTTGATGTTGCACCTATTGTTTTAGTTTGAATGCTGCTTCAAGGTAAGGGTTTAGGTAATGTGAGTGGAGTGTTACTCTGCATTTATCTCATGATAAATTGCCCAATGCTGATAGTAAGTTCCAGCAGTGGAAAATGTTCAATTCATGATACTGACGGGTGTTGCCAAAATTCACTCAATTATAAAGATTCAAAATACGTGGTTGATACAAATATACTACAGTAAAGTGTCCTATGTTGTTCTATAAGTGAAGAGTGTTCGGATTCTCCATTAATGCTCATTGATTGCATTCCAAAATTCACCAATTGTCTTCCCTTGGCTTGCCATTAGCTGAGGATGGGAATGGTTTAGCACAAACTACTTTTAGGATTAAATCCAATCCTGTGTGAGGTGGAGATGAGGTGACCCATGGGCAAATGGTTAAGCACTAGGCTTGATGGGAGCTGTAGCTGCGGGATGCATGTAGGCAGTCTAGGATCTAGTTGTCCACTGTTGGATGTTTGAGGCTGCAGTACCAGTGGGAAAATTTCTGGATGACTGAGCAGTCCAAATTAGATTTTCACTATTCGTTCCAAATTAGGTGTAGTGTAGTCCAGAAAATATATTGGGAGGGCTGACCAAATGCTTGGTCAAAGAGGTGGGTTTTAAGGAGGGTCTTAAAGGAGGAAAGGGAGGTGGAGAGCCAGAAAAGTTAAGAAAGGAATTCTAGAGCGTGGGGTTTAGAAGTCTGAAGGCACAGCCCCCAATGGTGAGGCGAAGGGAGGGGGGATTCGCAATAGACCAGAGTTAGAGGATCAGAGAATTTGAGGGGTAATTTGTCATGCTGGTGGGTTAGAGATGGGGAAGGGCAAGGCCATCAAGGGATTTAAACACAATACGAATTTTAATTTTGAGTTAACAACAGAAAACGCTGGAAAAACTCAGCAGGCCAGGCAGCATTTTGAGTTGTTGGGGGAACATGAGCCAATGTAGGTCAGCAGCGACAGTCAGTCAACCATATTGTGTCAAACTGCCTCAAAGCCCATTCGGTGCTTGGGTATAAAGTGGCTGAAGGACCAAAAGGAAGATGGTCAAAACTATCCTCATAGAACGTGCCTGCACTGTATCACACACTGACGTAGAGTGAGCAGGAAATGTTGCATGATAGTCTGCAAGGCTACTGCTGATGCAATAGACTTTGTCAAGCGCTGGCTCTAGAATTGGTTTCACAAGAATGGCCACTTTAATAAAAAAAAAATTATTCTCTGGATATGAGCATTGTTAGCTAAGCTGGAATTTGTTGCCCTTGAGAAGGTGGTGGTGTGGCTGCTTCTTGAACCGCTGCAGTCTGTGTGGTAAAGGTACTCCCACAGTGCTGTTCGATAGGGAGTTCTGGATTTTGACCCAGCAACTCTGAAGGAATGGTGAGAAATGTCCAAGTCCGGATGGTGTGGGACTTGGAGGGGAACCTGAAGGTAATGGTGTTGCCATGCACCTGCATCCCTTGACATTCTAAATATTGGAGGTCACCGATTTGAGAGTTGCTGCCAAAGAAGCCTTGATGAGTTGCTGCAGTGCATTCTGTAGATAGTACACTTAGTGGAGGAGGTGGATGACATGCCAAACAAGGGAACTGCTTTGTCCTGGATGGTATTGAGCTCCTTGCGTGTTATTGCAGCTCCTCCCTCTTTCCCCCCCCCACCCCCCCCCCCGGCCCCTCCACCCCATCATGAGAATAGTAGCATTTGCTGACTGAACCAAGTTAAAAGACACTGGAAATTGTAAAGAATAATACAGGAGACTGCAGGAAAGTATAGGTTTAGGGATATGCGCACATGTGTGGTCAAGTATATTTCGGAACTATACCCAACAGCAAAACAACAACTTGCATTTGTATAGCGCTGAGCCACATAAGGAGACATTAGGACAGGTGACCAAAAGCTTGGTCAAAGAGGTAGATTTTAAGGAGTGTCTTAAAGGAGGAGATTGGGGTTTAGGGAGTTAATTCCAGAGCTTAGCACCGAGGCAGCCCAAGGCATGGTCTCCGATGGTGGAGCGATGAAAATTGGGGATGCGCAAGAGACCAGAACTGGAGGAGCTCGGAGATCTCCGAGGCTTGTAGGGTTGGAGGAGGTTTGAGATAGGGAGAGGCGAGGCCATGGAGGGATTTGAAAACCAGGATGAGAATTTTAAAATTGAGGCAGCAAGCATAGGGGTGATGGGTGAATGGGATTTGGTGCGAGTTAAGATACGGGCAGCAGAGTTTTGGATGAGGTTAAGTTTATGGAGGGTGCAAGATGAGTGGCTGGCCAGGAGAGCATTGGAATAGTTGGGTATAGAGTTAACAAGGGCATGGATGAGAGTTTCACCAGCAAATGGGCTGAGGCAGGGATGGAGATGGACTGTGTTATGGAGGTGGAAGTATGCGGTCTTGGTGATGGAGAGGATTTGAGGTTGGAAGCTCAGCTCAAGATCAAATAGAATGCAGAGGTTGCGAACGGTCTGATTCAGCCTCAGACAGTGGCAAGGGAGAGTGATGGAGTTGGTGGCTAGGGAACGGAGTTTGTGGCGGGGACCGAAGACAATAGCTTCGGTCTTCCCAATATTTAATTAGAGGAATTTTCCACTCATCCAGTACTGGATGTCGGACAAGCAGTCTGACAATTTAGAGACAGTGTAGGGGTCGAGAGAGGGGGTGGTGAGGTAGAGCTAGGTGTCGTCGGCGTACACGCGGAACCTGACCTAGTGTTTTCGGATGATGTTGCCGAGGGGCAGCATGTAGATGGGGAAATAGGAGTGGCTAAGGATAAATAGAATGCAAGAACAGAGAAGCTTAGGGGTGAAGATGCCAATTTTTAAAATCAGGATGCAGGTGTTCAAGTTGGTGTGGAACAAATTTGTGGAGGTTCAGATACTCTGCGTAAATCAACAAAAGTCCAAGGCAGATATAGATTTATAATGGAACTATACAAAGTTAACCTTTATGACCACTGTTCAGAACAGGAGGCTGTAGGAATTTTGTTATAGGCTCAGAGAAGATTAAGTAGTACCTATTGCTTTGTCAACAGGAGGATTTATGTACACTCCCTAAAATTTCCACTCGCCATATAAATCATTCTCTTAACCCATTGTTAATTAAGAAAGATACAGTCGTCAGACCTTCTGATCTTCAACATCAAGATCTCGTACATTGAGCATTTCCTGACTTAGATGGATAAGTCTGGCCTAATCTGTCTCTTTTTTTGCCAAATTTGTGTCAGAAAAATTGCAATGCAAGAACTTTATCCATCACCGCCCATTTCTTCTGTTGAAAGTATCACACAGATGTGCACAAGATATTAGCTTTCTGTGTAAATGAAACCAAAGATTTTCATCAACCTCGGTAGTTACTTTCACTCGGAAAAGAAATTAGGTACAGCCCGTGCCAAGCATATTGGATAATTAATGTTTTTTTTTGTTCTTGACAGAGTGCACTTTTTGAAAGTCAGACTGTTCATGCAGTGGCCCAACTTGTGGAGGATCCTTCTCATCTCTCTTAGTTAGACCTGGAACACTTTACATGCTTTCCCAAGTATTCTTCTCTCCACTTTTCCTGTCAGGATAATTTTACACCTCTCTACGCCAACCTGACCTGACGATACTGGTGTCAGTCCAACGGTCAAGTTTCTAATTTTTTTTTGTTCCCTGAATGTGGCCAATATTGTACATGTACAAGTCCAAATTGCCTCTTGAAAGTTACTGTGGAATCTGATTCCACCATCCTTTCAAGTAATGCGTTCCAGATTTTAACAACCCTCTGTGTGAAGAAATTTCTCCTCATTTCCCCTATAGTTTTTTTGCCAATTATTTTAAATCTATGGCCTATGATTACCGACCCACTTGCCAGAGGAAATAGTTTCTCCCTACTTGCTCTATCAAAACCCCTCGTAATTTTGAATACCTCTATTAGGTCTCCCCTTAACCTTCTCTGCTCTGAGGAGAACAATCCCACCTTCTCTAATCTTTCCATGTAACTGAAGTCCCTCATCCTTGATATTATCCTGGTAAACCTCCTCTGTACCTTCTCCAGGACCTTGACATCCTTCCTAAAGTGTGGTGGCCAGAATTGAACACAATACTCCAGCTGAGGCCTAACCAGTGATTTGTAAAGGTTTGGCATGACTTCCTAGTTTTTGTATTCAGTGCCCCTATTTTAAAAAGCCAAGTATCCCATATGCTTTCTTAACTGCCTTATCAACTTGCCCTGCCACCTTCAAGGATTTGTGAATATCCACCCCCAGGTCCCTCTGCTCTTGCACTCCTCCCCCGCCCCCCCCCCGTCAAAATAGTACCATTTACATGACATTGCCTCTCCCTGTTATTTCTCCCAAAGTGCATCACTTCATACTTATCCACAATAAATTGCATCTGCCATGTGTCTGGCCATTTCACCAGTCTGTCTGTCCTCCTGAAGTCTTTACTATCCTCCTCACTATTTATTAAATTGCCAAGTTTGCACCGTCCATAAACTTCAAAATTGTACTCCCTGTAACCAAGTCCAGGTCATTTTATATATAACAAGAAAAGCAATGGTCCTAATACCGAACCCTGGGGGATCCCACTGCACACTTCCCTCCAGTTAGAAACACCATTTGTTCACCACTACTCTCTCCCTCCTCTTTGCCAATTTCATACCCAAGTTACCACCGTCCCTGTAATACCATGTGCTTCTATTTTCTGAATAAGTCTGTTATGCCGTACTTTATCAAGTGCCTTTCGAAAGTCCATATATACAACATCTACTGCACTGCCTTCATCAACCCTTTCTGTTACTTCATCAAAGAACTCAATCAGGTTAGTCAGACACGATTTGCCTTTAACATATCTGTGCTGGCTGTCCCTTATTAACCCATGCTTCTCCGAGTGAGAGTGAATTTTTTCCTTGACGGTGGTCTCCAGTAGTTTTCCTACCACTGACATTAGACTGATCGGCCTGTGGTCACCAGGTTTATCCCTCTCCCCTTTTTTGAACAGTCCTCTTGTTTGTACAAATGAGGAAGAATATTTGAATTATGTCATTTGTGTAAGGGGTTCCTCATTCATTGAAAGGCATTCTCTCCACAAGAAAACTCCCTCCAAGCATGCACCCTGTGTTGCGTTGCTAACCAAGGTGCTGTTTGGAGCTGTTAATTATTCAGGGTGTATTTGTGCTGTCACTGTTCGGGATCCCGGTGCGTAGCCACAAATGAGGTCTTGTATACATCAAAGTAGAAGACCACTTGATGCGCACACTGCACAAAGTTCTTTACAGGAACATTTTCCTAGATTAATTTTTTTACCAAAGTTGCTTTTTGAAATCCAACTTATAGTTAAAGATTAAGGGAGAACAATATCAGAAGTAGGTAATCTAGTGTTCCCTTTATTTATAAATTATTTTATGGGACGCTATGAGGTAGTAATCCTTTTTCCGAGCGTGCAAATATCCTTGTGCAGCAACATGAAGTGTTTTAGCTACTGGGCTTTTGTTGCAGCAGTAGCTCTCAATATAAGAAAGGATGTGTAAAACCCTAATGTAAGATTAAAATGAATTTTATTTAGAAAGGAGAGAATGATATTGTAGTGATCTAATTTCAAAAATCAGATTGTGGTAAGCAGTTCTTGCAGTCTGAACCTGTCAACTGATTATTGCCGTGTCATCACTCCTGGTTACCAGCGTTTTTGTGCATTGTATACAAACATAACATTTCCTTTCAAGAGGTCACACTGAAGCAACACTTGTGTTGCAGAGAACATGAGAAGGAGAGTGTCCGAGAACACACTCAAAGAGCCCAAGATGAGGTCTGTGAAAAATTGGCTGCGCAGAAAATGCAAGAAGAGCATGAGGCACAGCAAGAATCACTGGATAAAAGAAGAGAGCTGGCCAGGAAAAGGGAGCAAGAGCGGCGAAGAAGAGAAGCAGTAAGTAGCCCAAGACAATTCTTTCCAACAAATTAACACTGTGTTGCTATATATTCCACAACAGTGACTAAATAGTCGATATATAAATTGTACCGTGCTCAAGGTGGTAGTTTTTGTGATCCATTTCCAAGAAGCAGTTTCCACCCACTAGTAAAAGCCACACACACATTATATTCTTTGGGGGAGAAATTCCTTACCTTCGCGCCAACTGTTAGCGTGGCGTTAAGTCAAGAAAGCGGTGGCGGCCGCTCTTCCACCAGCGGTGGCGGGTCCTGCGGTGTCCTCTATTTTCGACGTCCTGGTAGCACTGACGTTCTTAAGTAACGCCCTGAAAAAAGAATGGCGGAGTGGTGACGTGCACGCCGACTTGACGTCACCACTGTGAACTTCGACCCTAGCGCTGAGTTCAGTGCTGGGTTCGAAGCATGTCAGATAAACCTAGCGTGCAAGCAGACTGACAGAGGCGCTGTCAGCACCTCTTAAAGGGACACACACATCTTTCAGGTAAGTTTGCATTTAACTTTTGGACTGTTATTTTGATTTTATTGAAGTAGTGAGTTGGTACAATAGATGTTAAGTTTTTTTTTAAAGTGTGTAGGGAGTGCTGCTGGATGCTTGCAAGGCCTCAGATGGTAAAGGAAGGCCTCTGAGACGACAGAAAATGCTGCAAATACTCAGCAGGTCAGGCAACATCCGTGGAGTGAGAGACAGAGTTCACATCTCGGGTCAAGATGCTGCCTGACCAGCTGAGTATTTCCAGCATTTTTATGCTGTCATTTCAGATTTACAGTATCCGCTCGCAGAGGGAAGAGGAAAATGCCGAGGAGGAGGAAGCAGAAGGAAGGATGCAACCCAGCCAGCCCCTTTCTGGCCGGGATATCCGGGATGGAATCATCCGCCTTCGGTCCCAGTGACCACAACCTGAATTCCCCTTTCAACATTAGTCCCACACCTTACCTTCCCTCTGTCCTCTTGGCCACAATGCTGAAATAAAAGCCGCCACAAAGCAAACTTTCCAGTCCAACTTTATACATCTATCCATCCAATATATCATTAAGAAATCAACTCATCACCCTTATGCATTCCCTCAGTGACTGTCTGTCTTGTGTGTGCCTTTGCCTATCCTACTGATGTCACGCAGTGCTACCCCAGTGGCTGCAGCATGGCTGGTGGAAGGCTGCTGACTTTTAGTGGAGGACACTGGAAATGGCTCTGCTGATCAACCTTGAGCTGGTGGCTGGGAATGTCAAATCAATCTTCTTCTTCACTCTCCTCTCCCTCTTCTTAGCCAACCACTGGCTGAGCAGGCTGCATTTTTTGGGTATGTGAAATGAGGAAGCCACAAGGGTGGAGTTGTGGTGAGGGGAGGGCGGGAAAGCAAGAGGTGCATGCGAGATGGAGGATAACCAATGAGGATACCGGCATATTGTATCCTTTCTGCCCCACTGCTGACCAAAGGCTCAGCCCTGCCCCTGCCAAGAATGGCCAGCACTGTCTCTTCCAAGAGGAAGAGGTGAGGCGAGGAATGGGAGATGTGCCTCGTGGTTGGCAGGTGAGTGATTGCAGGGTGGGGTGGGGGGTGTTGTGCATTGAGCAGTGTGTGAGGCTGGTGGTGCAGTTGGTTGGAGACAGCTCTTGAAGATGCATTTTCCCCAGTAGCGCTGCGACCATTTTCAGTGGCCACTAACCCGAGTTGCCGGTAATACCAGCAACTCTGGTGGCAGCCATTAATTTTTCCCCCTTCATTCACAGTAAGAACCAATCATCTACATAAGAACGTAAGAAATAGGAGCAGGAGTAGGCCATTTGGCCCTTCGAGCCTGCTCCACCATTCAACAGGATCATGGTTGATCTTCTACCTCAACTCCACCTTCCCACACTATCCCCATATCCCTTAGTTCCCAAAAATTTATCGACCTCTGTCTTGAATATACTCAACGACTGAGCATCCACAGCTCTCTGGGGTAGAGAATTCCAAAGATTCACAACCCTTTGAGTGAAGAAATTTCTCCTCATCTCAGTCCTAAATGGCCAACCCCTTATTCTGTGACTGTGACCTCGTGTTCTAGATTCTCCAGCCAGGGGAAACATTTTCCCAGCAATAACCCTGTCAAGTCCCTTAAGAATTTTATATGTCTCAATGAAATCACCTCTCATTCTTCTAAACGCTAGGGAATGTAGGCCTAGTCTACTTGATCTCTCCTCATAGGGCAATCCCCTCATCCCAAGAACCAGTCTAGTGAACCTTCGTTGCACTCCCTCTAAGGCAAGTATGTCTTTCCTTAGGTAAGGAGACCAGAGCTGTACACAGTACTCCAGGGTGGCCTCACCAATGCCCTGCATAATTGTAGTAAGACTTCTTTACTCTTATACTCTAATCCCTTTGTAACATAAGCTAACATACCATTTGCTTTCCTAATTGCTTGTTGTACCTGCATGTTAACTTTCTGTGATTCGTGTGCAAGGACATCCAGGTCCCTCCTGAATGCAAAAATTTCCAGTCTCTCACCATTCAAAAAATATTGTGCTTTTTTGTTTTTCCTACCAAAGTGGATCACTTCACACTTCCCCACATTGTATTCCATTTGCCATGTTCTTGCCCACTCAGTCAACCTGTCTATATCTCTCTGCAGCCTCTTTGCATCCTCCTCACAGCTTACTTTCCCACCTAACTTTGTATCATCAGCAAACTTGGATACGTTACACTGAGTCCCTTCATCGAAGTCATTAATATAGATTGTAAATAGCTGAGGCCCAAGCACTGATCCTTGCGGTACCCCGCTAGTTACAGCCTGCCAACCCGAAAAAGTCTCATTTATTCCTACTCTCTGTTTTCTTTCCATTAATCAATCCTCAATCCATACTAATATATTACTCCCAATCCCATGAGTCCTAATTTTGTGTAATAACCTCTTGTGTGGCACCTTATCGAATGCTTTTTGAAAATCCAAATACACTACATCCACTGGGTCCCCCTTATCCATCTTCAAAAAACTCTAACAGATTTGTCAAATATGATTTCCCTTTCCTAAAACCATGTTGACTCTACCTAATCATATTATGATTTTCTAAGTGCCCTGTTACCACGTCCCTAATAATAGATTCGAGCTTTTTGCCTACTACTGATGTCAGGCTAACTGGCCTATAGTTCCCTGATTTTTCTCTTCCTCCTTTCTTAAATAGCGGGGTTATGTTTGCTACCATCCAATCCTTGGGGACTGTTCTAGAATCTAGGGAATTCTGAAAGATTAATATCAGTGCATCCACTATCTCTACAGCTACCTCCTAGGATGCAGGTCGTCTGGTCCAGGGGATTTGACGCCATTTAGTACCATTCATTTCTCCAGTACTACGTCTTTACTTATACTGATTTCTTTAGAAACATAGAAACATAGAAGATAGGAGCAGGAGTAGGCCATTCGGCCCCTCGAGCCTGCTCCGCCATTTAATGAGATCATGGCTGATCATCCAAATTCAGTACCCTGTCTCTGCTTTCTCCCCATATCCCTTGATCCCTTTAGCCATAAGAAATATATCTCACTCCTTCTTGAATATATTTAATGAATTGGCCTGAACTGCCTTCTATGGTAGAGAATTCCACAGGTTCACCACTCTCTCTGGGTGAATAAATTCCTCCTCATCTCAGTCCTCCTCATTTAAGTTCCTCATTCTCTCTAGAACCTTGGTTCTCCATTATTTCCGGAATGTTTTTTGTGTCTTCTACCATGAAGACCGATACAAAGTATTTGTTTAATGTCTTTGCCATTTCTTATTACCCATTATAATTTCTCCTGTCTGTGCCTCTAATGGGCCCATGTTTACTTTCACTAATCACTTCCTATTTACATACTTATAGAAACATTTTATGTCTCTTGCTAATTTACACACTCATTCTTTTTTCTCTTTCCTAATCAATTTCTTGGTCCTCCTTTGCTGAATTCTTAAAATCCTCCCAATCCTCAGGCTTACTACTTTTTTTCCAACATTATAAGCCTCTTCCTTTGATCTGTATCATAGCAGTTGAGTCTGCAATTAAAGAGAGACTCTGGGCTCGATTTTGCCAGGCCCGAGGAGGCGGGTTTGGAGGCGTGTGAGGTGTTAAAATCGCAAAAAATGGCTGGCAGGCGGGCGGATCCGATCCCGCCTCTGAGCAATTTTCCCAAAATCGGGGTTTCAGACCCCGTTTCCATTCCGCCTCTAAGAGGCGGGATAGGCCCTTAACAACCAGTCAAGTGCCTCTATAATCCCATTTTGAGAGGCCTTTGTGAGTTTAACACATTTCCCCCATGCTGCACGTCTCCTCTAGAACACGCCAGTTAATCCTGGCAGCCTCACAAGTGGATGGCTTACTAAAAGCTGCACCCTCAGAGGTTGCAGCTTCCTCTGAGGAGTCGCAGGGCTCAGGCTGTTCCTCCTGGACAGTGGGGAGGGGGACTGTCGATGGTCCTGTTGGGGGAGTAAAGGAAAGAGTTAGACATGTGCGATAAACGTTGCATGCACATTGAATTGTGCAGATGATCATAAGTCAATCTGTTAGAGCATCAGAATCAATATCAGTCACTCATGCAATGTCAATGAGAGAGATGAAAAACTATTCTGTCACCAGCTTGCTGTGATGCGCCCGTCTGTCTGTCCCCCACTTGCGCATCCTCCTCCATTCTCACGATCTCCAGGGCCGCCTCCTCTGCAATGGTGAGCTGGGCTATTGAGGGTGGCCCTCCTCCTGTCCTCGCCCTCTCCCTCTTATTGTGGGCTCTCTTTTCCTGCAATGAGGGACACAAGTGGAGTTTGAGTGAGAATGAAGGAGTGAGTGTAGAGAATCCATAGCATAGATGCTTAGAAGGACACAAAGATGGAGTGAGGTGCCAAGACCAAGGGCCCTCCCTGTGTGTTGTAAGATGTTGTCATTGCATCACAGTGATAGGGAGTGTGAGGGCTGCATAGTCGAATAGTTAAGTGAATGTGAACATACAGAGAGAAGGAATGGTTAAGGGTGCGGGGATGTAAGGGTCAAGTGGGATGTGGAGGAGGAGGTTGACAAAGCAGAGTGCTGGTGGTGAGAGGCGATGGGGATCAGATTGAGGGTCATGGGGATGGAACACTCACTTTTCCTGTGCGGAGAAGGTCATGAAACCTCTTTCTGCACTGCAGCCAGGTTCTGCTGCACATTGAAATCGCATTCACCTCCTGTGCCACTTGCAGCCACACAGCTTTGGTCTGTTGTGGAGGCTTTTTCCTCCCTGAAGAAGGAAACAGCACTTCCTTATTTGCTCTTGCTCCCTCCACCAGAGCTTGGAGGGAGTTCTCATCGAATCAGGGTGCACACTTTGGTCTGGTGCCTGACATGGTTTTTGCACGAATCCCTCAGAAGTATTATGCTCAAGTTGAAAGGCTGAAAAAGAACCAAGGCTGCTTGCAGGCCTTAAATGCAGCTGCATAGATGACGTCATCGGAGGCGAGTTTCAGCATCAAAATACTCATTGGGCCAGGGGTTCCCACACGCTGGAAATCAAGTGCCCAATTCGGGCAAAATCGCTCATTTGTCCTGCCTCACATCGGAGGCGGGATCCGGACATGACTACCAGCTGACATGCCCCCAGCCCACCCCAATGACAAAATCCAGCCCTCTGAGTGAATTGCTTCTTTGTACTTATTAAGAAATGCCCCAATTTTGGTGCTATAATGCAATGGGTTGGGAGACAAGAGAGTGACTTTTTAGGAAAAGGCTAATTGCCTTAACAAGCCAATTATTTTTTTTATTTGATGTCAACTCCACCTACCCATATTTTAACAAATTTCCTTACTCTCCATATATCCAAAAGTGAGAAGTCGTCCAACAGCTTTATTTGAAATCACAAGCTTTCGGAGCGCTGCTCCTTCGTCAGGTGAAGTCCATATATCCAAGCAGTTGTCCCTTGAACCTATCCATGCCGCTGCCTTCAGTGGCCTTTTCTGGTAACTTATTTCATGTCTCTGTTACCCAGGAAGGTGCAAAGAACCAAGCAGGGGGAAAGTCAAATATTCAGGTTTGATCAACTTAGTTCCCTCAAGAAATGGTCATTTTTTGCTATGTTCAGACAATCAAGGATGGCTCCCATATTGACCAGATAGTTTTTTCTCAACAAGGAATCTTCTTTGTCTTTAATCTCTTGGGTTTTTTCTAACCTTATCTCAGATTATTTTGGCTCTCGTATCTTAAATCATTCTCGTGGGTAATTTCCAACTCCTCATAACTTTGAGTGTCCATCCTAGCCTTAAGATTTGGATAAACTTGTGGTAACATGCCCAGGAAAACAAATCGAATAACCCTGTCTGGAAATTGCTTTTAGTTACTGAGCACAATCTATACTTTCATAAGATCATCCTCCAGCATTTGAAAGTGGTAGAGCATTCCATATGAACTTGATTTTACTGTTTAAAATATGAAGCAGATTTATTTTACAGAAGACCAACAAGTTCTATGTTTACAGTAGACATCCTTCTGCCTAAGCGGACAAAATAATATGACAACTTTAAGAACTAAGCCAATGCTTTGTAAATAGCTTCGAAATAATGTTTCTTTACCACTAATTAATTTAAACTGTTTCTTGGAAATTCAAATTTATTTTTCACTCACTTGCAGGAGTTTCAACCTATTCAGTTTCTCCTCTGAAATTTTCAGAATAGATTCTTTGATTTAAATAGAACAACTCTTTATAAAATTTGAGGATTGGTTTGCTTGAACATATAAGTTTGAACAACATTTATCTCCATCTTTTTACAGATGGCAACTACCATTGACATGAATTTGCAGAGCGATATTATGGCAACATTTGAAGAAACTCTTTGAGAAATCTTGGCAATGATTTGGACTCTGGTCATGCAAAAGTAAATATCCTATCTGTATGATGGTTTAAATGATCTGAATTGACAGGTTTTGAGTTTGCAGTCTTTAAAGTATATTCTGGACACCACACTGGGTATTAACAGAGCCTTGCAGGAGCTTGACCACCAAATGCTTGTTGGAATGTTCCCTGTATGCAGAGGAAAATGAGAGAACTTGCACTTGGATAGCAATTTTTTTTTTTAAAACATCTCTCAAATGTCCCAAAGCTCTTCACATAAATGAAATACATTGTGTAGTTACCATTAAGTGGGCAAACTGTTTGGGGACTGCAGTTCCCAGTTGGTAAAGCAAACTTGTATATGGGGTAACCCTATCCCTTAAGACTGTCTTTCGAAAATCTGAATTTAAAAAAAATGGTGATCTACGCATTGTGTAGTTAAAGAGAACAGGTGTATAACATTAAAAAAATGGTAACAAAAAAGTGAAAATTTCATTTATTTGCACAAATGCCCTACAGCTAACTGCAGTTACAAAACTTTTGAAATACAGATACAATTAAGCTGGTTTGCTGCAATGATGTACTTTCAAATACTGGTATTGGAAGCGAATTGAAAAGGCAAGGAATAATGTTCCAAGTTAACTTAGAAAATCAGACTTTTTAAACAAGTTGATGGTTATAATAGGGAAAAAGTCGTAATGATGTACTTATTTCTACCCTAACATT
Source organism: Squalus acanthias (assembly GCA_030390025.1). Lineage (NCBI taxonomy): Eukaryota > Metazoa > Chordata > Chondrichthyes > Squaliformes > Squalidae > Squalus > Squalus acanthias. The sequence goes on from CM059439.1 coordinate 13,988,176, forward strand.
TTGATCTTGGCACTAAAATTGTCTAGAGTTAATAAATATACATGTTCAGTGATTTTCTTTTCGCTCTCATTATCAGATATGTAATAAGTAGATTTTCTTTTAAAATGTCTATGAATGATGTTCACACTATTTTCTGTAATTAGGTTATGTGTTTCCACAGTTTGTACTTTCCTAGTTTTACTGCTTTGGAACTGGCAACTTATTTGCAGTTGCTAGCAACTAGAAACTAGATAAACAAACAAAGAATTTTCCTATTCAAAAGCGAGCTGCAGTGTTCTGTGTTGTAATGGTATTGTTGAAGTTTCATCTTCAAAGTGCAATGTTGCAGTTTTTGCTTTTTGGAAGGAGAGAATTTTTTTTTCATGACCTTGTGTCTTTCCCTCCTGTGCCCCTCCCCCCAACTCTGGCTATCCTCGCTTCTAATTTGCAGTCTGTGTGCTGAGTGGGGGAGTTTAGTGCACAACTGTCACTTCAATGGATATTATAGACGATATAATTTTGTACATAAATGTAGATAAACTCAGTAGAAGACAAAACTTGATGGGACACCTCTGTCATTATATGAGGTTAGTGAGAAAATTATATATAGTCAAACTTTAGTTGCACCAAGAAAAGCGGTCTTTATTTGTTTTGCCTACATCTTTCCTATTACTGACTGATTCCTGTTCTGTTTTTGTCAGTATTTCTACATTTCAATTTCTATTAATTCTTCACAAACTGTTTTGCAATGTTAACCATTTAGAAATTCAATTTGTCTCACAGCAGAATGTACTTCACTTGAAACTGTTGGATGTTCTGGAATCTAGCATTTACTCTGTGAAGTTGATCCATGGATCCATGCATATTTTTTTTTAAACTCCAGTAAATATGTATATTTCACAAATTTAGCATGTGGTTTTGTACTTCATTGTAGAATGAAGCACTGAACGTGTCACACTGTTGACTTTAAGGATGAACTGGTCATGTTTGGTCCCAAATTTCTCGATAGCTTTTTTAAAAAAAAAAGAAAAATCTAATACAAATGTGATGGTGTAGCTGTATCATTTTACTTCTGTCCCATTTAGAATTACAATTTTGTTTTGCAAATTAGGTCATTGTTCTATTACTGAATGTTTTGTTACATTTATTCTGTAATAAACTGTAGCACTAAATTGAAGTTCTGCTTCAGTATGTCTGATTATTACTAGTAGGTTTGTTCCTTGGAGATGCCTTTTTGTTGGCTTTTTATAGATTATTTATATGTCCAGCCCAGTAGTGTGGTGCATTGATATTATGAGCGGTAGATTTTCAATTTACTGGCCGGGGATAAAACTGGCATTGTGGATTGGCCGTCCATTATATAAACCCCCCACCCCACTAGTCAAATTGTAATTGCTGTGACTCTAGAAATAACTTGGGTTCAGGCCTGTCAAATCAGACTTGACTGCAGATATACATGTATTAAAATCAATGTAAGCTTTATTTGTGGCAGACTTCAAAATCAACAAAGCAGCAACATTTCATAACAAGAGGATATCTCGTTACTTTCTGCTATGAGGCAACCTTCCCTCGCACAGGACACAGCAATCACAATGATACACTCTCTGTCCAGGGAGCTGTGCCAGCTGAGGTCTTTCCACAGTTCACCACCTAGATGGAGACTCATTACTTTATACCTTTTTCTTATTGTTCCCATGGGTATATGACTGTCAGCATTTCTCACCAGTTCTGTCCCTTCCTGTTCCCACACTCTTGGATTCACAAAGTGTCAAATCAGATGTTTCTCTTCCTGCAGCCTAACATTTTGGGCCTTGTAATTCTTAAAAGCGCAAACTTTTGTGTAGCTGGTCAGTCATCTATCACTCAGAAACTTGCAGGTCCGAAGTCTCTTCCTTAATTATGCATGACGTGCTGCCAGTATGTCTGTTCCTAGCTCTCTTTCCACCTTCCCACACTAGCTTTAGCTGGATATTCTCTCACAGGCAGTACAGGAAACTCTTTATTAACCGGCACCGACGGGACCGGCGTGGTGCCGGTTTATCAAAAAGTCCGGATAACGGAGAGTTATATCTACCAACGTACGAGAGCCCCGTACACATTGACATGCGCCTGCATTCGGAGCTCCGTCTCCCCGGGGACCGCCAGCTGACCATCTGTCGTGTCCGCTGCCTACCCGGGCTGCACATTCCCCTCCCAATCTACACGCTCCGATACAAGGCAAACGCCTCGGGGTTTTTTTTTAAAGTTAATCTTAAACGAGAGATGAAGGAAAACCCCGGTTACCTACTCAAGAATTTTGCCGGTTAAGAGAGATTTCCGGATATTTGGGTGCCGGTTAATAGAGTTTCCTGTACATCCTATTTACTTTTGCAATAGCCTCATGGCACTGGTCGTGAACCTTCAGAGATTTATGTACTGTGGTACTTGGGTCTTTCTCCCATTCAACAACCTGAAGTTTGCACCTGTGCAGGGACAAATGGTAAAAAGGGTGCCTGCTCATGGTGGAGCAAAATAAATTGTAAGAGGAGTGAAAGGTAGTGGTAAGGACATATGACTGGAGGAGATCACTGAGATTTGGTGGGGCAAGGCCATGGAGGCATTTAAATGTGAAGATAAGGATCTTGAAATTGATTTGTAGAGGCATCAGGAAACAATAGAACCTGATGAGGATTGAAGTAATGGAAATGTGGGACTTTAGTAGTTAAGAATACGCACAGCAGCATTTAGATGAGCTGCAACTCGTGAAGAAGGAGACCATCCACGAGCATTTGGAAAGTCAAGCTTTGAAGTAACGAGAAGGAATCTCACTGCCCACTTTTGCACCGACCTCGCCCTTGTTGTCAAAGTATTGAAAGTAGAAGATGGCATTTTGGCGACTGAAAAGGAAGCAAAGCATGCAGTTTTGGTTTGCACCAGGGATACCGTAGTTAGTATAAACGCAGCCTGTTGTTGCCTGAATCTGAAGTCTGGCCCTTGCCCGTTACCGAGCAAAGCTTCAGAGTTCGTTCAAACCTTAACATTCATTTTACATTACAAGTTAGGGTTGGTCTGAAGCAGCAACCACTTCTCACCAATGCATAATTTATATAAATGCATCCTCATGCCTGAAGTTGCGAAAGTCAATATTCAGACCAGACAGCTGCAGAATAGGAAGGCGAAAGATGAGCTAGTGTTTCTTCACTTCGTGTTAAGCTTGGTTTGAACAGTGTAGGATGCAAAGATTGGTATGGAAATAGAAGTTGAAGTGAAAAACCACAGCAAGACAAAGATTACATTTGTAGACAAAAAAATGTGTTTGGCAAACTGGTCATTCTAACTCGGTTTGATCTCATCTATGACCAGCCAGTAAGCCGCAAATACAGTCCACTACATGAAGTACTCGATGTCGTTTGGAAGGAGTGTTTGGAGTGCCATACAATGGTGTGGCAAGCAGATAATAGATGGGTATTCCTTTGCTACGGTTTCATAGGGAAGTTCCAGGGGAAGGGGAGCCAGAAATGAGGATGGTGGAAGAGCAAACAAGGGTATCATGAGGAAATAGTTCCTTTTTAAAGCAAAAATGGAAGAGATGGGGAATATGTGCTTGCTGTTGGAGTTTAAGCCATCAATGGCAAAAATAGTGGGAAATTATCTGGTGGATGTACAAGCCAGTGGAATGAAAGGTGAGGATAAGTAGAACCCTGGCTGTCATGTTTTTGGGTTTCAACACTAAACGATTCTCTCTGCTTCAATGTCACTGAACACTCTTGAGCAGACCACCCAGCCCCTATGATCTGGATTGTGCATTAACCTGTCCAATATCTAGGTAACCAATACTGAGATCCAGAGACAGCAACAGTGAGCTATTACTCCATATGCCAGTGGTTTAGAATGTATCCTATGAAGCCAAATAGTGATTAAATATACACTGAAACCACAACTCTGGCTCTAAAACAAGATGGTTTAGTTATTATAAAAGGAATAAATGAACAGTATACCACAAAACAGTGATGCATACACTTCACTGCTTTCTTCGATACATAAAATAATAGAGATTACTTACTGTACAAGGACTTCAAATGGGCTTGCTACACCTGTGAAATGTGCTGCAGTTTTAAAATTGATCTACCTTTTCTGCTGGTTGGCACAATATTAAACACAGTATTTCCCTGATGGCTGGAATGATAAAAACTGATTGTTTTCTGGCATAAAGTCAAAATCCTTTGAAGATATGCTGAGACAATAGGCAATTGCATCTCTCATAATTACATTAGATCAACAGTCATTCATGGGTTATCTTATGTAAAAAAAATTGAGAGGTCGCACAACACCAGGTTATAGTCCAACAGTTTTATTTGAAATCACAAGCTTTCGGAGCTATCGATCGCCCCTTCCTCAGGTGAAGTAGTAAAGAAATACACTGTATTTCTTTACTACTTCACCTGAGGAAGGGGCGATCGATAGCTCCGAAAGCTTGTGATTTCAAATAAAACTGTTGGACTATAACCTGGTGTTGTGCGACCTCTCAATTTTGTCCACCCCAGTCCAACACCGGCATCTCCGCATCATTATCTTATGTACCCAGATGCAATTGCCACTTCCAGTAAAGTACAGAGATATCTCGGAGTCATAGCCTAACTAGCCAAAATGGCAAGTTGAACAAACTGAATAGCACGACACCTAAGCAGCAATGCAACTGAATGGATGGACAAAAATAAATTTTAAAAAAAAAATGTTTATTGACATCGCTGGCAAGGCCAGCATTTATTGCCCATCCCTACTAGCCCTCGAGAAGGTGGTGGTGAGCCGCCTTCTTGAACCGCTGCAGTCCTTGTGATGAGGTATTCCCACAGTGCTGTTAGGGAGGGAGTTTTGGGATTTTGACCCAACGGCGATATATTTCCAAGTCAGGATGGTGTGTAACTTGGAGGAGAACTTGCAGGTGAAGATGTTCCCATGTGCCTACTGCCCTTGTCCTTCTAGATAGTAGAGGTCATGGGTTTGGGAGGTGCTGTCGAAGAAGCCTTGGCGAGTTGCTGTAGTGCATCTTGTAGATCATACACACTGCAGCCATGGTGGACCGGAGGTGGAGGGAGTGATTATTTAAGGTGGTGGATGGGGTGCTGATCAAGCGGGTTGTTTTGTCCTGGATGGTGTCGAGCTTCTTGAGTGTTGTTGGAGGTGTAACCTTCCAGGCAAGTGGAGAGTATTACATCACACACCTGACCTGTGCCTTTGTAGGTGGTGGAATGGCTTTGGGGAATCATGAGGTGAGTCACTTGCTGCAGAATACCTAGTCTCTGACCTGCTCTTGTAGCCATAGTATTTATGTGGCTGGTCCAGTTTAGTTTCTGGTCAATGGTGACCCGCAGGATGTTGATGGTGGGGGATTCAATAATGGTAATGTCATTGAATGTCAAGGGGAGGTGGTTAGACTTTCTCTTGTTGGAGATGGTCATTGCCTGGCACTTGTGTGGTGCAACTGTTACTTGCCACTTATCAGCCAAGCCTAGATATCCAGGAAGAGGAGGGAAGAGTCAAAGATGGTGAGGAACGAACAAAAATTCAATAGATAGTTAATGAAATTCTCCAAAGTGGAGTGAGAGCAGACAGCAGTACTAATGCAATCATCAGTGTAATGGAGGAAGAGATGAGGAATTGTAATGTTATTTGCTACCATTATTGCCACCAAATTTTGCCATGCTGCTTCAAGGGATAGGAGTTTTTATTAGCATTGAAAAGTTTGACAAAATATTTCATTGGTATTTGTATACATGCAATGAAAAGAACAATCATTTATGTGTCTGATTTTGTGTGTGTGTGTGTTGGAGAGCAGGTATTTTCAAGTAACAGTAATCAACATACCAGAAAAACATTGCAGTCTCTTCGCCACTGTAGACTTTCCCAGCATCCAATGCACAACTCTGAAGCGACATGGAACAGAAAAGGTAATTCAGGCAAACAAGCTTGACAACCCTCCAGGATTGTCTTGGAGTCTCCAGGAATTAAAGATCAATCTCCTGGACACTGTTTCCAGCAACCCTAGAGAAAAATTACATGATCACAATTTTTTTTTTAAATTTTCTTTGAACACTTTGGTTTATTAATTATAAATATTAGAGATGAGGGGAAAGGCTGTTTGACTCAGTCAAGAATCATCCAATCTGTTCACTTTCCAATTGGCGGGGAAAGGTGATGTGCCACGCGGGTGGACGTGTTGTGCAACCAGGGGCGCGAGGTGGTTGGAGGCCATGTGATGATGCCTCCAGGAATACGTCCAACCAGAGTTGGCAACCTTAATAGGCCATGTAGTCTTTCCTGTCATGGACCTCATTGCTCATCTATAATAAAATAAAAACAGAAAATGCTGAAAAATACTCAGCAGGTCAGGCAGCATCTGTGCAGAGAGAAAAATAATTTTTTTATTCGTTCCTGGGATGTGGGTGTCGCTGGCAAGGCCAGCATTTATTGCCCATCCCTAATTGCCCTTGAGAAGGTGGTGGGGAGCCGTCTCCTTGAGCCACTGTAGTCCGTGTGGTGAAGGTACTCCCACAGTGCTGTTGGGGAGGGAGTTCCAGGATTTTGACCCAGCAACGATGAAGGAACGGCAATATATTTCCCAGTCAGGATGGTGGGTGACTTGGAGGGGAACTTGCAGGTGGTGGTGTTCCCATGTGCCTGCTGCCCTTGTCCTTCTAGGTGGTAGAGGTCGCGGGTTTGGGCAGTGCTGCTGAAGAAGCCTTGGCGAGTTGTTGCAGTGCATCTTGTAGATGGTACACACTTCAGCCACAGTGCCCTGGTGGTGCAGGGAGTGAATGTAACGTGCTGGATGGGGTTCCAATCAAGTGGGCTGCTTTGTCCTGGATGGTGTCAAGCTTTCAGAGTGTTGTTGGAGCTGCACTCATCCAGGCAAGTGGAGAGTATTCCATCACAGTCCTGATTTGTGCCTTGTAGATGGTGGAAAGGCTTTGGTGAGACAGGAGGTGTGAGACTCGCCGCAGAATATCCAGCCTCTGACCTGCTCTTGTAGCCACAGTAATTATGTAGCTGGTCCAGTTAAGTTTCTGGTCAATGGTAACCCCCCCAGGATGTTGCTGATGGGGGATTTGGTGATGGTAATGCCGAGGAATGTCAAGGGGCGGTGGTTAGACTCTCACTTGTTGGAGATAGGCATTGTCTGACACTTGTGTGGCGCGAATGTTACTTGCCACTTTTCAGCCCAAGCCTGAATATCATCCATGTCTTGCTGAATTAGGGCATGGACTGCTTCATTATCTGAGGAGTTGTGAATGGAACTGAACACTGTGAAATATTCAGTGAACATCCCCATTTCTGACCTTATGATGGAGGGAAGGTCATTGATGAAGCAGCTTAAGATGGTTGGGCCTCGGACACTGCCCTGAGGAACTCCTGCAGCGATTTCCTGGGGCTGAGATGATTGACCTCCAACAACTACAACCATTTTCCTTTGTGCTAGATATGACTCCTACCAGTGGAGAGTTTCCCCCCTGATTCCCATTGACTTCAATTTTACTCGGGCTCTTTGATGCCTCACTCGGTCAAATGCTCAGTTAACGTTTCAGGTCAGCGGCCTTTCCTCATCTATATGATTTAAGCCATGATATGGAGATGCCGGTGTTGGACTGGGGTGGACAAATGTGAGAAGTCGCACAACACCAGGTTATAGTCCAACAGTTTTATTTGAAATCACAAGCTTTCGGAGCGCTGCTCCTTCGTCCTTCGTTCACCTGACGAAGGAGCAGCGCTCCGAAAGCTTGTGATTTCAAATAAAACTGTTGGACTATAACCTGGTGTTGTGCGACTTCTCATATATGATTTAAGCATCTGAAGGGACGTTTTCTGGAAATATTCCCTAATCCCCAAACGTAATTAATGAAAAATTGCAGAATATATCCAACCTCTCATCTCTCCTCCTCTGGCCCCCTCTCATGACTACTTATTCATATGATCTCCAATCCCTTCCTAAACGGGAATTAGCCCTGTGCTTTTTTTTTGAAGGAACTAATATGAGCTTGACTGCCTTTGTGGAAGCTTTGTTCCATACATCCAGTAGGACGGCTTTATTAATTATGAACCTGGCTACTTTGGGCAAATGTGACCCTTAAACAAGATGCTTCTAACACTGCGTTACTAGATTATTATAGCCTTGTAACAATGCAGTGCAGCTGTTAGCCTACATTTACAGTGGGATTATTTTTATACCGTGTGATGACTTGAAGGATATACTTGCATTGGAGGCAGTTCAGAGAAGGCTCACTCGGTTGATTCTGGAGATGAAGGGGTTGTCTTATGAGGAAAGGTTGAGCAGGTTGGGCCTATACTGATTGGAGTTTAGAAGAATGAGAGGTGATCTTATTGAAACGTGTAAGATTCTGAAGGGGCTTGACAGGGTAGATGCTGAGAGGATGTTTCCCCTCGTGGTTTCAGAATAAGGGGGCACCCATTTAAAATGGAAATGAGGAGGAATTTCTTCTGAGGGTGGTGAATTTTTGGATTTCTCTTCCCCAGAGAGCTGTGGAGGCTGGGCCATTGAATATATTTAAGGTGGAGATGGACAGATTTTTGAATGGTAAGGGAGTCAAGGGTTATGGGGAGCGGGCAGGGAAGTGGAGTTGAGGCCAAGATCAGATCAGCCATGATCTTATTGAATGGCGGAGCAGGCTCGAGGGGCCAAATGACCGACTCCTGCGTCTTATGTTCTTATGCTGACTTCTATTGCCATCCCTGCACCTGTGCTACTTAACCATGATGTTTCACCCGCGTTTGTGCCGGTGGCCAGATGTTGAACGTATTTTTTGGGGGGCTATTTCCGATTCCAGACATCGCTCCGACCAATGAAAACTGCAACAATAATTTTTTTTTAAAAGCAGTACGTTTTACGTAGACGTAATCTTTGACGTTGCGATCTCTCGTGGTTTCCATGACTTCAGTTTAAGGGATCTTCCTTGGCACAGGCTCACTGAGGCTGAATCTGCTGGAGTGAATGAGAGAGCCCTGATAACATCGCAGCGAGAGCTGGCAGGTCGAGGGGGAATCTCTCGTTCCCAGCCGGGACTATGGTGAAACCGCTCTGCGACTTCCTGATGTTTACAACTCGCCTGGTTGTGAAAATCAAGAACCTCCTATTCTGGGCTCTCACTTACAGCTTCTGCGGGCTCTGTGCCTGCCTGGTCTTGCTGAAACTTTTGTGGCACATAATCAGGAAGCCAGCAGACAGCTTTCAGTGGATTGTCCGCGAAAACCTGCCCGCCTGCTTAAACGACACGTCCTTGGGAACACACTGTTATGTCCGAATCAAGGTGAGGGCTCGGGCGCCGCTGCCGCCGAATGCAGGCGGATTTGGGGGTTTGGTCGAGCGGCGGGCTGGTGTTTTCCAAATTATTCTTGTTGTGTATTTATTTTCGTCATCTAACCCCCCCCCCCCCCACCCCATGTTTATTCTTGTATCTCGTCCACCAGCAGGAGGCCTGCATTTTGCTTTATTAACACCGACTCGGAAGTGGGGACTGAACTATTGTACAACGCCTGCACACTGCAAACCTTCAAATCGTGCTTAAGCAAACATGTTGCTTATTTATTTTTTTGAGTACAGTGCTGTGAAATCGGTGGGCCGCCCCAGTCCCCCAACAGTGCGATGTGCACTGCAGTCCTTGCGACACATTAATATCTCTCCCAGTTGCAAGACAGCGATTGGGCAGGCTTGTTTATCATCAGCAGGGCTTATTGACAAAGTGCTGAAATTGAGGACAGCTCCTCGATAAACTTGGATCTGGGCACCGCTAAAATCAAACAAGCGGGTTTTTTTTTTTCGAACGGACTCATTCACTGAATAATGGTTACAGGATAAATATTTTGACGTGTCTCATTTTGATTCCCCACCCCCACTGTCTACAAATGTAAAATAATGATGGCTGTTCACGATTACCTCCGACCCGCAGTCATCGAACTTAAAACTGTACCGTTTTCAGAAAGTGGAGGCTTTGCCTGCCAAGCACGTTCTCCCACTGCAGGTCACCTCTAGCTGTGCCTTGGCTAACACGCTGCTGGAATAATAATTTCAAAAGTGCCTCAAAGCAAGAAAATCCCAGGTAGCACAACATAATAATACTCCCTTTTTTTGACCCAAACACAGAATTCCGAAACCTATTTAGCTTGCTCCCCTGATCTTTAAAGCAATGTTAGTGGACCCCGCCTAGGAAAATAATCACTTTGAAGATTTTTAATATAAACATTGAGTTGCTTCCGCATATAAAATATGACGTTTATAATTAGCAAGGCAGCTCGATGACAATTTGAAATCTAATAATACTGTGGTAGATTTCCTGCACAACATGTATTTCAACGGGAGTTTAACAAGGTGCCGTGTAAAAGGTACATCTCATTTAGTAATGTATGCCTCATCAAAATGTGTTTTTGCAGTGTACAGTACTTTGAAGTTGGATTAATTATGGCCATACCTATTTAAAAAGGTGCAATAGTTAGTGCTGCAGTGATAACTCATACCTTGGCTGTAACAAAACAGTTGCAAAATATTTTTGTATTTAACTCTTGGGTTTCAGATTATTTGGGGCTTACAATGTCTGATGCTACATCTAACATTCAACATAGTACAAACCCATCGATAATGTAAAGGATGCAGCCAGTTCTCTCTGCCATCTCATTTCTTATTGTTTAAATGTAGAATTAGTAAAACAGGTTGAGAAAACTACAATAATTTAATATCGGGGATCTTTTAATACATTTTTGTTATAATGAACATTTCAGCATATTTTGTTTGAATTTGGACTGACAGCTGATTAAACTGCAACATGTTTTGTGCTGCTTAAAGAGACTGGAATGTTCATCTTTTGATGTCATACATGCACAAGATAGGAAAATTGGTGAATAGAGTGATGTTGAAAAGTCTGTGATAGATTACTGTTATCCTGTCATAAGCTGCTACATTTCCTATATACTTTGCTCAGTGCATGCTTCTTAAGTAGCTGCCAATTTTTTGATATCTAATAGATGACTCCATCTGCCATGCTGTGCTATTATCTTTGCCTTATGTTTCTTCTTCCTGAACTGTGCTAAGTCTCTGTTTCAGATTGCCTTCCCTCTCCCAGTAGCTGCTTCAGGTGACCTATCCGCTCTGTCCACTTCAAACCCTCCCTCAGCTATTACGTGCATCAGTGCTGCTGCGCTGTGTCCTCCTTGCCCTACTGTTCCACCAACAAGAAATGCTGTGGAATTTGAGCTATCCTGTCTCTATCGGTGCTAGTGAAGAGTACACACCACTTTAGAGTGGCATATAGGATGTTTGGATAATCCATTTTAAGACTGAGAGGCAGCAGCATTAATGATGGCGGGGGATGTAATGATCCAGTGGGAGTTAGATTTGAAGCAGATATGGAACAATCAGGGATGAGTCTTAAGAAGAGACATGTCGAAGGAGAGTTGGAGACAAGACATCAAGCAGCTAGGAGAGGGGGCATTTTTTGAAGTGAGTGGTCTGAGCGCAGGGAGAATTTCAGAGACACAAAGTGAGCAAGGAGTAGCTGGGGAGAAATTGCAGGGATAACAGGTGTAAATTTTAATTTAATTTTAACTGATTTAAATCAGTCCACCATTGGTGGCTGTGCTTTCAGCTACCTTGGCTTTAAGCTTGGGAATTCCCTCCCTAAACCTCTCTGCCTCTCTACCTTTTTCTCCTCCTCAAAACCTCTCTCTTTGACCAAGCTTTTGGTCATCTGTCTGAATATTTCCTTCTGTGGCTCGGTGTCAAAAATGTTTTATTGATAACGCTCTTGTTAAGTGCCTTGGGGGGGGGTTTGCTACTGTTAAATGAGCTGTATAAATGTAAGTTGTTGTGGTTGTAAATAATGGGTAGGAGGAAGAATGAGGATCTTTGAAACCTGCAGCAGGCACAGAGATACCAGAGACATGGACAATGATCTCTGAGAAAAAGAAAACAGAGCCAGAAATGAGAAGCATGAAAGGGAATATCTGAAATGCATAGAAATGAGAATCTTGGAGAAACCGAACAGAAGGGCGCGGCAGATAAAATAACTTGATGTTGAGGCCCACACCATTTTCAAGTTAGCTGAGGATTTTTCACAGCTCTTAGTAAAATATAATTATATAGAAGATGCTACTCATGCTCTGTAATCTTCTTATAGCTTGCCTCCTTCCACACTGCACTGTAGGTGAAAGATTGAGAAAGAAAGTATGTGTGTGGGGGGAGAGTGTGGGTGTAAGAGATGAGAGGGGTAGAGATGTGGAGGAGGATACTACAATCTGGAGCCAGTAGGGTCACCTGTTCTTTTTCAGTTACCATGGTGCATAATAGTCATTTTAAGTGCAGATTTAACAATGCATGAATGCTTGCTGTCTTATCAAATCGGATCACTTTTGCAAATTTATTCACTGCTATTACTATAATCTATTTTAAACCTTTTAATTGTAATAAATGACTTTGGTTTGGTAACTAAGAAGAATTACATATTCTAATCTTGACTCTTAAAATTGCAGTAACGGATGAGATTGTGTAATGTGATAGCTTTTTAATGGTGATTAATTTTAATTTGCAGATGTGTCCAAAAAAAGTATAAGTCTGACTTGCTAACAAGGTTTTGATGCCAGTGAGCTGTCATATTTAATTAGCAACTAGTGTTGAAGGCTAAAATCCTAATAATGCCTTAATGTTATCAGAAGTAGTGTAACTTATCCTGGATTACTGTCTGTTCCTGAAAATACATATTCATCTGGTTAACTTGAAGAAAAATCTATTTGGCACATAGCAGAACATGAGAAAACTCACGGATAAAAAGATGCTATTCAGCTCACCTGGGAGGGGGAATTAATTAATGTAATTTTAACAAACCTGGGACAGGAGGGGTGCCGTGATGGCACTTTGGCATAGTGCATGAGAGTGCGAACATGCAATGTAATACCTCTGTTCAAAAAAGGAGAAAGAGATAAACTAGGTAACTATAGGCTAATTGGCTTAACACCAGTAGTGGGTAAGCTTCTGGAGGCCATAATACAGAATAAAATTAATATAGGATAAAATGAACGGGTTTATTAAGAACAGCCAGCGCAGATTTGTAAAAGGCAAGTCATATCTGACACATTTAATTGAGCAAATAATGGAGTGTATTGGTAAAGGAAATGCAGTGGATGCTATCTATGAAGGTGTTTGATAAGGTGCCATATAGGAGGCTTACTGATAAAATGAAGGCTCATGATATTAAAGGGAATGTAGCAGCACAGATAGGACAAAAGCAAAATATTGCAGATGCTGGAAATCTGAAATAAAAACAGAAAATGCTGGAAATACTCAACAGGTCAGGCAGCATCTGTGGAGAGAGAAACAGAGTTAACATTTCATGTCAATGACCTTTCGTCAGAACTGGAAAAAGTTAGAGATGTAACAGGAATTAAGCAAGTGCAGGGGCAGGGAAAGAGTGGGGGGGAGGGGTGGAAAGAACAAAAGGGAAGGTCTGTGATAGGGTGGAAGGCAGGAGAGATTAAATGACAAAAGGGATGATGGTGCAAGGCAAAAGGGAATGGTAATGGGACAGGTAAAGAAATAAAAGATGGGTCTAGAGGAGGTGTAAATGGGAATAGCAGAATCATTATCAACAGCTGCTGTCCAAAAAAAGGGGGCAGTGGTTATGATCTGAAATTGTTGAACTCAATGTTGAGTCCAGAAGGCTGTAAAATGCCTAATCGAAAGATGAGTTGCTGCTCCTTGAGCTTACATTGAGATTCATGGAACAGTGTAGGAGGCCGAGGAGAGAGAGGTCAGAGTGGGAGTGGAGCGGAGAATTAAAATGACAGGAGACTGGAAGCTCAGGGTCATGCTTGCGGACTGAATGGAGGTGTTCTGCAAAGCGATCACCCAATCTGCGTTTGGTCTCCCTGATGTAGAGGAGCGTGAGCAGCGAATACAGTATACTAAATTGAAAGAAGTACAAGTAAATCACTGTTTCACCTGGAAGGAGTGATTGGGGCCCTGCATGGGACGCTGTGGAGCATAAACTCAGGCATAGACCAGTTGGGCCCAATGGCCTGTTTCTGTGCTGTAAATTCTATGTAACTGTATGTAAGTCTGGTAATGTGTAGGTCGGTGGGAGGAAAATGACTATGAAATCTACTGGATTGTCATAAAAACCAAACTAGTTCGCTAATGTTACAAAATGTTCACAAAATTAGGAAACACTTCTACACACAAAGGGTTTCTGCTGGTTGGGAAATCTAAGACTAGGGGACATAGTCTAAAAATTAGAGCCAGGCCTTTCAGGAGTGAAGTTAGGTAACACTTCTACACACAAAGGATGGTAGAAGTTTGGAACTCTCTTCTGCAAACGACAATTGATGCTAGATCAATTGTTCATTTTAAATTGGAGATTGATAGCTTTCTGTTAACCAAAGGTATTAAGGGACATGGGCCAAAGGCGGGTATATGGACTTAGGTCGCAGATCAGCCATGATCTCATTGAATGGCGGAACAGGCTCGAGGTGCTGAATGGCCTCCTCCTCTTCCTATGTCCTTCAGGGAAGAGAACCAGCAATCTCTGCTTACATGTGATTCCAGTCCCACATTATGAGGTTGATTCTTAATGATCAACAATGCCTACCTCTCGAACAATTTGAAAAATACATGTCCCATAAACCCCACACCAAACCGATCCTGTTTTGTTTTGTTGAACTCTTGAGTTATTTGGTGATCAGTAATTTACCCAAAGCCTTGTCCCATTTTATCCCCACACATGGGGGATAGAACATAAAGATTACTTATTGCTTCATATGACCGTTTCATTCGGTACTGGCAACATGATCTTTCAATGCAGATGGTGCATTTGGGTAACTATAGTCTTTAGTAGTGCTAGTGAAGGCAGCTCATACGTATACAAAAACAATTTTTAAAATCTACCATCTGCTCTTTTTTAAAATGGGTTATATATTGTACTTGATTTTTTTTTTTCTCTCTCTTTGAATTTCCAGGAGTCAGGATTAAGGCTCCACTATGTTGCTGCTGGAGAAAGGGGCAAACCCCTTATGCTGTTGCTGCATGGATTTCCAGAATTCTGGTAATGATTTTGTTTTTTACTTTCCTGAATCAGGAATTTGTAGCGTTTGAGATGTTGCTATTCTCTATTCTACTTCTTTGTTATGTATAACAAATTTGATTGTAGAAATAATTTTATACTGTAATGAACTGAAGCTGGTATAATTTTGAGCCAGATCCCACCAGTAGCCACCAAGGTAGAAGCTCACTGAGACATTTACTGCTTTGAATAAGTTTCACAAACCATTAATTTCCATGTTTGCATCACTTTCCAATAACTGTGTTGTAGCAGCTGCTACAAATGTGTTGTGCTTACCTGTAACCTGTAACATATGCAGAATTATTGACACCTGTGGCTCCTAAGTATCTGTTACTTTACATATGTATAAATATAATATTTTATGCTTCACTAATTATTTAATATTTGCTTTGCTTACTGTTAACATGATAGTTGTGATGTGGGTGAAAGGGGACTAACCTGGTTGGAGATTTGGCCTGGAGGTGCATGGCATCATGTAATATCTGCCATGTGTTGTTGAGAGAAAGCGATGGAAAAAAGGAAGAGCTGCACTCACTCTTGCTACTCTTGAGAGCTCATTGAAGCTCTTCCTGCACTGGATCCGTGTCCTGGGGCTGGTGCTCCTGGAGCTGACAAATCTCAGCCATATCTCTCCATGCCTGGTGGACTTGGTGCTTTGGGATCCTCCTGGCATTGGCTGGAAAGATAACTTCCCTCCTCTGCCTAACCTCTTCCACCAGGACCTTGAGGGACCACGCCTGTGACTCATTTCTGAGCAATTTCTATTTCTAGCAGTCAAACTGCGAAATCTTGCAGAAGGGCACACAACATTGCTTTAAGAGGTGCATTCCTGCTTTAAATAGACCTCTGGTTGCACTCTAGAACTGGGTGGGTTTCCCAGGCGGGTCAGCGAATTGGGTAGGAAGCCCAATTGTGAGATTATAATGAGGCCTAGGAGTTAAAATACAGTGGGCTTGTTCTCTGGGGCACTCCACTATCCACCAGCCCAGCATTAAAATTGGGGTCCCAAACTTGGATATAACGGTGTATGTACAAGACTTGTGTAAAGTGGTCATTCTGTATTTACAGTGAGAATGCTCTATCTACAGGAATTTGTAACACAATGACATTCTGTATTCACAGCTGAAGAACATTTGATAGTGTATAGTATTCTGTCCTCACTGAGAAGCCAGGTGCATATTTGTTGAGCTTCTGAACTGGATACACGACTTTCTCAGAATGGGTCATTATAAATGGCAATTTATCATTTTACTGCAATGCCTATGCACCATGCTCTCACCGAAGCAAACTTGATCCCAACCCACTCTATTGCTGATAATCGTCATTGGCATTGAAGAATGACACTCTCTTTGCTAATGACACCATCTTTTGCCCAGTAGCGAAAAGCAAGTGGTGACCCAAATCACTGCAGGCAGATACGGACAAAATTGGATTGTGCATGGGTATAGTGTGTCATCTACTACGATGGAAGAGCAGGTCTATCGGTTTATTCAGAAAGATGGGCTGTGATGTTGCCCAGCAGCGTCTGGTTTACGGGTTGCAAACTCTCTTCAGTTGTGAATGTTGATGTCCTTGAACTGGATTTTCTGTCCATTGATTCTGATTGGGCAGAAATTCTAACCTTGGCTCAATGGTCAAATCTAATTGAGGCAAACAAAAGTTTCAGCTGGCTGAAAGAGTCTAAATCCTTAGGCCTGACATTTCTTATCACTGTTACCAAGTTCAGTATTTTAAAAAGCCTGTATCTGCCCAGCGATGGAATATTGAAGCCCTGTTTGGCAGACTGCAGAGAAAACCTACCTCTTGCTCCTGAACTAAGTACAGTGCAAAGACATGCAGTCCAGTGGACAAGAGGAGGATGATTTTACTCATTATCAGAGTCCATTCTCTCCGACATTGAAAAGATATGGCCAAGCTGTTAGTTCTCTGCCAGGCTGCCTGGAGCAGCGCTGCAAGAATTGTTTGTACTTAAGTTGACGCCCATGTTTTCTCCAGAAACACAAGAGCTTGCTGCAAGTACACCTCAATGTTCTGTATCAGCCCAACTGTTCGGGCAGAAAGCCAGAGACAAAGCTTTGTGCATCTCTTTTCCTGCCTGTAGAGACATTTTCCAGATAGTGTAATTGCCTGGAACGTTGTCTCTTGTGCGCACAGTTGGCCATCAATTGCTGAGCTAGGGTTTCTGGAGCATGCATTAGTGTTTGGAAAATCTGTTGCTCATTGTGTACCTAAGTAGAATTTCTCCAAGTCTTTCCAGCAGCCACAGGAGGGTCCGTCTCATGAGGCAGCTGTCCTTATTACTCTGCCTGTCCCCTAATGTACTAAAACAGCCTTGGGTACAAGACTCTGTAACACTCAAACATTCTATATTTACAGTGAAAATGCCCTGCATATCAGACTAGAACGCAAGGACATTCTCAATATATTTACAATGGGAATGTCCTATATAGAAGACGGTAATGCAAGGGCATTCTATATTTATAGTCAAATGCCCTACATATGAGACTCTGTAACATACAGACATTCTATATTCCCAGTAAAAGATGAAGCTAATTCGAATTAAGCGCAACTTAAGTTTTCCAGAAATACATTTGCTCTGTTCCAGTGTCCCTAACCCAGCAGTATCTTGCCGTTTGGCTACAGTCATAGCATCTGAGTTTTTGGTATTCTCAAAAAAAAATCAATTTTATTATTGTTACCTAAGCTAAAATTCGTATATAATTTGATTTTTAAACGTACCTGTTCTAGATCTAATTTTAATTTGTAAATCAGCTGGAGTTTGTCCAGGTAAATAAATAGAATAGTTAACACAAAATTACAAATTTTCTAGTGTACCATTCCTAAACTTGCAAGCATTATAATTTCAACTTAAATGTTTCACATTATTGATTACATTCTCTAAAATGGAATCCAGTATTTCATAACATAAGAAGTAGGAGCAGGAGTAGGCCATACGACCCCTCGGGCCTGCTCCGCCATTCAATAGGATCATGGCTGATCCGAACCTAGACTCACGTCCACTTCCCTGCCCGCTCCCCATAACCCTTAATTCCCTTATCAGCTAGGAAACTGTCTATCTCCGTTTTAAATTTATTTAATGTCGCAGCTTCCACAGCTCTCTGAGGTAGCAAATTCCATAGATTTACTACCCTCTGAGTGAAGAAGTTTCTCCTCATCTCAGTTTTGAAACGGCAGCCCCTTATTCTAAGATTATGCCCCCTAGTTCTAATCTCACCCATCAGTGGAAACATCCTCCCCGCATCCACCCGATCAAGCCCTCTCACAATCTTATATGTTTCGATAAGATCGCCTCTCATTCTTCTGTATTCCAATGAGTAGAGGCCCAACCTACTCGACCTTTCCTCATAAGTCAACCCCCTCATCTCCGGAATCAACTGAGTGAACCTTCTCTGAACTGCCTCTAGAGCAAGTATATCTTTTCTTAAATATGGAAACCAAAACTGTACGCAGTACTCCAGGTGTGGCCTCACCAGTACCCTGTGTAGCTGAAGCAAGACTTCTCTGCTTTTATACTCCATCCCCCTTGCAATAAAAGCCAAGATTCCATTGGCCTTCCTGATCACCTGCTGTACCTGCATACTAACCTTCTGTGTTTCATGCACCAGGACCCCCAGATCCCTTTGTACTGTAGCACTTTGCAGTTTCTTTCCATCTAGATAATAACTTGCTCTTTGATTTTTTTTCTGCCAAAGTGCATAACCTCACACTTTCCAACATTATATTCCATCTGCCAAATTTCTGCCCACTCACTTAGCCTGTCTATGTCCTTTTGC
This sequence comes from Squalus acanthias, assembly GCA_030390025.1. Lineage (NCBI taxonomy): Eukaryota > Metazoa > Chordata > Chondrichthyes > Squaliformes > Squalidae > Squalus > Squalus acanthias. Next base: position 14,007,041 of record CM059439.1, read on the forward strand.
AGGTTTTTTATGTCCTCCTCACTCACTGCTTTCCCTCCCATCTTTGTATCGTCTGCAAACTTGGATACGTTGCACTTGGTCCCCTCCTCCAAATCGTTAATATAGATTGTAAAGAGTTGGGGTCCCAGCACTGACCCCTGCGGAACACCACTAGTTACTGATTGCCAACCTGAGAATGAACCATTTATCCCAACTCTCTGTTTTCTGTTAGATAGCCAATCTTCTACCCATGCCAGTATATTACCCCCAATCCCGTGATTTTTTATCTTGTGCAGTAATCTTTTGTGTGGTACCTTATCAAATGCCTTTTGGAAGTCCAAATACACCACATCCACTGATTCCCCTTTATCCACCTTGTTTGTTACGTCCTCAAAGAATTCGAGCAAATTTGTCAAGCATGATTTCCCCTTCATAAAACCATGCTGACTCTGTCCGTGTCTTGTGCAAGAACCATTTGTAAGTTTTGAAGTAGAATTACTCAATGAAAATGTTTGTATTTTGTGCAATGTAACCAAACTTTCTGATGCCAATTTAACTATCAAACACGGCAATATCCTAGAGTTAAATATAAATTAAAACACTGAAACAAGCCGTTTGGCCCAACCAGTCCATGTTGATATTTATCCTCCACATGAGCCATAATCCTAATCCCATGTGCCCACCTTGTCTTTTTATCCTCTTTACTTCAACCACCTATCTAACATATTATTAAATGTTACATAAGAAATAGGAGCAAGAATAGGCCACTTGGCCCCTCGAGCCTACTCCGCCATTCAATAAGATCATGGCTGATCTTGGGCTCAAAGCCACTTCCCTGCCCGCTCCCCATAACCCTTCACTCCCTTATCTTGCAAAAATCTGTCTATCTCCACCTTAAATGTATTTAATGACCCAGCCTCCACGGCTCTCTGGGGCAGAGAATTCCACAGATTTACGACCCTCTAAGAGAAGAAATTCCTCCTCATCTCAGTTCTAAAAGGGCGACCCTTTATTCTGAAACTATGTTGACATGGTCTCTGTTTCAGTCACTAACTCTGACAGTGCATTCCACAGCCTCACAACCCTCTGTGGTTTAAAACAAATTCTCCTGCTCTCTGTCCTAAATCTCTTACATTTAATCTCATATCTATGTCCCCGTGTTCTAGACCCCTCAACCACTGGAAACAGTCTGATTCTATATACTCTGGCCCATCCCGTCATAATTTTAAACACCTCTATTAAATCACTCCTTAATCTTCTCTCTTCTAATTTTTCAATGTTTTTCTTCATATTTGTATTTTCTTTTACCAGGCAGCATGCTAGTGAATCTGCGCTGTACTCTCTCTATTGCCTCAACATCTTTCCGACAGTGTGGAGCCCAAAACTACACACTGGACTGAATTTTTCTCACCTCGCGGATCCGGTGCGGGCGTGTTAGTTTCTGGTCGCGGCTCCGCTGCTGGCTCCATCCCACTCTGCAAAAGGACTTTCCGTTGACGGGGCTTGTTAAGCCCACCCCGCTGGTTTCCTGGGCCAATTAGAGGAAGTGGAGTGCTGCAAACACTGACAATAACTGCACAGAGGTGTACGGCTGCACCCAGGCTCTCCCATGACTCCCTCCATATGCTTATAGAGAGAGTCAGAGCATGCAGGGAGGTCCTCTTCCTTTTCCATGGGCGGAAGAGACCTCCCCAGGAGAACAAGACAGCCTGGTTCCACATTACACAGGAGGTCACAAGCAGGGATGTCATCAGGAGGACCTGGGTGCAGTGCCGCAAACCTTTCAATGATCTCATTAGATCACGAACCATTAGTACAAAGCCACACTCGCCTTCATCCTCCTGTGCCTCTCATCATATCCCCATCGCTCTTCCTTCCCTACCCTACTCCTGCACATCCTTACTCACACTAACTTACTTTGTACCTCCACCCATCCCTCTCTCTCTATCTACATTATCACACCCCAATCTCAGTAGCCACCCCTCACACTCACCCTCGTACTAGTGCAAATATACCAACTAATATCACACAAGGGTAGTCACTTGGGTGTTTTATCCAATGTTCATGTAAAGTTTCTGTTAATGTGCTGTCAAACATTGAAACCTTTATTTTCAACACTTTCTATTCTTGGACAGATTTGTGTGCACCTTTAGAGGTGGCTTAGTGAGTTGCAGTAAATGATGGTGAGTGTGAAAGGAATGGCTTGGGCATTGTAGGGATGCTTTATGGTGTTGGTGTGGGGTGGTGCCAACCTGGCGCATCATGTGGCAGCCAGGGTGTACAGCGTCAAGTGAAGTAAATCTGGCCATGGTGACTCCATCCCTGGCCTCCCGGGCAGCAATGTGCTTGTGCTGATGCCCTCTGTCCTGTGCAGTATCAGGTGATTACGGAGAAGGTTGGTGGTGTTGTTGTTGCTACTGGTGTGCCTGGTGCTGCTGCTGTTGGGGCTGATCGAGGTTGGATTCTGAGGACCAAGGTGAGACAGTATAAAGGGCACCCATGTTGATGGAATAGATGGCAAGTGAAGTAGAGATGACAGAATCATTCTGTCAATGGTGAGAGAGTTCTTCCAATGAGGTGAGAGTGGAAAGTGGAAAGCCTGCAGAATCTGTGCTGGAAATGGACTGATAAACAGCTTGTGGCTGAGGAAAGTGATGGTCTGTCAGGTGGGAGCTTTTACTGTACATTTGAAGCTGTCAAGTAATCAGCTGCAGCAATGGCCATTCAGCTCCCGCCTCAGGTTCACAGACATGGTCCCTGAGCAGCGTGGACCCCGTGAGCGAGCAGTGAAAGTTAAAAGGAAAGGTTAAAAGCATCCTTAAGGGTCTGTCAACAACCCAATAATCGGAGATCTCATGCGCCATTGGGAAAGGCGCATTGCGGCGGCTTGACAGCGGAGTCCCAGCCTGCTGTCAAAAAAAAAAATCAAATTTCCCACCCGACTCGGCACCGATCCCGTCCGCTGACCCCCCCACCCCCGAAAAATTCCGGCCATAGTCTAACTGTGGCCTTACTCAGGTTTTAGATAGATTCACCATTACATCTCACCTTTTATGTTCTATGCCTCGCCATAAAACTCAATATTTAATTCCCTTTTTTGACCTTTCCACTTGAGGTGCTACTTTTAATGCCTTGTGAACCTCAACTCCCAAATTCCTCTGCTTTTCCGCATTACCTAGCCTTCCTCATTTCAAAGTATAATCATAGAATTCCATCTATCACTTTTTTGCCTATTCCTCCATCTTTTCTGCTGAATCTTTACCAGCTTACATGGTGAGTATTCAAACAACTAAATGTGTGTAGTTAATGTATTGGAAACTCAGACAACCCTACTTATCTTTCCACACATTTAAATAAAATCAAGATGATTTTACATCTGTTATAGAAAGGGCATTAAAATCGTACATGCATAGATTCACCATGATGATGCCAGGGATCAAAAACTGTAGTTATGAAGAGAAAGTTGTGATACTGCTGGTGCAGAGAGGTTAAGAGGAGATTTAATAGAGGTTTTTTAAATTGTGATGTGTTTTGATAAGGTGGATAGCGTGAAAAGGGAAGACTCTTTCCTCCGTTTCGGTGACAAGTGTTCATCAATTTGAAATTGTGAGGAGAGAGCTTAGGAGAAGTTTCTTAACACAGAGGGTTGTTCAAGCAGACATGATGGGCTGAGTAGCCACCATTGCTGTCAACCTCTACAGTTCTTCTATGATTCAGGCTGCCTCTTACAGACAGGCTCTTGGAGGCAGAGGTGTGGGATCAGCTCAACTGTTCTCTCAGCCACAAGTGGAGCATGTAACAGCGGCATACATGCCAACCATTCGCAACTTCTCGGAAAATGAAGCAGTCCATGCCCGCATGCAGCAAGACCTGGACGACATTCAGGCTTGGGTTGATAAGTGACAAGTAACATTCATGCCACACAAGTGCCAGGCAATGACTATCTCCAACAAGAGAGAGTCTAACCACCGCTCCTTGACATTCAACGGCATTACCATTGCCGAACCCCCCCACCATCAACATCCTGGGGTCACCATTGACCAGAAACTTAACTGGACCAGCCACATAAATACTGTGGTAACAAGAGCAGGTCAGAGGCTGGGTATTCTGCAGCGAGTGTCTCACCTCCTGACTCCCCAAAGCCTTTCTACCATCTACAAGGCACAAGTCAGGAGTGTGATGGAATACTCTCCACTTACCTGGATGAGTGCAGCATTATTCAATGAATATTATTCATTGAATATCTATGAATAAGGCCTGTGACCAAAGCCACAGCTTCAAGATGAGTGAATAAGCTAAATTCTTTTTTATTACGTTGCATTTCAAGATTTTTATTAGTGTTTTGGGATCACCTTCTGCAATTCAGTTTGTTTCCCTGTGAAAACTGAAATCCACTGGCCTCAAGTATGACATACAAAAAGTAGTAGTTCCAATGAGAGTGAAGTTAAACTGAACTTGCCATGAGTTAAGCTGCAGCTATACCCAATATTCCATTCATTGTATTATGAGGGGAAAAACTGAAGCACAAAAAGTGTAATTTTTGCAGTGGGGATATATGAGTTTGAAGCGCTCTGATAGTGCAAAATATATTTTGTAGGGGAGCCTGGGAGCATATTCTCTCTCTTTCCTCCACCTCCCTGCACCCCCACCACCCACCCTGGAAAAATCAAATTTTTGAGTCTTTTTTGTGCCTTATCAAGCATTATAAAGTGTGCTGTAATTCAGCATTTGAAGCCAAAGGTAATTTATTCTGGAATGGTTTCATATATACGTGTATTTATACGTGTGTAATATTTATATAATTTTTAAATATTAAAATAAAATTGTTACAAGCCACAATCTTCTCTTGATTTTGGCACCATCAGAAGGGATGATTCAACGAGTATAGCACAGCCGGCTTCTATGTACGCAGGTGCCATAGCTGATGGAGGTAACAACATAAATACTGGAAGCGCACAAAGAGGAGAAGCAGAGCTGCTGGGCTTCAGCTGACTCTGTCGAATTCAGCTGATTTTGAGCCACAATTTTGGACAAGCACAATCAAGGGCCCCCAAATCGCTGACTCTTTGTTTAAAGAAAACAGGCACACTAGGGAGACCAGAGGTAATGTAGAGATAGAAAAAAAAAGGGATTTGATGCCCTCATTGGGGGCTATAAGTCATTTGAGTGTCAATATTTCCTATTCCAAGTACACCTTTACCAATGTTCTTCTCTGTTGTAGGTACTCTTGGCGTTATCAGCTTCAAGAATTTAAGAGCGAATTCCGTGTCATTGCAGTTGATTTACGAGGATATGGAGAATCAGACGCACCCATTGGTCGAGAGAATTACCAGCTGGATTATTTGATCACAGATGTAAAGGACATTGTGGAGTCCCTTGGTAGGTCAGTTGGAAGGATGCCTGGTTGGTTTTCAATGGTGTATTTTATTCTGAGGTTGTACCACCAGAATGCTGCTTCCTTTATTTCTCTTTCTAATTTCCACAATGATTTTTTTTTCTCTCTTATTCTCCCAACAGAATGCAGATACTGTGCTGGTGTTGTAACCAATGGTTACCATTTTACATTGTAGCGCTTTGGCTTTGTGCTGTAAGTCATGACTAACTTTTTAAGTGTGTTGGAAACCGAGGAGCAGTGGGCCGATCTGCAAATCTGAGAATTCTATGATGTTCAAATTGTTCTTGTTCTAAGATAGAATTAAATCACAGAGGCAGCAGCCATATTCTCATTTTCTGCTGTAAATAGATAAACTGTAATTTTGCAATTATGTTTATAATAACTGGCAAATTTCCACTGATATTTTAGGCAGATTTTTTTCCCCCACACACACATTTTTCTGTTTTCACGAATGACGGGCTAGTTTCCTACGGTTCACTAATTTTAGCTAACCCACATCAGCATGGTGGGTGAGCACCATTTAACTTCTCATATTTTCAAGCAATCCTAATTCAGTGGCAGAAATGAAAGAAACCCACCAATCACAACACACCTATAAGAATACTGGTTCCACCACTTTGCCAGTATCTGGTAGGGAATGCTCAACTCTTGCCAGAACAAAGAAGACAAAAAGTCTCCTTCGCAGACGGGGACATTAAGAGCCTAATGGGCAGTGGTATGGAAAGATGTGCTGAACTTTTCAGTCTAAAGATTGGCCCACAAATTTACACTGGACCAAGAGAGCAAAGCAGCAAATTGCTAACCAGATCAACTTGGGATCATCTCTCAGAGGACCTGGGATGAGGTTGGCAAGAAGTTCAGTGACTTGTAAAATAGGAGCATGAGTAAGACAAAGAATCATTTTGCCTTTATGAGAACATGAAGTATATTTAATACAGACAAATGTAAAATATCACACATAGGGAAGAAAAAATGTGCAACGCACGTATTGCATGAATGCCCCCGCCCCCCCAAAGACCCATCCTGACTTTCTCTCCCTGAAATATCTTCCTTCCTTTTCTCACTCAGCCTCTGCACTGAGCGACTCCTCATCCTCTTTCTTTAAGGCCACAAAGTTTAATTGCAAGTAAACCTAGCCTGTGGTGAGCCCGAGTTTAATTGCTGTTTGGAGAGAGAAGTTTGCAGATTGGAAGGTGCTTGTAAATTTCTGGCTCCAGGTCAGAAAGAAACAGAATGAAGTAGCTACTATAAAATAGGTAACATAAAAAGGAACCCAAAAATCTTCTACCGGCATGTAAACATTAAGCGGGTAGTAAGAGGCGGGGTGGGGCCTATTGGGGACAAAGAAGGTGATATATGCTTAGAGGCGCAGGGCAAGGCTAGAATACTCAATGAGTACTTTGTATCGGTGTTTACTAAGGAGGTGGATGCTGACAAAATATGGCCATTGGAAAAAAGTGGAAAAGGTAGAAGCAATGGAAGGGGTGAAAATTGATAGACAGGATGTACTAGAAAGGCTGGGTATGCTTAGAGTGGATAAGTCACCTGGTCCAGATGGCTTGCATCCCAGGTTGCTAAGGGAATTGGGGGAGGAGATAGCGGAAGGGCTTGCCATAATTTTCCAATCTTCCCTAGATGCGGGAGAGGTGCCTGAGGATTCGAAAATGGCAAATGTGACACCATTGTTCAAGAAAGGGTGTAAGGACAATCCTAGTAACTACAGGCCGGTCAATTTAACATCAGTGGTGGGTAAAGTTTCAGAAACAATAATCAAGGAAAAAGTTAACTGGAGAGGTTTAAGCTAATTACGGAGAGCCAACACGGATTTGTAAAAGCTAGATCATGTTTGACTAATCTAATTGAATTTTTTGATGAAGCAACAGAGAGGATTGATCAAGGGAATGCAATGGATGTTGTCTACATGGATTTTAGGAAGGTGTTTGATAAAGTACCACATAGAAGGCTGGTTAATAAAATTGAGGCTCATGGAATAGGTGGGTCAGTGGCAGCTTGGATAAGGAATTGGCTTAAGGACAGAAAACAGCAAGTTGTGGTAAATGGCTGTTTTTCAGACTGGAGGATGGTAGACAGTGGTGTTCCCCAAGGGTCAGTGCTGGGGCCACTGCTTTTTTTGATAGATATAAATGACCTGGATATTGGAATACAGAGTAGAATTTCTAAATTTGCCGATGACACCAAACTTGAGGGTGTTGCAAACAGTGAGGATAATACCAATCGACTGCAACAGGACATAGAAAGGCTAGCAGAATGGGCAGACAAGTGGCAGATGGAATTTAATACAGAGAAGTGTGAGGTGATGCATTTTGGCAGAAGGAACAGGGAGAGGCAATACACACTTAATGGCACAGTTTTAAAGAGTGTGTAGGGACAGAGGGATCTGGGAGTTAATGTGCGTAGGTCCTTGAAGGTGGCAGGACATATTCAGAGAGTGGTTAACAAAGCATTTGGGATCTTGGGCTTCATAAATAGAGGTATTGAGTACAAAAGTAGAGAAGTTATGCTGAACCATTATAAAGCACTGGTTAGGCCACAACTGGAGTATTGCGTCCAGTTCTGGTCACCACACTTTAGGAAGGATATGAAGGCCCTTGAGAGGATGCAGAGGAGATTTACCAGAACAGTTCCAGGGCTGGGGTATCTTAGTTACAAGGACAGGTTGGAGAAGCTGGATTTGTTTTCATTAGAGCAAAGGAGGTTGAAGGGTGATTTGATAGAGGTGTACAAGATTATGATGGGTTTGGATAGGCTAGACGGGGAAAGGCTGTTCCCACTGGTTGATGGTACAAGGACTAGGGGACACAGATTTAAGGTTTTGGGCAAGAGATACAGGGGGGATGTGAGGAAAAACTTTTTTATGCAGTGAGTGGTGAGGACCTGGAACTCACTGCCGACGGAAGTGGTGGAAGCGGAGACACTCAGTTTTTTTCAAGGGGAGACTGGATAGGCACTTAAGGGAAATAAACTTGCAGGGCTACGGGGATAGAGTGGGGGAATGGGACTGACTAGATTGCACTGCAGAGAGCTGGCATGGACTCGATGGGCCGAATGGCCTCCATCTGTGCCATTATGACTCTATGGGGGCAAAATTGGGTCACGCCCCCTTTGGGGCGCTAACTTCACTACTTTTAGTGCCCCGAAAAAGTTAGCGCCCCCGCACCTGAAATTCACTGGCAGTGCACCAAGAGGGAGGCGGGGCACTACTGGAAGCGCCCCGCCTCCCTCTTGGGGCGCTGCGAGTGAATATCGCGGCACTACGTGCAGCAGCGCCTTGTGCTGCGGCACGTCTCGCCGCGGTACTGCAGGCCTTCCTCCCCTTATTAAAGGGGAGGGGCCGAGCGCAGCGCGACCCGGGGCCTAGCTGGGCCACCAGGGATCGGAGTGCCGGCAAAAAGAGCCCGGCACTCGAGAAGTGCCGGGCTCACGGAAGCCAGCCAGCACCCCGTTTGGGGGGGGGGGGGGCTGCACAGGAGGCCGGGGACAGCAACAGGGGCAGGTGCTGGCAGGCGGCCAGCAACAAAAATGGCCGCCCGGCACCTCACCTTTACTTTGCACCGCCCCGGCCGCAGGTTGGCCCCCTTCACCCTGTCGGACATGGCGTCCGGCAGTAAGTCGGGGGGCGCTACTGAAGATCGCGGCCGGGGCGCTGCGCACGGTGATGATGTCATCGCCGCGGGGCGCTAACGGTTACCGTCGGCGCTAACCTCCCGCTGAAATTCGCCCTCTTAGGGCGCTAATGGGAGGCGCAAATCAACCGAATTTTTCCCCCTATGACTTTAAAAAAAAATTTTAATACTTTTGCTGCTTGAAGTATGATGTTTGAAATGTGACAGTTCTCAAAACACTTAAGTATAATATGTAGATAAATAAGTACCAGCTGTGCTGAGATTTTCAAATTGTGTGCTTCCTTCTTATCACTAAGTCACAGGTGTGATGTGTGATTTAATAACTGAATTATATTTTCTATCCCAGCGGATGCTGTAATGATAAGATGGTAGGGTTGCTATTTTGGAAGGATGAGATTAAATCGCTTGACAAACCTTCTTCATCCCAACCTATCAAGCGATCTTGGGAAATGTCCAGTTTTTCTACAGAATTATTTATTTTCATCCAAAAATACATCTTTAAATTTTTAAATGAAATTAAAGAGCTAACATTAACTTTGTATGTGTGCAATAGGCCACAGTATGTTCCAGGGAATATCAGCTTTCTGCACAGGTTTTGTTGTGCCTAGTCTGGGTGACCTTTCTCTAGCTCCCTCCGTGAGATAATAATTGGCTTAATTGTTGCTTTCAATTCCCAAGCTTTAATCTATTACCACTGTATTACATTCCTGTTGAAAAATGCAGTGTGCCAGTAATGTTGACAAAATTACCCTTGGCACCAAAATTATGATTTTCTACTCACCATTAAGCAGCTGTTAATAAGGTTGAATTTCAAAAAATCCCATCCAAAGTGTTTGTTTTCACAAATAATTTTGTGGCTGCAGCATGTGTCTCATATCTAAACATATTCACAGAAATTTTAAGAAATAAATACCATTATAAAGGTTCAATTTTATTCAGAGTCTTTCTTATGAATTTCACAATTCAATCTAATGGCACTGGAGGTCATTGCCACTGCTTTTGAAAAATATGTATTTTGAAATCCTTAAAGCACATTTCACAATAATTCAAAAAAAATCTTTGTGTTTTGATCTTCAATTTAAAAATAATGGCCCAGATTTTGCAGTAAAAATAATGGTGAGGCTATCAGCAGTCAGTTATTATAGAGTAAATTGCACAGCAACTTCCATCGACTGCACATGCGCAGTTAAATGTGGAAATCAGGAAGTTGCTGTCAGAGTTACCCAGCTCCTCCAGAGCTGAGAGACTCGGCATTGAAACACATGGAATGCGTGAACTTGCTGTACTTACGTGATAGATACCCACTAAACTCGCCAGAAAAAGTTAGGGTTTCTCCATTCCAGTGTAAGTAAATTTTTAACGGCATGATAAGTCTTAATTACTGCCAAACCTCCGGCACTGAAAATTAACTTTTACAAGGCACATTCCTTCAGATTGTAATTATTGTTGGAGATTTAAAATATTTCATTTTTAAAAACTTTTTCTTTCTCGTAGTCATAGAGTTATACAGCACAGAAAGAGGCCCTTCGGCCCATCGTGTCCGCGCCGGCAATCAAGCCCTGTCTATTCTAATCCGATTTTCCAGCACTTGGTCTGTAGCCTTGTATGCTATGGTGTTTCAAATGCTCATCTAAATGCTTCTTGAATGTTGTGAGGGTTCCTGCCTCTACCACCCTTTCAGGCAGTGAGTTCCAGATTCCAACCACCCTCTGGGTGAAAAAGTTTTCCCTCAAATCCCCTCTAAACCTCATGCCCTTTACCTTGAAACTATGCCCCCTGGTTATTGACCCCTCTACTAAGGGGAAAATGTCCTTTCTATCTACCCTATCTATGCCCCTTATAATTTTGTACACCTCAATCAGGTCCCCCCTCAGCCTTCTCTGCTCTAAGGAAAACAACCCCAGCCTGTCCAGTCTCTCTTCATAGCTGAAGCGCTGCAGCCCAGGTAACATCCTGGTGAATCTCCTCTGCACCCTCTCCAATGCAATCACATCCCTCCTATAGTGTGGCGACCAGAACTGCACACAGTATTCCAGCTGTGGCCTAACTAGTGTTTTGTACAGCTCCATCATAACCTCCCTGCTCTTATATTCTATGCCTTGGCTAATGAAGGCAAGTATCCCATATGCCTTTTTAACCACCTTATCTACCTGTCCTGCTGACTTCAGGGATCTATGTACATGCACACCAAGGTCCCTCTGATCCTTTGTCCTTCCTAGGGTCCTACCATTCATTGTGTATTCCCTTGACTTGTTAGTCCTCCCAAAATGCATCACCTCACACTTTTCAGGGTTAAATTCCATTTGCCACTGTTCTGCCCATCTAATCATCCCGTCTATATCATCCTGTAGCCTGAGGCTTCCCTCCTCGCTATTTACCACCCCACCAATTTTCGTATCATCTGCGAACTTACTGATCAGACCTCCTACATTCATATCTAAATCATTAATGTACACTACAAACAGCAAAGGACCCAGCACAGATCCCTGTGGTACACCACTGGACACAGGCTTCCAGTCACAAAAACAACCTTCGACCATCATCCTCTGCCTCCTGCCACTAAGCCAATTTTGCATCCAATGTGCCAAATTGCCCTGGATCCCATGGGCTCTTACCTTCTTGACCAGTCTCCCATGTGGGACTTTGTCAAAAGCCTTACTGAAGTCCATGTAGACTACATCAACTGCACTATCTCATCCACACACCTAGTCACCCCCTCTCAAAATTCAATCAAATTGGTCAGACATGATCTCCCCCTGACAAAGCCATGCTGATTATCCCTGCAAATGGAGACTAATTCTGTCCCTCAGAATTTTTTCCAATAATTTCCCTACCACTGATGTTAGGCTCACTGGCCTGTAATTCCCCGATTTATCCCTACTACCCTTCTTGAACAATGGTACTACGTTAGCTGTTCTCCAGTCCTCTGGCACCTCCCCTGTGGCCAGAGGTTCTGAAAATTTGTGTCAGAGCCCCTGCAATCTCCTCCCTTGCCTCACAGCAGCCTGGGATACATCCCGTCAGGGCCTGGGGATTTATCCACTTTTAAGCCCGCTAAAACCGCTAGTACTTCCTCCCTCTCAATACTAATTTGTTCAAGTATATCACAATCCCCCTGCCTGATTTCTATACCTACATCACCCTTCTCCACAGTGAACACAGATGCAAAATATTCATTTAAAACCTCACCTACATCTTCCGGCTCTACACACAGATTGCCACGTTGGTCCCTAATGGGCCCTACCCTTTCCCTGGTTATCCTCTTGCTCTTAATATACTTATAAAACACCTTGGGATTTTCTTTTATTTTGCCACCAGTGTTTTTCCATGCCCCCTCTTCGCTCTCCTAATTTCTTTTTTAAGTACCCTCCTGCACTTTCTATACTCCTCTAGGGCTTCCACTGTTTTTAGTCCTTTGTATCTGCCAAAAGCCTCCCTTTTTTTCCTAATCCATTCTTGTATATCCCTTGACATCCAGGGTTCCCTGGGCTTGTTGGTCCCACCCTTGACCCTTACGGGAACATGTTGGCATTGTACTCTCTCTATTTCTTTTCTGAAAGACTCCCATTGCTCTGATGGGGATTTTCCTACAAGTAGCTGATCCCAGTCCACTTTGGCCAGATCCTGCCTTATCATATTAAAATCGGCCTTCCCCCAATTTAGAACCTTTATTTCCGGTCCATCTTTGTCCTTTTCCATGACTACCTTAAATCTCACCGAATTATGGTCACTGTCACCAAAATGCTCTCCTACTGACACATCTACCACTTGCCCGGCTACATTCCCTAGAATTAGGTCCAGTACCGCCCCCTCTCTTGGAGGACTTTCTGCATGCTGGCTCAAAAAGCTCTCCTGGATGCACTTTAAGAATTCCACACCCTCTAAGCCTTTCACACTCTGACTATCCCAGTTATTATTGGGGAAGTTGAAATCCCCTACTATTATTACCCTATTATTTCTACACTTCTCTGAGATTTGCCTACATATCTGTTCCTCTATCTCCCCCTGACTGTTTGGGGGCCTATAGTACACTCCCAGCAAAGTGCTTGCCCCCTTTTTGTTTTTAAGTTCTACCTGTCTCTTTTATCTCTCACTTAATCCCATCTTTCTTTCCCTCTATTGCGTTTTCTCTATATGATTTGGCATTGAATTAAATATTCAAACTTGCACTTCCTGGTTCAGACTACATGTCTCAGGTGCTGTGCCGAAATGGATTTCTAATCACTGCAAGTTCCAGTGCAAAATCCCATAGAAAATCTGTGGGCAAATGTAAGTGTAATGAATGGCTGATGCCGTTCATTCGCCGCTGACTGCAAAATCCGAGCCATTGAAGCCTGTATGATTGATATTGTATTCTTGTTGCTTCTCCCTGTCGAAAGCTACCTATTCGTTGATATATTTTTTTAATTTTAAAGTTAGTCTCAAGATTATCTGCACAACGGCTGCGGGGCATTCTGAAGGGGGACGGCGAACAGTCAGAGGTCGTGATTCACATTGGTACCAACGACATGGGTAGAAAGAGGGATGAGGTCCTGCAACAAGAATTCAGGGAGCTAGGTAGCAGCTTAAAAAGCAGGACCTCAGGTTGTAATCTCTGGATTACTCCCGGTGCCACGTGCTAGTGCGTTTAGGAATTGGAGGATAGAGCAGCAGAATGCGTGGCTAAAGAGTTGGTGCAGGAGGGAGGGCTTTAGTTTCCTGGATCACTGGGTCTGCTTCTGGGGAAGGTGGGACCTGTACAAGTCGGACGGGTTGCACCTGAACCAGAACGGGACCAACATCCTTGCGGGGAGGTTTGCTGGTACTGTTGGGGGGGGGGGGGGTGGTTTAAACTAACTTGGCAGGGGGATGGGATACCGAGTGGAGCTATAGTAGGAGGTGATGCACAGCCAAATATAGAGGAAAAAACAAGTCAGCCTGGAAGGCAGAGCAAATATGTAACGGCACAGGGGAGTATGGCAAGACTGGATGGCATTTATTTTAATGCAAGGAGTCTTGCGAGTAAGGCAGATGAATTGAAGGTGTTGATGAACACATGGGAGTATGATATTGTTGCTATCACAGAGACATGGTTGAGGGAGGGGCAGGACTGGCAGCTCAATATTCCGGGGTATAGAATCTTCAGGCGAGACAGAGGGGGGTGTAAAAGAGGAGGGGCTGTCGCAATATTAATCAAGGAGTCAATTACTGCTGTAAGGAGGGATGATATCTTAGCAGGTTCCTCTAATGAGGCCATATGGGTAGAACTTAAAAACAAAAAGGGGGCAAGCACTTTGCTGGGAGTGTACTATAGGCTCCCAAACAGTCAGGGGGAGATAGAGGAACAGATATGTAGGCAAATCTCAGAGAAGTGTAGAAATAATAGGGTAATAATAGTAGGGGGGTTTCAACTTCCCCAATATTAACTGGGATAGTCAGAGTGTGAAAGGCTTAGAGGGTGCGGAATTCTTAAAGTGCATCCAGGAGAGCTTTTTGAGCCAGCATGTAGAAAGTCCTACAAGAGAGGGGGCGGTACTGGACCTAATTCTAGGGAATGTAGCCGCGCAAGTGGTAGAAGTGTCAGTAGGAGAGCATTTTGGTGACAGTGACCATAATTCGGTGAGATTTAAGGTAGTCATGGAAAAGGACAAAGATGGACCGGAAATAAAGGTTCTAAATTGGGGGAAGGCCGATTTTAATATGATAAGGCAGGATCTGGCCAAAGTGGACTGGGATCAGCTACTTGTAGGAAAATCCCCATCAGAGCAATGGGAGTCTTTCAGAAAGGAAATAGAGAGAGTACAACGCCAACATGTTCCCGTAAAGGTCAAGGGTGGGACCAACAAGCCCAGGGAACCCTGGATGTCAAGGGATATACAAGAATGGATTAGGAAAAAAAGGGAGGCTTTTGGCAGATACAAAGGACTAAAAACAGTGGAAGCCCTAGAGGAGTATAGAAAGTGCAGGGGTGTACTTAAAAAAGAAATTAGGAGAGCGAAGAGGGGGCATGAAATAACACTGGCGGGCAAAATAAAAGGAAAATCCCAAGGTGTTTTATAAGTATATTAAGGGCAAGAAGATAACCAGGGAAAGAGTCGGGCCCATTAGGGACCAAAGTGGCAATCTGTGTGTAGAGCCAGAAGATGGAGGTGGGGTTTTAAATGAATATTTTGCATCTGTGTTCACTATGGAGAAGGACGATGCAGGCATAGAAATCAGGCAGGGGGATTGTGATATACTTGAACAAATTAGTATTGAGGGAGGAAGTACTAGTGGTTTTTGCGGGCTTAAAAGTGGATAAATCCCCAGGCCCAGATGAGATGTATCCCAGGCTGCTGTGTGAGGCAAGGGAGGAGATTGCAGGGGCTCTGACACAAATTTTCAGAACCTCTCTGGCCACAGCGGAGGTGCCAGAGGACTGGAGAATAGCTAACGTAGTACCATTATTCAAGAAGGGTAGTAGGGATAAATCAGGGAATTACAGGCCAGTGAGCCTAACATCAGTGGTAGGGAAATTATTGGAAAAAATTCTGAGGGACAGAATTAGTCTCCACTTGGAGAGGCAAGGATTAATCAAGGATAGTCAGCATAGCTTTGTCAGGGGGAGATCATGTCTAACCAATTTGATTGAATTTTTCGAGGGGGTGACTAGGTGTGTGGATGAGTGTAGTGTAGTTGATGTGGTCTACATGGACTTCAGTAAGGCTTTTGACAAAGTCCCGCATGGGAGACTGGTCAAGAAGGTAAGAGCCCATGGGATCCAGGGCAACTTGGCACATTGGATGCAAAATTGGCTTAGTGGCAGGAGGCAGAGGGTGATGGTCGAAGGTTGTTTTTGTGACTGGAAGCCTGTGTCCAGTGGTGTACCGCAGGGATCGGTGCTGGGCCCTTTGCTGTTTGTAGTGTACATTAATGATTTAGATATGAATGTAGGAGGTATGATCAGTAAGTTCGCAGATGACACGAAAATTGGTGGGGTGGTAAATAGCGAGGAGGGAAGCCTCAGGCTACAGGACGATATAGACGGGTTGCTCAGATGGGCAGAACAGTGGCAAATGGAATTTAACCCTGAAAAGTGTGAGGTGATGCATTTTGGGAGGACTAACAAGTCAAGGAAATACACAATGAATGGTAGGACCCTAGGAAGGACAGAGGATCAGAGGGACCTTGGTGTGCATGTACATAGATCCCTGAAGGCAGGACAGGTAGATAAGGTGGTTAAAAAGGCATATGGGATACATAGAATATAAGAGCAGGGAGGTAATGATGGAGCTGTACAAAATGCTAGTTAGGCCACAGCTGGAATACTGTGTGCAGTTCTGGTCACCACACTATAGGAAGGATGTGATTGCATTGGAGAGGATGTAGAGGAGATTCACCAGGATGTTACCTGGGCTGCAGCGCTTCAGCTATGAAGAGAGACTGGACAGGCTGGGGTTGTTTTCCTTAGAGCAGAGAAG
The DNA here is from genome assembly GCA_030390025.1 of Squalus acanthias. Classification (NCBI taxonomy): domain Eukaryota; kingdom Metazoa; phylum Chordata; class Chondrichthyes; order Squaliformes; family Squalidae; genus Squalus; species Squalus acanthias. The sequence goes on from CM059439.1 coordinate 14,023,498, forward strand.
GCTGAGGGGGGACCTGATTGAGGTGTACAAAATTATGAGGGGCATAGATAGGGTAGATAGAAAGGAACTTTTCCCCTTAGCAGAGGGGTCAATAACCAGGGGGCATCGTTTCAAGGTACGGGGCAGGAGATTTAGAGGGGATTTGAGGAAAACCTTTTTCACCCAGAGGGTGGTTGGAATCTGGAACTCACTGCCTGAAAGGGTGGTAGAGGCAGGAACCCTCAACATTCAAGAAGCATTTAGATGAGCACTTGAAACGCCATAGCATACAAGGCTACGGACCAAGTGCTGCAAAATGGGATTAGAATAGACAGGGCTTGATGGCCAGTGCGGACACGATGGGCCAAAGGGCCTCTTTCTGTGCTGTATGACTCTATGGGGGAAAAATTCAGTATCGCCTCATTTGGGTCGCAATTATCAGCCGGGCGCAAAGATTAGCGCCTGGCACTAATTATCGCCACCGACTGCAAACTTGACTTTTATCGCCCCGGGAGGTGAGTGGAGCGCTAAATCAGGCGCTTCACTCCTGTCTTAAGGCGCAAAGGCCGAGGAGCGAGGCACTACCTCATACCGCTGGCGAAGCTCATGTATTGTCAGTCAGCAATGGAACACACACACAATGGCACGGGCCAGTTCTTAAAGGGGATGGTTAATCTCACTTTCCATCCACATCCTGCTAATTGCAGCCTTGAATCTCGGCCTGGAGAGACCTGCACATCAAATCTGCTGGAAAGAACAATGGAGAGTACCAGGCAAAGAGCTCAGAGTGCAGCCCCCACAGTCTCTTCTAAATCGATACAAGGAATGGCAAATCAAAATGAACCTGCAAAGTGCTGCTCAGTACCCAAAACTCCTTCACACAACGTTGAAACTCCCCAGAAGTCTCTCTCTCTCTCTCTCTCTCTCTCTCTCTCAGAATGCGGAGTTCAAAAATGGCACCAACAATAAAAGGCAGGAAGCGGTCACCTTTAAATAACGCTCCCCCTTTCCCTTCATGACTGCAGAACGCTCCACTCAAACTGTCGTTGCTAGCGTCAGGCGGTAAGGCAGGGGGCGCCACTCAATATCCGCTCCGGGGCGATACCGGGGCGTTGCGCACTCGACTGACATCACGATCTGCCGGCGCAGGAGATCGTGGCGGTAGTGTTTAGCGCCGCCGCAAAATGTCTAGTTAATTTCGCGAGCGGCGCAAACTTCGCCGCGCCTGGGCACTAGATGCTTTGCACCCCATTAGCGCCCTCTTAAGGCGTTAACGGGAGGCGCAACCAACTGAATTTTTCCCCCTATGACTCTAAGGATAAGATTAGAGTTCCCAAGAATCTAAAAAGGCAGTCAAGGTATTGGCTGTGGTGACCGTGTTCGGATTTTACTTGTCCAGGTGTTTTCAGGGACCAAGACATGATGACACTTCTCCAGCTCAGCTTTCCACAACCACAAAGCCCAACTGGATAGAAAACAAAACTTTGAGACAAGTGCAATGTGTGATTTGGGGTTTAGAAAGAGATGTAGAAATGATGGGATATTTTAGAACCAAACAATTATGCATTATACAGTTTTCCATTAAGTTGATTTTGATTTTTCTGATCAACATTACTTACATTTATTTTCTCATTTCTATTTATTGAGGTGTTGGTTTTCACATTTTTTGCAGGCTACAAGAAGTGTGTTCTGATTGGCCATGACTGGGGTGGACTGATCGCCTGGTGTTTTGCCATCTATTATCCTGAGATGATAAATAAGATTGTCATTTTGAACTGCCCACATCCTAAGGCTTTTTGTGGTAAGTTCCATTTCGAGCCACTTGATTCTGTTTACTTAATGAAAAAGAATTGATGTCCAGGAACCCCCTGTTGGGTTAGTGAATGTATTCTGAGAGTAGTTGAGCCTTGCAGTCCAGGAGGCTCCTTGGTTTGATCTCCTCCTATCTATGCTAAGTTGGTTGATCTCTTTGGGAGGGTTTTGGTTGGGGCACTACAATGGGTCTCAGCATTCGTCGGTTAGGGATAAGAAAATGGGTATCCAGCAATACCTGATGGAATTGAGGACAAGATCAGACTCAGTTGTGATGTCCCTTGCAATGAAATAGCCTGCTGACACAATTAAGGTTCACACCTGATTAGCAGCCATTCAGGCAAAGCATCAGAGGTCCACAAGTTCCAATGGAACGATAACCCAGCAAGGAATCAATATCTTCAGGAGAGGAGTGAGGGGAAAAATTAATGAGAAGAAGAAAAAATAAATAAAATATATATTATACATGTATATAAAATTGATGCTTTGAGCGGTTTAACCAGCAGTGCTTAAATTTTGAGGCCGCTCATAAAAAGGCCCAAAAAAAGGTTAAAGAATTTTTTTGTGGGCCCACAAGAAATATGAGTGCTCTTCCTGGACCCACAAAAAAAACCCTGGCCCACTGTCAGAGCGTTTGTGCCCCCCCAAACCAACCCCGCCCCCCCCCCCCCCCCCCATCCCAGACTCGACCTGCTGGCCAGCTCCGTGTGAGAGCTCGCCGATTTCCTGCCCTCCCCAACCGGTGAGCTACAGCGGGATATCTGCTTGTTGCTCGCAGCTCACCAGCGGCATTTAAATGAGGCCCAAAGCTGAATTTGGCTCAAGCCTCCGGCCCCAAGGATCGGCACACTGTTCGACACTAATGCACTGTTGCTCCACCGACTTTGCGCCCATTTTGGCCGCAGGTCCAAACTCTCGTCCAGAATCTCTCAGTTGGGCATTGGTTTAATCAGAAGCGAAGGCTTCCTTCTTCCTTCTCCAGTGGGCTCTTCCTCAGGCTGTGGGGCGTGATCGTTTGAAGCGTCTTCCTTCAGAGGTTTTGGAGCTTGGCTATTATCCAGTTGGATGGTTAGCTCTAATTATGTCCCGTTTGTTTATTATAAAGTTCTGCCATCCTGGACACTCTTATCCGCTTTTTCTTAAGTGCAGACGCATAGATTCTAATTATCACAGTTTATCACAGTTTCAACAATGGGAGTCAGTTTGACTCCGACATTCTCAAGTGATTCAGCCCTCCTTTCTTGTCTTTCTCATCATTCCTTTTTAATTGAATTCAATGTTAATTAGTTTCTATTTCAAGATTGTTTCAAAAAAAGCTTTTGTTTCATTCGGGTTACCAGTTTGGTGGATTCATGCAATTCACAACTAGATTTGAGTAATTAACTTATATTTAACTAATACAAAATGCAACAACATTATGTGATAAAATAACACGATGCAGCAGACAATTATACATCACAATAGTCAAATGAAAAATACTTCATTTTATAAAAATGTAAAGTAAATCCAGATCACTATTTCAAGATAAACCTTTCAGTCGGACATGGGAGGATAGGGAACAGGAATAGGGAAAATAGGGATGGTGGAGTTGAGGTTGAAGATCAGCCACAATCTTATCGGGGGGCCGTAAGGCCGACTCCTGCTCCTAATTCTTATATTATTATATTAATGGGTTCAAAATGGCAAAAGGCAAATTTAGTCATAATAGCAGGAGATACTTCTGCATGCAAAGAGTGAGTAACACTTAGAATGCAGTTCAATATCGGGTAATGCAGGCAAAAACCTTGCAGTTATTTAGGAAATATTTGGATGCTGTGAAGGGGGCTACAGATTTTCCTAGATGGTCAGCTCAGATATCTGTAAGAGGGGAAGCAGGCGGGGGCCTTATTAATATTTAAATGTTGGGGTCCTATAACTGCCGATTGTGAAGGTGGTGCCCAGTGCCGGACCCGCCAGTGAAATCTGGCGGCCAGCAGGAGCGAGACCAGAAGACGCTCAGGTAAGTTCTTTTTAAATTTCCTAGTGGGCTGGCAGGAGCAGGAGTGGCCCCTCCAGACACCACAACGAAAGCTCGGGCCCTGGGCAGCCCTCCCCCTCCCCAAACGGCAATCCCCTCTGGGCCCACCCTCACCACTGACCTTGGTGCCGGGGACCACTCCCTCAGGTCCCCAGTGGCTGCCTGCTACCACGCAAAAATTCCACTCCCGCCCACTGTCCACCTAACGATTCCCACCCGGCTCGGGCAGGGGTCTGTCCTGGAATATGCTATTGCGTTCAAGTGGCCCGAGCCTCATGCTGGCGTCGTCATGGGCGCTTCCCGCCTGCCCCGAGCCTCACGCACGCTGCACTAGCGCGCCGAGTTAAAATTGGGGCCAGTATCGTTGTCTGAAACAATGTCTAGTTTAGGCTTGAGTGTCATCATTACTACTGACACATTGGGTTCACAGAGGTGTGTAGATGGTGCCCAAGATTATGACGGGTTTGGATAGACTAGACGGGGAAAGGCTGTTCTCCCTAGTTGATGGTACAAGGACTAGGGGACACAGATTTAAGGTATTGGGCAAGAGATACGGGGGGATGTGAGGAAAAACTTTTTTACGCAGCGTGTGGTGATGACCTGGAACTCGCTGCCGACGGAAGTGGTGGAAGCGGGGAGACACAATGTTTTCAAGGGGAGACTGGATAGGCACTTGGAAATAAACTTGCAGGGCTACGGGGATAGTGCGGGGGAATGGGACTGACTCGATTGCTCTGCAGAGAGCCGGCATGGACTCGATGGGCCGAATGGCCTCCTTCTGTGCCGTTATGACTCTGTGACTAACCTGGAGGCAGTGGTTTGGTATTTTCCCTTCAGCGTTCTACATACTGTACTGCTTGTACAGCCGTGTCAACATCTGACGAGCTTTCACTTCAGCGTGCTGGAATTTCATCAGAGTGTTTTCACCAAGTCAAGGGCAGCACAGCAGAAGTGCAAAGGTTATTTTTTCCCTGTAATCAAAAATAAAGGTTGGTTTCCTGAAGAAAATTCACCATTTACCCCACAACTTCACTCCTCCGTGGGGCACCACTAACCTAATAGCTGCAGCAGGTTCCCCACTTTAAAAGCTATTTACTTCAGCTGCCAACAACTGGATGTTGCCCGAGTACAGTTTCCATCCTCCACGGCTCGCCTGAAAGGGAGAAACTGTGTCATAGAAAACGAGGGGCAGCGTGGCTCCAGGTTTCTGCATCAGGCAAAATGTAATTTGTCACATTTTCACAGCTACAGAAATAGAATAAAATCTTGCTTTTTGTTTCTTATCAGTAGAGGTTTACTTTCCTGAAACATTTTACTCCTGCTGTCAAAAAAAATGAAAGAGGTTATTTCAAATCTGTTTTTAACAGTCAAGGGCAAATACAATGACACCGTGGCAATATGCTTACGATATACGTATTACTGAAATATCTGAAAAATATTTTTATTGATGTCAAACCTGGTTTATCTGCTTATCTTTGAGATTAACCAGAGGAATAAATGAATTCAAGACCTATCATGAGCCAATCCTTGCACGGTAGAAATCTCTCAAAATGAAGCAACCCCACAGTGAGAAACATATTTGCTTTGCTGCTCTTTGTGCTGTATGGATGGGTATTAATCTGCACCTAATTAAATGTTTCATTTAATGAAAATTCCCAGTTAAGAGATGCACATTACCAAGACTGTAATGCAAGAGCTGCAGAGGTGGAAACGAGAATGAATAATTAGATAGACATTGGGGGGTTTGATTTCCTTTCGTATACGCTCACAGTGATTTGCTGCCGGTGCTGTTTTAATGCCCCTGTTTATTTTAAATGGGTTGACAATTGTGTTAAAACAGTACAGATAGGAATGTAACGCCAATCTATTAATCAGTGCACAGAGGAAATTAACACCTAGTACAACATGGGTTTCTCCTGATTAGCTTAGTTAAAACTAAATGAACAGTGAATTAATTATTAATGCTTCTAAGTCAAAGTTGGATTATTGATTGGTTCAAAAATGAAGGGAAACCATAGCTAACAATGGTGACAGTTCTATCTGGGCACCCTCAATCAGTGGAGTCCTCCGGGGATCTCTCCTGGAACTTCTGCTGCCCGTAATAATTATTAACGACTCCAGTGAAGGTGTTGTAAGCAGAATGCCTAGTTTTTGTTTTGACACAGAGTTGCATGTGAAAGCAATTTTTTAAATCGTGAAGAAAATTGAAGAGCTGGTTATGCAAGTTTGAGAACTTCATTATAAGCTAAGAAAATATCGAGCTAAATGCAACCTCGAGCAGTGACTCCTGATTCAACACAGCAGAGGGATATACGCATGGGGCAGGGAGGAGACGTAGTGATCTGACCAGGTCCCTCATACAGATTCAGATGACACACGAGACAGATTAGCTGCATTTATTCAAGATATCAAATTATATTACTACCTGTCTAAAATGAAAACAACTTTTGATATTTTTTTTTAAATAGGCTCCTTAAAGCATTTTAGCTATTGCTGAACCACCCTGGCTGGATGCAAACTCTTATTTATTTTCACCATTAACATGGCTTAACCTGCAAAAGGACGGAAAGGTGGTTCCTTTCACAGTGAAACAGGCTCCTGTGTCTGCTTTCACTAAACGTAACATTTTTTGTCCGTAATTGCTGTGCAGTTGGTGGGCAATTAGCCCAACTCTGCACCAGTAATGAGTATTTCCCCGTCTGTGCAGATCATCTGTCAAGCGTGTGTGGAAATCCCGAACTTGCAGTCAATTTCAAAGGCGGTACGACGGCATACTCTCAGAGTACAGTCATGCCCGCCGCAAAATCTATCCCTATAAACCTTTAAAGGGGAACTGTATTTGTCCAAAGGGAGATGCTTCTACATGTTGTCCATGACTCTTATTTGTTTCTTGTTCTTTTGCTTTTGTTTAAAAACTAACGTAGCCAAGAAGCAGACATTTTGTGGTCTCTAGACTTGACTATTCCAACGCACTCCTGGCTGGCCTCCCACATTCCACCCTACGTAAACTTGAGGTCATCCAAAACTCGGCTGCCCGTGTCCTAACTCGCACCAAGTCCTGTTCGCCCATCACCCCTGTGTTCGCTGACCTACATTGGATCCCAGTTAAGCAACACCTCGATTTCAAAATTCTCATCCTTGTTTTCAAATCCCTCCATGGCCTCGCCCCTCCCTATCTCTGTAATCTCCTTCAGCCCCCCCCCCCCCCCCCCCACCCCACCCCGAGATATCTGTACTCCTCTTGAGCATTTCTGATTATAATCGCTCAACCATTGGTGGTCGTGCCTTCTGTTGCCAAGGCCCTAAGCTCTGGAATTCCCTGCCTAAACCTCTCCGCCTCGCTACCTCTCTTTGCTCCTTTTAATGGTCATGATGCGGAGATGCCGGTGTTGGACTGGGGTGGACAAAAATGAGAAGTCGCACAACACCAGGTTATAGTCCAACAGTTTTATTTGAAATCACAAGCTTTCGGAGCTATCGCCCCTTACTTCACCTGAGGAAGGGGTGATAGCTCCGAAAGCTTGTGATTTCAAATAAAACTGTTGGACTATAACCTGGTGTTGTGCGACTTCTCATTTTTGCTCCTTTTAAGACGCTTCTTAAAACCTACCTCTTTGACCAAGCTTTTGGTCACCTGCCCTAACTTATCCTTATGTGTATTGGTGTCAAATTTGTTGTCTTAAAATACTCCTGTGAAGCGCCTTGGGACGTTTTACTATGTTAAAGGCGCTATATAAATACAAGTTGCTGTTGTTGTTTAGTGATCAGTGTCACGGAGCTCATGCATTAGAACAGAGATGTGGGCAGCACTCCCAATTCTCGATGCCACGAGAGCAGATTCACGTTATGCCGCTGAAGATCCGATACTACGTAGAATGTACTTTGCGATAAAGCAAGTGATATATTTTGTTAAAGCATTCCAAAGAAATTCACTGAAGTTGAATGCAAATTTTTAATCCATTGAAATATTTTTTTCAGATTACATGGTGCGACATCCCTCCCAGCTGATAAAGTCAGGTTACTTATTCTTGTTCCAAGTGCCATGGCTTCCTGAATTTGCTCTTACAATGAGTGATTTCAAGGTGAGCAGTGATTCCGATATAACCTTTTTTTAATTATTATTTATTTATTCATGGGATGTGGGCGTCGCCGGCAAGGCCAGCATTTATTGCCCATCCCTAATAGCCCTCGAGAAGGTGGTGCTGAGTCACCTTCTTGAGCCGCTGCAGTCCATCGTAGCAGTTTGTTTTTGACACGACAGAGTGTCTTGCGAGTGGCCATTTCAGAGGGCAGTTAAGAGTCAACCGCAGTGCTGTGGGTCTGGAGTCGCATGTAGGCCAGACCGGGTAAGGGCAGCAGATTTCCTTCCCTGAAGGACATCAGTGAACCAGATGGGCTTTTACGACAATCCGATAGTTTCATGGTCACCATTACTGACACTAGCTTTTTGTTCCAGATTTATTTAATGAATTGAATTTAAATTCCCCAACTGCCGTGGTGGGATTTGGTTGAAAGAGCCATTAAGGTTTTTAGCATACATTAAATATAATTCCTTTATAATTTTACTTTTTAACCACAAAAATGTTTCGTCTATATAATTGTTTTTATCCAGCAGTAAATTGTGTGACTGTGTTACCCCGGATGAGGACACAGCAGAAGCTGTTCACTGTCTTCATTCAGTGCAATTATAGCACTATTTTTAGCTGTCAATAGCAACATATTTATTAAGCATTACAGACGGTAGTAAGTTTGTGACTGTCATTTAATCTTGAGATTCAGACAACCTCCATTAACTTATCCAGCTTGCTCTTGATGTGACCTGAACTCCTTGAGTACGTTACTTTCTCATTTGGCACTCTCAACTGTCCAAGTACAACCAGTCTAGCTGGGTGCCACGTTAACTAATTGCAGAATATATATTCGCTATTATTTTGTGTTTGTCGTACAATGGTTTGTGTATGTATTGTGTGCGTTTCATTGAACCCCTATTGCCACACAGTGCACTGTAGCAGTATAGTACTTTGCTATTCCAACATGTTTAAGTGCAAATTTGTGCCTTCAGTTTCCCACACAAGTATTTTCGATGGAAGTAAAAATGAGGAGAGATTTAAAGCGGGCTGCTGACTTGTGACCTGTTTTACACTAGCGCACAATGTCGAGATCTACCCCCCTAAGGACTGGGAGAAAATAAAATATGGTACCGGCCAGGAATTAGACAGAAACAGTACTACTACCACAAAATAATTTATGTATTGCATCTCAGTGTAAGACGTGGGCAGTGCTTTCAGTGTATGAAATAACCACAAGTATGTCAACAACACTTAACCTCATTTTATGTTCTAGGTGTTGAAGTACTTATTCACAAGTCAGAGCACAGGCATTCGGACAAAAGGCTGCAGGATGACTGCGGATGAGATTGAAGCCTATCTGTACGTCTTTTCCCAGCCTGGAGCCTTCTCTGGACCACTCGGCCACTTCAGAAATATATTCAGGTACACTGATCCATAGGGGTGAAAAAGGCCGAGCCTGTGCAAAAATTAAATACAGACATGTCACGACTCTAAAAGTCCTTTAATGATGTGTCCCGTTGCACTTGTTTGGTTTCATATGTAGATTCAAGTACAATAGCAAAGCTATGATAAGGATCCAGGCTTGGCACATATTTGCAGGGTTTGTCAGTTAACTCTCAACACTGAGGTCCAGGAAAAGTCTGGAAAGATGCACTCTCCTGTTTCACTCTCCTTTACATATTTATCACTAATTATTTTTTAGTCCGAACCCTGCTATAATTCAATATCAATAACTGTTAACTTTTGGGAACAGAAAATAGGCTGCAACACAGCCTTCAATCGGGTCAAATTTTTGTCTGATAATCGCTGCCGTGAAGCACCTTGCGACGATTTACTACTTTAAAGGTGCTATATAAATGCAAGTCGTTGTCCCAGAGGTTAAAAAGACGGACAGAAAATCCGCACCCTTTTTGACGAGATGAGGGCATAATGTAGGCGCTTCTCAAATTTCAGCGTCAGATTTTGGGGCGGTACCGATTCCTGCCGTCCCCATTTTGACTCCGGTTCAAGTGCGAGGGAGCCTCGGCCAACTTGCCGCTACTGCCACCTCCCTCCACGTCGCTCTGCCAACTCCCTTCAGTGGCTTCCTTCTCTGCGAGAAGGACCTGGGTCACTAAAGTTCTGAGCTCGCCTCTCGGTTCTCTCACTAGTTGCCTGAGAACTTGCTCGGGATCCTCCGCCTGAGGTTGACTCTCTTCCTTCAGGTTTTTGCAAAAAAGCACAGAAATGCCCCTGGTGAGAAATCACGGTAGATGTACACAGAGTGACGAAAGCTGGAGAAGAAACCACCTCTGCCACCGGGAAGCTACTGCCACTTTAAGGCTTTTAAACCCTACAGCAATTCCCCCAATGCCCAGTGATTTTTTCCCATTTTTACATGAGAGTTGTGGTCCTAGCCCATCCTACAACGTTTTAAATGAGCTGATCCTGCTAACTCCAGGAGAACCCGCTGCCTACTTCACCAGCGGCCAGAAGTCCACCACTGTAGCCGGATCAGCCCCGTGGATTTTCGGATCCAACAGCGTTTAAATCGCCATGCCACTCAGTCCACTGACTTGTTTCATATAAATTCCTTATAAATTCCACTAAATAAGAATCAAATCATTTTTTAAAGATGTTATTTATAGTTCCCCCCATTTGTCAGTCTCTTTTTTTCCTCTTTTAAGGCCCGTGAGGCACTACTGCTTGTTTCTACATTGAAAGGGCAGAAACCTGCTGCTCTGTAACTGGGCCCTTGAAGCTACGCGAGAATACTATATGCTGACTCGCACTCCAACTCACATCACTAATATCAGGTGGACTTTTTGTCACTTGCTGTCTGCTAACAAGGGCACAGACCCAACCCGTGCTTGTCAATTTTATAATGGCCAGCATGTGACTATCCTCCTCGGAGGCAGGAGGGAAGTAAGCCAGAATCTTTTGGGGTCTAGTTATCGCCAAGGTGACAATAGGAGGTCAGAACCAAGTGAATTATCTGAGCAGATTCAGTAATCTGATACCTGCCCGTGTCATATCAGGCAAACATGAACTCTAGTACCGCGGATTTCTTAGTTAGGAACATAGGAGCATGAGTAGGCCATTCACCCCCTCGAACCTGTTCCACCATTTAATTTGATCATAGCTGATCTGTGCCTATTTGTTCCATATCCCTTGATACTTTTACCTAACAAAGATCTATCAATCACAGCCTTGAAATGTTCTATTGACCCAGCATAGACAGCCTTTTGGAGGGTGTGAGTTCCAGATTGTGCACCCTTTGTGTCGGCTCATAAACATGGTGATGGGTTTCCATGTATAAAGAAAACCACAGGACCTCCCAAAGCGCGTTACAGCCAGTGAGGTGCTTTTGAGGTGTAGTCACTGTTGTAATGTAGGAAGCCCTGCTGGCCAAACGTAAATCACAGAGACAGTGGCGCTGATATTTACGGGGAGGTAGTGGGGGTGCATGTCTGCAGCTGGGAAACCCGAAAATGCTGGAAATGCGGAGGTCATAGAAACATAGAAGATAGGAGCAGGAGTAGGCCATTTGGCCCCTCGAGCCTGCTCCGCCATTCAATGCGATCATGGCTGATCATCCAAATTCAGTACCCTGTCCCTGCTTTCTCCCCATATCCCTTGATCCCCTTAGCCTTAAGAAATATATCTAACTCCTTCCTGAATATATTTAATGAATTGGCCTCAACTGCCTTCTGTGGTAGAGAATTCCACAGGTTCACCACTGAGGGTGAAGAAATTCCTCCTCATCTCGGTACTAAATGGCTTACCCCTTATCCTTAGACTGTGACCCCTGGTTTTTGGACTCCCCCACCATCAGGAACATCCTTCTGCATCTAGTCTGTCTAGTCCTGTTAGAATTTTATAAGTTTCAATGAGATCCCCTCTTATTCTTCTAAACTCTAGCGAATATAAGCCTACTCGACCCAATCTCTCTTCATACCTCATTCCTGCTATCCCAGGTATCAGTCTGGTGAATCTTCGCTGCACTCCCTCCATGGCAAGAACATCCTTCCTCAGATAAGACGACCAAAACTGCACACAATACTCAAGGTGTGGTCTCACCAAGGCCCTGTACAGCTGCAGCAAGACATCCTTGCTCCTGTACTCGAATCCTCTCGCTATGAAGGCCAACACACCATTTGCCTTCTTAACCGCCTGCTGCACCTGCATGCTTACCTTCAGCGACTGGTGCACAAGGACACCCAGGTCTCGTTGCACTTCCCCTTTTCCCAATCTATTGCCGTTCAGATAATAATCTGTCTTCCTGTTTTTGCCACCAAAGTGGATAACCTCGCATTTATCCACATTATACTGCATCTGCCCAATCACCTAACCTGTCCAAATCATACTGGAGTTTCTCTGCATCCTCCTCACAGCACACATGCCCACCCAGCTTTGTGTCGTCTTCAAACTTGGAGATATTACATCTAGTTCCCTCGTCTAGATCATTAATATATATTGTGAATAACTGGGGTTCTAGCACCGATCCCTGCGGTACCCCACTAGTCACTGCCTGCCTCTCGGAAAAAGACCCATTTATTCCAACTCATTGCTTCCTGTCTGCCAGCCAGTTTTCTATCCAAGTCAGTACCTTATCCCCAATCCCATGTGCTTTAACTTTGCACGCTAATCTCTTATGCGGGACCTTATCGAAAGCCTTCTGAAAGTCCAAATACATTACATCCACTGGTTCTCCCTTATCTATTCTATCAGTTACATCCTCAAAAAATTCCAGTAGATTAGTCAAGCATGATTTACCTTTTGTAAATCCATGTTGACTTTGTCCGATCCTGTCACTGTTTTCCAAGTGCTCTGCTATTACATTTTTTAGAATGGACTCTGGCATTTTCCCCACGACCGATGTCAGGCTTACTGGTCTATAATTCCCCCTTGTCTCTCTACCACCTTTTTTAAATAGTGGGGTTACATTAGCTACCCTCCAATCCATGGGAACTGTTCCAGAGTCTATAGAATTTTGGAAGATGACCAGCAATGCATCTACTATTTCTAGGGCCACTTCCTTAAGTACCCTAGGATGTAGATTATCAGGCCCTGGGGATTTATCGGCCTTCAATCCCGTCAATTTCCCCAACACCATTTCCCTACAAATACTGATTTCATTCAGTTCCTCCCTCTCATTAGACCCTATGTTCCCCGACATCTCTGGGAGGTTATTTGTGTCCTCCTTTGTGAAGACAGAACCAAAGTATGTATTTAATTGGTCTGCCATTTCTTTGTTCCCCATTATAAATTCCCCTGATTCTGACTGCAAGGGACCTACGCTTGACTTCATCAATCTTTTTCTCTTCACATATCTATAGAAGCTTTTACAGTCAGTTTTTATGTTCCCTACAAACTTACTCTCATACTCTATTTTCCCCCTCTTAATTAATCCCTTTGTCCTCCTTTGCTGAATCCTAAACTGCTCCCAATCCTCAGGTTTGCTGCTTTTTCTGGCCAAATTCTATGTCCTTTCCTTGGATCTAATGCTATCCCTAATTTCCCTTGTTAGCCACGGTTGAGTCACCTTTTTTGTTTTATTTTTATGTCAAACAGGGATGAACAAATTCTGTAGTTCATCCATGCGATCTTTAAATGTTTGCCATTGCCTATCCGCTGTCAACCCTTTAACATTCCCCAATCCATCCTCGCCAACTCGTGCCTCATACCATCATAGTTTCCTTTATTTAAATTCAGTACCCTAGTCTCTGAGTCAACTACTTCACTCTCCATCTTAATGAAGAATTCTATCATATTATGATCGCTCCTCCCCAAGGGGCCTCGCACAACAAGATTGCTAATTAATCCTTTCTCATTACGTAATACCCAGTCTAAGATGGCCTGATCTCTAGTTGGTTCCTCGACATATTGGTCCAGGAAACCATCCCGTATACACTCTAGGAACTCCTCTTCCACAGTATTGTTACTAATTTGGTTAGCCCAATCTATATGTAGATTAAAGTCACCCATGATAACTGCTGTGCCCTTATTGCACGCATCTCTAATTTCCCGTTTAATGCCATCCCCAACCTCAGCATTACTGTTTGGGGGTCTGTATACAACTCCCACTAACGTTTTCTGCCCCATGGTATTTCTCAGCTCTGCCCATACAGATTCCACATCATCAGAGCTAATATCCTTCCTTACTATTGTGTTAATCTCCTCTTTAACCAGCAATGCTACCCCACCTCCTTTTCCTTTTTGCCTGTCCTTCCTGAATATTGAATACCCCTGGATGTTGAATTCCTAGCCTTGGTCACCCTGGAGCCATGTCTCCGTAATCCCAATTATATCATATCTGTTTACATCTATTTGCACAGCTAATTCATCCACCTTATTACGAATGCTCCTCGCATTAAGACACAAAGCCTTCAGGCTTGTTTTTTTAACACTCTTAGACTTTTTAGAATTATTGTTTACTGTGGCCATGTTTGATTTACACCCTTGATTTCTCTGACTTCCACTTTTGCTTTTCTCCTTACTGTCTTTTGTTTCTATCCTTGCTTCCCTTTCCTCTGTCTCCCTGCACAGGTTCCCAACCCCCTGCCATTTTAGTTTAAACCTTCCCCAACAGCACTAGCAAACACTCCCCCTGGGACATCGGCTGAATTTAACGGCAGGACCTCATTAGAATGGTATTATTCCACTTCCTGCCTGGCAGCCGGCCAGATTGAGAGGCTGGATGGCTGCCGGCGGGAAAGTCTGTGGTAGAAGGCCGCAGCTGGGGTCCGTTGGGGACGGTCCGAGCGTCGGAGAAGATCGGGGCATAGTGGGGGGGCTTGGAGTGTGGCAGCGAGGAAGGAAGGCAAGATCGTGGGGAGGGTGGCTTATCGCAAGGGGGGGTCTGAATATCGCAAGAGGGGTCTGAATATCACGGGGGTCTGAATATCGGCGGGGGGGCGGAATATCGCGGGGGGGAGGCCTGAATATCGTGGCGGGGGGGTCTGAATATCACTGGGAGGGAGGCTTATCGCGGGGGGGGGGGGTCTGAATATCACGGGGAGGGAGGCTTACGCGGGGGTCTGAATATCACGGGGAGGGAGGCTTATGCGGGGGGGTCTGAATATCGCGGGGAGGGAGGCTTAACGCGGGGGGGTCTGAATATTGCGGGGGGGGTCGGCTTATCGGGGGGGGGGGGGGGGTGGTGGGGGCGGGGTGTCTGAAGACCGTGGCAGAAGATTTGATTGAAGGGTCGGGGGAAGCACTTCTGCTCCTCCTGACCCACAAGCAGTGCTAGTAAAGCATATACCTGCTGGATCTGGCAGCTCCCGCCTCTCTTCAGCTGCCGGGTTTTCCGAGGCCTGGGAAACCCGGCCCGCAGTTGCTAAATTCAAATGGCTCCCAAAATCTGCAGAGCAGAGCCTTAATTAAATATTATAATCACGGACTCACCTCTCCAGAGTGGGTTACTTGGACGCCCCCCAAACCCGTAGAGGTTAAACTGGAAGTAGGCACGTTCGCTGCGGGTTGGAGTCGGTTTTCACACATTAACCAATTTTAACCCCAATCCCCCCCCCGCCACCCCACCCCACCCAGACCCTCTTCCTCCGGTCGTCGGGGGGTTAAAATTCCCCCCCTGTGTTTTTGGATTTGGACCATCTCCCTGTTCAGGTGGTGTCCGTTCTCTCTTTCATGACCATTTCACAATAAATATTATATTTTCCCAATTGCTATAAATGTTTGGATTTGTAATATTTTTGTCTTAACCGTTGTCACAAAAGTTGAAATCATTGTAAAATATTCTGCTTTTGAAGTGTCTGTAATCTGAAAAATCAATACTCTGTTTTTTCCTCCAAGGGGGCTATTAATACATTTCCTTCATTCGTGTAGTGCCCTACACTTGTCCTTGTCTCATTTGTCACAGTATTCAAATCTAGGTCACCACATCATTTAACCCTTTAACATGAATAATTTGAAAGAATCATTTGAAATACAACCTTAGAAATTGAACATCAATAAAGTCTTAGATGGAATCGCCAACAAATCTACAACATGATACGCCCTCTTATTTTGAAAGGATGCATTTAAAATTAGACATTTTTTTAATTGCTCTGAAAAATTCAAAACCTGAAGGAATGAGACTCCACACTCATAATAGTTACTTTTTGGTGCCAGAGAGGTTGATTCAGTCATTAATATTTATCATGTCACTAAAAGGGTACTTAGGCTTGTAATAACTAGCCCTAAATATCTGCGGCGGGTTTAGTTCGTATCTACCGCATAAAAACAGCAGCTTCACGCCGTTCAATGCATGTCATTGGTGAGGCAGACAGCAAGATGCCGTTTTCACGAAGCTAAAGGCGGAGCAGCGCAACTCGGAGAGCAGCTTGTGTGTAATCGGATTTAACCGCGCATCTGCTCCCCGCCTGAAGTTGCTGTAGCATTTATGCATAAATAACAGCGAGCGACATTAGCCTCACCATACTTTGACAGCAAAATCTGGTCTGATGAATTTAAAATCTCAATTGGTCCAACTGGGAATTGTGCTGAATGGATGAAAAGGAGGGAAATGTGGTGAACGAGTTAACTTAAGCTGCTGCTGTGTGCCATTAGTTGCCAATGGCACAGGCCTGGTAGCTGGTTATTCACTCACCCTTGCATTTGTGAACACTTTGTGGTGTGATAGGGGATGAAATACCTTAAAAGGGGAAAGGGGCCATTTATTTATTTGAAGCTTTTTAAAAAAAGAAAAAAATGTTCTCAGGATGTGTGCAATGCTGGCAAGGCAATGTTTATTAGCTGCCCCTAATTGGCTTGAGAAAGTGGTGGGGTACCACCTTCAACCATTGCAGGCCAGCATAGCAATTGTTTTTACAACTGTGTGGGTTTAAGTGTCAACCATGTTCTGTGAGACTTGAGTCATGTGTCGGCCAATCAAGGTAGGGGTGGCAAGTTCCCGTCCCTGTAGGAAATTAGTAAATCCCTTGGGTTTCTCCGGCAATCTGCAGTTTTCATGATCATTTTTGACTTTTTGCCAGTCCGTAAATAATCAGATTTATTGAATTATCGGTGGGATTGGAACTCACGATCTTTGGATTGTTTATGCAGTGCGATAACCACTACACGACAGTTCTCTGTACTATGCCTCTCTTTACAACAATAACATAAGCTTCAACCAATCCCTTTGAGAACAGAGTAGTGTTGGTGTACACAAGACCGCCAAGCTACTTGCTTAAACATTAATAATTTTCACTCCAGCTGTAACTCTTAATAATGTCAATGTTTTAAAATACATTTATTCCTATTATGGTATGAATATGTTTGTGTTGCAGGGTGAGAGTGAAGGGGCTGCATATATTAGTGCAAGAAAGAATCTAAGTAATACACTGCATAATGATTGCCTTCATATTTTAAAAAAAAGCTTGAGGAACTAGCAAATTCTACATATTTTCAACAAGTTTCTGTTTATGGTTTTTAATAAACTATGCACCCGACATAAGTTATTCTACTTGAATAATGTAGGAGCTAGACTGTTAAGCTCTGGAACTAATAAATTATGAATAGCTGGCACATGCAAAGTAACAATTGCCTTGGCCAAGATGTAGTGATTATATCATTTGTTTATGCTTTTGCCTTTGTTTGGGCTGATGTCAATCTTCTGTCTTTGGTCTTTGACCAAAACCCCTCTCTGACAAATTCTAATTGCCTAATAATAAACATTTGTGGGTTTCAATTCTCCTCCGTTTCAAGGGCATGTGTTTAGTGGTAAGAAAATATTAATTCTGATAATCATAAGTGAAATTTAATATTGCCAGTTGAACAAATTGGGAAAATAATTGTGATTTAAGAAATTGCTGTACGGTAACAGCATACGGTAATTTAAAAAAAATCAGAAGGTATCAAGTTACCAAGGAAGCACTGCAGTCCGCTGGAGATGAGTGCATGTTTAGACTCTGCTTGAAATCGCACAGTATCATATTGGAAATGGACACTTTAGAAATTCCTCAGTACGCTATTTTAATGAAGCCATTACCCAATTTAAGGTAAACGGGTTAATGCACTAACATGGTTGTTAATGGTATCACACAACACGATTCCAACCTACAAGACATTTAGGAGTGTCACTTTGCTGAGACACAGCCAAATAGACAAGTAGAAGGAAGACTTGCATTTATATAGCGCCTTTTATGACCTCAGGACTTCCTAAAGCGCTTTACAGCCAATGAAGTACTTTTTGAAGAGTAGTCACTGTTGTAATGTAGGAAACGCAGCTGACAATTTGCGCACAGCAAGGTCCCACAAACAGCAATGAGATAAATGACCAGATTATCTATTTTAGTGATGTTGGTTGAAGGATAAATATTGGCCAGAACACTGTCTTCATACAAGTGTAGGCTTTGCACTAGTGATTTTTCATTTTTCTTTAAATAGAATGACACTAGGGTGAAAGTTAGCTTACAGTAAAGACCAGAAATTTGAGTTTATTGCATTCTATCACTCTGTGGTGCAAAGTCTAGTTCAATAAAATTGAGTTACGAAGATGCAAATGAAAAATAAATTGCATTCCATTAATTTCCCCATCATATCAAAGATGAAATTTTTTTCTAATTTGCATAAATTTATGTTTAGCAACCAGTACATTCTCAGTTTCAGCATCAAGAACTTCAAGTTAGCTGGGTTGATGATGAGTAATGGACTTTGGTGTGATTGCCTTAGGGGGTTGGAGAAGATTTTCTGAGTTTTTCCCTAAATTGGCTGCAGGATTTTTTTTCCCTCTGTATTTTGCCTCTCCTAGGAGATTATGAAGTTAAAGGATGGGTAAATTATGTATGTGATTGTACCATATCTGAATGGGGCATGCTTGATGGACCTTCCGGTCTTTTCCTGTTCTCTTTCTATGTTCACATGTCTCTTCATAAGTCAGATGCAGCATGGCCAAATGCAGAGTAAAGCTCCCTCAAATCTGCCCCATCAATGCCCATTAACCCAAACCTCAAAAGAACATAGGAATGTACAGAACTGGGGTAACCATTGTGGTCCATCTGGCCAGTGCCAGAACATAGCCCAATCCCAACTACAAAATTAAGCAAAAACATAAATTTAAAAAAAACAACTTTGTTCGTCTTTGTTATCGTGGAGAGATTATTAGGATGCAATTTCTTTTTCATTTGCAGCTTAGTAACCCAATTTTATTGAACTAGACATTGCACCTCAGAGTAATAGAATGCAATAAATTCACATTTCTGGTCTTTATTGTAAGCTAACTTTCACTCTGGTGTTATTTCTATTTAAATGAAAATGGAAGATCATTAGTGCTGGCGTCAACATTTTAATTTCCCGCACCAGCTTCTCTAAGTGAGAGGGCCACTGTGTGATGAATTGTGGGCAGTTTTGGTGCTCTGGGACGATGCTCAGAGAACAGGCTGAAACTGCCTAACTCTTTTCATGGAAGATCCTGGAAGCTGGCAGAGAAAAGGAGACTTTCATTTCATCCCATCTCTCGCAACTGGAAGGCTAGTGTGCTTAACCCACTGTACATTCAGGCCCCTTTCAAAAAGATGTGTGATACAAGAATCCCTAATGGTGCAGCGCGTCAATGAACCAATACAGCATACTGCTGAACTTGTTTTTTTTTTATTCGTTTATGGGATCAGGGTGTCGCTGGCAAGTCCAGCATTTATTGCCCATCCCTAGTTGCTCTTGAGAAGGTGGTGGTGAGCCGCCGCCTTGAACCGCTGCAGTCCGTGTGGTGAAGGTACTCCCACAGTGCTGTTAGGTAGGGAGTTCCAGGATTTTGACCCAGTGACGATGAAGGATCGGCGATATACTTCTAAGTCAGGATGGTGTGTGACTTGGAGGGGAACTTGGAGGTGGTGGTGTTCCCATGCGCCTGCTGCCCTTGTCCTTCTAGGTGGAAGAGGTCGCGGGTTTGGGAGGTGCTGCCGAAGAAGCTTTGGCGAGTTGCTGCAGTGCATCTTGTAGATGGTACACACTGTAGCCACGGTACACCGGTGGTGGAGGGAGTGAATGTTTAAGGTGGTGGATGGGGTTCCAATCAAGCGGGCTGCTTTGTCCTGGATGGTGTCGAGCTTCTTGAGTGTTGTTGGAGCTGCACTCATCCAGGCAAGTGGAGAGTGTTCCATCACACTCCTTACTTGTGCCTTGTAGATGGTGGAAAGGCTTTGGGGAGTCAGGAGGTGAGACACTCGCTGCAGAATACCTAGCCTCTGACCTGCTCTTGTTGCCACAGTATTTATGTGGCTGGTCCAATTAAGTTTCTGGTCAATGGTAATTCCCAGGATATTGATGGTGGGAATTCAGCTTTCTGACATCTGCACACATGAACTTCCAGCAACTGTTGCTGGAAAGCAATCAGGGCTTAGAACCATGACTGATTTCCCCCTCCCTAGCTCTGCCTGTGGGCCAGGAGGAGCAGGAGTGCTTCCACCACCTTCCCACCCCCAAACCCCCCACCGGCCCCTCATGCAAACCTTCTGCCACAATCGGTCGCCCCCCCCCCAACTTCCAAACCCACGATCCCGAACCTTCTGCCCCGCAATTTCTCCCTCCTGCCTCACGATTTTCTCCCCATCTGTTTCTGTTATGTTGATTGAGGGATAAATATTGGCTAAGACACCGGGGATAACTCCCCTGCTCTTCTTCGAAATAGTGCCATAGGATCTTTTACGTCCACCTGTTTAACGTCTCATCCGAAAGACGGCACCTTTGGCAGTGCAGCACTCCCTCAGCACTGCACTGGAGTGTCAGCCTAGAATTTTATGTGCTCAAGTCCCTGCAGTGGGACTTGAACCCACAACCTTCTGACTCAGAGGCGAGTGTGCCACCTACTGAGCCACTGGCTTGCACGGTTATCATCTTAGGCACAATATCACATCTCCTTGGTGATTGAGATGATGCAGCTAGTGGAGGCATGAGTAAACAAATTCCAAACAGATGCTGGGCCACCTTAGTTATGCAAGAACAACGTTCCACTTATCATGCTCAATGGCATGCTGCAACAACATAACTTTTTACTTAGTGAGATTTTGATGTATGTACCCTTAAAAGTGCTCTCATTTCAGACCCATAAAATATAGATAGTATAAGGCCTTGAAATGCTGGGTACACAGCTGCCTTTAGTCAGTAGCTCTATCATGTAAAACCTCTTAAGATGTGTTTATATTTAGCGCATCTGTAGATCAGATCATGGAACAATGACGTCCATGTACTGGCTCCCATTTTTACATGACTGAAACTAGCTCTCCCATTCCAATGGCAGAATCGTAGATCCACAGCTTTTACATTTACTGCTTCTGTACTTGAGGGTGCGATGTCCCTACACTGGCTAAAACCGCATCTCTAGTCCTGATGGCAGAATCACACACCCACATCGTTCCCCGCAATCTGAATTCGACAAGGAAAATAAACAGGAAAAAAATGTAACAGAACAAATAAGGAACTGGCCCATTCTTCATTCTTGACTTTCAGTCTTTTAGATAGGTTAAAAACAGAAGCCTGAATTCTTGTGCAGCTCGAGTTTAAACTTTGTAGCTGTTCGCTCGCAAACAATGATTACTCTTGTTTTACAGTAGCCTTCCCCTGAATCAGAATGAGGTGATGTCACCCACCCTGCTACTGTGGGGAGAAAAAGAAGAATTTCTGGAATTCGGAATGGCCGAGGTCACAAAGACCTATGTGAGGAATCGATTCAGACTGAATATTGTGCCTGAGGCCAGCCACTGGCTTCAACAGGACCAACCAGATGTAGTTAATAATTTGATCTGGGCATTTTTAAAGGAGGACGACCGGTAAAACATGTTGTCACTGATGATATGATTTAAGACGAGAAGATTTTCCGACGGTTGCAGTGTCAAAAGTAAATGTTTTTCTGTGTCGCTTAACTGTAGCCAATTCCCTTTACATGTGCTGTCTAAAATCTTTCAGTGGTGCTGATTGAAAGTCTGCTTGTAAGGTTCGTACTTTGTTGATGCACTATTTATTAGGCTACGTGTAATGCTGAGCACTAACCATTTAAAGCTGAGGTGTCCCTTTTTAAAATGTGCATATACGTTTATATATAGATATATAGATAGATATGTCTATATATAAACATGTATATATTAAGATTCTTAGATTACAAATGACCACATTTCTGTGTACTTGGACTGACCGAGGGGTTGAAACAAAAAAAGAATTATCTGCCAAAGAAAGTCATTGACAAGACATCCAAAACTTGAACTTTTTAAAGTTTTGCTGTTTTCAATGTGGAGCTGGGGGGAAAGGTGGGTGGGGGTGGGGGATAAGGGATGTGGCAGCTTTAAATCGAAAGAGGTCCGACATCTTTTAAGACAGCATTTTAGCATATATATTCCTGAATCTTTGCACATGAAAACACCAGCCTTAAAACTTGTAAATAAGAAACAGTGATGTCACCATGTAAATGACTGATACATGCTCTTTACTGTTTTCATTTACTTGGTGGTGCCTTTCACTACTTTCTTACTAAGAAAACAAAACAAGAGTGCCATTTCTGAAAATATAAATGGGGATGTTTATATTTTATATTTATAAGTTGTATAGATTGATGTTTTTATTGACAAAGATCATGTACTGAAAATAATGCTGTAACTACAATCTGGTCTCCATATAAAGTGTATATATTCATCCGTAGAACATTGAAAATCGTTTACCTATCTGGCATCCTCTTAGTAGAACAACATTGTGATTATGGTTCTAGCTGATTTTCTAAGTAGGTACAAATCTGTGCAATGCTCCATCTAGTGGACCAGTTGAGAACAGACCAGCCTCACCTATCTGAGATGGGTGGATCTGAATGAAAGATAGCCTTGAGGTTTGAACCTCTGACATGGTCAGGAGATAAGCGGCAGGAATTTCCTTGGGGGTTCTCCTGATCAAGCACCATAACCCCATTTACGCTCTCCTGCCGCTCTTCCACTGAAGTTAATCCGGCCAATCTGGAGAAATCCGAGTGAATTCCCGACGAAGCATTTTAAGGCTCGAGCTACTGAGCCATCTGACTAGGAGAGGCCCAGAGTTTTTTTTTGGAGGGGAGAGGAAGGTGGAGAACAACTCATAAATGCTGTATCTTGAAGGGTTTAAAAACCAGACTGCAGTTACCAACAATTGAAATACAATGAAGTTCATGGGTGGACACAGATTCCTGATGTCCTCAATCCCTGGTGAGACATCTACCCATTTAACTAATTGTTTTGTTTTGCTCTTCCAACATTTAGCTCAGGGCTCATTAATTTTTTTTTTTTTAAACCTGCGTCGCAGCAAATTAACTTTCAAACACTATACTGCTGAGGTCATCAGTTTGAATCCCAGTTTACTGACCTCTAAATATGCAACCTCCCTCTGTACGAGTTTTTGCCAATTCTCAACTGAGCCATTAGGGAGGATACGTCAACAACTAAAGGATGGGTGGACGGTGGGGGAAAACTATTGGTATTTCCTCTGCTTTGCTCAGCCTGAAGTAGTCGGCTTGCCCTATAAACCAAGTATGAAGCAGCATCACTTTAAGGAATTGCTCAGGAGTCTGTGACCCATTTGCTTGCCATCCCAGGGTGTTCAGCAGCCAGTGTTCTGGGGAAAAAAGAGTCTTCTACAAAGCAAGGTCCTCTGAGGGCAGTACGTTTTTTGAGACGTGTATAATAGTTCAAAGATCAGAAAAATTAAATAAAATCAAAATGTAAGGGTAAATTCCCTGATGCCATGCTCCCAGTGGGGAGCTGTGCTTGAAGGGAGCAGAGGTCAGAGATTGGGCTCCAACCCACATTCCCTTCAGCGGTGGCCCCTCACTGGGAGCACAGCACCAGTGAATTTACCCTATAATTATTTTGTATTTAGAATGCATTAACATCTTAGATACAAATTCTTTTGGTGATATTGCACAATGGAAGATCCGCTGATGGCCATTTGTGTTTTGCTGCTAGTTTCTAAGGGTGAAAGTGATTGCACACTTAATTTTTACTCGAAATATTGATTGATTGTACTTTCCATAGATGACGAGTTGTTCTCGCAAGATATATTTTCTGCTTTGATGAAATATTTTCATGGACACCCTTACAGCACAAACTTGAATCACCTGTATTAGCTGAGCTGGAGTCCTGTGTGCTTTTCAGTGAAAATTATGCTGAAAGCCCATAGGAATACTGATGATATTCCACACCCTGTGGTGTATTTATTTAATGAATGGTTAATGTTTTAACTGCGAGGGAGAGAGTAATTATCTCTCTTATTTAGGTTCTGAGACTAAAGCATCCAACAACCTGGTCAGTGATGCTCCTATGCCTCTTTAGTGAGTCTGTGGAAGTGTGTCCAGTTAATAAAGCTGTGGCACTTGTTCGGTGGTCCAATAAATCCTAAATGCATAACTCAAAAACAAAGTTTTTAAAAATTCAGCTATCTAAACAGAGCGTTATAATTAAACTTGGTGAGGACATACGTACCCAGTGCTGAAGTTATCTACAGACAGTGCTGTTCAGCACACAGTGCAAAATTAGCAACAAAGTGAGGAACCAGTGGAATACAGCAGTTAAGAGGGAACTGGATGAACACTTAAAGAAGGAACATATTAATGGCTATGGGGAAAGAACGGGGAATAGGATTAGAGTAGGCTTTGCTGCTTCTGCCCATGCCAGCCCGTCATTTTCCACCCATTTGTTTTCATGGCTGAAAAATGACAGGCGAAAGAGGGCAGAATCAGAAAACCCCGGCTGCTAACTTCAACGTGGAATTAGCGCAAACACAATGGGCCCAATGGCCTCCTTCCCTGCTGAAATGTCTATGTTTCCATGATACTTTGAGCTTCTGTAGCTAACCCAGTGAAAGGGATTGGAATCTTTGACTGCACTGCCATTGCTGTTTCCATGGTCACTTCCACAGGACAATGATAGTTTTGAATCTCCATCCATTTATCACATAATCTGACAGCTGTTGCAGCACTTGTGTGCATTATGGAAATTGATGTTAATTATTGAGGGAGATTAACAAAAAAGTACAGTTCTATTCAATTTTTTTAATAAACGATTTTGCCATTTAGCTAAAAATAAAATTCACAAAAAAAGCTGCAAAAATCTTGTATGTGCCAGTGTTTGTAAATGTAAATCAGATGTGAACACAGTGAGTGTGTATGTGCTTCCATATAGTTATAAAAGAACACATATGGAGACTGATTCTTATCCCCATTTTTCACAGCACAGTTCATTCCCGTCAACATGTGGGCCACCTCCATCTTTAAAATGTGCAGCACGGCCCGTGCAAATCGAGGTCCTATGACATAAAAAGGACCATCCATTGGTGCGTTCAGCGGCCTAACTAATGGTCCTTAAAGGGACCACTGTGGGTCACTCCGAAAACGCCGCAGGTAAGTACCCGGTGATGATTTCTGTGGAGCCAGGAGGAGCATCTCACCTGCTCCTCCCCAACTAACTTCCGCCAGCTCAGCTCAGCTCAGCTCCGCAAAGGAGCCGCTAGATTTCCCGCCTTCCCCCAGCGGTGAGCTGCCTTTCAGCGAGCGCTCCTTCAGCACAGGCAGCTCACTGATTTTGTTTTAATGATCAACTAAATCGATCAGGCCTCCCGCCTGCGACATCGGGCGGACGGTGCGATGGTCCTGTCCACCTAAAATCTGCCTAAAATCGAAAATCGTCCCCATTATGCCTCCTCAAGAAACATGAACAATCGCTTATATACTGGTGGTTACAGCTATTTAAAAGGGGGAAATAAAATGGTCATAAGTCAAAAGACAATTAAAAAAAAATTAGTAAATGTCAAAGCTTTATCATTCTTGCGGGCAACATCTTCAAAACTGTTGAGGTAACCTGTTAAATAACAGACAAAGGTAGGACTGCTAAAACAACAACTGGTGTGACTGGTTACAAATCAACCAAGCCTTTCAGCCATTGTCTAGGTAACGGTCTAACAATAACTTAGTTCTATCATGATGCGGAGATGCCGGTGTTGGACTGGGGTGGACAAAAGTGAGAAGTCGCACAACACCAGGTTATAGTCCAACAGTTTTATTTGAAATCACGAGCTTTCGGAGCTGCTGCCCGCTTCACCTGACGAAGGAGCAGCAGCTCCGAAAGCTTGTGATTTCAAATAAAACTGTTGGACTATAACCTGGTGTTGTGCGACTTCTCACTTTAGTTCTATCAGCAAGCGGATGGCATGAGTTTGTGTACATTTTTGCAACAGCCACTCTGTGCTTAGTGTGACTTTCCTCCTCCCCTGACATTGCAGACACTGCTGTCAAGCAAATTGGCAAAACTCACTATCGAAAGCGCTGGAAAAACTCAGCAGGCCAGGCGACATCTGTGGAGAGAGAAACAGAGTTAACGTTTCAGGTCGAAGACCCTTGGTCAGAACCTTCGACCTGAAACGTTAACTCTGTTTTTCTCTCTCCACGGATGTTGCCTGGCCTGCTGAGTTTTTCCAGCACTTTCTGTTGCTGTTTCAGCTTTCCAGCATCCGCAGTTTTTTGCTATTGTGGCAAAACTCACTCATTGGGAACTGATGAGTTTAAAACAATCGTGATATTCCAATGCCTGATTCCTTGGCGATTGAGTTATTGGGCCATTACCGAGTCTCCCCAGACTTTAAGGTGTTTGGGTTTTTCTGCAGCGTTCACGATGAAATGGATGGCAGTTTATGACGTCTGGTCACTGGACTTGGTGCGTATGTTAGATTCAGTGTATTGTATCCCTCATGCAGAAAGCACAGGTTTTGGTTTGCATATGAAATTGAAAGGTGCAAAAGATGAGATTCATTGGCATGAGTCAAGAATACTGGAAGAACCTAATGCACACAGTCCAATGGCACAAAGATAGATGGGAACAAATATATTTTTGTACCACTGTTATTGTTCATTTAAGATGCACTGTGTTGCTATTCTGGTTTCACCCTGATCCCTTAGTTGGATGTGTAGCATATTTTATGTATAATAAACACCCACTTAGCTTATATTTTAATGGAATATATTCAAGTAGTGTATGATTATTACCAAAGAAGCGAATTTATTTTTCAAAAAGGCCATAATTGCCCATTATTAGTCAGTTTGATTAAAGCAGATAATTCTTTAATGAGATTAGGTGACACTTGGTGATATTTACTATATTTCTTCAAAAACATGTGGATTCATATATTTTGTAGGTGTATGGTAAATTAGGCCTTCTAAGACAATGTGATTTAATTTGTCCAATTTATCAATGCAGCATAATTTGACCACAGGAAACTCAAAGTAATTTGTATTTATTTTCCATTGTAATGTAAAACATTGTGGCAATTTAATAAAGTAATGAATGTTATGGAATCTGACAGAGTCTAATTATTGTCATTTCTTTTACTGCTACTGCCACAAAATTACTAGCTTATTTTCCCTCAAAGTCCCCATTCTGTGAGAGACTTGGGTTCTGACAATGTGACGCACTTACTGTCAAACCTGGCCTTTTCTCCCAGCATCTGCCTGCACATGTACACTGTATTCTCATTTCCTGTCAGTTTCTGTTCACTACACACGAGGCACTGCACGCAGGTTCTTTTGGAGTGGGTTGTTTTTCCACAACTTTTGTTGTGATTGTTTTGAGGATCCTCATGCTAAGACCGGTATTGAAACCTTAAAAGACACAGTGCGGTAGCTTCTCTGATCCCACTGAAGTTCAGCAATCGCCGAATCTCGCTCTCGAACAGAGATTTATCCAGCTGTTGTTTTTTTTCAGCAGTCAGTATCACCAACTGCTCTCACTTCCACACATCTGCTACTCCATCAGTGTAAAGTATTTCTTCTGATTCCACCTGAGACTTTGTAAATTTTGTTCTCATGCCCTATAGTTGTGTGATCACAGTTTAAGTTAAAGGAGCATGAATCCATGTCCATTATCCACGACTTTCAGTATTTTGAAGACCGAAGCGTGAATTCATCTCAATTATTTTTCCGTCATAAAACCAAATTCCGTTCTGTCATTCTCTCCTCATAACTTGGAGCTTTAACCCTTATGGAGAGAAATCGCACTGTGCGATTTGAATGAATGCATTCGTATGAAACTCCTTTGCTATTTTAATAAAGGTGCCAACACTTTATAGTTCAATTGCCTTGGTTAAAATAGCAGGCAAGGCAAGCCATATAAACGTGTTAATATGTTTGTTATCGCACACTGCAATTTCACCCCATTAGAGCTATGGCTGCTGGAATCTATTCCCATTTTGGTCTACCCATTTTATAAAGTTTTTAACACACCTACCGCCTACTTCCACCTCCGTAACATTGCCCGTTTCTGCCCTTGCCTTAGCTCATCTGCTGCTGAAACCCTCATCCATGCCTTTATTACCTCGAGACTTGACTATTCCAACACACTCCTGGCTGGCCTCCCACATTCCACCCTACGTAAACTTGAGGTCATCCAAAACTCGGCTGCCCATGTCCTAACTCGCACCAAGTCCCGTTCGCCCATCCCCCCTGTGCTCGCTGGCCTACATTGGCTCCTGGTTAAGCAGCGCCTCGATTTCAAAATTCTCATCCTAGTTTTCAAATCCCTCCAAGGCCTCACCCCTTCCTATCTCCGTGATCTCCTTCAGCACCCCCCGGGACGTTTTACTACATTAAAGGCACCATATAAATACAAGTTGTTGTTGTTGTTGTTGTACTGTGATGCTAAAACAAACCTTAATATTGCAGTGATAATGCACTACTCTTTCTGTGGTTTTTACCGGGGGGCGCTAGGAACTTACCGCTCGAGCGCGGCGATTTTAGCGCCGCTCGTGAAATTGACCAGTCGTTTTGTGGCGGCGCTAAACACTACCGCCATGATCTCCTGCGCCCGCAGATCGTGACGTCAGTTGAGCGTGCAATGCCCCGGTAGTGTCCCGGACCGGATATTGAGTCGCACCTCCTGCCTTAGCGCCTGTCGCTAGGAACAACAACTAGAGGGGAACGTTTTCAAGTCGGGCGCTTCCTGCCTTTTCTTGTCGGCAAAACTTTTGGTACACGCAGGTTGAGAGACGACTGGAGAGATTTAACGCTGTCCTAAGGAGTTTTGGCCCTCAGCACCACTTTTGAGGTTCCTAAGCGCCGAGCTCTTTCCCTGGGCCTATCTATTAGTGCTACCAACTAATTGCTTTAGAGGTCTCTCCAGGCTGAGATTCAAGGCTGCAATGAGCAGGGTGTGGCTGGCCAGCAAGATGGCCCCTCCCCTTTAAGAACTGGACAGCGCCAGTCTGGCTTCCATGGTAACTGACACCGCCTGAGCTACGGTAGCGTTCTGAGGTAGCGCCTCGCTTCCCGACGTTTGCGCCTTGAGAGGTGTGTAGCACCTGATTTAGCGCTCAAATCACCTCCAGGGGTGATAGAGGCGAATTTTGCAGTCGGAGGCGATAATTAACACTGGGCGCTAAACTTTGTGCCCAGCCGATAGCGCCCCAAAATGAGCGATACCCAATTTTTCCCCCTATGACTCCTAATGCTTTTATGATTTTATTAATTTCAGATGATAATATGTGGCCTTCGATTCTTGCATGAGTTTACTAATTACTTTTTTGTCACCTTTTTGAACATTTTCTTACAGTACATTTGTGTGGAAGTGCAATGATTATTTTATATACTTAATGTAGATATGTGCTGTAATCCACATTTTTGTTTAAAAATTCACAGGGAGACATCACAGTCAAACCTGAGCCAATTTAAAACCCTCATCCTCGTGTGTAAATCCTTTCATGGCCTCGCCGCTCCCTGTCTCTGGAGCCTACTGCAGCCCCCACCCTCTCCTGAGCGCTCTCTTCCTCTGACTCTGTTCTCTTGTGCATCCTCCTCCCATCGCCCCACCACTGACGTTCCCTTGCAGTTTCTGCATCTTTGGATATTTCTCTGAGTCATCTGTTAATTCCCCAAAGTGCTTTTTGCAACAGTGGTGTGGGCTTTGAGATAAACAGCACCTGTATCTTTGACCATCTAGGTCTATTTTTTTTAATTCATTCACGGGATGTGGGCGTCGCCAGCAAGGCCAGCATTTATTGCCCATCCCTAATTGCCCTAGAGAAAGTGGTGGTGAGCTTCTTGAATACAACTGAGTGGCTTGCGAGGCCATTTCAGAGGGCAGTTAAGAGTCAACCAGAATAATTGCAGAAAAAGACTTCCTTACTCTTATACTCCAACCCCCTTGCAGTAAAGGCAAACATACAGCACAGAAGGAGGCCATTTGGCCCATCGTGCCTGTACTGGCTCTTTGAAAGAGCTATACAATTAGTGCCACTCCCCTGCTCTTTCCCCATTAGCCCTGCACATGTATAATTTTCAAGTATATATCCAATTCCGTTTTGAAAGTTACTATTGAATTCCACCACCCTTTCAGGCAGTGCATTCCACATCATAACAACTCGCTGCATAAAAGAATTCTCATCTCCCCCTCCGCTCGCCCCCCACCAATCACCCCCAGGTCTTTTGCTTTATCTTAAATCTGTGTCCTCTGCTTATCGACCTTCCTGCCAGTGGAAACAGTTTCTCCCCATCTAGTCCATCAAAACCCTTCATCATTTTGAACACAAAATTGCAGCACAAATAACTGGGAGAATTTTTGCCCAGAGAGGGAGAGAATTGGCTGATGAAACCCAGGATCGAACCAGGGACCTTTCAGATCTTCAGTCTCGCACTCTCCCAAACTCAGCAATTTTGGCTTTCTAAGTTTATTGGTTAAAGTGTTTTTTCTCAAATGGCTGAGGCCAAGCTCAGAAATGCAAGAAAAATGCCAGCTGATCTTTCTTACCTATTTACTGATTTACTCAGATGGTAAAATAGAGAATATGGTAGACCGTGGTTTGCACAAAATAAACAGCTGACCACACAATGCATAAGCACTTTGGGCACATGAAGAGTTTATTTCTCTGTTCCTGATTTTATATTTAGTGTGCTTCCTAGAAGACCTTTGCCTTCAGGGTTTAAATTAAAAGGCAAATTTTGCGAAGCCTTATGCACCAGCAGGCCCTCGCACACCACCGATTTTGCAATATGCACTTGGCTTGGCTGCATGCGAGACTCCAGCAGCAGCTTGAGGCCCTCAGTTTTATCTATTTTGGGCAGACTAATGTAGATTAAATGAGAAGCTGTGCAGGAATACACGTGGTGGCAACATGTGAACTGGTGCAAAATCAGAGACAAATAAAAAGCTTCAATGATTAATTAAACATTGGCCCGTAATTTCCGATCCCTACGATTGTGTACGAGCTGTGTACGCACCTGTAGGGACCTCGCAAGTGCCGGCTCCAGGCATACGCTGAAAACCGGCATTTCCGATCTGTCAAGAATCCTCTTGACAGATCGCACGCCTGCCCTGGAGAAGGGCCTCTGCGGGGGGAGAGTTCCGCTTTCTGCAGAACCTCCACCCGCTGAAATCCCTTAAAAATCTTGCACCTGGTGTTTTTTCAGTGATCCCCATTCATACTTTTGACAGGTCCTACCTCTCAAAAGTATGAAGGGGGATTCCCTTCTCCCATTGGCTCGCCTGGCCCATGTGATCCCAGGGACGCTTGCGAGCTGCTTGCGCCCCTGGGATACCTGAGCCTCTGTGCGCACACGCGCACCAGGAGAGGCCCAGGATCGGAAATGGCCGGACCTCGGGAGCCCTCAGGCAAGGGCATAGATTTTTTTCCCGATAGGAGGCATCCGCACGCAGGAAATTACGGGCCAATATATTTTAAATTGATCATCGAATCATAGAATAGGTTACAGCACAGAAGGAGGCCATTCGGCCCATTGAGCCCATGCCGGCTCTCTGCAAGAGCACTTCAGCTAGTCCCACTCCCCCGCAGCCCTGCAATTTATTTTCCTTCAGGTACTTATCCAATTCCCTTTTGAAAGCCACGATTGAATCTGCCTCCACCATCCTTTCAGGCAGTGCATTCCAGATCCTAACCACTTGCTGCGTTTTTCCTCATGTCGCCTTTGGTTCTTCTGCCAATCACCTTAAATCTGTGTCCTCTGGTTTTCGACTCTTCCGCCAATGGAAACAGTTTCTCTCTATCAACTCTGTCCAGACGGAAGGAGGCCATTTGGCCCATCGTGCCTGTACTGGCTCTTTGAAAGAGCTCTGCAATTAGTGCCACTCCCCTACTCTTTCCCCTTTAGCCCTGCACATGTATAATTTTCAAGTATATATCCAATTCCGTTTTGAAAGTTACTATTGAATTCCACCACCCTTTCAGGCAGTGCATTCCATATCATAACAACTCGCTGCATAAAAGAATTCTCATCTCCCCCTCCGCTCGCCCCCCACCAATCACCCCCAGTTCTTTTGCTTTATCTTAAATCTGTGTCCTCTGCTTATCGACCTTCCTGCCAGTGGAAACAGTTTCTCCCTATCTAGTCCATCAAAACCCTTCATCATTTTGAAAACAAAATTGCATAAATAAGTGGGAGAATTTTTGCCCAGAGAGGGAGAGAATTGGCTGATGAAACCCAGGATCGAACCAGGGACCTTTCGATCTTCAGTCTAGCACTCTCCCAAACTCAGCAAACTCTCCACCTGCAGGGGCCCTTGATTTTGAACACCTCTATCAGATCTCCTCTCAACCTTCTCTGCTCCAAAGAGAACAACCCCAGCTTTTCCAGTCTACCCACGTAACAGAAGTCCCTCATCCCTGGAACCATTGTTGTAAATCTTTTCTGCACCCTCTCTAAGGCCTTCACATCCTTCCTAAAGTGCAGTGCCCAGAATTGGACACAATACTCCAGCTGAGGTCGGACCAGTGTTTTATACAGGTTCATCATAACTTCCTTGCTTTTGTACTCTATGCCTCTATTTATGAAGCCCAGGATCCCGTATGCTTTTTTAACCGCTTTCTCAACCTGCCCTGCCACCTTCAACGATTTGTGCACACATACCCCCCGGTCTCTCTGTTCATGCACCCCCTTTAGGATTGTACCCTTTAGTTTATATTGCCGCTCCTCGTTCTTCCTATCAAAATGTATCACTTCGCATTTTTCTGTGTTAAATTTCATCTGCCACGTGTCCACCCATTCCACCAGCCTGTCTATGTCCTCTTGAAGTCTATCACTATCCTCCTCATTGATCACTATACTTCCAAGTTTTGTGTCATCTGCAAATTTTGAAATTGTGCCCTGTACACCCACATCCAAGTCATTAATATACATCAAGAAAAGCAGTGGTCCTGGTACCGACCCTTGGGGAACACCACTGTATACCTCCTCCAGTCCAAAAAACAACTATTCACCACTACTCTCTGTTTCCTGTCACTTAGCCAATTTCGTATCCATAGAGACATTAGAACAAAATGGGACGGATATTGACATTAAATGGTTTATGATAAATTAAGCCACTCCCGACTATTGTAATAACCACCAAGTGGAGTAATAGTCTGTTATATTGGCTGGTGATGCTACACACTGAAGATGATTGCCCGCTGGCATCAATTAGCAAGCAACAGAGCAAACTATTTGTGTCACCTGCAATGGCTTTTCAGGCAATCAAATTTACTCTGCCTTCAAGTGATGAACAAAAGATAGTGTTCCCCAAGACAGTGTTGACATACACTGTAAACTGATGGTTCAAGTGAATTGCTCGG
This sequence comes from Squalus acanthias, assembly GCA_030390025.1. Classification (NCBI taxonomy): domain Eukaryota; kingdom Metazoa; phylum Chordata; class Chondrichthyes; order Squaliformes; family Squalidae; genus Squalus; species Squalus acanthias. The sequence goes on from CM059439.1 coordinate 14,056,906, forward strand.
CCCTTTTGCTGTTTTTATTTCCACATCTGTCCTTAAACCTCGAGAGGAAACAGCTCCTTTATTCTTACTGTTATGCGAGGCCAGCTCCTCCCTGATAACTTAACAAAGCCCTGCTGTTATCGTGGTACATCACTGTGGGCAGTAATACAATGAAAACATTTCCACCTTCTAAAGGGAAAAGTGTTTCCTTTGGATTTGGGGGGTGTGGGGGGAGGAAATTTTCTCCGCTTCTCTTTTCCTGAAGGCACAGGGCTCCTACGCGGATGCAGTTCTGTTCACACAGGTAATCCTGTACTAAACCGTTGATCTGTAGTCGCTATTTCATTATCACTTTGCACGAGTTCATTTACATATCTAAAATATAATGACTGGGAATGATGGAGTGCAGCATCCTTTTATTTACACATACTGACTGGAGGCTCCACTTTGCATTATAAATGGTACTGTTCCTGGACATAGAAAGTACTCATCCAATGCCGGCTTACAGTATGAACTGTGGCTCCTAATTGGCACGAACAAACGAGGAGCATAACAAGTTCCATTGTTCTCCGCAAACTAATGGGACCCAGCCAAGGCTGAATTAGCTGTACACATCTGTTCTCCGAAAATGTCAGCTTGCCAGCGGCTCCACAGCAGCCAATTATAAAATAGGTTGTTATTTACATATAGGAATTTGGGCAAAGAGGGTCTGGGAGGGAGACGAGGATGTTAGTAACTGTCCTCGACAGTAACAGTCTCATCTAACTCCAGGCATTTTTGAAGTAATCAGAACAATTGCAGCGTTGTTATCGTGTTATTTTGGCCCAGAAATGCTACTGCAGTTCCCGAATGTGAAATTAATCAGTTCCATGTGACTGGACAGAATTTCAGATTCGCAAATTAGTGTATCCATGAATGGTAATTTTCCCTTAGGGGAATTCACACTGTTTGTTGCTAATCAAGTTTATGGCTGTCTGGACAAGCTTTGACTGATAAACAGTATTTTCAGAAATTTGACAATGCGAGTTGGAAGCAGAAATTTATATTTATAATTATTTTGTTTTTTCTCCACTTTCTTTAGATCCCTTGTGCCACGACAACATTCCCCGACCAGAGGTGGAAGGCAAAATATTCCTTCAGTTCTGCCAATGGCTCTCTGCAACCAGCTGGTAATAGGTGCACAAATGGCTGGTGGCCTAGATGCAGTCACCATCTGATTTTCCCTCTCTGTGGGGAAGCACTGTGCAGCTCCATCAGATGGACCGGGTACGATAAGCAGGGGGGGAATTTTAACCCCCAAAAAATGGGTGGGTTGGGGGGTTAAAGTGTTAAAAATCTGAATCCCAACCCCCAACCCGCCTACTTCCGGTTTTAACGGAGGCGGGACGGGGGATGGGCGGCCAACCCGCTCCCGGGAGGCGGGTTGTCCGTTTAAATATTATAATGAGGCTGGCGTGCCTCACGGTGATCCACCATTACAAATATAACTCTGGCTGGTCGGGTTGCCCGGGCCGCAGGGAACCCGCCAGCTAAAGGAAGGCGAGGACTGCTGGATTCTGGACTGGTCAGCCAGTGGCTCAGTGGGTAGCACTCTCGCCTCTGAGTCAGAACGGTTGTGGGTTCAAGTCCCACTCCAGAGACTTGAAGACACAAAGCTAGGCTGACACTCCAGTGCAGTACTGAGGGAGTGCTGCACTGTCGGAGGTGCCGTCTTTCGGATGAGACGTTAAACCGAGGCCCCGTCTGCTCTCTCAGGTGGACGTAAAAGATTCCATGGCACTATTTTGAAGAAGAGCAGGGGCGTTATCCCCGGTGTCCTGGCCAATATTTATCCCTCAATCAACATCACTAAAACAGATTATCTAGTCATTATCACATTGCTGTTTGTGGGAGTTTGCTGTGCGCAAATTGGCTGCCACGTTTCCGACATTGCAACAGTGATTACACTTCTAAAAGTACTTCATTGGCTGTAAAGCACTTTGGGACGTCCGGTGGTCGTGAAAGGTGCTATAGAAATGTAAGTCTTTTACTTCCTTTTATCCAGGAGGTAAGTGCCTTTCCACTTAGCTGCTGGATCCAGTGCCCTGCCTCGCCAACCCCCCGCGATCAGACCCCCCCCACCCCTACCGAGGCCTCCAACCCCCCCACCACCACCCCCCCCCCCGGGGCCTCCAATTCTCCTTCCGGCCTCGATCACCTTCCTGGCTTCCCCCCTCCAGCCCCAATGATCCTCCAGCTCCCGATGCGACCCCACCCCTCTCCCTCCGACCGATGTTTCTCCGGCTCCCAAGACCCAACCGTCCACCCCACCCCGATGCTCCTCAGGTCCCCGAAGCTCCTCCAGCTCCCGACCACCACCCCCCCCACCCGACCAATCCCTCCCTCCTCTATGCGGTCAAGTGCCACAGGCCTACCCGCCCACACTCAGCCAGCCTCTCCATTTGGCTGGCTGCAGGCGGGATACAGAGTTTTGAAAAGTTAATCAGGCCCTGCCGCCTGCAGGAAACCCATTCTCCCGGGTTTCCCGACCGCTTTCTAGCCCTCCCGCTCCTAACCTGCCTTCGGATTAAATTCCAGCCAAGAACTGTGTTGGGAATTGCAGACTGAACCAGTAGTTTATTGCTCTGTGATGCGGCAAGTACATGTTGGTAGAAATTGGTACATTGTGCCAACCTTAGAATTAATTTTTGTTGTTTTTTTTACATTTGTCTGCATTTACATGCATTTGTCTTCACAAAAGAGAGGGACGCTGCAGGCATTGTAGTTAAGGAGGAAGAGTGTGAAATATTAGATGGGATAAACATGAGAGAGGAAATATTAAGGGGTTTAACATCTTTGAAAGTGGATAAATCGCCAGGCCTGGATGAAATGTATCCCAAGCTGTTAAGAGAAGCAAGGGAGGAGATAGCAGAGGCTCTGACCATCATTTTCCAATCCTCTCTGGCTACAGGCGTGGTACCAGATCACTGGAGGACTGCTAACGTTGTAACGTAGTTTAAAAAGGGAGAAAGGGATAAACTGAGTAATTACAGGCCAGTCAGCCTAACCTCGGTGGTGGACAAATTACAGGAAACTTTCATTTATCCGGCATCGACGGGACCGGCGTGGTGCCGGTTTATCGAAAGTACCGGATAACGGAGAGTTATATCTACCGAGGCTATTTTTAACATAAAAAAATCAAGAAATGTGCAGTATACAGTAATTGGGTACTCACCTACAGAATGTTGTGTTAAATGGATAGTGGGAGATGCTTGATTAAGTACAGTACTGCCAGTTGAGGGTAATCCATAACTCTTTAATTACTTAACAGTAAAACAAAACTTATAAACGACTGTCTACAGTACTGTAGTTGACTGTACACTTATTCCGAGTCATCTGGTTCATCAGAAATATCCGTATCCGTGCCAGCTGGGTCATCAGGATCACGCAGTTCCACCGATGCCACAGATTCTTCAGGCACTTCCGCTGCTGCGACTCTTTTGGAAGCTTTCTTAAACATGTTGCGGATGTCGGTTTGCTTAGTGGACTCTTGCCTTTTCTGTAGAAAGGTGGAATGCAGAATATGGAGTTGCATAACTTCTTGTGCAGAGTAGCAATTCTGCCTTTCAGCAAATTTGAGGATTGTAGAAAATCCTTCTGCAGCTTTAGCCCAAGAAATCTTCTCTTCTTCAGAAATCTCATCCTCTTCACTTTCCACCTCGCTTTCCTTTTCTTTCTTTGGATTCAAAACATTCTGAATTATTTCATCATCACTTAGCATATGCACAACACCAACTTCTCTATCTGCATCAACCCACTGCTCGATATCACTTTCACTGAGGTGACGTAGAGGGTTTGCTGGGCCTGCATTTTTCACCATTCCAGCCATTTCCATTATTGTACTCTTCTTGGGACGAACACTGAACCCATGAAATTCCTCCTCTGAAGAAGAACCTTCAGCAAACATTACAGAAGGCCACAATTTGCCTCAGAGTGTGACCTTTCACCAATTTCCAGGAACATGCAACATTATAGATGGCATCTTTAATATTGTATTCCTTCTGCAAATCTTGAATATTCTCATCTTGGCTTAGCAGTTTACGTAGGAAGTCTTTCTTGTAATGACACTTCAGATTTTGGATAATGCCCTGGTCCATGGGTTGGATGAGAGAAGTTACATTTGGTGGCAAATAAATGGTGAAAATATTTCCCGAAACCAACTGGGATTCATGCGAATGGGCTCTGCAATTATCAAGCAATAAAATGCATTTGCTATCTTCAGGTTTCCCTATTCTGCGGAAATGTTCCTTCACAGATGGAACAAAAATATGATGGAACCAATCGGAGAAGATTTCCTTATCCATCCAAGCATTTTTTTGAGCTTTGTACTCAACAGGTAAGTGCCTCACATTTTTAAATGCACGGGGATTTTTATACTTCCCGATAACAAGAAGTTTAACCCGGTGTGATCCAGCGGCGTTCGCACATGTTAGCACGGTTACACGATCTTTATTTTTCTTTAACCTGAAGCATTAGCCTCACTAGCCCCAGCAAGCGTTGATTCTGGCAAAAACCTCCAAAACAAGCCAGTTTCATCGGCATTGTAGATCTGTGCTGGCGACAAATCATGTTGCTGCACAATCCGATTGAAATAATCGCAGTATTCTTCTGCGGCTTCGTGATCAGCTGATTTCTTCTCCCCGGAAATATCGAGTCGTCATATCCCGTGCCGTAACTTGAAGCACGTTAGCCATCCATCGGAGAAAGCACACTTGTCAGTGAGCTCCATCCTTTCGTAGAAATCCTTTGCTTTCTCGATTAGCATGGGTCCGGAAATTGGAACACCCTCTGAACGCTTAAGAGAAAACTATTCATAAAGCACAGTATCCAGCTCTTCAAGCTTAGGCTTACGAAGCGTACGCCGTTTCTCTACACTCTTGCATGTCTCCGAGCTTGAATAAAACTTGAGCAGCTTATCCTTCTGCGATTTGATGCCGTAGATTGTTGACGAACCGATTTTGAATTCATTCATAATGTTGATACGCTTCTCTCCCCTTTCTAGTCGTTGGCATATCTCGATTTTCTGTTTTAAAGTTAAGACCACTCTCTTCCTTTTGCTTGGACCAGCTTTTGGGAATTCCATAATGCAAGATGGAGGAGATAATTGCCGATGAAGATGGAAAGACACACAGAACAATGGTGGCTAGGAAGAGACTACCAGCAGCGTGGCAGACACACAGCAAAATGGTGTATCAGAAGAGACTACAGTACCAGCAGCGTGGCAGACACACAGCAAAATGGTGTATCAGAAGAGACTACAGTACCAGCAGCGTGGCAGACACACAGTAAAATGGTGCATCAGAAGAGACTACAGTACCAGCAGCGTGGGAGACACACAGCAAAATGGTGGATCAGAAGAGACTACCAGCATCGTGGGAGACACCCAGCAAAATGACCGATCAGAAGAGACTCCAGGCAGCGCGGGAGAATCTACTCATGCTACTGCAATGTTTCGGACTTGCGACAGCGCCAGGAGGCCGAGTAGTGGCACTTTTGAAAAGTACCCCTACTGACTAAATCGGCGTTCGCGGACTCGGACTCGGACTCGGGATCGGCAACATTGCCGGTTATTTGAGAGGCGTTTTCGGAGCACTTGGCGTTCGCGGAGACTCGACTGCGACTCGGCAACATTGCCGGTTATTTGAGAGGAGTTTTCGGAGGATGATTTTTGCCGGTTAAGCGAGAATTCCGGATATTTGGGTGCCGGATAAACGAAAGTTTCCTGTATTAGAAAAAATTCTGAGGGACAGGATAAATCGCCATTTAGAAAGGTACGGATTAATCAAGGACAGTCAGCATGGATTTGTCAAGGGAATGTCATGTCTGACTAACTTGATTGAATATTTTAAGGAGGTAATGAGGAGGGTTGATGAGGGTAGCACATTTGATGTAGTCTACATGGATTTTAGCAAGGCCTTTGACATTGTCCCACATGGCAGGTTGGTCAGAAAAGTAAAAGCCCATGGGATCCAAGGGAAAGTGGCAAGTTGGATGCAAAATTGGCTCAGTGGCAGGAAGCAAAGGGTAATGGTCGACAAGTGTTTTTGTGACTGGAAGACTGTTTCATTGGAGTTCTGCAGGGCTCAGTACTAGGTCCCTTGCTTTTTGTGGTATACATCAATGATTTAGACTTCAATATAGGGGGCATGATTAAGAAGTTTGCAGATGATACAAAAATGGTCATGTGGTTGATACTGAAGAAGGAAGCTGTAGACTGCAGGAAGATATCAATGGACTGGTCAAGTGGGCAGAAAAGTGGCAAATGGAATTCAATCCGGAGAATTGTGAGGTAATGCATTTGGGGAGGGCTAACAAGGCAAGGGAATACACAATAAATGGTAGGATATCGAGAAGTGTAGAGGAACAGAGGGACGTTGGAATGCATGTCAACAGATCCCTGAAGGTAGCAGGACAGGTCGATAAGGCGGTTAAGGCGGCATACGGGATACTTTCCTTTATTAGCCGAGGCACAGAATATAAGAGCAGGGAGGTTATGCTAGAACAGTATAAAACACTAGTTCGGCCACAGCTAGAGTACTGCATACAGCTCTGGTCACCACATTACAGGAAGGATGTGATTGCACTAGAGAGGGTACAGAGGAGATTTACGAGAATGTTGCCAAGACTGGAGAATTTTAGCTATGAGGAAAGATTGGATAGGCTGGGGTTGTTTTCTTTGGAACAGAGGAGGCTGATGGGAGATTTAATTGAGGTGTATAAAATTATGAGGGGCCTAGATAGAGTGGATAGGAAGGACCTATTTCCCTTAGCAGAGAGGTCAATAACCAGGGGGCACAGATTTAAAATAACTGGTGGAAGGACTAGAGGGAGAAATGTTTTCACCCAGATGGTGGTGGAACTCACTGCCCGAAAGGGTGGTAGAGGCAGAAACCCTCATCACATTTAAAAAGTACTTGGATATGCACTTGAAGTGCCGTAACCTGCAAGGCTACGGACCAAGAGCTGAAAAGTGGGACTAGGCTGGATAGCTTGTTTTCGGCTGGCACGGACACGATGGGCCGAATGGCCTCCTTCTGTGGCGTAAATTTCTATGATTCTGTGAATCTATGATTACTGCTGCTTTTGAATATCCATTGGATGTGGTAATGCATTTCAGATCCAGTACAGATGGCAAGTTAGAAATTAGAAGCAAAGTTATACTGCTGTGCCAAACCACAATGTACCGTGGAAATAATAGTCGATTTTTTTGACTGGAGAATCCGTTCTTTTTAAGCAGGCATTATTAGAATGTAAATTGAGCAATAAAAGTTTTGGGTTCTGTTTTTTTGGCATTTGTTTCAGCCAGTATTGCAGGGTTAACAATAAACTATGAAAAGCAGGCCAATTCAAACAAATTTAGCAGCTGCAAGTCTCCAGGACCTCAAAAGGAAGTTCAGTGACACCAGCAAGGAGAGCAGCAGCTGGTCCCAGCTGCAAAAATATAAACGGGGAAAGAAAGAATACAAATAATCACCGTACTGGGAATTACTGCAAATGTATACAGATATCAATACAAAACCTGGGTACAAAGATAAAAAGAGACTTGCATTTATATAGCGCCTTTTACGACCACCGGACGTCCCAAAGCGCTTTACAGCCAATGAAGTACTTTTTTTTGAAGTGTAGTCACTGTTGTAATGTAGGAAACGCGCCAGCCAATTTGCGATCAGCAAGATCCCACAAACAGCAATGTGATAATGACCAGATAACCTTTTTTTTTGTTTATGTTGATTGAGGGATAAATATTGGCCAGGACACCGGGGATAACGCCCCTCTGCTCTTCTTCGAAATAGTGCCATGGGATCTTTTACGTCCACCCGAAAGACGGCACTTCCGACAGTGCAGCACTCCCTCAGCACTGCACTGGAGTGTCAGCCTAGATTTTTGTGCTCAAATCTCTGGAGTGGGACTTGAACCTACAAACATCTGACTTAGAAGTGAGAGTGCTACCCACTGAGCCACAGCAGATAATACAGAAGATTGGGAACAGTTTAAGATAGAGCAAAGGAGGACAAAGGGCTTAATCAAGAGGGGCAAAATAGCTTACGAAAGCAAGCTGGCGGAAAATATAAAAACTAACTCCAAAAGCTTTTATAAGTATATCAAGAGGAAAAGACTGGTGAAAACCAAAGTTGGCCCATTGCAGTCAGATACGGGGGAATATATAACGGGAAATAAGGAAATGGCAGACCAACTAAATGCATACTTTGGGTCAGTCTTTACGAAGGAAGACACAAAAAACCTCCCTGGGATATCGGGAAAAATAGGGACATTTGCAAAGGAGGAACTGACGCAAGTCAATATCTCTAAGGATATGGTGTTAAGGAAGCTAAAGGGATTGAAGGCGGACAAATCCCCAGGGCCTGATAACATGCATCCTAGGGTGCTGAAGGAGGTGGCCCTAGAGATAGCGGATGCACTAAGTATGATTTTTCAGAATTCATTAGACTCGGGAACAGTGCCCATGGATTGGAGGGTAGCTAACGTTACCCCACTATTCAAAAAGGGGGGTAGGGAAAAAGCAGGTAATTACAGACCTGTAAGCCTTACATCAGTTGTGGGCAAAATGCTGGAGTCCATCATTAAGGATGAAATAGCGGAGCACTTAGCAAATGGGGACAGGATAGGACAGAGTCAACATGGATTTACAAAGGGTAAATCGTGCTTGACTAATCTATTGGAATTTTTTGAGGGAGTAACTGGTAAAATAGATGGGGGAGAGCCAGTAGATGTGGTGTACCTGGACTTCCAAAAGGCCTTCGATAAGGTCCCACATAAAAGATTAGCAGGGAAAATTGAAGCTCATGGGATAAAGGGGAAAGTATTGACGTGGATAGAGAACTGGCTGTCAGATAGAAAACAGAGAGTTGGAATAAACGGCTCATTTTCTGAATGGCAGGCAGTAACAAGTGGGGTACCACAGGGATCTGTCCTGGGTCCCCAGCTGTTCACAATTTACATTAATGACCTGGATCAGGGAGTCGGATGCAGCATTTCCAAATTTGCAGACGACACTAAACTAGGAGGGGGGGTGGGCTCAGAGGAGGAGACCAGGAAGCTCCAGAGCGATTTGGACAGACTGGGTGATTGGGCGGATAAATGGCAGATGCACTATAATGTGGACAAGTGCGAAGTTATCCACCTTGGGTGCAGGAACGGGAGGGCAAATTATTATTTAAATGGCAATAAATTGGGAGAGGGGGAAGTACAGAGAGACCTGGGTGTTCTTGTACACCAGTCACTGAAGGCGAGCATGCAGGTGCAACAGGCGATCAAGAAGGCAAACGGTATGCTGGCCTTCATAGCAAAAGGGTTGGAATACAGGAACAGGGATACCTTGCTGCAGCTGTACAGGGCACTGGTGAGACCACACCTCGAGTACTGTATACAGTTTTGGTCGCCTCATCTGAGGAAAGATGTTCTTGCCATGGAGGGGGTGCAGCGGCGATTCACCAGGCTGATACCAGGAATGGCGGGATTGACCTATGAGGAGAGACTATGTAGTTTAGGGATGTACACACTGGAGTTTAGAAGATTGAGAGGGGACCTCATAGAAGTGTATAAAATTCTGACAGGTCTAGACAGACTAGATGCAGAAGGAATGTTTCCCTTGGCGGGTGAGAACAGAACTAGAGGACATAATTTAAGGATAAGGGCTAAACCATTTAGGACAGAAATGAGGGGGAATTTCTTCACTCAGAGGGTGGTGAACCTGTGGAACTCATTGCCACAGAGGGCAGTGTACGCCAGCTCATTAAATATATTTAAGAGGGAATTAGATATATTTCTACAGGCAAAAGGGGTTAAGGGTTACGGAGAGAAGGCGGGGACGGGATACTGAATTGGAGGATCAGCCATGATCTCATTAAATGGCGGAGCAGGCTCGAAGGGCCGGATGGCCTACTCCTGCTCCTATCTTCTATGTATCTATGTATCTATACACTACTAAAGAATAATAAGGAACCAGAGGCACTGAACTTAAATCTGTAGCGTTGAAGCAAAGAGCTGGCAAGAGGCAGGAGCAAGAAACTTCTGCAACAAAGAATGAGACCTAGTTTAAAGCTATGTACCTCCTATACCAGAGGAAGGTTGAGGCCACACAAGTTGCTTTAATACAACTTTTAAAACATTTATTCCTAAGCCTGCCCTGGCCACCTCCTCTGACCAGTTTTAGACTTGGCAAAAAGTGGCAAAATAAACAACAGTAACTGTTAAAAAAAAATGGTACCATTTCCTCGTGATTTAGTGAGCCAATGTAGTGCCACATCTTACAAAAGTAGATCTTCTGTTCAATTCCTGGTGTGTGCTTATTTAGCTGATGTCAGCCAGGGCAGAAGTTGGGGGATTCCTGACCTGTGTGAAGATGATGAAAAATCAGCTAGTGCTCCAACTCTCGTTAATTATCAAATGACAGCTAGAAGGTGTGTGTGCGTTGGGTGAGAACAAGATTAAGCTCAGTTGCAATGCCCTTCATGGCAAATAGCTTGCTGACATTCAGGCCGAGGCATCCTCACCCCACCCACCCTGATTAGAATGCAGGGCAAGACTTTTGCTCGCTCCGTGAACCCTGGCTGTATTTTTTTTCCCCACTCTGTTGTGTTATTTATGTTCGGGAGGTGGACTCTCAGCTTCAGCCAGGGAGTTGCACCAGTATTGGGTTGAAAAGTTGCTTCAACAAGCCTTGGGTGCCTTCCACAGCAGGATAAATTTGTGTTAATAGAAATATGTTTCTAGTTTGAAATTGACTGAAGGGACAATGCATGGCTTCTCTCTGAGAGCACTTGCACAAGTCTCTCTTCAGTTTCTGCCCCCCTCGCAATCTCTGAACACTGGACACCAGGCAGCCCCTATTGTTCAGCGTTCCATGAGTGCAAACTATCTCTCTTTACCATGTGCCTGCCACATACAAGCGTACACAAATTACCCCCGTCCAACAGACCAGCCAGCGGAAAATCGCAGGAACACAGTGAAGCACGTCCCTGATTTACTTTCTGCCTCCGCCCCCCAATTTGTTGAAAAATTGCCTGGGCAGGAGAAGGAAGCAAAAAGCCGAGGCCTCACTATCTAGGTTCATACAAGAAAAATGGCTTGGAGGGCGACTGGTGTCCATGGAACCATAGCCAAACACAAGTCAGCAACCAGGAGAAGAGGGGAAAAAACTGGGAAACAAACTAAAAATTATTCAGTGAAACAAAAGCAAAATACTGCGGACAGTTGAAATCTGAAATAAAAAACAGGAAATGCCAAAAACACTCAATGGTTCTGCTGAAAGGTCATTGACCTGAAACGTTAACTCTGTTTCTCTCTCCTCAGATGCTGCCTGACCTGCTGAGTATTTCCAGCATTTTCTGTTTTTATTTTATAAATGATTCAGTACTGTTCTGGGAAGGCATGGGATGGTGTGATGATTTTTTTTTTTTATAAACTATGTCTTCATAATCCAAAGCCTGGTTAAAATTGTGTACCCTGTGCCCTCCTCAGTGTTTCCCCCAGCAGAAAATTTCTGGTAACACACAAAATGCCCTGGTTCCATTTATCATTCTTTCCTTTCTGCTGCTCTTGGTCAATTGGTGTTGTGGGTGAAGCCTCGTATTGTTAACATTGGAATTGTTCATAAAACGTTACAAATAGAACTTTAATTATAGGGAATTAAGGGAATCAAGGGATATGGGGATAGGGCGTGAAACTGGAGTTAAGGTAGAAGATCAACCTTGATCTTATTGAATGGCGGAGCAGGCTCGATGGGCCGTATGGCCTACTCCTGCTCCTATTTCTTATACTCTTTTGTTCAAAAGCAAAATACTGCGGATGCTGGAAACTTGAAATAAGAGAAAATGCGGAAAATACTCAACAGGTCAGGCAGCATCTGTGGAGAGAGAAAAATAGAGTTAACATTTCAACACTGCTTCTCTTTCCACAGATGCTGCCTGACCTGCTGAGTGTTTCCAGCAATATTCACTTCTTATTTCAATTGCAAGTACACACTGTGACAGCCCACCTGTTGCTGTGCCCCACACAGGTACACACTGTGACAGCCCACCTGCTGCTGTGTCCCACACAGGTACACACTGTGAAAGCCAATTTGCTGTGCCCCACACAGGTACACACTGTGAAAGCCCACCTGCTGCTGTGTCCCACACAGGTACACGCTGTTAAAGCCCACCTACTGCCCCACACAGGTACACACACTGTGACAGCCCACCTGCTGCAGTGTCCCACACAGGTACACGCTGTGAAAGCCCACCTGCTGCTGTGTCCCACACAGGTACACACTGTGAAAGCCCACCTGCTGCTGTCCCACACAGGTACACGCTGTGAAAGCCCACCTGCTGCTGCACCACACAGGTACATGCTGTGAAAGCCCACCTGCTGCTGCACCACACAGGTACACGCTGTGAAAGCCCACCTGCTGCAGTGTCCCACACAGGTACACACTGTGAAAGCCCACCTGCTGCTGCACCACACAGGTACACGCTGTGACAGCCCACCTGCTGCAGTGTCCCACACAGGTACACGCTGTGAAAGCCCACCTGCTGCTGCACCACACAGGTACACGCTGTGAAAGCCCACCTGCTGCTGCACCACACAGGTACACGCTGTGACAGCCCACCTGCTGCAGTGTCCCACACAGGTACACGCTGTGACAGCCCACCTGCTGCAGTGTCCCACACAGGTACACACTGTGACAGCCCACCTGCTGCAGTGTCCCACACAGGTACACGCTGTGACAGCCCACCTGCTGCTGCTCCACACAGGTACACGCTGTGAAAGCCCACCTACTGCTGCTCCACACAGGTACACGCTGTGAAAGCCCACCTACTGCCCCACACAGGTACACGCTGTGAAAGCCCACCTGCTGCTGCACCACACAGGTACACGCTGTGAAAGCCCACCTGCTGCCCCACACAGGTACACGCTGTGACAGCCCACCTGCTGCTGCACCACACAGGTACACGCTGTGACAGCCCACCTGCTGCTGCACCACACAGGTACACGCTGTGAAAGCCCACCTACTGCCCCACACAGGTACACGCTGTGAAAGCCCACCTGCTGCTGCACCACACAGGTACACGCTGTGAAAGCCCACCTGCTGCCCCACACAGGTACACGCTGTGACAGCCCACCTGCTGCTGCACCACACAGGTACACGCTGTGAAAGCCCACCTACTGCACCACACAGGTACACGCTGTGAAAGCCCACCTGCTGCCCCACACAGGTACACGCTGTGAAAGCCCACCTACTGCCCCACACAGGTACACGCTGTGAAAGCCCACCTGCTGCCCCACACAGGTACACGCTGTGAAAGCCCACCTACTGCCCCACACAGGTACACGCTGTGACAGCCCAGCTGCTGCTGTCCCACACAGGTACACACTGTGAAAGCCCACCGACTGCTGCCCCACACAGGTACACGCTGTGACAGCCCACCTGCTGCTGCCCCACACAGGTACACGCTGTGAAAGCCCACCTGCTGCTGTCCCACACAGGTACACGCTGTGAAAGCCCACCTGCTGCTGTCCCACACAGGTACACGCTGTGAAAGCCCACCTGCTGCTGTCCCACACAGGTACACGCTGTGAAAGCCCACCTACTGCTCCACACAGGTACACGCTGTGACAGCCCACCTGCTGCTGTCCCACACAGGTACACGCTATGACAGCCCACCTACTGCTCCACACAGGTACACGCTATGACAGCCCACCTACTGCTCCACACAGGTACACGCTGTGAAAGCCCACCTACTGCTCCACACAGGTACACGCTGTGAAAGCCCACAGCCAGTTGCAATGTGAGGCAGGAGGACCCAAGTGATTGGCTAGTTGAAGGCGCGTGCCGTGCGGTGTGAACCAATGAAAATAGCGGCAGTGAGGCGGGTGACGGTTCCGCGTTGTGACGTCACGCAGCCTGGGCGACGTTCGAGGCGTTTGTTGCAAACGGAGCTTAGCAACAAGAATAGAATCGGAGCGAAAGGATACAGCGGCTCTCCGCACACCAATCAAAGGGAGCGCTGCCGCCCGGTGTCAGGCTGTCTGGGGAGCCCCAGCTGCTGGGTGGCTCCTCCCCGATTACCCTCCCTGGAAGGGAGCGTTAAATCCACCTTCATGTTGCTTGAATCGGGTGCATTGCCACTATTAGAGATAGAGAGCTGATCTACCCGAGCGTCTCAGACGCCCACTTGCTTTCTGGCCTCTTCGAGACCTTCCCGGTGCGGCCGACCTAAAGCCCATGGTGTGAGTGAATGTGACCGTGGGGCGTTATATGTAGCCGGAGAACTTACATTTTTACTGACACCCCAAGTGAATTCTACCTGAGGTAATGTGAATTCCAGAATGATGAGCTGCTTTCCACTTGCTCCCCTTTTCACTTCAGATACGTCTTATTTTCTGCCTCTCCCACCCCATAAAAATATCAGTCTCTTTATATAATGCACACTGTGTAATGTTCGGACAGATATTCTAAACAAGTGGGTCGCCCAAATGCTATAGAACCTTAGGAGATGGTGATCAGATTATGACTGACTATTTCCGGGGAGGGGTTATTACGCCACTTTATGCTCATCAGTGCATTGTCCTTTTTGCGTTAAGATGTATTTATATATTTAATGTGCATTGTTTTGTTTGCAATTTATTCATTGAGTTAAGATTCGATTGATTTATAATTTAGAGGGGGCAATCAGTTATAAAACTAAATTATTGTTTTACTGCCACTCGTGCAGGTGACCTGAGCACCGAATTTATAGAGATGTCCACCTGGAGCAGAAAAAAATACTTAGTGCACGCAGAATGCAGAAAAGTAAATTATCTTCAGATTTGACTCTTCATCTGTGCTATTTACATCATTTGTGAGTTTAATTCCTCATAGTAGTAGACAGTCGTCAACTCAAAAAATAAGATATGAAAAGAAAAATAAATATGGGATGTGGGCGTTGCTGGCAAAGCCAGCATTTATTGCCCATCCCTAATTGCCCTTGAGAAGGTGGGGTGGTGAGTCACCTATCTTGAACTGCTGCAATCCTTGAGGTGTTTTCCTAGCGGTTAGATACAACTGAATGACTTGCTAGGCCATTTCAGAGGGCAGTTAAGAGTCAACCACATTGCTGTTGGTCTGGATTCACATATAGGCCAGACCGGGTAAGGATGGCAGATTTCCCTACCGAAAGGACATTAATGAACCGGATGGGTTTTTACCACAATCTGGTAGTTTCATGGTCACCATTACAGATACTAGCTTTTTATTCCAGATTTATTTAATTAACTAAATTTAAATTCCACAGTTGCCTTGGTGGGATTTGAACTCATGTCTCCCGATTACTCGTCTAGCAACATTACCACTGTGCTATTTTAAAGAATGAGAGCAGTTTGTACAGATTTAAAGGAACCATCCAATATTGGGTCTGGGTGATGATAAACGCCATTGGAGCTTCATTCTTAGGGTTGATGACTTCATTAAAACCTCATAATTTAATTCCTTGCCACTCATCCATCATCCTATATGTATTTCATAGGACCATTGAGTTTTCTACTAATCACACTCCCACTTTTGTGGTGGTCCAATGCTGTACAGAGAAAGTTGCTGTGTCTGTAAATGTGCTGCTTCATAATAAGATAATATTTTTAAATCCCACAACTGTTATTCTTCCGTCGGTAGCCTAAAACAGAATAAATACCACCGGGTGAGTTGCACTCTGAAAAGGTGTCAGCTGTGGTTCAGTGGTAGTACTTTTGCCTCTGAGTCAGGTGATCATGAGTTCAGATCCCACTCCAGAGACTTGAGCCCATAAGCTGTAGTACTGAGGGAGTGCTGCAATGTCGGAGGCGCCGACATCTTTGGATGAGATATTAAACTGAGGCCCTGTCTACTCTTGTCAGGTTGACGTAAAAGATCCCATGGCACTATTCAAAGAAGAGCAGGGGAATTTTCACCAGATCCCTGGCTAATATTTTATCCCTCTAAATAAAACAGATTATAGAATCATAGAATCATAACAGCACAGTAGGAGACCATTTGGCCCGTCGAGCACGTGCCGTTTCTCTGCAAGAGCAATTCAGCTAGTTCCACTTCCCCGCCCTTTCCCCGTAGCCCTGCAATTTTTTTTTTCCTTCAGGTACTTATCCAATTCCCTTTTGAAAGCCACGATTGAATCTGCCTCCTCCACCCTTTCAGGCAGTGCATTCCAGATCATAACCACTCGCTGCGTACATTTATTTTTCCTCCTGTCGCCTTTGGATCTTCCGCCAATCACTTTAAATCTTTGTCCTCTGCTTCTCGACCCTTCCGCCAATGGGAACAGTTTCTCTCTCTCTACTCTGCTTAGACTCATCATGATTTTGAACACTTCTATCAAATCTCCTCTCAATCTTCTCTGCTCCAAGGAGAACAACCCCAGCTTCTCCAGTCTATCCACGTAACTGAAGTCCCTCGTCCCTGGACCAATTCTTGTAAATCTTTTCTGCACCCTCTCTAAGGCCTTTACATCCTTCCTAAAGTGCGGTGCCCAGAATTGGACATAACTTCTTTGCTTTTGTACTCTATTCCTCTATTTATGAAGCCCAGTATCCCGTATGCTTTTTTAACCGCTTTCTCAACCTGCCCTGCCACCTTCAAAAATTTGTGCACATATACCCCCAGGTCTCTCTATTCAAGCACCCCCTTTAGAATTGTATCCTTTAGTTTATATTGCTTTTCCTCGTTCTACCTACCAAAATGTATCACTTCGCACTTTTCTGTGTTAAATTTCATCTGCCACGTGTCCGCCCATTCCACCAGCCTGTCTTATGTCTACTTGAAGTCTATCACTATCCTCCTCATTGATCACTATACTTCCAAGTTTTGTGTCATCTGCAAATTTTGAAATTGTGCCCTGTACACCCACAGTCCAAGTCAGTAATATATATCAAGAAAAGCAGTGGTCCTAGTACCGACCCCTGGGGAACACCACTGTATATGTTCCTCCAGTCCAGAAAACAACCGTTCACCACTACTCTCTGTTTCCTGTCACTTAGCCAATTTGATATCCATGCTGCCACTGTCCCTTTTATTCCATGAGCTTCAACTTTGCTGGCAAGCCTATTATGTGGCACTTTATCAAACGCCTTTTGGAAGTCCATGTACACCACGTCAAACGCATTGCCCTCATCAACCCTCTCTGTTACCTCATCAAAAAATTCAATCAAGTTAGTTAAATACGATTTGCCTTTAACAAATTCGTGCTGGCTTCCCTTAATTAAACCACACTTGTCCAAGTAACTGTTAATTTTGTCCCGGATTATCGTTTCTAAAAGTTTCCCCACCACCGAGGTTAAGCTGACTGGCCTGTAGTTGCTGGGTTTATCCTTGCACCCTTTTTTACCTGGTCGTTTATCCCATTGCTGTTGGTGGGAGCTTGCTGTACTCAAATTCGCTGCAGCGTTTCCTACATTACAACAGTGACTACACTTAACAAATGATGTAAATGCAACAGTTAATTGAATTGAAATAACTGCCACATGTAAATTCCTGTGATATTTCAGTAGATTAATGGTCAGTCATAAAAGTATATTGTGGAAGAGTGCAAAGTTTAGAAAGTAATTGATGTTTGTAATTAAGTCAAATAGTATTGCTTTTTAATGTGGGTTATAAATAGCAGGATCCTGAAATTGAAATACAGCCTTTTAATTTGCTATCCAACATCTGTGATACCTTAGAATCTATACTGACAAATTTCACATCTATTTTAAATCATTACCCTTTATAACTGTACATTAATGATTTGGATATAGAGCTAGAGGGATACTAACACAGGACACACTGGAGTAGACATTCCTCTCACGGCCACCTGTTTTGAGCCTGGAAAATGAGCGACAGGCAGTTGAAAATCCGGGGGAACCTGGATTGGAGCTTGCAGGAAGATTGCATCACACTGACACATCCAGGTTTTTTGGCGTGACCGTGCTTGCACTGAGAGCAATGTGGATTGTGGTTTGTGCGACTTAATTGGTTAAGTTTTTTTATTTGTATTTTTTTAATAGATGTTTCCTGTGAGATGAATAAGAAGAAATACCAACAAGACTAATATTACGAACCTTCGAAATGGCAACATGGAATGGAGGAATTGTACAGAGAGTACCGAATCTGGAAAACACCAAAGGTTACCAAGACAGAGTCAAAAATGAAAGACAAATATTGAAAGAAACACTGGCTTTGCAGTTAAATCAGGATCTTCTCAGGTATGAGAATTACTTCCCATAAAGAATGTTTGCTGGAAGGAATATTTGATATGATTTTTTAAAAAATTCAAAATGTTCTTAGTTTTATACAGGGTCTAGTGTCCTAATGTGTGTGTTTCAGAAACATCCCAAAGTGTTTTATATATAACAATTTACCTTGAAGTCACTTCTTATGTAGGAAAACATATAAGCATGGCAAAATATTTCATGTCCATCAGACTGGGCACATGTGAACAGTACAAGGAACCAAACCAGTTCACATTTTGTATTGTAGCTCCCTTTCATGTTGGCATCAAATATTAGTGACCAAACTGATTTAATCATCATCAGTTTACATTCTTGCTGAGAATACTTCTTTCTTGACTTGCACTGTATAATATACAGCAGCAGAAACGCTGGTATTGATTGGACAGCTGTGAGCTGAACTTTTTTTTCCAAGCAGCGGTGCCCAACTGAAGTTGTTTGCTTATGTAACTAAAATTAGTAGATTTTTTTAATGTTTTGGATGACCGTGAGAAATGTGAAACCATGTTTCTGGTGGCCAACACAAAGTGTGAGATTTCTTCATTTGTGTTCCTCTTTTTAAACTCGACTGGATAATAAAGGAACACTTTCCTTTTTTTATTTATAGGAACATAGGCCATTCAATCCCTTGATCCTGTTCCACCATTCAATAAGATCACTGCTGATCTGTACACCACGTCATCCACCCGCCTTGGCTCCATATTCCTTAATAGCCTTGGCTTGAAAAATTTCAAAACCTAGTTTAAGGACCAAGAGTTCGTGTGATCTGTTTCTATATCTCAATAGTATATAGTCCAACGTGTGTGTCTTTATTTTTAAAAGGGCACTTTGCCTCCCCGTTCAGTTTCTGTGTCTTTAGGTAGCAGACTGCATGAGAACATAAGAATTAGGAGTAGGCCATACGGCCCCTCAAGCCCTGCTCCGCCATTCAATAAGATCATGGCTGATCTTCTACCTCAACTCCACTTTCCCTGCCCTATCCACTTATCATAGAATGGTTACAGCATGGAAGGCGGCCATTCGGCCCGTCGAGCCCGTGCCGGCTCTCTGCAAGAGCACCTCAGCGAGTCCCACTCCCCCGCCCTTTCCCCATAGCCCTGCCAATTTTTTTCTTTCGGGTACTCATCCAATTCCCTTTTGAAAGTCGTGATTGAGTCTGCCTCCACCACTCTTTCAGGCAGTGTATTCTAGACCCTAACCACTCGCTGCGTAAAAAAGTTTTTTCTTATGTCGCCTTTGGTTCTTTTGCCCTTTTGCTAATCACCTTAAATCTGTATCCTCTGGTACTTGACCCCTCTGCCAATGGGAACAGTTTCTCTCTATCTACTCTGTCTAGACCCCTCATGATTTTGAACACCTCTATCAAATCTCCTCTCCATCTTCTCTGCTCCAAGGAGAACAACCTCAGCTTCTCCAGTCTATCCACATAACTGAAGTCCCTCATCCCTGGAATCATTCTTGTAAATCTTTTCTGCACCCTCTCTAAGGCTGTCACATCCTTCCTAAACTGCAGTGCTCAGAATTGGACGCAATACTCCAGTTGAGGCCGAACCAGTGTTTTATACAGGTTCATCATAATTTCCACGCTTTTGTACTCTATACCTCTAATCATGAAGCCCAGAATCCCGTAAGCTTTTTTAACTGCTTTCTCAACCTGCCCTGCCACCTTCAACAATTTATCCCTAGGTCTCTCTGTTCATGTACCCCCTTTAGGATTGCACTCTTTAGTTTATATTTCCTCTCTTCATTCTTTCTATCAAAATGTATAATTTTGCATTTTCCTGCGTTAAATTTCATCTGCCATGTGTCTGCCCATTCCACCAGCCTGTCTATGTCTTCTTGAAGTCTATCACTATCCTCCTCACTGTTCACTATACTTCCAAGTTTTGTGTCATATCTTGATTCCCTTAGTATCCAAAAATCTAATGATCTCTGTCCTGAATATACTCAATGACTGAGTGTCCACAGCCCTCTGGGGTAGAGAATTGCAAAGATTCACAACCCTCTGAGTGAAGAAATTTCTCCTCATCTCAGTCCTAAATGGTCGACTCATTATCTTGAGACTGTGACCGCTAGTTCTAGACTCCCCAGCAAGGGGAAACAGCCTCTCAGCATAGACTATTGTGACTGTCCATCTAATATTTGTGGGCAGGAGGAAGTAATGATAATATGGAAGCATTTGGCTTCCCCTAAACTGGGGTGGTATAGCTGACGTTCTCCTTTCCAACCTCCCAAGATCCATCCCATAGACAGTTTTCATCTTGTTGAAAATTCAGCTGTTGGCATCCTGTGCTGCGCTCAGTCCTACTCCTCTCTTACCCGTGCCCTTTCTGAGCTCTGACGTCTCCCTGCCCCCATTGTGTTGGTTTCATGTTCACTTTTCTCGGACTTCTATAGCGTGTTTGGTCTTCCTCTTTGTTTTCCTCTACCTCCCTCAGTGTCTGCACTTTTTCTTGCCCCGACCTCAAGGTTTTTTATTTCTGCCACATTAATTACCAGAATTCTATTCTACAGCCAGTCACAGGCTGCAAAATGGAATAAAGTCAAGTATTATGGGGAAATGGAGGCGATTGTTGCTGCCATGCTGCTCCTAAAATGGTGCAGGCCATATTGCGATGCATGTAGAAAACTCGGCGAAAACCGGGATACGTATATAAAATGTGGACTTTTGCTATTTTAAAAGAAGAAACTACTCCCCTGTTGGAGGGGGAACAAAAGAACTGTCGGCCTGAAATACAGATGGGCTGAGCCCCTAAATATATGCTAGTGGTGGTGAGTAGTTTGATATGGCACAGATTCAGTAAAAGTCAGTCCGCCCACTCAGCATCTGTCATGTAGAAGAACATCTTGGATCACTTTACAAAGAAGTGAAGGCAATACCAGAGAGGAGAGGGGGAAGATTAAAATGGATGCTTAAAACTGGAATCATGGTTGGCTTTTGAAGAGAATTGGAAGAGAGGTGGTAAGATGAAGTGGCTTCGGGGAAGTTGCACCTACTTCACGGGAGTAATGACTGAAAGATCAGCCTCCAGTAAGCGAGTGGTAATCCAGAGCTCGAGGATGACCTGAGCTAGGACTTTACACTCGAGCTGTTGTTTATGAAATAATTAATCACTGAGAATTGGGGTACGGCATGGGGTATGGAAGCATAGTGGTTATGTTACTGGACTAGTACTCTAGAGGCCTGGACTAATGATCCGGAGATATGAGTTCAAATCCCACCACTGCAGCTGGGGAATTTAAATTCAATTAATTAAATAAATCTGGAATAAAAAGCTAATATCCTGAAACTACCAGATTGTTGTAAAAACCCATCTGGCTCACCTAATGTCCTTTTAGGGAAGGAAATCTGCCACCCTTACCCAATCTGGCCTATATGTGACTCCAGATCCACAGCAATGTGCTTGACTCTTAACTACCCTCTGAAAATTCTTAGCCAGCCACTCAGTTGTATTCAAGGAGGCGGCTCACCACCACCTTCTCAAAGGAAATTAGGGATGGGCAATAAATGCTGGCCTTGCTGTCCACATCCCATGAAAGAATTTTTTTTTTAAATTGGCATCCCAATGTCTCAGCTGAACTATACAGATGAGAAAGATACACGGAGCTGGATATACCCCTCGTTGATAGTTAAAGAGCAGAAAATCTAGCCAAATTTTATGCTGCATTAGTTAATTTCAGTTGGGGCTGCAGCAGAGGGCTGTTATTGGCTTAAGTGCCCTTTGTTTAAGGAAAAGATAGTGACCCCTGTTGGAAGAGTGAGTGAGCGAGCGGGCGGGCGGGCGGTCGGTCGGTCTCTGCTATCATGCCGGTAACAATTAACTAGCATGCTGACACTGTTGAAGCTCGCCCAGGTTAACTGGCACCCATAGAACAACATCCTATCAAGGAATTGAGACCCAGGAGAGGAGAAAATTGAAGTGGGAGCAAATGTGTTCTGAAAATGTTAACTGAATGTCAAATAGTAAAAACACTAATTCCGAATAGAAATTTACTGGAATCAAATTAAGCCAATCTTGTGCCAATTACTTGCACACATTGTGTTAGATTTTATATGCAGAGAACTTTGTGTTAATAAGTAATGGAGACAGGATGAAAAATGTCTAGGGAAAAGGAAATCACTCCAGTGATCTCTAAGTGGCAATTATTTGGAGCAAGTGCACTTGGAACTTTTGCTGATAGCAAAGGAAACTTCATGTAATGGTCAAAATGTATGTAACGTGCCACCTGCAAAAGTAATTTCCTACACTGTTGTGGTTGAGTAAGATGTCTTGGTGTATAATGAATTAAATATTAATCTGTGAATTGTTCACTGAAGCTCTTTTGAGTGACTGATTTTTCTCATTAGAAAATTGGAATAACATTTTAAGTTCATCCCAGTCAAGTCTGACAAGTAGCTGGTTGTTATGTGAAACATCAAATGCCACAGAAGTTCGCCATCTCTCAGGGATTGAAGGAATTTTTCAAAGATTGTAACTAAGTTTTGCATTTGTGTCTTGGACCTCGTTGGCTACGTGCACTCGTGTGTTCCCTAACCTGTTTAGGTCTGGTTGTGCTTGAGCGAGAATTAAAATTAGGTGAGAAGGAGATCACAAGACTTGTGTTTCCTTGGTGTCGAGGATAGTCTATTTTGGGGGTGACACTGAATACGGAAGGTAGCTTTTTTTATTGACGGGGAGTAACAGAATGGAATAACGGGTGAGAACAATTTGTGTTGGTTTTCTATTTTAGACTTTTGTTTCCCCCGCCCCCTTCACTACCGGTTTTAACCGGGTCAAAAATAGGCTGATTTAAGATGAGTGGCAGGAGGACATCAGTTTTCCCAGAGAAGTATCTGTGTCTTGGTTTTTCCTTTTTTATAAAAAGACCCCATTCCCCCTCCCAAAGCGAGTTCTTAATATCTGCCCAGATGTCTGGAAGGTGCATTGAGTGTTGGATGACTGGGTGCCCCTCCAGGCAAAAGAAAGGGGAGAATGGTGAGGAAAATTAACCCACGCTAGTCTTGCACATCATAGATGATGGTTTAAGACGACGGGGGGGGGGCGGTGGGGGGGGGGGCTGGTAACCAGTTTAAACCTTTAGTAACGTATTTTAGTAAAAAACGTATGTTCCAAATCAATCTGCTTACACAGGGATCAGTAGCTTCTTTGGGTATTACCACATTAATCTTTAATACTTTGTGATGCTCAATACTGTACTTCATTGCAAAAGGAATATTACAGCTGCCAGTACCACTTAGTTATTTAATCACGATGAGCCTAAAGAGCTCTGGGAGAAATATATCCAATCGGTAAAGGCTGTTGCAATAGAAAACCTTGATTGAATGAAGTGACCTGTTCTACCTTTCTGTTTTTAAAGGCTTCTTAGAGAAGGAGATCAAGCAGATGTCACGTTCCATGTGGGTGCAGCTGTGTTCAGGGCTCACAAAGCGGTGCTGCTTGCAAGGGTCCCAGAATTTTTCTTGAGAGTTTCTGGAAAACCGTTGAAACAAGATGCTGAGAACTATCCGCAAATCATCCATGTAGAGAATTTCAGGCCTTCGCAGTTTAAACACTTCTTGCAGTAAGTGTTTCCAACAGTTGTATGCTATGCTGGTATCTGTGGGAGATTTGTTTTAGTGCTAAATTTAACCTAATTGTCAATGCTATTTCAAAGGCTTTCCAAACTATGCTCAAAAATGCCAGATTGCAATTTCCGCCCCCCCCCCCCCCCCTCCATCACATAGCTGGATCAGACTCTTCCCTTCTAGCCCCACCCAATGACGCTGACTGTCTAAAGAAAGAACTTGCACTTATGCAGCGCCTTTCATGACCTCGGGACATCCCAAAGTGCTTTACCATGAATGAAGTACTTTTGAAATGTAGTTACTGTTGTAATGTCTAGCCTTCCATATGAAGAATGACCATTTGGGCAAGGTGTCTGTGGAATTGCATCAGAGCACGAGGCAAAACAACGTTATATCTATTCCAAAACCAATTCCACTGGTGCAAAATGTTGACAATTCTGACGAAGGGTCATCGACCTGAAACGTTAACTCTGTTTCTCTCTCTACAGATGCTGCCTGACCTGCTGAGTATTTCCAGCATTTTCTGTTTTGATTTCAGATTTCCAGCATCCGCAGTATTTTGCTTTTGACAATTATGGATAATACTTTAATTATTAAGCTAAAAATGATGGTCTTAGCACAATAATCATCTGTCTATCTTGTGTATGGACACTTATTACTTGCAACATTCTAAATTTAACTTTCAGCTTTTTTTTTTATAAACTTGGATTTCTTTGTGGGGTTGAAATACATCCCAAGTAGATGGAGAAAGCAGCAATTTAAATGGTTTCTGCTGTCTCTTAATGTTCAAGGTAATCCCATCCCTTTAAATCCACTCGACTGATTAACCCAAACGGCTGTTCAAAACTGCACTCGCTCTGTAGTAGGTTGTGGCCAATATTTTTTTTTTTAATTTGTTTATGGGATGTGGGCGTCACTGGCAAGGCCAGCATTTATTGCCCATCCCTAATTGCCCTTGAGAAGGTGGTGGTGGTGAGCCGCCTTCTTGAACCGCTGCAGTCCGTGCTGTTAGGTAGGGAGTTCCAGGATTTTGACCCAGCGACGATGAAGGATCGGCGATATACTTCTAAGTCAGGATGGTGTGTGACTTGAAGGGGAACTTGGAGGTGGTGGTGTTCCCATACGCCTGCTGCCCTTGTCCTTCTAGGTGGAAGAGGTCGCGGGTTTGGGAGGTGCTGCCGAAGAAGCCTTGGCGAGTTGCTGCAGTGCATCTTGTAGATGGTACACACTGCAGCCACGGTACGCCGGTGGTGGAGGGAGTGAATGTTTAAGGTGGTGGATGGGGTGCCAATCAAGCGGGCTGCTTTGTTTTGGATGGTGTCGAGCTTCTTGAGTGTTGTTGGAGCTGCACTCATCCAGGCAAGTGGAGAGTATTCCATCACATTCCTTACTTGTGCCTTGTAGATGGTGGAAAAGCTTTGGGGAGTCAGGAGGTAAGACACTCGCTGCAGAATACCTAGCCTCTGACCTGCTTTTGTTGCCACAGTATTTATGTGGCTGGTCCAGTTAAGTTTCTGGTTAATGGTGACCCCCAGGATGTTGATGGTGGGGGATTCGACGATGGTAATGCCGTTGAATGTCAAGGGGAGGTGGTTAGACTCTCGCTTGTTGGAGATAGTCATTGCCTGGCACTTCTGTGGTGCGATTGTTACCTGCCACTTACCAGCCCAAGCCTGAACGTCGTCCAGGTCTTGTTGCATGCGGGCATGGACTGCTTCATTATCTGAGGAGTTGTGAATGGCGCTGAACACTGTGCAGTCATCAGCGAACATCCCCATTTCTGATCTTATGTTGGAAGGAAGGTCATTGATGAAGCAGCTGAAGATGGTTGGGCCTAGGACACTGCCCTGAGGAACTCCTGCAGCGATGTCCTGGGGCTGTGATGATTGACCTTCAACCACCACAACCATCTTCCTTTGTGCTAGGTATGACACCAGCCAGTGGAGAGCTTTCCCCCTGATTCCTATTGACTTCAGTTTTACTAGGGCTCCTTGATGCCACACTCTGTCAAATGCTGCCTTGATGTCAAGGGCAGTCACTCTCACCTCACCTCTAGAATTCAGCTTCTTTGTCCATGTTTGGACGAAGGCTGTAAGGGGGTCGGGAGCCAAGTGGTCTTGGCGGAACCTAAACTGGGCATCAGTGAGCAGGTTATTGGTGAGTAAGTGCCGCTTGATAGCACTGTCGATGACACCTTCCATCACTTTGCTGATGATTGAGAGTAGACTGATGGGGCGGTAATTGGCTGGATTGGATTTGTCCTGCTTTTTGTGGACAGGACATACCTGGGCAGTTTTCCACATTGTCGGATAGATGCCAGTGTTGTAGCTGTACTGGAACAGCTTGGCTAGAGGCGTGGCTAGTTCTGGAGCACAAGTCTTCAGCACGATAGCTGGGATGTTGTCGGGGCACATAGACTTTGCGACATCCAGTGCGCTCAGCCGTTTCTTGATCTCACGTGGAGTGAATCGAATTGGCTGAAGACTGGCTTCTGTGATGGTGGGGACTGCAGGAGTAGGCCGATATGAATCATCCACTCGGCACTTCTGGCTGAAGATGGTTACAAACGCTTCAGCCTTGCCTTTTGCACTCACGTGCTGGGCTTCACCATCATTGAGGATGGGGATATTCATGGAGTCTCCTCCTCCCGTTAGTTGTTTAATGGTCCACCACCATTCACGACTGGATGTGGCAAGACTGCAGAGCTTTGATCTGATCTGTTGATTGTGGGATCACTTAACCCTGTCTATAGCATGCTGCTTCCGCTTTTTAGCATGCATGTCGTCCTGTGTTGTAGCTTCCCCAGGTTGGCACCTCATTATATATCGTGGGTTATAGTAGGATGTATTTTAACAGATCATGCAGCTAGAGCACCTCAGGATTATCCCGAGTAAAAATAGTTCCCTTTTGTGATCAGTGTTGTAAATACTTCTGCTTTAACATGGTTCACTACATCCTAAGGAGCGGGTCTTTGGCTTAGTGCTTCGAATTTCTGCCTCAAAGTGGTATTGGAACCCTACTCCAGACAGCCCTGGTGAGTGAAGACCAGAGTATGGCCTCTAAATACTGGGTTGACATCCAGCGGGGTAATCGAACTGTAAGAAGTGATCATGGTGAATTGCTGTTTTACATCCTGCAGATAGTACATACTGCAGCCACAGTGAGCCTGTGGTGGAGGTGGTGGCTATCCAGTCCAAGGGCAGGGGGCATCCATCCAGCGAGCAGTAAATATTCCATCACGCTCCTAAGTCTTGTAGATGGTGGAGAGGCTACGAGGGGTCAGGAGGTGAGCCACGCATCAAAGTAGCTAACTTCTACCTTGCTATTGTAGCCACGCTGTTGATGTAGTTGATCCAGTTTCTGGTCAGTAGCGACCCACAAAATATTGATATAAAAACAGAAAATGCTGGCGATACTCAGCAGGTCAGGCAGCATCTGTGAAGAGAGAAACAGAGTTAACGTTTCAGGTCGATGACCTTTCGTCCAGATATTGATATTGGGCGAGTCGGCCATGGCGGTGCTATTGAAGGTCTGGTCGAAATGTTTGTTACTGGCTATTTATCAGCCCGGGTCTGAATGTTATCCAGGTCCTGCTGTAGGAGTGATTTTAGGTGGTGTGCTAGATAGTCTCTCGGGTTCACGGTCACTGCTCACTCCCAAAAGCGGACCTTGCGTCCCCACGATCCAGAGTGCACCCTTTACCGCCCAAAATCTAGTTAAGTAATGGCACGTCCCATTTATTGTGATGCGGACTAGGAAATTAGATACCTTGTCTAAATCTGTGGTCACCACACAACCAGCAGTCTTGTACCTTACGACCTCACTCGGCCTATGTTGCAGAGCAATCCTGATACCAGCACCCTTGTGACCCACTTGGTTGCACTTGAAATATCTAATTTACCAGTCCTTGCCCTTCTGTTTTCTGTTCAGCTGATTTTGAACGGATCCATCTCATTGCATGTGCATTGAATAGTGGGTGACTAAGTGGGTCATCCGTGGGGTTGTAACAGAGGGCATCGGCTCTGTACACCAGCTACTAAAATATTGCGCATGAGTTCATCTTTGTGGAAGGCAGACTGAAAGGCACTCTATCAAAACAAGCACAGCTGCAAGCCAACAGTTGGTTTGTTTTACATAAATCACTGAATAGAGCTCTGTTTTTACGGTGAGAACAATCCATTTCCCTTTGCTGCTCAGCAATGGAAAATAATACAAATGCAACTTTTTAACTCTGTAAATGTGGGTTTACTTCTCTAGTGAAGCTATTCAAAGCAAAACTGGTTCCGATTTTTTTTAAAGTGCAGACAGCGAATCTGCTTGATAAACTTGCAGTCCATTTTGTGTCGGTTGGGGGGGGAGGGGGGGGGGTTGGCGGAGACCGAGAGAAAGATTTCTTTGTCCCCTGCCCCAAGACCACGCTGTGGATCAAAAGTTGTTACCCTTTTGATGTTTGAGCACGAGGCTCCTCGATGTCTGGGTAAGCCCCCAGCTAGGGGATTCGAATGGAGCAATACCTGCATCTTCAGATGTCGCAAGGCAGCCATCTTCTCGCAATGACGTGAAATGCTCGAATGTACAGAACAAGTTCCCTTCCCTTTTGAATAGCCAATTAATGCTTCAAATTACCATAGTAACCAACATAGATTGAGGATGCTGGCTTGCTCGGCGGGTGGCAGGCCGAAGTGGTGAATTCAATATTGCAAAAATATCATTTAAAAATATTCCAGTTCGGGCAAATTCCAAATTGCATTCCCAGACGGCAGACTATTTCCTTCATCTGTAAGGTCTATCAATCAATTCTTCAGTAATAGCTGTGGGGACTGGTGTAGACTGTGTGCTCTTGAGACGTGGAATTGTCCGAGCCTAATTTCTGAATCAGTGAAGAAAAGTTTTTCCCAGAGTGTCTGTTTCTTTTTTTTTAAATAAACAAAATAATTTTTTATTTACATCAAATTCAGTGCTTTTATATATGTATTGTTAAAAGTAGAAATATGAGCACAATCGGTTGACAATCAGAACCCAGAAGCCCCAAGTATCAGCCTTGCCCAGCACAACCTTGGAGAGCAAACAACAACAACAACTTGCATTAATATAGCATCTTTAATGTAGTAAAACGTCCCAAGGTGCCTACTCACTGCAGACTATTTCCTTCTGGAGGCTCTATTAATCAGTTCTTCACTAAAAGCTGTGGGAATTGACAGACAAACAGTAAAAATAAAGAGGGCTGTGAGTGGAGAGTCAGGGATGTGACCTCCGATTCTGCTTCTGACTGGAGTAAGCAGTTTAATTCTGCTTTCATTTTGCTGTTCCTTCAAATTGCATGCGGCATTTTAGTTGTTGATAATCGGATACTAATTTTTTAAAAATTGGATTGAGTATGGGGAGGTGTTATCTGTTTAATCTGAAGACCAGGAATCATAATTTTCCATCAGGGGCAAGAAGGGTCGATGGGAAAGTACCACCTCGTGGTTTTAGCAAATACCAGGTTACCAAGCACCTGATTCAAAGTCCCTTCACTATGGACACAATCTTCTGGTTTTGGGACACAAATGTTGACCCAGTGTCAAGAATGCACTAGGAGAGTCCTCTTCATGGGCATGGGCATGACCCCTGTGCAGAGTGACTAGCTTACCTACCATGTAGTGAGAGACACAGTCCATAGTATCCCCCGATCTGCTATAATGTGCTTCATCTCCAAGTTGCTGTCAGGAACTGGAATGAGGCATGCAATAATGCCCACACAATTTCTGCATACATTTTTTAGCACTGCTACAATAAGATTAGTTTACTGTTTTAATTGCTTTATCTTGAGGTTAAAAAGAGAACTAATTTCTCCTCTTGGTGTCTTAGTGGGAACATTTCCCTCTATATATACAATGTAAGAGAGTATCCTAACTGAAGTAAAAACAGAAAATGCTAGAAATACTCAGCAGGTCAGGCAGCATCTGTGGAGAGAGAACCAGAGTTCACGTTTCAGGTCGATGACCCTTCGTCAGAACTGGAAAAAGTTAGAGATGTAACCGATTTTAAGCAGTGCAGAGGCAGAGAAAGAAAGACAGACTTGCATTTATATAGCGCCCTTCACGACCATTGGATGTCTCAAAGCGCTTTACAGCCAATGAAGTACTTTTTGACGTGTAGTCACTGTTGTAATGTGGGAAACGCGGCAGCCAATTTGCGCACAGCAAGTTCCCACAAACAGCAATGTGATAATGACCAGATAATCTGTTTGTGTTATGTTGATTGAGGGATAAATATTGGCCAGGACACCGGGGATAACTTCCCTGCTCTTCTTCGAAATAGTGCCGTGGGATCTTTTACATCTACGTGAAAGAGCAGACGGGGCCTCGGTTTAACGCCTCATCTGAAAGACGGCACCTCCGACAGTGCAGCACTCCCTCAGCACTGCACTGGAGTGAAGAGAAAGTGAGGAGGGGAGGAAAGCTCAAAAGGGAAGGGCTGTGACAGGATGGAAGGCAGGAGAGATTAA
Organism: Squalus acanthias; assembly: GCA_030390025.1. NCBI lineage: Eukaryota > Metazoa > Chordata > Chondrichthyes > Squaliformes > Squalidae > Squalus > Squalus acanthias. The sequence goes on from CM059439.1 coordinate 14,087,211, forward strand.
AAGACAAAAAGGATGATAGTGCAAGGCAAAAGGAGATGGTAATGGGACAAGTAAAGAAACAAAAGATGAGTCTCGAAGAGGTGTTAAAGGGAATGGCAGAATCATCAACAGTTGCCATGTGACAAAATAGGGGCAGAGGTTATGGTCTGAAATTGTTGAATTCAGTGTTGAGTCCAGAAGGCTGTAAAGTGCCTAATCAAAAGATGAGGTGCTGTTCGTCGAGCTTACGTTGAGCTTCGTTGGAACAGTGTCAGAGGCCAAGGACAGAGAGGTCAGAGTGGGAGTGGAGCAGAGAATTAAAGTGACAGGTGACCGGAAGCTCGGGGCCATTCTTACGGACTGAACGGAGGTGTTCCGCAAAGCGGTCACCCAATCTGCGTTTGGTCTCCCCAATGTAGAGGAGACCGCATCGTGAGCAGCGACTACAGTATACTAGATTGCAAGAAGTATGAGTAAATCGCTGTTTCACCTGGAAGAAGTGTTTGAGGCCCTGGACAGTGGGAAGGGAGGAGGTAAAAGGGCAGGTGTTGCATCTCCTGCACTTGTACGAGAAGGTGCCGTGGGAAGGGGAGAGTGTGTTGGGGGTGATTGAGGAGTGGGACAGGGTGTCGCGGAGGGAGCGGTCCCTTCGGAATGCTGAAAGGGGAGGTGAGGGGAAGATGTGTTTGGTGGTGGGATCACGCCGGAGGTGGCGGAAATGGTGGAGGATGATCCGTTGAATGTGGAGGCTGGTGGGGTGAAAGGTGAGGACAAGGGGAACCCTATCGTGGTTCTGGGAGGGAGGGGAAGGGGTGAGAGCAGAAGTGCGGGAAATAGAACGGACACGGTCAAGGGCCGTGTCAACCACGGTAGAGGGGAATCCTCGGTTGAGGAAAAAGGAAGACATATTGGAAGTACTAGTATGGAAGGTGGTATCGTCAGAGCAGATGAGACGGAGAAACTGGGAGAATGTAATAGAGTCCTTACAGGAAGAAAGGTGTGAGGAAGTGTAGTCCTAGGTATCTGTGGGAGTCTGGGCTTATAGTGGATGTTTGTCGATGGCCTATCCCCGGATATGGAAACAGAGAAGTCAAGGAAGGGATGTGATGGACCATGTGAAGGTGAGGGAAGGATGGAAATTGGAAGCAAAGTGAATGAAATTTTCTAGTTCAAGGCGAGAGCAGGAAACAGCACCAATACAGTCATCAATGTACCGGACAAAAGTGAGGGAGGAGACCGGAGTTGGACTGGAACAAAGAATCCCACGAAAAGGCAGGCATAGCTAGGACCCATGTGGGTTCCCATAGCAACACCTTTAATTTGGAGAAAGTGAGTGGAGTCAAAGAAGTTGTTGAATGTGAGAACAAGTTCAGGCAGGTGGCGGAGGGTGGTGGTGGATGGGGACTGGTTGGGCTTCTCTGTTCAAGGAAGAAGTGGAGCGCCCTCAGGCTGTTCTGGTGAGGGTGGGGGTGGAGGTGTAGAGGGATTGGATGTCCCTAGTGAAAAGGAGACGATGGGGCCAGGAAAGTGGAAACTGTTAAAGTGGCGGAGGGTGTTGGAAGAGTCGTGGATGTAGGTGGGAAGAGACTGGAAAAGGGGAGAAAAAATAGTCGAGATAGGAAGAAATCAATTCCGTTGGGCAAGAACAGGCTGAAACAATGGGTCTGCTAGGGTAGTCCTGTTTGTGGATCTTGGGAAGGATTTAGAAGTGGGCTGTGTGGGGCTGAGGAACTGAGTTTGGTGGCCGTGGAGGGAAGATCTCCAGAGGAGATGAGGTCAGTGACAGTTTTGGAAACAATGGCTTGATGTTCGGTAGTGGGGTCATGGTCCAGGGGGAGGTAGGAGGAGGTGTCAGAGAGTTGACGTTCAGCCTCTGCAAAGTAGAGGTCGGTTCAGCAAACAACAACAGCACCACCCTTGTCAGCAGGTTTAATGACAATGTTGGGGTTGGATCTGAGAGAATGGAGTGCTGCAAGTTCAGAGGGAGGTAGGTTGGAGTGAGTGAGGGGAGCAGAGAAATTGAGACGGCTGATGTCAAGATCTAGAGTGGGTAAGAGTCCAGGGGTCCAGGGCTTTTGTATCCTAACTGAAGACCTGATTATTACTCGGGCAGTATTAAAACAAGCTTTGCGTCATCATAAGACCGATACCAGAATAGTGCTCTGTATAACACAAGCAGCAATAGAAGTAGTTAACCCCCACAGATCTGAAAATCATTGCTCGAGGTGACTACTTCACATCAGGTAATAAACAGTAACTGGCTCTGCACTCCACAAGGAAATTAGCACGCAATATGTGAGCACCTTTTGTAATGGCCAGGAAAAATTAAACCAGAAATGACAAGTGATGTGGGATAAGAGCAGAGTAAAATTTCTCCATGGCATCCTGCATGTCCATCCAAACACTTCCAGTCGTCCCCTTTCACTCATTGCCCACCGCCGCCCCCCCCCCCCCGGGGGGAAAGATGGAGACAAGAATGAAGTTGAATTCATTCGGAAGCCGTGCTGTATCAACATCTGGAGCCACTGTGGAGAGGCACAGCCCGGAGACTTTAACTTCTGTATATATAATGGCCCAACAAATATAAACATTTTTGTTATATGCTCTCCTCAAAGGAAAAGGTAAAACCTTCCTAATTATTCTGCTAAGTTTAAGGGAAAAAATGCTGTGTGGCAAAAGAACTACTTATCTTCAGATTGGCAGAACCAGACTTGTACTGTTTTGAGTACAAAGAGCTCAGTCCCCGCGCCTCCCCAAGCACCACTCCACACACACACACACACACACACACACACACACACACACACACCCCTTTCATGCCAAAGACCACTGAGGTGGATGAGGTGCCATATAATATAAGGGCAGCCTTTCACTCATTCTCTGAAGGACCAGACTTGCAGTGCTCTGCATCAACAACACCCCAAAATCACCTTTATAAGACCAGTATTACTAATTTAGATTAATTTATGCAGGAAAGCACTCTCATCAATTAAGTTTCAGACCAGACTGTTAAAACTCATCTTTGTGAAAGCTTGTATTAACCGCAACAAAGAGTACTTTCCTTTCTAAATTGAACAACCGTACACTGAGTTAGTAACGAGCTGAAGGCAGAGGGCAATTAATAAAGTGAGACATAACCAGCCTCGATGAGACCAATTATGGCTCCAGTTGCTGATCATTGTAGTTGGATTGAACTACAGGATTGTTTCACAGAATGTTTAAAGTTAATAGTGGTGTTGCTAACGATTTCTGCTGTTTCGAACTAATTTTTAGTTCATAGGGATGGATAAAAATTTGGTATCATTTCAGGCGCGCTTCCTGGTCAGTAACCTTAAAATTATCCTTCTGAGTACTGGGAGATAATGCACATCAAATTTGTTAATGGGGGAAAAAAAAGCCAAACTTTCAGAGCAAGAACCTCTGATTTACTGAGTAGAGTATATAACTATTATATTTGACAAACTACGTAGGATGTGTAAAGCCAGGGAAGGTGCAACACAGTCAGTGCAGTAATTTATTTTTTGACGTATTGAACAGTTGTCTCAGTTGCAGCATCAGAGCTGTTTTTGATCCGATACCCTGCAGGTACTGAGAATTTCAGAGACGGGGATTGTTGGAGTCCCCATTGGGAGGGAGGAATTCATTCTCTGTCCTGGGGTGGAGGGAGGAACTACCAGCTTCAGAGGGCAGCGGTGCTGATGGAGGGCTGCACCATCCACACACCTCTCTATATTTAAACACTCGGAAGCAGGTTCATAGAATTTTCTGAATTCCAGTTTTCTGAATTCCAGTTTTAAACTATGGGTAATATATGGAGCAGGACAGCTCCCTAACTGCGTCAAACTCTGCGTTCTGCAAGCAATTCTGGGGTTAAGTCCCCGTTCATAGAAATCCATTAGCCCGTATCAATAAAGTTTTGCTCATTGTGCTTTTTCCCTCACTAAAAAGTATAATTCCAATCCTCCTTGGATACAGGAGTGGTGCCAGAGAACTGGATAATTGAAATGTTACACCCTTGTTCAAAAATGGTGCAAGGATAAACCCAGCAACTACAGGCCAGTCAGTTTAACCTCGGTAGTGGGGAAGCTTTTAGAAACGATAATCAGGGGCAATATTAACAGTCACTTGGACAAGTGTGGATTAATTAAGGAGAGTCAGCACAGATTTGTTAAAGGCAAATCGTGTATAACTAAGTTGATTGAGTTTTTTGATGAGGTGACAGAGAGGGTTGATGAGGGCAATGAGGTTGACTTCTAAAAGGCGTTTGATAAAGTGCCACATAATAGGCTTGCCAGCAAAGTTGAAGCCCATGGAATAAAGGGGACAGTGGCAGCATGAAATTGGCTAAGTGACAGGAAACGGAGAGTAGTGGTGAACGGTTGTTTGGACTGGAGGAAGGTGGTGTTCCCCAGGGGTCGGTACTAGGGCCACTGCTTTTCTTGATCTGTATTAATGACTTGGACTTGGGTGTACAGGGCACAATTTCAAAATTTGCAGATGATACAAAACTTGGAAGTATAGTGAACAGTGAGGAGGATAGGGATAGACTTCAAGAAGACATAGACAGGCTGGTGAAATGGGCGGACACGTGGCAGATTAAATTTAACGCAGAAAAGTGGGAAGTGATACATTTTGATAGGAAGAACGAGGAGAGGCAATATAAACTAAAGGGTGCAATTCTAAAGGGTGTGTATGAACCGAGAGACCTGGGGGTATATGTGCACAAATCGTTGAAGGTGGCGCAGGGCAGGTTGAGAGAGCAGTTAAAAAATCATACGGTATCCTGGGCTTCATAAATAGAGAGGTCGCACAACACCAGGTTATAGTCCAACAGTTTTATTTGAAATCACAAGCTTTCGGAGCTATCGCTCCTTCCTCAGGTGAAGTAAATTGGATACAGAATCGCCAGAGCATATATAGATGGAAAAAAAAGCATGTGTACTTTACAATTGCAGACCAATAAATTAAATCATCCTGACTATCTGCCGAGGTGTGATAAAGTTAATTAAGTCAGCCAGGAAGGTACCACATCAAAAGACATAGCAAGATACAACTGAGACAATGAGGTGTAGTCGCAGGGGTTCCAACGTGTCAAAAGCTGCCGTCTGTATGTAAAACGAAAAGCTTTAAAAAAAATTTACTTTTTTACTGGGAAAATTTTTACTTTTTTACTGGGAATCACATCTGTGAACAAGCTAACGACGACTCGAGTCCGGATCACGTCATGTATCGTGACATAAACCCAAGATCCCGATTGAGACCGTCTTCATGAGTGCGGAACTTGGCTATCAGTTTCTGCTCGATGATTTTGCGTTGTCGTGTGTTTCTAAGGTTGCCTTGGAGAACGCTTACCCGCAGATCCGAGGCTGAATGTCCTTGACTGCTGAAGTGTTCCCCGACTGGGAGGTAACAATCCTGCCTGGCGATTGTTGCGCGGTGCTCATTCATACGTTGTCTCAGTGTCTGCATGGTCTCGCCGATGTACCATGCCGCGGTGCATTCTTTCCTGCAACGTATGAGGTAGACAACGTTGGCCGAGTCACATGAGTATGTACCATGTACCTGGTGGGTAGTGTCCTCACGTGTGATGGTGGTATCTGTGTTGATGATCTGGCATGTCTTGCAGAGTTTGCCATGGCAGGGTTGTGTGGTGTCGTGGTCGCTGTTATCCTGAAAGCTGGGTAATTTGCTGCGAACGATGGTACTTCTGAGGTTAGGCGGCTGTTTGAAGGCAAGTAGTGGAGGCGTGGGGATGGCCTTAGCGAGGTGTTTGTCGTCATCGATGACATGTTGAAGGCTGCGAAGAACATGTCGTAGTTTCTCCGCTCCGGGGAAGTACTGGACGACGTAGGGTACCCTGTTGGTTGTGTCCCGTGTTTGCCTTCTGAGGAGGTCTATGCGATTTTTCGCTGTGGCCCGTCGGAACTGTCGATCGATGAGTCGAGCGTCATATCCCGTTCTTACGAGGGCGTTTTTCAGCGTCCGTAGGTGTCCATCGCGTTCCTCCTCGTCTGAGCAGATCCTGTGTATTCGCAGGGCTTGTCCATAGGGGATGGCTTCTTTAACATGGTTAGGGTGGAAGCTGGAGAAGTGGAGCATCGTGAGGTTGTCCGTGGGCTTGCGGTAGAGTGAAGTGCTGAGGTGTCCGTCTTTGATGGAGATTCGTGTGTCCAGGAATGAGACCGATTCTGAGGAGTAGTCCATGGTGAGTTTGATGGTGGGATGGAACTTGTTTATGTTATCGTGTAGTCTTTTCAGTGATCCTTCGCCATGGGTCCAAAGGAAGAAAATGTCGTCGATGTATCTGGTGTACAGCGTTGGCTGGAGGTCCTGTGCAGCGAAGAAGTCTTGCTCGAACTTGTGCATGAAGATGTTGGCGTATTGGGGTGCGAATTTGGTCCCCATGGCTGTTCCGTGTGTTTGGGTAAAAAAATGGTTGTCGAAGGTGAAGACATTGTGGTCAAGGATGAAGTGGATGAGTTGTAGGATGGCGTCTGGAGATTGGCTGTTGTTGATGTTGAGTACTGAGGCTGTTGCAGCGATGCCGTCATCGTGGGGGATACTGGTGTAGAGTGCCGATACGTCCATCGTGGCAAGGAGTGTTCCTGGTTCAACTGGTCCGTGGGTGCTGAGTTTCTGTAAGAAGTCTGTAGTGTCGCGACAGAAGCTGGGGGTTCCCTGTACGATGGGTTTCAGAATGCCCTCGACGTATCCAGAGAGGTTCTCACACAGGGTTCCATTGCCTGATACGATAGGACGTCCGGGTGTGTTGGCTTTGTGTATCTTTGGGAGGCAGTAGAAGTCTCCCACGCGGGGAGTACATAGAGTACAAAAGCAAGGAAGTTAAGAACAACTGGTTAAGCCTCAACTGGAGTATTGTGTCCAATTCTGGGCACCGCACTTTAGGAAGGATGTAGAAAAGATTTACGAGAATGGTTCCAGGGATGAGGGACTTCAGTTACGTGGATAGACTGGAGAAACTGGGGTTGTTCTCCTTTGAGCAAAGAAGATTGAGAGGAGATTTAATAGAGGTGCTCAATATTATGAGGGGTCTAGACAGAGAGAGAAACTGTTCCCATTTGCGGAAGGGTCGAGAACCAGAGGAGACAGATTTAAGGTGATTAGCAAAAGGACCAAAGGCGACATGAGGAAAAACTTTTTTACGCAGCGAGTGGTTAGGATCTGAAATGTACTGCCTGAAAGGGTGGTGGAGGCAGATTCAATCGTGGCTTTCAAAAGGGAGTTGGATAAATAGCTGGAGGAAAAAAATTTGCAGGGCTACGGGGAAAGGGCGGGGGAGTGGGAGTAGCTGAAGTGCTCTCACGGAGAGCCGGCACGGGCTCGACCGGCCGAATGGCCTCCTTCTGTGCTGTGACCATTCCATGATTCTAAAACTCCTTGATTCAGTCGCATAATTTAAGTTTTGAAGCACTGACTTTGCTTTAGGCTGACATTTTTAAAAAGTAAAATCCGAGCTCTCCAGCAGAAAGAAAGTACATCTTGTACTAAAGCCATGTCTGATTGCTGAATGATCTGAAACCTGTGATGTGGAAATGCTGCATCAGTAGTAGTGGATAGAGTCCGCTTGATTTGATCACATTCTAGTTTTTATAAGCGAGTGAAAACCAATTGTAAAGATCTGAATGATGGAGTCGTAAAATGGTTCAGGGGCATTATCCTATTTTTACACTGGCTGTATGTCAAAAATCATTCGGCTCCTTAATTGCATCTATTCAGACAGCACCGTGCATGGATTCAGTGACCCGTGTGAAGGCATAATGTACATTTACAGGGGGGAAAAAATCCTGCTGGTTAATTTTTTTTTAATTGTGCAATTTACATAATAGCAAATTGTTCAAATTCAGAAATGCTTTTGTGAAATTTAGTTCCTCTTTAAAGAGGGGATTTTTATATTTATTTTTAAATCAGTGTTGCGAAAAATTATGATCCACATCCATTTTGTGTTTAAAAAAAAATTAAAAAATTATATCAATACTTAAACCAAAAGGGGTTGATGAAGTTGTTTAGCTGGTGAGGGGAAGAGCAAAGGGAAGAATCAATTACTGCACCTTGACAGCATGAGGAGGCAAAACTACCCCTGATAAATATAGCTGTTGTCCCATGGAACTTCAACAGCCTCCATTTCAACTGTCTATATTCTAATCCGCTCAATGTTGCGCTCCTTGTTCAATGTGGCCTCAACAGCACTTCACTATCTCAGCAAAAAGTATTCAAAATCGAAGGAAATAAACCAACAGCAAAAATAATGCATCTTATTTCTGTCCCAGCGGTTTCGCGATATTGATGGCGAGACTCTCTCAAAAGTGACTAACTATAAATGAGTCGTGTTTCTTCATCCACACCTGTTTTTGGAGCATACAACACTTGTTTGTTCTGTGACTACGTTATTGAGACCTAAGTCACTATGTCTTGTGGGAATTTCTCCACAGTTAGGAACTGCAGGCCGGATTTCATAGAGGATGCAGGCCTTATTTTTTTTACATTTAGCCACACCTCAGGCCAGGAGATTACAATTTTCATATAGATTCCCTTGTATCATGGAGGAAATACTGCTTTACATATGGAACTGATGTGGAAGGTTTCCTGCTACTAGTAGCATCTGACGACGACCAAATTTGAGGCCACACAGTCTCGCTTTGTCATGCTAGAACTGCTGTACAACTATGTATTGAAAGGGGGAAATGTGTTTTTAAAATAAGAGTGCATGCCAAAGGAGGAAGCTTATAAAGTTGCCAGGAAAAGCGGTCAGCCTGAGGATTGGGATCTTTTTAGAAATCAGCAAAGGGGGACCAAGAAATTGATAAAGAAAGGGAAAATGGAATATGAGCACAAACTAGCGAAAAATATAAAAACGGATTGTAAAAGCTTCTATAGGTATGTGAAAAGGAAAAGACTGGCGAAGGTAAATGTAGATTCTTTACAGTCAGAGACGGGAGAATTTATAATGGAGAATGAGGAAATGGCAGAGAAATTAAATAAATACTTTGTTTCTGTCTTCACGGAGGAAGACACACAAAACTTCCCAGAAATACGAGAAAACCAAGGGTATGGCGAGAATGAGGAACTTAAAGAAATTACTATTAGTAAAAAAACAGTACTAGCAAAATTAATGGGACGAAAAGTCGATAAATCTCAAGGACCGGATGACCTACATCCTAGGGTTTTGAAAGAGGTGGCCATTGGGATAGTGGACGCATTGGTTGTCATCTTCCAAAACACTCTAGATTCTGGAACGGTTCCTGCAGATTGGAGGATAGCAAATGTAACCCCGCTATTTAAGAAAGGAGGGAGAGAGAAAACGGGGAATAACAGACCTATTAGCCTCATATCAGTAGTTGGGAAAATATGGAGTCTATTATAAAGGATGCAATAACTGGGCACTTAGAAACTAATAGTAAGATTGGGCAGAGTCAACATGGATTTATGAAAGGGAAGTCCTGTTTGACAAACCTATTGGAGTTCTTTGAGGATGTAACAAAGGGGAACCGGTAGATGTGGTGTATTTGGATTTTCAGAAGGCCTTCGATAAGGTCCCAGACGAGGTTGGTGAACAAAATTAGGGCACGTGGAATTGGGGGTAATATACTAGCATGGATTGAGAATTGGTTAACAGACAGAAAACAAAGAGCAGGGATAAACGAGTCTTTTTCAGGATGGCAGGCTGTGACTAGTGGGGTACTGCAAGGATCGATGCTTGGGCCCCAGCTATTCACAATCTATATCAATGATTTGGATGAGGGGACTAAATGTAACATTTCCAAATTTGCTGATGACACAAAGGTGGCAGTGTCAGTTGTGAAGAGGCTTCAAGGGGATCTCGACAGGCTCAGTGAGTGGGCGAGAGCATGGCAGATGGATTATAATGTGGATAAATGTGAAGTTATCCACTTTGGTAGAAAAAACAAAGGCAGAGTATTTCCTAAATGGTGAAAGATTGGGGAATGCCGATGCTCAAAGGGACCTGGGTATCCTTGTACATGAGTCACTGAAAGTGAATGTGCAGGTGCAGCAAGCCATTAGGAAGGCAAATGGTATGCTGGCCTTCATTACAAGAGGATTTGAGTACACGAGTAAAGAAGACTTACTCCAATTATATAGGGCCTTGGTGAGACCACACCTGGAGTACTATGTACAATTTTGGTCTCCTTACCTAAGGAAGGATATACTTGTCATAGAGGGAGTGCAACGAAGGTTCACGAGATAGATTCCTGGGATGGCGGGACTGTCGTATGAGAAGAGATTGAGTAAACTAGGCCTGTATTCTCTTGAATTCAGAAGAATGAGAGGGGATCTCATTGAAGCATACAAAATTATTACAGGGCTTGATAGGGTGGTTGCTGGGAGAATGTTTCCCTTGGCTGGGGAGTCTAGAACCAGGGGCCACAGCCTCAGGATAAAGGGTAGGCCATTCAGGACTGAGATGAGAAGAAATTTCTTCACACAGAGGGTGGTGAATCTTTGGAATTCTCTACCTCAGAGGGCTGTGGAGGCTCAGTCATTGGGTATATTTAAAACAGAAGCCGATAGATTTCTGACTAGTAAGGACATCAAGGGATATGGTGATGAGGCTGGTGAATGGAATTGAGGCAGAAGATCAGCCATGATCTCATTGAATGGCGGAGCAGGCTCGAAGGGCCGAATGGCCTACTCCTGCTCCTATTTCTTATGTTCTTATGTTTTAAATACCAAGAAAAACCTTGCATTTGTACAGTGCCCTTCACATCCTCGGGACGTTCCAAAGCGCTTCACAGGCAGTGAAGTACTTTTGAAGTGTAGTTGTTGTTCTAAAGTAGAGAAATGTGGCAGCCAATTTGTGCACTGCAAGGTCCCAGATACAACAATGAGCTAACTGACCAGATAATCAATTTTAGTGATGCTAATTGAGGGATAAATGCTTCTTTGACTAGTGCCACTGGATCTTTTACATCCACCTGAGAAGGCAGATGAAGCTGTTCTGAAAGACGACACCTCTGCCTGTACAGTGCTACCTCAATACTGCACTGAAGTGTCGGTCTGGGCACTGGTGTCTGAGCCGGGGCTTGAACCCTTGACCGACCGGCTCAAAGGTAAGAGTGTTGCCACTGAGCCAAGGCTGGCACTTAAGCCACAAATGTTTTGTGTCTCGTCCCGCCCCCACACCCCGCCATGACTGTAAGGAACACATGTTTTTAGCATGTAAAAACTGAAATAAAATAGTGATTGTGATTGAAGAGGAGGAGGAGGTCGCCTTTAATTGCTGATACAAGAGCCATTCGTTCAGAACTCCTGTGCACTGTTCCACCTGAGAGTTCTAGGAAGAATTATTTTTTGTTTTACTTTGGGGAAAGTACTTGTAGTGGATTATATTACTTAATGTATTAAATTGCAGATTTTGCACATGGAAACCAACTTTTATTACCATTTTGATTGAACTCCAATCCTTCACATGTCCTGTGGGAAGTCCATAGGAGACAGCTGGTGTTCAGGGAACCTTGCAAGGAGCTGCCCATTGCCACTAAAAACTATATAGTGCTAAATAAATCGGAAATGATGCAACTGAAGGTTGGCGACTGCCTTTCAGCAGGCTTATAAATCTGGAGGGAGTTTGGTGATGGGACATAAATTAGTGGTTAGCTTGCCAGATAGGATCTCTTTAGGATGAGGTACTGAAAAAGCTATAGTGTATGAAATTAGTAACATTTAAATTGCAAACTTGTAAACTGGCGTGGGGGAGCAGGGCAGGTACACTGCATGAATCTGGAAGCGCTAATTCTAAAGACAAGACCCTTTCAGAAACAGATGTTACTTGTGTTGCATGGCAGAGG